>JALIGU010000003.1:31678616-32278616 GCA_023053565.1 Aquilegia eximia
CTTTTTTTTTTTTGCTATATCCACAAGAAAGTAAAATAGGTCCGACAAAAGCCCAATAGGTAGCATTGGGTCCATGGAAGCCCATGAACCTTATTTTTTCACTTTTCTATATCCACAATATAGTAAAATAGGTCCGACAAAAGCCCATTAGGTAGCATTGGGTCCATGGAAGCCCATGGAACTTTTTTTTTCATTATTCTATATCCACAAGATAGCAAAATAGGTTCGACAAAAGCCCATTATGTAACATTGAGTCCATGGAAGCCCATGAATTTTACATTTTTTATTTTTATATATCCACAAGATAGTAAAATAGATTTGACAAAATAAGTCCAACAATATTTCAACTTACCATAGAAATACAATATTTAAACAAAATAAGTTTTACAATATTATAAAAACTAGTGATAACCTGTGCCTACGGCACGATTATTTTAGTGGAGGGGGTTGTAAATTTTTTTTTTGTTATATAAAAGATGGGATCATGGTATTATAAATGATACTTTTAATTTATTCTAAATATCAAACAAATTTTGGTTTATTCTAATTCCTACGGTCGAATTTATTAAGCACACAAAATTGTCATAGCAATATATATATGTATAGTAATATACAAAATATTTTTAAGAGTATTTTTTGTTCCTCTCATCCCTTTACAATCTAGATAGAATTGAACAAAATTTGTATTTTTAAAACTAATTTGACAAACATATATAAAATGATTTGAAAACTTTTATTGGAAGAAAACAACTATTATTGTGTATGCACAATAAAGAGATAATATGAAGGTTTTTGGGGGAACAAAAAATTTTACAAACAAAACATGATATTGTAGCTATTATAAAGAGAAATGTGTATTATATCCCAATACACGAACACATAGAACAAAAAAGAAAAATATGTAAGGCATTTCTCATTAATAATTTAACCAAAGGAGTGACTATAGTTTTCTACTTAACAATCATGTAGGGGGCGATAGGGCATTGCTTCCAAAAGATCAACTATATAGCATCGATTTCTTCAAATTTTTTGCCTCAAGACACCTATAAACATACAGTAAAGAGAATTTGTCAAATCATTTGTTGCAGTTTTGCATATAGTTGGTTCATTTGCTATATCCATACAACTTATATAATGTGAGTAAAAAGGTTAAATAAAGATGAGAAAAAATATACACAAAAAATAAATTGCCAGCATCGAAATAATTGAGAATGGATCAACTGATGTGACACATATATCTTCAATAACCTAAGGAAGAAAAAAACATCAAACAATGATAAACCATCGAATATGAAAACAACAAAAGAAAACGAAGAAATTTTTATTCTTACATTAATCCTATTAGATAAAAGAAAAAAAAACTTACTAGATTGAGAAAGGAAAATATATTTTTGGAGAGGTATATTTGGTGAGGAGGATGATGGGGAAGGACTCATAAAAAAAATAAAATTAAAAGGCTATTTATAATTAAAACCTGTTGAAATTGAATGTGTTAAACATTAATTTGTTTAACACTCACCCTTGTAAAGGGGGTTACAAATTTATTAATAAATGTGCTCATTAATTATTGGTATTCATTTTTACTATTAATATTATATAAGATTCTTTTCATCCTATGGCTACGATTGTCTAAATAAACAACTAAAGACTAGGATCGATTTTCCATATCTAAAGGCTATTATTACATCGATTATAAAAATTAGTCTACATCTGATGGTTATAGTTGTCTTAATAGACATCTAACGGCTATGTTTATGAGACCGCCTTATAATATTATATAGACTCTTAATAACCCATGCCTACGGCATGATTATTTTAGTGGAAGGAGTTGTAAAATTTCCTTTGTTATATAAGAGATGTGATTACAAATGATACTTTTAATTTATTCTAAATATCCAACAAATTTTGGTTTATTCTAATTTTTACTGTCGAATTTATTAAGCACAGAAAATCGTCATGCATAACAATATATATGTATAGTAATATACCAAATATTTTTAAAAGTATTTTTAATTTGTTCCTCTCATCCCTCTACAATCTAAATAGAATTGAGTAGAATTTGTACATTTGAAACTAATTTGACAAACATATATAAAATGATTTGAAAACTTTTACTGGAAGAAAACAATTATTATTGCATATGCACAACAAAGAGATAATATGAAGGTTTCTAGGGAACAAAAGATTTTACAAACCAAATATGATATTGTAGCTATTATAAAGAGAAATACATATTATATCTTAATACACGTACACATAAGAAAGAAAAAAATATAAGGAATTTCTTCTCAATAATTTAGCCAAAGGAGTCACTATAGTTTTCTACTTAACAATCATTTAGGGGGCGATAGGGCATTGCTTCCAAAAGGTCAACTATATAACATCGATCTTTTCAAAAAAATTGCCTCGAGACACTTATAGACACAATAAATAGAATTTGTCAAATCATTTGTTGCAGTTGTGCATATAGTTAGTTCATTTGCTATAGTCATACAACTTATATAACGTGAGTAAAAGGTTAAATAAAGATAAGAAAAAATATAAAGAAAAATAATTGGCAGCATCGAAATCATTGAGAATGGATCAACTGATGTGACACATATATCTCAAATAATCTAGGAAGAAAAAAAAAATCAAACAATGATAACCCATCAAATATAAAATAACAAAAGAAAACGAAGAAATTTTTATTCTTCCATTAATCCTATTAGATAAAAGGAAAAAAAAAACTCATTAGATTGAGAAAGGAAAATATATTTTTGGAGAGGTATATTTGGTGAGGAGGATGATGGGGGAGGGGTCATGAAAAAATAAAAAAAAAAAAGGCTATTTATAATTAAAACCAACTTATCCTTAAGTTATATTATTAAAATTGAAGGTGTTAGATACTAATTTGTTTAACACCAACTCTTATAAATAGGGTTACAAATCTATTAATAAATGTGTCCATTTATTACTGGTATTCATTTCTAGAATTAATATTATATAAGATTTTTTTCATCCTATGGCTACGATTGTCTCAATAGACAACTAAAGGTTAGGATCGATTTTGTATATCTAAAGGCTATTATTACATCGATTATATAAATTAGTCTATATCTGATGGTTATAGTTGTCTCAATAGACATCTAACGGCTGTGTTTATGAGACCGCCTTATAATATTATATAGATATGTCCAACAATAGCATAAGCCGAAACAAAAGTATAAAATGTTTTCGAAATACTAATCTAATCATAACAAAAGTACAACATAACACAAACCATAACATATTGCAACCCAACTACTAATCAGCCTCGCTCTCATCTAGATATTCATCATTGTTCGCAGGAGCACTATGACTAGACCTACCACAACCAGTAGGGTAAGTCCTTCTTGCAGATGGTTTTGTAGCACAAACTAGATCTGTTACATTTGGGTCAGTGTGTAATGTAGAACTTAGAAGAAAGAGATAAGAATCTCTCAAAGAAGATG
This sequence comes from Aquilegia eximia, assembly GCA_023053565.1. Lineage (NCBI taxonomy): Eukaryota > Viridiplantae > Streptophyta > Magnoliopsida > Ranunculales > Ranunculaceae > Aquilegia > Aquilegia eximia. The sequence goes on from JALIGU010000003.1 coordinate 31,682,090, forward strand.
AGAAGATAGGGTTAGGAAGCTAGACGAACGTGAAGCTTGGAATCCACCAAGTAAAAAGAAGGAAAAGATGAATAATCTAGCAAGAAAACAAGGATAACTCAAGAAGCAATTCTTCTATTCAATTCAATAATAATCAACCTCTAACTATTACAATAACCTAGAGCTTCTTTTATAGAGCAAGAAGCTTGTTTAACAAGTAAAGGACTTCTAAATTAAAACGACTTCTAAAAACATAATGATTCCTAATATAATATACTTAGACCTAAAACAATATATTCTAGAACCTATTTCATACTTAGAATTAAAATAGTAACTCCTAACATGTCCTACATCAGTCTCCTCTTCTTTAAAATAACTCGCCCTCGAGTTATGCATTGGAATCACAAGGGAGTCACTTCCTAAAGACGAGAGTATAATACTTCCATGATCCTTCTTTTGGCTTCGAGTAGGGAAATAAATCCAAGGATAACATATCAATTTGAAGTGTGCGTCGCCAAATTGAGCTTTAACATTCCCTTTATAATTAATGGATATCGAACAAAAACGCTCAAAAGGGTCTTCATAAGTAGGACAGGTAGAACATGCAATAAATTCCTCTTCTTTAAAGAAGTCTGCTAGGTTAAAATCAACATTCTCCTCTTGAGAAAAAGTCGAAATTGGTTGGATGGTGGAGGGAACCATAGGTGTAGAGGGAAGAGAGATGATGGTGGCTGGAATATTGGATGTAAATATGGGGATCTCTTCATCTATATTGTCTTTACCTTGAAGAAATTGAGAAATTTGGCGGGTGAGTTGATCAATAGAATCTTTCAACAAATCATGCGAAGTTTTGAACTCTGTTTTCATGGTAGCTTGATTTTCTTTAAGAGAATTGATCGCTGCATCAAAATCTTTCTTTGAAACGAAATCTTGTTGATTAGGTGCCATTGGATGTTAAGAGAGAACAAAAAATTGTTGCAGAAAAAATAATCTGATTCGACACCCTGTAGTAGAACGACTGTATCTCCCTGTTCAGAATTCCGAATTGCGAACCGTCGATTGGGTTAGAAAGAAGACTCAAAGATCTTTCCAACAAGCTATATCACGCACACCAGTTCAACTTATTATGTCTTGGACAAGCCTGCAAAGATGACGAATTTCCTGAATCTGGATGGACGAAAACTACTTGAAAGGAAGGTGACGACGGACCGCTTTCTAGATAAGGATCTAGAAAGTGAGGCTCTTGATACCACTTAATGTAGAACTTAGAAGAAAGAGATAAGAATCTCTCAAAGAAGATGAGAAGATAGGGTTAGGAACCTAGACGAACGAGAAGCTTGGAATCCACCAAGTAAAAAGAAGGAAAAGATGAATAATCTAGCAAGAAAACAAGGATAACTCAAGAAGCAATTCTTCTATTCAATTCAATAATAATAAACCTCTAACTATTACAATAACCTAGAGCTTCTTTTATAGAGCAAGAAGCTTGTTTAACAAGTAAAGGACTTCTAAATTAAACGACTTCTAAAAACATAATGATTCCTAATATAATATACTTAGACCTAAAACAATATATTCTAGAACCTATTTCATACTTAGAATTAAAATAGTAACTCCTAACATGTCCTACATCAGTGTGCCGAATCTGCACAATAACCGTGAGGACATTGTTCACCCTGTTATGAAACTCAAACCTTATAGTATCTCCTTTAGCTAAATATGCAGCCTTCACAAATGCCTTCCACCCAGAGTGACGAAAATATAAAGAGTCGCTCTTATCATCAACTAATTCCATCTCATATCTTTCTAGTCGAGCGACCCATAGGACAACAAAAACAGTGCCCTCAACTAGTGTCTTGATATTAGTAGGAACTTTCTGCAATTATAAAAAAACATATGTTAGAAATAATTCAAAATATACTACAATATATTTATTTTAAAAATTCATACATGAAGTAAATGCTATTTGTACTGACCATGATACACCCTTTGGTGACGTGACCCTTAGACACATCCTTTGTCTAGGTAAGCCGCATGTGATTGTATGGTTGGATATCCATTTTTGGACCTATTTATATTTAAATAACATATTTAAATACAATAAATAATTCAAAAAAAATTAAACAATCATTAAATCCAATTGAATGCATAATAGTTCAAAGATTACAATACTTTGAGCTCCATCAAAATAGCACAAAAAAGTACATCACACAATAATTCATCCAATATTACACAATCCATAAATCCAACCTAAAATAGTCCAATATGAGTTTGGATTACTCTGAACAGATTGTCATCATAGCATAGGTGGTGGCATTGGAGGGAATGGGTGGATGCACATGGTGTGTGCCGGAAAAATCTTATTCTCCAGACCAATCCAATGGATATGATTTGGTGGTTGTAATAGCTCAGCCCATGCTTCCTCACTGCCATTGATTTTGCATTCTAGATGATCAAATTCAAATTCAGGCCTCAAACATAATTCTTCTATTTTTTTTATTTTTTTTTTTGTGGTCTTCTTCAAAGTCTTCATACGACCCCTAACTTGTTCAGTTGTTCATTAAATTCTCAAGTATTTCTTTTATCTTATTTGCAGCTTCAGAGTGTGCACTCTTATTAAATCTTTTTTTCCGACCTACGACCCCTATTTATGGTAATCTCTAATAATTTAGCACACAATTCATATCCATTGCGGTGGTCCACCTAATGGACCTAGGAGAGGCTGACCAAGGTATATCCATATCAAAGTTATTCCATACCATGATAAATATTAAACATACAATATAAAAATTAGATGTTCCACAAGTTTACACGAAGTTTATACATTATATGAAACTAATCGATATCACGACTACAACAGTCACAATCTTTAGCACAATCCCACATACAAGGATCTCCCAGGCAATGCAAACCCATTGTATCTTCAGGTGGCTCGACATGGTACAACCACCAATTTGAGCAATCTCCATAACAAGGGTATTGAAGGCATTTCACGCAAATCAACTCGTTATCGCTAGAAGTAAGAGGGCTAACAAATGGATGAAGAAATCTGATTCCAAGACACGATTGAAATGAACACTTTGCAAAAGATACCCATTTGTTACTTGCATTCCTTATTCCAGTGTGGAGTTTTAACATACCAACACAATTAGGTTGGTCACACACCATGAAGGGTTCTTCGATTAGCAAGCATGATTTGAATTCAAATTTGGACCATTTGTTAGCTTCATATAACTTACTTCTCGCTTTCGTTCATTGTTATCTAAAATAATTGTGCGATGGACCCGAAGAAAATCCACCAAACCAAACAAAACCTCAATATCCTCCCAAATTGCTTTGAACCTATCGGACATAGCCAATAACCCTTTTCCTGTTTCATTCCCATCCATTCCATGAAAATTATCGGAAACACAACTCCAATAGTCATGGTCATTAACGTTTATTGGAGGTGAAGTATGGACTAAACCCCACGCAGTACACAAATTTTCATCTTCTTTTGACGTCCACGCCATTTTTGAAGTTCGAATGTTATATAATTAGAATCATACATATATCACTTCCAGTAATACATAAATAGTACAAATTACATAGAAAAGTTTTAAAAATTCAAAGTCCAGTTTCGCTTATATGCGAAATTCATCTAAAATAGCTGCCACTAGTAAGTATGACGGAAAAACCATGCCTTTAACATACTCATAACTGTTTCAACCGGATTTCACACCAATGTATTGTAAGATCAAAAAGAAACCCCTAATGTTAAGATCTAAGTTATTGGAGAAGATGAAGATGAAGGAATAAGGTTTTGGTGATTGATAATGGCTGCACTAAGTTGTTTCTTAGTTGCGTACGTATCCATAAGAGAGATGGAATTAAACCTTTTATAACGTAGTTCAAATGTAGAGTTTGATTGAGATTAGGATGTGATCCCATAATCCCTAATGTATTGTAGTATTGTAGTCCCATGTATTTAGACCATATAATGACAAGATAATGTACCGCATGTCCTATTAGGAACATGAGTTGTAAAGATATTGAAATTGTTATTGAATTAAGAGTTGTAGAGATATTGGAGTTCTTAGTTGGATTAAGAGTTGTAGAGATATTGGAGTTGTAGTTGGATTAAGAGTTGTAGAGATATTGGAGTTGTAGTTAGATTAGGTTAAGGAAATCTCTACAAGGATATAGAATTACCATATTAACCTTATTGAATATAATTGACTTAAATAGATAAAGCCCATGATTGATATTGAATATAATAACGGGCCTAAGCCTTATTACTAATTGAATTGGACTTAGGCTTTTATTGATTATAATCTTGGGCTTTGACTTGTAATTGAATTGGGCTTGAGCCCGTTAAGGGGGGTGAACACATCGCCCCCTCTTTAGCTGATGGGTGAAACCCGTTGGGTAAAGAAGAAAAAATGAACCCAATCTGAGTGAAGAAACAGGCGGTAGGAAATTAGAGGAAAATAAATTGAACCTGAACGAAGTGAAGAAACAGGTGGTAGAAATTTATAGAAAAATAAATTGAACTCAACTGAGCGAAGAAACAAGCGGTAGAAATCAATTGAGTGAAAGAAATGAGAACGGGAATTGGGTTCGACCAAATATCCGAGTAGAAAGAAATAAAATTTGAGTGATGTCAAATGACGAAGAAACGGATGTGGAGAATTACGATGTATTATGGAAATGGGCGCGAGCTCGAAGAAGGGTGGACAATGAGTACATCGAGGTGCAAACGAGACACGCACAAGTCGCGAGGCACCCCAAAATCCCATTGTGGGGTCCACTATCGCTGGAGGAGGAGTACCGACAGTCGACACGACGCAGCCAACACAATCTGTCAAGGCCACTGCTGCTGGTCTGGGTGTCGACTTGCGCACAAAGTTGTCTGTCGAGGTGCCTGGCAACAGTACAGCCACTGGCCAGGGCACACAGCTGCTCGCTAGTCCTCCGGACAAGGTACCTGGCAACAGCATAGCCGCTGGCTAGGGTACCCATTTGAGTGAAAGGCCACCTGACAAGGTTTTTGCTGGGACGGTTGTCGCTGGGGAAGGTGATAGCCTAGAGTGTATCGAAAACTCCCACAGCAATGGACATGACAAAACATGTGTCCAGCAGCTATGGAGATGACAATTCCATACTTAGCCAAATTTTCCAAAGTCTCCAGTGGCTATGCATCCGGCAAAATACTATCAGAACTTCGGAGCTCTTTTCCCGCTAAAGTACGTATCTCCAGAAGACGTGCGATATACCATTGGAAAGCTAAGGGAATCCTCTTTCTAACCAAGAAAACATATCGACATTCCAATCTTTGAGAATAACGTTATGGTCATTACAATACAGACTGTCCAAATTTTCAGAAATCGCCAGCGGCTATGCATCCTTCAAACAACTGTCATAACTTTGAAGCCGTTTTCCTGCCAAAATACCTATCTCCAGAGGACGTGTCATATGCCATTGGAAATATGACAGAGTCCTCTTTCTAACCCAGAAAACAGATCGACATTACGATCACTGAGAAGAAAGATATGGCCGCTGGACTGGAGGCTGGAAGGGGAGACAGCCGCTGGGCAAGGTGGAAGGATGGAGGAGGAGATAGCCGCTGGAGGAGGAGATAGCCGTTGGGCAAAGGGGAAGGCTGGAGGAGAAGATAGCCGTTGGGAAAGGGGGAAGGCTGGAGGAGGAGATAGCCACTGGGCAAAGGGGGAAGGCTGGAGGAGGAGATAGCCGCTGGGCAAAGGGAGAAGGCTGGAGGAGGAGATAGCTGCTGGCTGAGGGGGTAGTTGCTGGGCGAGCGGTTGGCTTCTGGTGGAGAGGAGGGCATGGTAGGCAGCAACATAGCTGGGCCTTGTGCCGCTGGGCAAGTGAACAGCCGGGAGGGGGACTTGGCTGACAAGGGTGTTGTGGGAGAGAGAGCCGCTGGGGAAGGTGGAAGGTACAGCCGCTGGGCAAGGTGATAGCCTAGAGTGTACCAGAAACTCCAGCAGAAATGGACATGACAATTCCATACTTGGCCAAATTTTCCAAAATCTCTAGCGGCTATGCATCCTGCAAAAAACTGTCAAAACTTTGGAGCCGTTTTTCCGCCAAAATACGAATCTTCAGAAGACGTGCTATATATATTTGGAAAGCTAACGGAGTCATCTATCCAACACAGAAAACGGATTGACATTCCGATCTCGGATCAGAAAGTTATGGCCAATCCTATACAGACTATCCAAATGGAGATACCGAAAAAATGGAACAACAATTACCGCTCGTCAAGTCGGACGAGGAGATAGCTGGGGGCATTGTCGAGGGGTTTGCTGCTGGTGGTGAAGGTAGCCTGGAGGGAGGTGTGCCTAACAAAGAGACAGGTGGTTTAGCTACTAACCAAGGGGTCGGTCTGAGCACCATCATGTCGAACGAGGGTGACGACCCGGTAGGTCCCATGCCCAATAAAAGGCACGACAACAGAGACAAAAAAACTGCAACAAAAACTCCGGAATCCGCATTCAAGACGTTGACGCAAAGCATTGCCCCCACAAGTATGACTATAAGATGATAAATTTGTAGGCGATTTGTTTGCAGGCGCATGTAGACTTGAAACACGAGTGTGATATATGTAAATCATGTATTGATATAGACATAATCATTAGAGATCACATATTGAATATTGAAATTAATGCAACTTGTTGTTGATCACTATTAAGATTGATATTGATGTGATCATTGGAGATCACTCTTGATATTGAAATTGATGTGATCGATTGTCGATCACTATTGAGATTGATATTGATATTGATGTGATCATTAGAGATCACTCTTGATATTGATATTGATCGATGTGATCGTAAAAGATCACTCTTGACCTTGATGTGATCATTAGAGATCACTCTTGATATTGATATTGATGTGATCATTGGAGATCACTCTTGATATTGATAGTGATGTGATCACGAGAGATCACTTTGATATTGAAATTGATGTGATCATGAGAGATCACTCTTGATATTGATAGTGATGTGATCATTGGAGATCACTCGTGATATTGATATTGATGTGACCATGAGAGATCACTTTTGATATTGGAATTGATGTGATCATGAGAGATCACTCTTGATATTGATATTACCATAAAAGATCACTCTTGATATTGAAATTGATGTGATCATGAGAGATCACTCTTGCTATTGATATTGATGTGACCATTGGAGATCACTCTTGATATTGATATTGATGTGATCATGAGAGATCACTCTTGATATTGAAATTGATATGATCATGAGAGATCACTCTTGATATTGATATTGACGTGATCGTGAGAGACCACTCTTAATATTGATATTGACATGACCATTGGAGATCACGCTTGATATTGATGCATACGCCCCCATGTAGTGATACATTAGGTGAAAGAGGGAATCGCCCCCAAGCGTATGATGTAGAAACGTTCCAATCATAAAGACGACACCATTAAAGGTGTGATGAAGATAGATGACGACGCCCCCAATTTCTATGATAGAGGGGTGAACGAAAGTATCGAGTTTGAGTTGACTTATCATATGCTAGTACCACGTGTGGAACCCTTAGCAATGACATGAAGTCTTGTTGCGTGAAACTAGTTGTGGAAAATTGTTAGCGCGGATCTTGATCTGATGCAACCATTAGGTTGACGCCCCCAAGTGGTACTTGAGTTGACGAATCTTTAAGATCCCTAGAATTATAAAATCTCTAACATTATCAACCTTAGTTGTTAAAAAATGGTAGCTTAGATTCTGATTTATTATAAATCCTTAGAATCTCTAACCCTTTGAACATTACCTAGTTGAAAGTGTTAGTTGAGATTTTGATTTCTTGCAAATCCTTAGAATCCCTAGCGTTGTAAAAAATCTTGAATTAAAATAGTTGAAGAGAACAACTTCGAAAGACGTAGATATGCTTATGTGAGTAACATGTAAAAAAACAGACAAAGTTGAGAAAATGTGTAAAATTAAAGTTCCTCTGAACGATTGAAGTATACACTGTCAGAAATATGTTGTAATATTATTTCTGGTATAAGAAAGAGATCAAAGAACCATCATCTTCTCAAAATTGTGATTTTCAGTTGACAACTTGATTGTATGTAGGAGTTTTGTTGCTATTGTCACCTTGCTTTTGAGATATGAAATTGAATTCTGAGACAAATTTTTTTTGTGCTCTTGTTTGCTAATTGTATCATCCTCAAGATGGATATACTTTTGAGCTCTAGAGAAAAGTTCATACTTGATGGTCGGAGTGTCAAGCACAATGGAACTATATAACCATTTGTTATCGTGTAGTAATGCTTCCTTGAAAGCATAAACAACAAGTGTATCTGAGACATCGGGTATTTCCACTTGGGCTTGTCTAAATCGAGCTACAAATTTACTTAATAGCTCCCCATCTCCTTGCTTAATGTTGAACAACACAGCGACATCCTTACAGTGACGCCAATTAGCCTAAAGTGTTCGGCAAATTGGACAGAAAAATCATTGAAGTTGTGGATAGAACCCCATGGAAGTTCAAAGAACCATCGAAGAGCTTTGATACCAAAGGTGGAAGGAAATATCTTGCGCATGAGTGCATCATCATAACTAAAGAGCACCATCTTATTCTTGAAGTCGAAAATATGAAGCCAAGGATCGCACTCAACTTCATTGTATTCTTTGAAACTTGGTGGCTCAAAATCTGGGTGATGCTCTGCTTGTTGAATCTGGATGGAAAATGGGGAAGGTTTGCCCGTATGATGGGCATTGTTGCCGAGTCTATACTCCTTAGGGTCTTTTTCTTGAATTGTTTGAGCGATCATTCTTTGCAACTTCTCTTCAGTGAGGTTCTCGATCCCTATGTTACGATTGCCATCGTGACCATAGTCATGTGCATAAATGTCATGGTCATGATTTTGGTGGTAATGTATTAGGGACCTAGATGTTGCTTAACGAGTGTTTCGTTGCCCTCATTGAGAGTTGTGGTGTGTGCCCCCACATCCGGGAGAGGTTTCCCGACGTGAGTGGTGATGATTGGGTGTGTGAATCAAGTTTCTATTGGAGTAGTCCGGAGTATAGCCTTTGGACCATGACATATTTTTGAGACTGTTGGACACACTGCCGCTAGACAAAGGCCTCTTTGGACGACTGTTAGGTGTACTGCCGCTGGAGATGGTGTAGTTGGGGGGTCTGTCATGCCTATTGCCGTTGGGCATGGCCTTCTTGTGAGTTTTATCGCGCTCATAGCCACCCGGCATGGTCTTCGGGTGAGTTTTGTCGCGCTCATAGCCGTTCGGCATGGTCTTCGGGTGAGTTTTGTCACGCTCATAGCCGCTTGACATGACTTTCGGGTGAGTTTTGTCACGCTCATAGCCACTCGACATGGTCTTCGGGTGAGTTTTGTCACACTCATAGCCGCTGGGCATAGTCTTCGGGTGAGTTTTGTCATGCTCATAGCCGCTCGGCATGGCTTTCGGGTGAGTTTTGTCACACTCATAGCCGTTGGGCACTCCTGTGGCGAGTATGTTGGCTTTGTCTTGTGCACTAGTTGGGGGTCTTCCACGCAATCTTTTCGAAGTTTTGTGAGTAGTAGAACCTCCTAGCAAGGTTGTCTTGACTCCTTTGGTGCGATGGTAATGTTGGTCTCTTGTTTCACCTTGATCGGTAACATGAACCCTAATGCCCTTAAGGTTTCGATGTTCATCTTCTTTCTCCAAGTCAACTGGGGATTGTTCTTGTGATGGTAATACAATGTCAACTTCAATATCCTCTTCAACTTCCGGGATGGTTGAAGGTCGAGTCATTTTCCTTGGATTTGGATTGACTCAAAAAACGCTTGAAGAAGATGGAGTTAACAAACACTCATTACCATTGTGATTCACATGTTTCAACTTTCTCCTTAGACCATTGTTCCTATGCTGAAATCATGACTTCTTCATGTTGAGTAGGCTCCTTGGATTTTGATGGTTGAGAAGAAGAAGAAGAAACCGAGTGTTTTTCGCCATTAGATGGAACCCTCTTGGAAGTGACAGTATGCTCTTTAGGGTTAGAACCTTGAGAGCGAGCTTGCACATGTTTTGAACCTTCTTCACGTCCACCATTACTAGTTTGTTTGTTTTGTTGAGATCTAGTTGTTGCCATTGAGAAGAAAGAACTTGATTCCTTTCGAAAAGTAGGTTTTGTGTGTGTGTGGGGGGGGGGGGGGGGGGGGGAAGAAAACCTTAGTCGGCGCCAAAGTGTTTCAACGGGATTTCACACCAATGTGATGTAAGATCAAGAAGAAACCCCTAATGTTAAGATCTAAGTTATTGGAGAAGATGAAGATGAAGGAATAGGGTTTTGGTGATTGATAATGGCTGCACTAAGTTGTTTTTTAGTTGCCTACGTATCCATAAGATAGATGGAATCAAACCTTTTATAACGTAGTTCAAATGTAGAGTTTGATTGGGATTAGGATGCGATCCCATGATCCCTAATGTATTGTAGTATTGTAGTCCCATGTATTTGGACCATATAATGACAAGATAATGTACCTCATGTCCTATTAGGAACATGAGTTGTAAAGATATTGAAATTGTTATTGAATTAAGAGTTGTAGAGATATTGGAGTTCTTAGTTGGATTAAGAGTTGTAGAGATATTGGAGTTGTAGTTGGATTAGGTTAAAGAAATCTCTACAAGGATATAGAATTACCATATTAACCTTATTGAATATAATTGACTTAAATAGATTAAGCCCATGATTGATATTGAATATAATAACGGGCCTAAGCCTTATTACTAATTGAGTTGGACTTAGGCTCTTATTGATTATAATCTTGGGCTTTGACTTGTAATTGAATTGGGCTTGGGCCCGTTAAGGGGGGTCAACACAATAACGATCACCATGATTTTCAAGAATCTCATCCCAAGCATCGTTAGATGCCATCACCATATGTGAGTTGTCATCCCAATGCATTGGGATGTTCACACAACTTTTTCACCCTAATTGCCATGTTCTTGAGTGTGTACAAACGTACCCTAACATGGAGTTCATTCATACCCAAACCATAGTACCCATTCATCATATGACCAACCATTTCATATGCACGCCTAAGTCAGTTTACACCTAAATAATGGGTATCTCCAGCTATATAGTTTGATAGGATAGTAATACACATCACGTGGTCCATATTTGGAGTCCACACAAATGCTCTATCCGATAGGATATTCCTTGACAAGTTTGGTGGCATACCTAACATCCATACAATATTTTAGTATTAATAAAATATCACAAGTAAAAACACGCCCATTGTCACAAACCAACATAATACCAACATTTAAAAGTATACATCCTCAAGACAACATAAACCAAGTTCAACAACATTCCCAAACAGCAACATAAAACAAATTTCAAATCGAACAAATAGAAATACTGTTATAGGCAAACAAACAACAAAACCATCATGCAATATTGAGCTTTCTCCTCAACCAACCCAATCTCATGTCTTCATCTAGACGTAGAAAGACCTCGCCTAGTGTGGTGTTAAGTGCGAGAAACTCTAAACTGTCAGCATACAAGTCCCTATTATCTCCAACCACCACATCTAGTGCAACATTAATATGATCCATATAGCTCTGAGGTGCAACAATAGTAGGGGCAGTAGCAACAAGTGAATCGGCAAGGTTTTGGATAACATCTATCATACCATTGTTATAGTCCGATCATGTGAGAAGCGAGATTTCTTACGCTTAGACGGCAATTGGGAACTCGCTTGAACATGAATTTCATGCCTCAAAGGTACATCAGTACTCGCACTTGTTCCAGTGGACCCTGCAGGTGCATCGGTGAAGTCAGGTGCTACGCAAAATCCATTAGGAGATGTGGTTTGACTAACTCCAGCCTCCAAGTCATCCGCCTCTACAAAACCTTCATCATCTACAATCCAATTTGTATGAGTTAATACCAAAGTCAGGTTTTCAAAGGAATTACCAATGCCAACTATCATACCAGGTATATCAAGTGACTCTTCTCCACCATTGTCAAATTTCCCCGTTGCGACCTCATCACCACATTGGGTAGCCATAGCTTCATGATATGGGAATGTCTTGTTCTCCCACGTCCTTGCGTGAGGGCAACTCTACATATATTATAACATATTAGCAATTATAATGGAGCCTTCCCACACAAAGTTACAACCAATTATTTAGCCATTACCTCACCATAATTCTCCCATACACCATGTTCCGTAGAAATAACTTTTTTGTTGTTTGAACAAAAATGGAACCCAAAGCCACTGGTATTCAGTAGATTTTTAACACAAGTGAAATGACCTTTCAAAGTTTTGTACTTTGACTTCACATGTTCAGTTGTTACACAAGTCATGTCACATGCACGATTGACAGCTAATGTCGCTGCCTTTTGGGAGGACTAGCTAAATGGTTGTTAGCTTGCCTATCATCCCTAGCGATTTCTTCAAACAACGTATTCAACATTACTTCTGTCATGAAGTGTGTCCACCTCAGTTGTTTATTTGGTGCAGTTGTGACTACTGGCATAGATGGTTGGGGGGGGGGGGGGGGGATGGGGGGCGTTAGAGGAAGGTAAGTAAGGATCGGGTGGTAGGGATTGTTTTTTCTTTTTCGACATGTTGCCATTCCTAGATTGCACGGATGCCATCCTTGTATAAAAATTCAATATCCAAGATTTAATACTGGTAAATAGATAATGTACCCACAAATATATGTTCAAGAAGACAAACATGTTCAAGTACATACAACCAATTAAACAAACAACCAAATATGTTCAAATATATGGATAACCAAGCGTACTGGAATCTGGATAATATAAAATAATACACAAACAAATATGTCTCAAGCATCATGCTCTTCTTCATTCATAACTTCTTCTGGTTCAACTTCAAGGCCGTTGCTATAGTTATACCACATTTGTTGTTTTAGATTTTTGCGCCATTGGGTCCACGCTTGTGAAACACCTATAACAATCCCACCACCAGCAAGAGCTACTTCTTTAGGGTGGTTTTCCTCGTCCTCATCCAAGTCTACTACATCTAGATTCCAAACATCCTCGGGGTCGATATCTTTAAGGAAATTATGCAACCTACAACACGCTAATATTATTTTAGTATGCGTGTGTACGTCATGGTATGGGGTTTTCTTCAAGTATGCAAACCTCATCTTTAAGACACCAACCACTCTTTCCACTACATTACGCAATGATGAATGTCGAAAATTGTACAACTCTTCATCGTTTGTGGCAGAGTGATGACCTTTCTCCTTGAGGTGGTACCGGACTCGATGATATGGTGTTAAGAACCCCGGACTTAATGCATAGCAGCCAGCATCGCATAGCAGCATCCGCAAGATAGTATTTACCTACCATAATATACAACATCAGAAAAAAATAATACCTAACTTAAACCAAAACCCAATGACTAAGGATCTAGAAAAAAAGGTTACCAGAAAGTATGGTCAACCGTCTTTCGGGGTCGGACGAGAGCTTTTCTCAAAACACGACCATCATGCGTAGATCCTTCCCAACCAGTAAGTTACATACGTAAATTTTATGTCAAATGTACACGCAACCAAACAATTCTGGGAGATTTGACCTTTTCGATTACGGTACCTAGCTTGGTTTTCTATCGGGACCAAAGTTTCAAAGTGCGTACCATCGATGGCTCCAACAGCATCCTAAAATTCAAACCCTATAGTCAATGACAATGTCTAAACAACTAAAACTTATTAATAAAAATGGGTATTTAAAATTAATCGAACCTTGAAATATCGATGAAAATACACGTCCCTGGATCATCTACAATCGGTGAGTTATCAACTGTAGCATTGTTCACAACTTGCCTGAAAAGGACTAACATCTTCTCCAAGACAATATGAAAATAATGACTAACTGTTTGGTTGGAACGCTTAAACTCATATCGAGTCCTTCACGACCGGTTATTGTGGCCAACTGTGAGTAAGAACATATCAACTTGTTCTTTGACCTTCAAGTAACGTGAGTCACTTAACCTTAACCGCTTTAAACGATCACAAAGACGATGGAATGCAAAACGCCTCATACGTAGTTAGTCCAGGTGATAAGTCCTCAAATTGTATATTTATCCCCCGAATAACACCTTGTTTGTTTAGCACTTAGCTTATATTATTGTGTTATATCTATTGATTAGTGCTTTCTTGTCTATTGTGTTAAAGCCCGCCAAAAGTCAAGAAAAGCAACCAAAAAGGTGTTATTTGCACAAGAGAATGAGAATTGATATTTGCACCCACAGATCTATTGAGGGCACCCCATGATTGGTCATGTTGACTTGACTTTATGTCAAAGTGGGGCGGTCCAAATCTCAGCCCAAACCGGGTCCTATTGAAGCCTACAAATCAGAATTTCTATTTTAGGCCTTTATTAAAGTCCAATCTTAAAATGCTCTACAAGGAGATCCAGAAGTCTGATTTGGGCCCATGAGTTATAAGTCTGATTTGGGCCCATGAGTTATCAAACTAAAGGTCTTGGTCCAAGCTAAAAACCTAATGCCTCTAGAAGACCAACAACAGCAGCCACGAATTCGACCTAATTTGGAAGTCTTTGTATGCAAGTATTATGCTTTGTATTTTCTATATAAGAGAAGTAGTAGCTAGGGTTTAAGTAGTCAATGTTTGAGAGGCAAAAGTTCATCTTCTTCTTCTTCTTTTGTATTGAACTTAATTCTATTTATCAATATCAATCAAATCAAATCACTTTACTTTATAATGTTTTGTTATTTAATTATTTATTCCATGGTGTCATCATCAAGAATGAGTAGTTAAATTCCCTTAGGGGGATGGTTGAAGCACTCTAGATAATGCAAAAGCACCATCTTTGTTCTTAATATTCATAGTGATTCAAAGTACTTAATGCTTATTCACTTCTATCTGCAGTATGAGGTAAGTATGATTATTTGTATGTTTTTGTTATCCATGTTATTAAAATACTATTGTTAGGGTTTAGGGAGACCTAGCTTTAATGGTTGTGTTTATATTGATTGAATATGTGTAGTGAAATAGCTGAGAGGTGATTATTACATATCTGCAGTTAGTATCTTTTATTGGAACCCTTTTGTAAGTAAGTCAAATAGCTGAGAGGTGATGATTTAGTTATGAATCAATATGTTGAGTTAATTAAATTGAATAGCTGGTTTAATTAATAAGATGTATTCAATAACATGCATAAGAGAATCCCGTTTTAATTGAGTGGAATAGCTGAAAGGTGACTACTTGATTATTATAGGTATTAATGATTAATTGGAATAGCTGAGAAGTGACTAATTAATTGTTATAGATTGAACATGAAGGAACAACATGTTATGTTTGCATGATTTAGTTTGTGGATACCAATTCTTCCCCCTATGTCATCATAAGATTTTCTTTTCATCTCTACCATATTCTTAAGTTAGTTTATTTAATTATTGCCTGTAGGAAGTAGAATTACAGCTATCATATTTGTGATTCATTAGTGGTGTTACTTAATTATTGTTTTCAATTGTGTTTGGGCTAATATTTTCACCTTGGAGGTGGGTACGACCCTTGCTTGTTACTTGTCTACTTTGATAACCAATTTATACAGGCACAAGAAAGAACTTCAATAAAAATATAATCTTTTGATAGGTGGTGTTAATTTGCCGTCTATCACCAGACAATTATTGTCAGAATCAATATAGAACCGTCTTAGAGTATGCTCATAACGGAGTTGTGGATTCCTATTGTAAGTGTAGGCCAACCTAAGGGTCCTCTTTAACCTTCTATACCAACCATTGTGCCTAAGGAAAACGTCAACTGCTACAATTACTACTGCAACCACAACTACCCTACGTCGGTGTTCGTGTTCTGCTGTAGTCAACATTCTACAAAACCTCCAACAATTACATGTCATACTCAACAAATAACATTCGACAAGCCCATCCATTAAAATTAACTGACATTATCGATTATATATGTCTTGATCAATTATTGTCAAGTACTCGAACTATTAATTTGTACACAAGTGTTAATTATTACAGAACAATTAACAACTTCAACAATACTGCAATTACCAGAAACAACACAACGACTACCAACTTTATGATCAATCCCATATAATTTGATTGAGGCACAAGTCTAGTTGGAAACAATGCAACGGGTTGTGGGATGTGTGGCTCAATAGGGTGGTGTACTTGTTGCGCAACCACTGGTTCAAGTGGACGCGGGAGATCAACTTGGTGAACTTGTTGTCTCTCATGATGGACAACACCTAATGCATTAACATTTCTATTGTAGTCATTAAACAAAGCTTTTGCTTCATCAAACGAATGACAACCCTTGAAAGATGAGTTCTGGAAATATTTTGTTTGGGCCTCACATTCTTCCCAAGTTGTGTAGATACCAGGGTTGAACCCCCTCTTGACCACATAACATGCATATCTAACCATAATGCCTATTAGAAATAAATCTCATCATCATTATATCTTTTAATCATTATATTAAAACATGCATATATATAATACATAAAAAAACTGAAAACAAAGGATAATACCTATTGAGAACTCTCAGTACAACATATATTATCCAGTAAAACATTAACCAAATCAATACAAATGATGGTTATAAACAACTACCACTGCAACATAGTTCAGTTGTTTATAACTTTTATCTTAAATAAACAACGATTACATCATAAATAACTATCACTGCAACATAGTTCAATTGTCATTAAGCTAAGATAAAATGACACATTTGCTTTGAAAAATATCAGGTTTGCAAGTATACACACCACATTATAGTATACAAATGATGGGTTATAAACAACTATCACTGCAACATAGTTCAGTGTTTATAACTTTTTATCTTAAAATACACAATGATTACATCATAAACAAATATCACTGCAACATAGTTCATTTGTGTATAATAAATCATCATAAAGCTAAGATAGAATACCACATTTGATACAAAATATCATTTCGCAAGTATAGACCACAATACAACATACACAAATGAACAACAAAGCTTCGATTCTTACCTGAGAGCAATAAATCACTTTTGATGGAAAGAAATATAAAACTTGCTTACAAAAACAAACTCCGACAACAAAACCTACAAAATAAATATAAATAGCTCATATAAAACCCACAAACAAAAAAAAAAAAAAACTTGCTACAGATAAACTAAAGACCTTAACTCAAGATTTCGAATCCCTATAAATTACATAATAGATAGAAATTCTAGCAGTCACTCGACAACCTTATTATATCTCTAATCGTTTTAAGCTACTTCAAGATTATATTAAAACCATTAGGAGATTATTTTGTTAATTTAGCCTGATTCATATTAGTGTCACTTGGCATCTGAAATTCGATGTGGAGGACATTTAAAATGACGCAGACTTCAACATGGCTTTACAATTTACATGGACATATTTACATTTCAAATGAGGATAAGAGGTACACTATTTTTACAACGAACATGGGTAAAGTTAGCTTGAGATCTAGTTTTAGTGAGAATTTGTGGTCAAAACAAGAACCCTAGTAGCATTACAGTGCGTTCAACCACAACCCCATCACTCAACTCCAAACATAAAGAAAACCCTATACATATAATGGGGATTTCTACCATTATTGACCAAAATAAAACACAAACAAGGCAAAAAACCCATCAGTTCACCAGACAAATAGAAACCCCATTTGAAGATTTGGATCTAAAAACCTACATACCATTAGAAACCCCCGCTTGTTAAAACAGAGTACACTCTGCAGCTACAACATAAACCTACCAGATGAAGAAAATTTCTCAAATCAAACCAACATGAAAAGATGTTTGAAGCAATCACATCTAATAAGCATAACCCCACTTTAAAAAACCAAATACCTAGATAATTGAACAAAAAATAAACCAAAAACCCCAAAAACATTTTACCCTTTCGAACCAAAAACCCCCACTGTAACTTCAATGTTCTTACTCTTTAAACCCAAAATACAAGATGAACATCAAAATAACAAAATCAAAATCGAAATTAGGGTTTTAAAAACCCCCAATTTTGAAATTAAAATCTAAATTAGGGTTTTTAAAACCCCTAATTTCAAAATCGAAATTAGGGTTTTAAAACCCCCAATTTCAAAATAAAAATCAATGATGGTGAGTGGTGGTGGTCGAGAAGAACCTATTTGAAGAGAAGACTACACGTTCCAGCGAGAAAACTACACGTTACAGCGAGTGAGAGATGGAGAGAAAGAGAGAGTAGTGGTGGTGGTGGGTAATGGTCGTGGTGGTGAGTAATGGTGGTGGTGGCGATTAAGAAGAGAAAGGGAGAGAGAATAGTTGTGGTGGTGGTGGTGATGGTGAGCAGTGGAGAGATTGAGTTTTCGCAGCAGCCGCCATTATCGCGCACGAGAGAGAGAGTAAGGTTAGGTTTTTTTCTTTTTTCATTGTCCTTTATAGCTTGGCAAATTGTTGGCGAAAGAAAAACCACCTATTTGGGTGGGCAAATTTTTCACTGATTCGCCGGGCAATGAAAAAGGGTCACGTGACCTTAAAATTTGGCGAATCAAATTTTTTCTCTATAATCACCAAAAGCGATTTCAAACATCAGACAATACGGTGAAACGCGAAAAATAACCGATTCGCCATGGGGAACGGGTTATCAAACATGTCCTAAGAGAAGTTAAACCCATGCATGTTTATATGATTTAAGGTTAGATATGGTGAAAAAGTGGCAAGTGAGAAAACGCTGAGGTGAAATACCCAACATCCTTGTATGTAATTTACATTTTGATGTTAGACATGTTAGGAGTTACTATTTTAATTCTAAGTAAATGTAGAACTTAGAAGAAAGAGATAAGAATCTCTCAAAGAAGATGAGAAGATAGGGTTAGGAACCTAGACGAACGTGAAGCTTGGAATCCACCAAGTAAAAAGAAGGAAAAGATGAATATATAATCTAGCAAGAAAACAAGGATAACTCAAGAAGCAATTCTTCTATTCAATTCAATTCTTCTACAATAATCTAGAGCTTCTTTTATAGAGCACGAAGCTTGTTTAATAAGTAAAGGACTTCTAAATTAAACGACTTCTAAAAACATAATGATTCCTAATGTAATATACTTAGACCTAAAACAATATATTCTAGAATATATTTCATACTTAGAATTAAAATAGTAACTCCTAACATGTTCTACATCAGTCTCCTCTTCTTTAAAATAACTGCCCCTCGAGTTATGCATTGGAATCACAAGGAAGTCACTTCCTAAAGACGAGAGTATAATGCTTCCATGATCCTCCCACTTCTTCTTTTGGCTTCGAGAAGGGAAATAAATCCAAGGATAACATATCAATTTGAAGTGTGTGTCGCCAAACAAAACTTTAACATTCCCTTTATAATTAATGGATATCGAACAAAAATGCTCAAAAGGGTCTTCAGAAGTAGGAAAGGTAGAACATGCAATAAACTCTTCTTCTTTAAAGAAGTCGGCTAGGTTAAAATCAACACTCTCCCCTTGAGAAAAAGACGAAATTGGTTGGATGGTGGAGGGAACCATAGGTGTAGAGGGGAGAGAGATGATGGTGGCTGGAATATTGGATGTAGATACGGGGATCTCTTCATCTATCTTGTCTTTACCTTGAAGAAATTGAGAAATTTGGCGGGTGAATTGATCAATAGAATCTTTTAACTCTTTTGTCATGGAAGCTTGACTTTCTTTAAGAGAATTGATCGCTGCATCAAAATCTTTCTTCGAAACGAAATCTTGTTGATTAGGTGCCATTGGATGTTAAGAGAGAACAAAAAATTGTTGCAGAAAATATAATCTGATTCGACACCCTGTAGTAGAACGACCGTATCTCCCTGCTCAGAATTCTGAATTGCAAACCGTCGATTGGGTTAGAAAGAAGACTCAAAGATCTTTCCAACAAGCTATAGCACGCATACTAGTTAAACGTATTCTGTCTTGGACAAGCCTGCAAAGATGACGAATTTCCTGAATCTGGATGGACGAAAACTGCTTGAACGGAAGGTGACGACGGACCGCTTTCTAGATAAGGATCTAGAAAGTGAGGCTCTTGATACCACTTAATGTAGAACTTAGAAGAAAGAGATAAGAATCTCTCAAAGAAGATGAGAAGATAGGGTTAGGAACCTAGACGAACGTGAAGCTTGGAATCCACCAAGTAAAAAGAAGGAAAAGATGAATAATCTAGCAAGAAAACAAGGATAACTCAAGAAGCAATTCTTCTATTCAATTCAATAATAATCAACCTCTAACTATTACAATAATCTAGAGCTTCTTTTATAGAGCACAAAGCTTGTTTAACAAGTAAAGGACTTCTAAATTAAACGACTTCTAAAAACATAATGATTCCTAATATAATATACTTAGACCTAAAACAATATATTCTAGAATCTCTTTCATACTTAGAATTAAAATAGTAACTCCTAACATGTCCTACATCACATTTTCATTCATAAAAGACTAGCTAATTCGTAAAAAACGTTCGTTCTTTTCATGATGTTATATATAATATGTGAGACATTTGTTTTCTTTCCATTCTTCACATATGAGATACATATGCATACACACACATACTTCGGAGTGAATATTTACTTATGAGTGTATGCCCGGTGAGGATTGAATCAAAGCATTATTTTCGATGGTGACTTAAAAGTAATATGCTTTGGATATGAAATTCATGTTCTTAGGCATTATTACACATATACACACTATGCCAAGATGATTAGTGGACAATCTCTATATTAGGATATAATGTATAGTCTTATGTATTGATGTTGATTATTTGATTAAAGAAAGGAAGCATCAACTTTTTATTCGTAGAAAATCTTTATTTTTCTGAGAATACATGTACCATCTCTCTCCTTGAAGTTTGTGGGTGTATTCCATGCAAACCCTCACGAGGCTACAACTCGTCCTATTAGGGGTAACCTAAAGGTCTAACGCCTTAATGCATATGGTCAATGCAATCATGAATTACCCAACAAAAATGATAATTGTATTAGTGAAGATTTACTTTTACGCACTTATCGTATTTGTTATTACATTATTTGCTTAAAGACAAGGAAAATGCGGTTTGGGAGTGTGATAAGTACCAAAAAGTGTTTATCTGCACTCCTAAATTATGTACATTTGTTCCAAGTTATCTTATAAAGTGATATGATATGTGTGGTTTTGTTAGATTTACTTCATTATAGGTTTATATTGTAAGAAAAAGTCAAAAAAGAAGAAAAATATACGAACATCAACGAAAAGATAGTGATTCTGAGCTCACGGAAACCTATGTTAGAAAACCCCGATTGAAGATCTGAAGGTACCGTCAGAAAGAACACATTGTCAACTTACATAATATCCAAGAAAATCAGAATTTGGAGTAACAGAAAGTGATTAAATAAATTGTCAAAGATCAAGCAGACTACAGTTCAGGAATCAAAATCTGGCCCTAGGCGAGTTTAAAATGGGGGATATCTATATTTTTTTTTTCAAATGAGGGGTATCTCAAAATTCCACTTTCAAATAGGGGGTATGTCCAAAAATCTCTTATAAAAATGACTCTCTTAGTAACTTAGGCTTAAGTTTGAGTATGTATAATGGTTATTTGCCCTAGTTTAAGTAAAAAAAAAATTATAAGAAAAAAATTATGGTTAATTAGATTATTAATTTTAGTGGATGATGATATAAATATTGTTTAAAAGTATTTCTCTTTTGGTAGAGAAGATTAAATAAGATAAAAACTACGAAAGATTACTATAGAGACCCATTATACATAATTAAGACGTGTGTGAAACCAAATTAAAAAAAAATGAAATTACAACAATTGATATTCACTTTTATAATTGTAACTACGTAACCGCACACGCTTCACACCTGATTTTATGTTCCACCATGTACATACGTTGCATGCACATCCCTTGTTCATCCTTCATCCAATCTCATATGATACATGTTTCAATGGGCTTTAATATTAATCGGTTTTTCTTAAAAGTTGGGCCTGGTAATATCACAGTTCATGGACTCTAAATAGTCCATTAACATTTGGGACAAAAAGTCAAAAAAAAAAAAAAACTACTGAAATTTTCAACCGTATATATACGTAGAAGGAGACACATGGAGAAAATTTTGAGTCAGGTAACGGAGACGTACGGTGACATCATCCAACCTGCTCTCTTTATAGTAGTTTAGATGTGAGAATACCAAAATATACAAATTGAATTAAAATTCTCTTCAATCGAATTTGGCCAAATAGTTGGAAGAATTTTTTTTAATGCTTGAAAAAAATAAAAAAATGAATATATGTATTAAAAAATTTAGTGCTAATTGACAATTGTCCACTGGTTTAAAAAGCTAATTTACGATTACCCACTACTTTCAACAAAATTGGAGAATACCTATTCTTTTGCATTTTCAAGTGGTCAAACCACCGTTGACCTGGTCAAGTTGTAGTCATTTTACCTAATATTCCTGAAATACCCTTCATGAGTTATGTTGGATTAACATGTTGGTCTTCGATTTTACCATATCTGATTTTCAAACAATCATACTTGAAGTCATTTACTTGCATACGTGTCAAACGCTACCAATGTGGTATTTACACAACAACTGATTAAAGAAATGTAAGGGTACTGAAGTAAAAGACTACAACTTGGTCATGTCAATGGTGGTTATTTGACCATCTAAAAGTTCAAAAGAGTGGGTAATCTCCAATTTTGTTGAAACTAGTGGGTAATTGTAAATTTGCTTTTTAAATGGGTGGGTAATCGCCAATTCGCCCAAAAATTTATAAACCAAAGAATTGAAAAAGGTGTTGACTTTGTAATAAAGTCAACTCTATAATAATTGGATGTGAAAAAGTTTTAACAATCCAAATGAAATTGAAATGCTCTTCAACTAGACTATCAACTTTGGCTAGTTGGGTGAGAGAAATTTTTCTTAAAAGATAATTTTTGTATAGTAGAAAAGTAAGATAAGAGAAGATGTGACACCCTTCGTTCCCAGACCATAGGTGTTTTGGCTATACACATAAAATAGATGGATTCTTTGAATATTGCTTTTCTATAGGAAGGATAATAAATGTTTTTTAAGTTTGGATCATGGAGAGGAGGTTTTTGGCATTGTTAATGGCCTAGGAGATCCCTCAATAACTTATAGTGCAGTTATAAACACTGAGTGCTCTCCTAGGAACCATCACCACATTTAATAATCCATAAAGATTGAGTTAATATCATATATAGTATGGGATGCCTTCCCAACAAGCTAAAAGACAAATAACAAGTGAAGAGACACCACTTTTTACTTTTTCAAATTAAGAGGCTGTTTGGGGAAGAAAAAGAGATAAGTAGAAGGGTGAAAATCTTTACTAATTATAAAGCGGCCTGCAATTAACTACAAAAAAAACCCCAAAAATAAGTAATTAGAGGTTACCACCTCTAGATTTCTTCGTTCATATTCACACATTTGGACGTGAACGAAGGAAAGAGCAGGTTGAATTTGGTCGTTTACACTAAAATCTGGTGCTGACACCAAATCCCTTGGGAAAACTCTTTTCTTCTTTTTTAGACGGACCTAAAACATTGTGTTCAAAAACATTGAACTTCATGAATTATTTACAAGGCATAAAACTTGTTTCTTCTTCTTAATTATTTCCAACATCAATGATCGGACTGACCTTGGATAGGTAATGGCATAGAAATAGAGCTGTCCTACGTACATTACATCTATCTCCCAGACCATTCTCTTCTTCTCTCATTCTTTTGCTGTCGATCCCCATGACAAAAACCCTCACACCATTTATCTACTTCTCATAGAAAGCCAATTGGGTCACCAAACATTTTTAGGTCATAATTATAAACTGTTCCAAATTGGTTTAAAATGAGGCAATGCAAGATCATTTAAGCCTGACAAGTTCCACAACCACCTGATATATTGAGTTGACAACACTTGTACTAAAAACACTATTAGCGCTCACAAAACACACACACTTGTCCGAAACCTTTTTCCCGCTCAACCAAACACAACACATACACTCTCTCTTTCTCTCTCTCACTTGTCACTTATTCACTTACTGTATCCATCTTCTTTTTCCCTATTTTTTTTTGTTTTGTTATTCTTCTCATTTCTCAACGTCACTCACCAAAACCCTAGAAATCCCAAACCCCCAAATTCCCCTTTTCTAAATCGCTTAATCTTCGTCAATAAATCTAACATTTCTTCCATCAATTTGTTCTTAAAATCTTATTTCAGATCTCGGTTGAGTTTCTATTTGAGCTCAATCGAGGTCTTTTCTTCTTATTTCATCTTTAATTTAAAATCTAGGGTTTTCATCTGCTATTTTCTCGTTTGTTTAACATATTGAAATGGGTAAATCAGTTGCTGGTAATGTTATTTCAATAGAAGATGATGATCAATTGGGTTTAAAGAAAGATGAAGTTTTATCAGGGAGAAGAGCAAGTTCAAGGCTTATAGGTAAAACGAGACCATTTTATGGTAGTGGTAGTCCGGAAAAGAATGCAAAGGCGATTTCAACAAGTGATGTTAGTAAGAATGAGAGAACAAGTTGTAAAAAGACTAAATTGAATTACAATAGTAACAAATCGAAAACAGAGTTGATGAGTTTGAGAAATGAAGAGGTTATTGCTTCTGGGTCGATGAAACCTTGTAGTGAGAATATTTATTTAGGTGAAGTTGAAGATAAAAGTGGAGAAGTTGTTGAAGAAGGTAATGGTGCGGTTTTAGTTGCTGATGATGGAGAAGTGATTGAAGATGGTGTTCAGGTGTTGAATGAAGGTAGAACTGGGAAAAGTGCGCATCAAAGGGTGAAAGAGACTATCAGATTGTTTAATCAGAATTATCTTCATTTTGTTCAGGTATGTAATTTCATGGGTGGAAATATTAGTCTGTTTCTTACAATTGGTTTCCCAAACAAAAAACCCTTAAAACCTATAGAATGGAATAGAAAATTTTCTTCCCACTCCTTTGTTTTCCCAAACCACCACCTCTTAAAAAAATTAAACAATTTCGTTCCACGTTTTTTCTTTCCATTCTTTTCCTCAACTTAAAAGTTCCCAAACAAACCCAAAGTGTGTTTGGGAACTCACAAAGTGAGGAAAAGAAAGGAATACTAAGTAATGGTCCACTCAAATTTATTCCATGGAATGTATGGGAGTCTAAGGAAAGGTAGGGAATGGAAAGACTGCCTTTCCTTCGGGAGAGATTTTAATCTGATTTATTTCCATGCCCCCCCTCCCTCTTGAAAAAGTGTGCAAAAGAATGGTCTTTCTTAAAATTATTGGAGTTTTTGCTCAACAAAATCATAATCAAAATTGTTGTAATCAAATGCAAACTGCTTTTTTCTGTAAATTTAGTTATGAAAGATACATTTCATTGCATCAGAAAGAAAGATTGCATCTGTGAGAGACTAGGATAAACCTCCTAAGTAGAATATGAGCACAAACTACCTATCACTCCGGATAAAAAATCTAAATTAACCTATTAGTCTCATTGAGGATCTACTAAATCTCTTTAGTCAATTGCTCAAAGATACTCCATTTCATTTCCTTCTATAGCCTGTGTAAAATAAGTGTTCTGCAGTTCTCTTGGATTTTGTTAAGAGTGTGCTTGATGTAATAATGGAGAAGAAGACATTAACCGTTTACTTCTCATTTGTTCTAACTTTTCCAAGCCATTGTTAGTGTTGCGGCGGGGACCACGTTTTTTTAAAATAGTGAAGAAAAGTTCTTACACCCTACTAGCAAAAGAACAAATGAGAAGTATACGGTTATGTCTTCTTCTCCATTATTACATCAAGCACACTCAATTAGAAAATCTAGACCCCTTTTCTTCAAGTCATCTTAATAAATTACCTATTGGAGGGAGAGGTTTCCTGTAACTCCTACTTGTTTATTATAACAAAAAGTGGTAATAACAGGGTGCGCATGGACATTGTGTCTAACCCGATAGCAAACAAAAATATATTCCTAACCAAACTCATGAAGTCATGATTAAGACCCAACCAAACTAACAATAGACATATAGCTGCGAATGAGCCTGTGGCTCAATGGTAGTACCCCTCTCACAAAGTGGAGAGGTCGTGGGTTCGAAACACGTCAACAGCGGATTGTTGATATAAGTTTGCACACGTAATTTAAAAGGGGTAGGGGTCTCCACAACCTCGCTTGCCAACCAAAAAAAAAAAAAAATAGACATATAGCTGTTTTGTAGACATGGCGTACCGATTCATGAATATTAATATTAACAATAGGCCAAGGAACATATGTCTTTTCTAAAAAAGTTCAATTTTTGAATATACTTCAATCTCAATTCCTCTACTCCTAAGATAAGCCAAACTAATCATTGCAAGAAAGCCACTATTTCATTATATAGATTATAGAGCAATTCCATGTATTTGTAATGATTAGTCTTTATTCATCAAGAGAGTGTTTTAGAGTACAGGAGTAAAATCTGACTTGTCTCATCTAAGGGTATGTTTGGGAACATTGAGTTGAGGAAAGGAATGGAAAGGAAAGAATTATAATGGAATGGAATGGAAAACAGTGGAATGGAATGAATTAATTTTTTGGGATGTTGTTGTTTGGGAAGATGAAGGAAATGAAAGAATTATTTATATTCCATTCCATAGAGTTTTTTTGTTTAAGAAGCCATGTAAAGAAATGAAATCATATGTCATGTTACATGCCTTGTGGCAATACGCTTGCACTATCTATGGACTATATATAAATATACACATAATTTTGTCATATATTATACCTTTACAATTAGTTTAGATCCCCATTTCTATCTCATACTAAGTTATTTCCGAAGTGATCTGAGGAACTTTTCTAGAGCCTCAATGTTAACTTAGAGAAGAGATATTCCCAAAACAACATTTTAAAATCTTTGCGAAAATTAATTATGTTGAGGTGGTTTGCAAAAAGACTTCAGACTTGCCCGCATAAAGAGAAGGCCCACGAAGTGCACACTCAAACAAGCCTAGGTCCCAGAGCGATCACTTTTTGATGGATCCTCAGTTGCGCTTTTGAGTTGGATGGTTTATCTGCACAATCTTTTAAGTACCCCCAATCACTACTTGAGGTGCTCTTGTATGTAATGTGGTTTTGTGACTATAGGCGAAATGCTTTGGATGCATCTGAACTTGCTTAGGGTGCTGAAGTCCTGGACACGTTGTTGCGATTTTATTTACATAGTTATTTCCGTGATTGTGTAGTGTGAAGGGAACATTTTGTATTATGCATTTGCATGTTTTCCCATGACTATCCACAGGAAGAGGAGCAAAGGTGCAAGAAAGTAGAAGTTAAAGGTCCAAAATCTAAGGTGAACATCGGCTTAATGCTCCTTTTGTCAATTGAGCATACATCTGTGTTGGATACTTGAATATGCTTTTCTTTTGGTCATTATATCAATTCTCTGTTATAGTAGTTTAGTCTAGAAAGCAAAGCTCAGATTCGTTTCATGTAATTTAACAAAAAATGTGCAGAAAGGAAGCCCATATGCAGAGGAAACAAAGAGGCCTGCAAAACGACCTGACCTGAAGGCAATAACAAAGGCAAGTCATGTCCCGACATTTTACATTTCTGATCTATCATAATGCTATTGTATTACATAAAAAATGTTTCCATAATTATTAAGCTAAACAATTCATTTGCAACAATCAATTTAATTTCTTGTATCTATGTGGGTACTAGCATGAATGCTTGTAATTATCTCTACTAATAACTCACGAGAGTTTTTTTTTCCTGATGCGAAACTTTTACCAAAAAAGTCCTTTTCCCTTTCACTAAAATCAAATATATCTTCTCTAATATAAAGGGTTACTAAGTAATTAAAGTATGCATAAATAAACTTTATGAAGTAGTTACCTACAAATCAGGAAACTAACAATGCTTTTACCAAAAGACAAGGAAATCAAATATGATACATTTGTTAGACGTGCATTCACTTAGTATATATAATCAAAATCTAACA
Source organism: Aquilegia eximia (assembly GCA_023053565.1). Classification (NCBI taxonomy): domain Eukaryota; kingdom Viridiplantae; phylum Streptophyta; class Magnoliopsida; order Ranunculales; family Ranunculaceae; genus Aquilegia; species Aquilegia eximia. The sequence continues at coordinate 31,710,053 of JALIGU010000003.1, forward strand.
TACAAAAGTTCAAGGGGAGGGGATGTCCCTAACAAAAAAAGAAAAAAAAATCAAGAACAACACTCATCCTACAACAATACATTGTCAGACTCCAAAACTAAGTTCCTTGTATAACAATACCCAAGAAAAAGCAATGTCCGGAAACGGAACAGTAATGTAGTCCTCCCTTCTCTTGCACCATCAGAAAAAGAGTCCTTTAATGTCAAGAATAGAGTGAGTCACGTCTTTCACTTCTTGCATTCTTGACCTACATACAGTCATACCTTTTGATTTTAGGTTACCTTGCAATTTTGGCCCCTTCGACCATCTACATGTTGTCTTGTTGATATAGTTTGTTGGGTATACTGTTCCTTTTTGATAAAAGAGTTCTATTGATGTAAAAGCAGTATACAAAACAACCAATACGAATAGTCCCCTGAGAGCCTCTAGTCCTCTACCAACAAATGAAATACCGAACTCAAATTTGGTACCATAGTGGAAAACCCATCTCTATTGGAGTACCAAATCTGATTTGGTTAAACACCAAGGGAACCACCAAATCAGTAGAAATTTTGGTATTTCATGAAATTTGGTATGCAATCAAGTGTGCCCAAATTTAATTCAACCAAAAGCGCAAGAGAGTCAGGGATTGAATCCTAGTCAAATGAAAGATACGATTTAAAAACAGTTGCATAGAGGTTTGACCAGACCTCCAAGTCAAATGAAAGCAGGACACCCTGTTGATTTGAAGTGGTTTTGTTTGGCTCGTCCAAGTAGATGAACCATTAGAGGTGTACTTTTTTGGTTGCAAATGAGGTATCAAATGAGTACTAAACCTGCTGAGATGGACCACCAAAACAGCTTAATCATTAGAGATGCCCTTACCAACCAATGATGTAGGACAAGAAGGTGAAACTTTGGAAAAACTAAAAAAAACTGTTTTATTGCTAAAACTAATGAGTAGAGAGAATTATATAAGCAAGATAAAACCACTAGCATCACACTAGTAAGGATGACGTCTACTAGCATCACACTAGTAGGATTTTCTAGGAATCAATCCTAGACATCGCACCAAGGCTTGGATTGCATCTCCCAATCCTTACAATAGCATAATTGCTAACAATTTCTCCAACTTCATTCTTCCCCAAAACAAAGACATACAAACCTTTATATAGAGTTTATAAGAACTCTCTAGCCACTTAGGAAGACTAAACTTATTAAATACATTATTGACCCTTTGGCTACTATTCAAAATAAAACATTAAATGACACTAAAGACTTTCAGATCTTTTTAGGTTATCTATTTTTAATTCCTGCTGCCATGTGTCCCCATCATTCTCCCCAACTTAAGAAAACTCTACCCCGGCAAGTAAGAAGGATGATTATCAGACAACCTTCCCCTAAAATTCCTTCATGAGCGCATAAACATGCTGTTTCGAACCTTTCTCTGATACCAAAATGATGTAGGACAAGAAGGGGAAACTTTGGAAAAACTAAATAAAACTGTTTTATTGCTAAAACTAAATGAGTACGAGGAGGGAATTATACAGGCAAGATAAAACCACTAGCATCACACTAGTAAGGATGACGACTATTAGCATCGCCCTAGTAGCTACTAACATCACACTAGTAGGATTTCCTAGGAATTACTCCTAGGCACCTAGGCATCACACTAAGGCTTGGATTGCATCTCACAATCCTTACAATAGCATAATTGCTAGCAATTTCTCCAACTTCATTCTTCCCCGAAACAAAGACTTATAAACCTTTATATAGAGTTCATAGGAACCCTCTGAACACTTAGGAAGACTAAACTTATTCAATACATTATTGACCCTTTGACTACTGTTCAAAATAAAACATTAAATGACACTAAAGACTTTCAGATCTTTCTAGGTTATCTATTCTTAATTCCTGCTGCCATGTGTCCCCATCAACCAATTATGCAATTATTTCTCTTACCTACTCATTAATCAATTATTTAGTTGTTTTGAGTGTTTTTGTTTTGGATGGATATGTGGCAAGATGTAATTTCATCTACAATATAGTGTAATGATGTTTACCGGTAAGAAAAGAGCATTGTTGGTGGACCCACCCTCATGTCAGTCCTAAGTCCTAACCAAACATGGGGGTGGATCCATCAACAAGCATGAAAATTCCTTGATGAGTACAATAACTAAACCAAAAGCAGTTCTGTGAAAAACAATGAGCATTATAACATGATGTTGTCTCCTTTGACAATACTCTCAGTTGCTTCTTTTTTAGTTATTCTAACAGGGTATGGTTGGGAAACTTCCATAGTTCCATCTTCAATGTGATTCCTTTGACAATGCATGCATGCTTTCCATAACAATTTATTGTAAAAAGTCGCAAGTATCTGAAAGTGCTGGTAGTTGTTTGCTTCTGATGTCTGTTTCCACAATTTTTTCTCAGTTATTTCAGTACTCTATCTTTGTTATTTATTAAACTTGTGTGAAAGCATACCTTTAATTGTTTTGAAGTGTTTGCGGAGAAAACTAATTCTTTCTGATTTCTTCTTAGATGATGGCGACAAAGACTCTCTTGAATCCCACAAAAATGTTCGGTGAAATTCCAGGTTGGTTCTTTCTCTCTCTCTGACGCACACATGCGAAAATATGATTTTTTTTTTAACTGGTCTTGCGAAATATGCATCTTGTAAGCAATGGAGGAAGCTTTCTTATTCTGTTTACTTTTTTCATAGTTATGACATGTTTTTTAATATAATATTTATGTTCTTATTCATTTCAAGTAAGGTTTTCAGATTCTACTAGAGAAGGGTTGATCCTATGACTGCCCAATTCATCCTATGACTTCCCTCATACACAGGAAATGAGGCTATGGTCCATGGTTCAAGTCAATATATCATGCAATTCTGTTCCTTTTGTGTGCAAACCTTTTGTTATTGACAAGTCATCCTCTCATGTGGAGAGGTGTGAGAAAGTAGAATATAGATGTTTGATCAATTTGAAGAAGGGTGTTTTGTTGACCATAAATTACTAAACTTTAAAACGTGCAGTGCCTACTGCTAGATATCCGCAGTGACTAAATGGGGACAATATTGACATTAGTGAGCGGTATGGTGCTCAAGGCACCGGGATGAGCGAGGACGAAATCCCGGGGCGTTACAATTGGTATCAGAGCCGACGACGGGTCGCCTGTTGCAGGTGGGAAGTACGCTGGAAAGGCCTAGGGAGCGCCAGGTACTTGTCTCACTTGGCAGGGAACGTCGGAGATTTTGGGACTGTACTGAGTGTACTGCAGAGCTGAGGACGGCTTTATTTCTAAGGTAGTGAGATTGTAACACCCATGAGTTGGTGTTAGTCTATAGAGCTTAACCATACTCTAACTAATGTCAAGGCCTTTTGGGGTAAGCCACATGGGTGGGCCCTGATCCAAAACCCTCTACTGCTGGATATCCGCAGTGACTAAAGGGGGACAATATTGACATTAGCGAGCGGTATGGTGCTCGACGCACCGGGATGAGCGAGGACGAAATCCCGGGGCGTTACAAGTGCCATGCAACCTTTCCATTAGTCTGGTGGTGCTGACAAATGTATTGCTTTGTCCAATGTATAGTGGGCTGTTTTGTCTGCTTGGTCAACTAAGCAACCTATATCAAATAGTGAGTTATGGACTGCTTAGTCCAAGATACAGTAGTTGTTTTGGATCTAAGTAACAACACTGGTATGAAGTCTCTGATTTGCTCATCATAAATTTATGAGTCTAAGTTGCATGGTCGCTTGGGTTTAAAAAAATACTAGGTTGATGAATTGAGCGTTGCTTACGAAGTGGTGGGGAAGATCTTGGATGGGCAAGAACACCTTATAATTTATAAAATTTGGACATGGTTGAAGCCTCGACGACTAGAAGTGGCGTGAGATGTCTGTCCCAAGTAATTGCACAATTTTTGAAGGCCATTATGAAGGAGGTTATTGACTCTATGTTAACTCGATTTTTGGGACGACAATCGGGATATTGTGAGGTTTAGGAAGATTTTGGATTGGGGAAGTTGAGAACTAAGGTATTGAAGAGAGAGAAGCAGACAGAAAAGAGAGAGAAGCAGACAGAAAAGAGAGAGAAAGATGCACACTTCCTGTAGGGTCAGCCTCTCTGCACATTATATTAATAAATAACTACTAAAGGACTAAACTTCCCCTAGGGCATACAATCCTTAATATAATAGAACTCTCTAAGACTCCCCCTCAAGCTGGAGCATACAAATCAAACATGCCCAACTTGAAACACATAGCAGGGAAACTACTACCATCCAAAGGTTTAGTAAGAACATCACCCAACTGATCTTCAGACTTCACATATGGAGTTACAATTTGCTTGGAGATGATCAAGTCACGAATGAAATGACAATCAACCTCAATATGTTTGGTGCGCTCATGAAACACTGGGTTACTCGCTATAAAGATCGCAGCTTGATTGTCACAATACATAGACATAGGACAAATAACAGGAACACCCATTTCTGTCAACAGATGTCGAACCCACAACATTTCAGATGCTGTGTGAGCCATAGCACGATACTCAGCTTCTGCACTTGACCGAGCAACAACACTTTGCTTCTTACTACGCCAAGTGACTAAATTACCACCAACAAAGGTACAATACCCAGATGTCGACCGACGATTGGAACGATCACCTGCCCAATCCGCATCTGAAAAACCACAAATATCTAGTGTTTTTGTGGGGCGATAAAGAAGTCCCTTGCCAGGAGAACCCTTTAAATATCTCAAAATACGAAGCGCGGCATTCCAATGAGGAGTTCGCGGAGCATGCATGAACCGACTAACCACCCCAACTGCATAAGTAATGTCTGGACGAGTCACAGTAAGATAAATAAGACGTCCAGCAAGACGCCGATAGCGACCAACATCAGAAAACACCTCCCCCTGGTCAGCATCAAGCTTGACAGTAGGATCCATAGGAGTATCTTCTGGACGGGCACCCAGAAGCCCTGTGTCAGTAAGAAGGTCAAGAACATACTTACGTTGAGACAAACAGAGACCAGCAGAAGATCGAGCAACCTCAATCCCAAGAAAGTAGCGAAGAAGTCCTAAATCCTTCGTATGAAAATGACGACCCAAATATGTCTTCAAATCAGATATACCAGCTGCATCATCACCAGAAATAATGATATCATCCACATAAACAATAAGAATAATAGTGCCAGAAGCCGAATGTCAGTATGGACTACATCAAAAGGACTCAAAGATCTCTTATTAATCCTACTAGGAAAGGTACTACGATGATGCTTTCCCAATTGACATGCCTCACAATTTAAAACAGACACTGGACTCAACTTAGGAATTAATTGACGCAGCTTAACCAATGATGGATGACCAAGACGACAATGCCATTGAAGGGGAGACACAAACGCACTTAAAGCAAGCATCGAACTGGACTCTTCAATATTCAAAACATATAACCCATTACGCTCATATCCCGAACCAATCACCATCTTCGTCTTGAGGTCCTGAAAAACACAACCAGTAGGAGTAAAGGTTACCGAACAGCGAAGGGATTTAGTAAGTTCACTAACAGAAACAAGATTAAATGAGAGATTGGGAACATAAAGACTTGACTTTAATGATAAAGACTTAGTAGGATGAAGAACACCGGTACCAAGAATAGGACGGGAAGAACTATCAGCTAAGTTCATACTACTCTTAGTGGGCACAAAATTTGAAAGAAGGGAAGAATTACCGGTCATATGAGCATTAGCTCCAGAATCAATGATCCAAGAGGAAGAAGGAACCGCCAAACAAGCAGACTTACCAGAACTCGCCATGGTAGCAGTAGGTGTCGTAGAAGACACAGATAATGAGTTGAGACGACTCAAAATTTGGCCCAACATGTCAGTTGGTGAAGATTCAGATTGAACAGCTGGGGTTGCAACAGCAGAAGACCCAAAAGATTGATCGAAAGCATTATTGGCATATGTAGAGGGGGGGTATTTATCCCAACAAAAAGGCTCAGTGTGCCCATCTTTACCACAGAAGCTACACTTCCTGTCATCAATACCACGATTACCTCTACCAGTACCAGAGTTACTACGACCCCCAAAACCACCACGATTGCCTCTACCACTATTATAATTGCTACGACCTCCATGACCACGACCGCCACCATAACCACCACGACCACCACGAGTGCTAGAAGTAGAGAGTAAGGCTGATGACTCTTTAGCAACGGAAACAGATTCACCATGTTCTTGTCGCTTTCTTTGAAGACGAGAAAAAGCTTGGGCAGCAGAAGGAACTGTTTCGCTGGATAAAAGTTGATCTTTATAAACTCTATATTCAGAATTCAAACCATTCAGTAGTAAGGCAACCTGAAACTGTTCACGTTGTTGCCTTTGTTTCTCCAGATCAATTGTAAACGGCTGATAAAGTAAAAGTTCCTCCCAAAGGCCTTTCATAGTACTATAATATTCATCAAGTGGTTGATCTCCTTGTTTTGTCTTAAACAAAGACTCAAACAAATCATAAATACGACTTATATTGTTCTCCTGAGAATACATCTCCTTCAACGATGACCAAACCTGTTTTGCTGTGGGTAGGAACTGCACATTAGTAAGAACTTTGGGTTCCATACTATTCCATAACCAGGTCAGAACCATAGAATTAGAAGCCATCCAGTCCTCATAGGTAGCATCACTAGAACTTGGTGGATCCTCATTAAGAATCTTAGATTTCTTCTTCGCACGTATGAAGTGTTCAACCGCATAACTCCAAGACAAATAATTGTTCCCATTCAAACGAATATTAGTAATGGGCTTTCCAAGATCATCGTTAACATAATACAAAGGAGGCTTCGAGCTGGTTTTAGCTTCCTCACCCATGTTCTAGAGAGAAAAAAAAAAACGATTTACTGCCACCACAAACCTGTGCAAAACGATTTACTGCCACCACAAACACAACAAAGAAGATGGCTGTGGATTTCACAACACGCAAACACACCTACGAGAAGCTGTTGCCACAACTTGAACACCACCACAAACAGAAAAAAAACTAGCCGAAATCCACACCGATCACGCACACATCAATCCCTAGATGTCAACCACTGCAAATCATCTGGGGTTTGGTTTAAGTATCACAACAAACACCAAAAAAAAAAGGAGAAGAAAAGAAGACGGATCTGCGAAACTCCTGGCTTTGATACCAAGTTGAGAACTAAGGTATTGAAGAGAGAGAAGCAGACAGAAAAGAGAGAGAAAGATGCACACCCTGTAGGGTCAGCCTCTCGGCATATTATATTAATAAATAACTACTAAAGGACTAAACTGCCCCTAGGGCATACAATCCTTAATATAATAGAACTCTCTAAGAGGGGACATATCCCTTTGTATGGATTTTGAGGATTCAATAATGATGCTTTTATAGTTAAAAATAAAGGTCCATAATGGGTTATTAATTGGAGACATTTATTCAATGAATAGAAAATTGACATCCTAATTAATTTTTTGGTCCGAGCTTGTGATCCTTTGATGCCAAGTCACTAAATGGATATTCTAAAATTGTGGACAATGTATCTTATACGATACTTTGCAGTAATGTTATCTTGGTTGGTGTGCTATGGGAGATAGTTTGAGGTGCGGTTTGATGGTGTCTTAGAAATAAGTCAATAACCGTTGGCGTTAATGTCATGTTTAACCATTAGTGCAAACATTGGTGGGAGTGTGGAAATATTAGTTGTGGGTCCTTTGTGTTCTATTTGGACTCCATTGTTTGATCGAATTGAGTTGCTTGTTGTTGTTTTTGGTTTTTTGTTAGTTACGTGAAGTTTGTATTGGTAGCTCATCTTACATTCTTATGTTGTAGTCCCCTTCTCGTAAAAATATGATTTGGTTGCTATTCTTTTGAAAAAAGAAAAGAAATTAGGATAAAGGTCACTAAACGTTGAAATCACTAATAAATTTCCCAATATCAAATGCAATTTTTTCAAGAAACTAAATCAACACAAGTTACCTTGCAAACAATCAAAGTCTTGTTCTTTAATCATTATTTATTTGGAATACAGGTTTAAGTTCACACTGATCCATCCAAATCAATCGATATCTTTCAAAGAAGCTTCAAGATGGTAGAAACAAATTTTTTCCACCCTCCCAAGAATCTTTGTAAATGACCAACATAAAGGAAAATGTTAAAGAATAAGGAAGAAGATTGATGAAATTTTGAGAAGAAACCAACATTTTGTAGGTCTAAAAATTTGATTGTTTGATATCTTTTTGCCTTTTGATGGGAGGTTGTGTTTACTCTAAACCATGGCGAAAAGCATGCCACTTTGTAAACTTTGTCAATATGATTACATAAAATTGCGGTTCTTTTATATTACATTTACTGGGTGTTGTGTGATCCAAACGAACTAGAGATAGGACTTTAATGGTAGAAACTAAGAAGAGTAATCAAAACAAAAGTAAAGGGTTTCTCTTTTTGCTCTTCAATATATCAAAGATTACAATTAGAGTTTCTTTAAACTTGCTCTCATTGGATTACAAGGCCTTAGCTATCTATTTGATTATGCTTGCCATAGTTTCTAGATTACAAGTCTCTTCACCTACGCTATTGCCTTAACACTATGTGGTGTGTCTTCTAGGTGGCTTGCTCATTTTAGGGTTACAAGGGTTGTATTTTGTTGGAAGTAAGGGTATAGTAGGCTTTAGGTGTGTAGTTTAGTCCCACATAGCTTAGATATAAAGTCTACGTTGTTTCTCTTTCTATATATAGAGAGTAAGCTTCTTTGTAAGTTAAACCTAATCATTATCAATATAATTCATTTTTTATATTTCTAGTTGGTATCAAAGCCAAGGTACGAGTTTTTTCAAAGGTCAGATTTCTTTTTTCTGCTTCCTCTGTCTTTTTCTGCGCCATGTGCTTTTTCGTGATACTGTTCACCGGATTACTGTTCATCGGTATTGTTCACAGGAGTACTGTTCATCAGATCACTATTCATTGAGATTTTTTTTTTTTGTAAGGTTCAGGTTTGCTGTTTTTTTATTGTTGGTGCGCCACTTTTGTCCAACCCCTTTCTAGGGTTTTGTCTGCGTTGTTGATGTCATGTGCTGCTTGTTCAGCCCTTTCTAGGGCCTTGTATGCGTTGCTGCCGTAGTGCGCCGCACTTGTCCAACCCTTTCTAGGGCTTTGACTGCGTTGTTGATGTCATGCGCCATTCTTGTAGCCCTCTCAAGGGCCTCTTCTGCGCTGCCATCTGTCTACAGTTTTACTATTTCTGTCCAGCCCTTTCAACGCCTTTATTACTCCACAATCAGCCTTCTTTCGTCTTAGAGTACCTCATCTTTATTGGTTTTGAAATTATATCAAATGCTTTGTGGAAAGTAAACCATAGCCACCGAAACGAACATGACCCTAGCAATCACCACCACAACCTCCGGCGTTTTTCTTGGCTGAGCAGCTGGTAATCCCTGCTCCTTTATTGTCTCTGCAGCTGGACATCCCTGCAGACGGTTCTTCTCGCAGCTGGTCATCCCTGCCATTGAACATCTTGCCCGGTGTCGTCCTCCTGATACTTTGTGGGGGATGTGAGAGAACGTTTTTGTATTTCAAGCTGAAATTCAGAGTCTGAATGTTCAGCTTGAGGGGGAGTGTTGGAAGTAAGGGTATAGTAGGCTTTAGCTGTGTAGTTTAGTCCCACATTGCTTAGATATAAAGTCTACGTGGTTTTTCTCTCTATATATAGAGAGTAAGCTTCTTTGTAAGTTAAACCTAATCATTATCATTATAATTCATCTTTTATATTTCTAGTTATTTATTGAGTGAATGCAAGTTCCTACTCCAATAGGATTGCTAGATAGAGTGAATACTTGTTCTCTACTCAAAATAGGATTCCTAGGAGTCTTCATAGTCGAAATAGAAGTCTTGGACCATCATTGGGCCTGAAACTGGGCCATTAAGGACGTGAACAGTGCTGCTGTCTGCTGCATGGTTTGAACCAATATAGCAATTTCTGCTGCTGTTGTCCTGGAAGCTGTTTTCTTGACTAAGTATTGTGAACTAGAGCAAGTTCGATACACTGTTGGAAAGATAGAAGAGTCTACTTTCCAACCCCAAAGATGGATCAATATTCAGATCACCAAGCACAAAGTTATGGCCGTTTTACCACATGGATGTTGCCTTGCATGTGCATACATCCTACATGTTAGCTAATTAAGTACGTATTCTTAACTCGTAGATCCTCTTGGATCATTATGAATGTATTCCACGTGAAGGCACTTCATCGAAGAAAACACTGACTCTTGTTTATGTCTCAGGCGTTGATGTTGGACATCAATTCTACTCAAGGGCTGAAATGGTTGTCGTCGGTGTTCATAGCCATTGGCTGAATGGTATTGATTATGTGGGTAAAGGCCATGGAAAAAAGGTAATGGATCTCTGGATTTTCACATTACTGATTGTTTACCTTAAAAAAATGGGTAATGCATCTCTAGATTTTCAATGTTTACTTAATTAGAGAGCTGATTGCGTAAAGGAAAATGAGGCAAATATGTAATCAGATATGATCCTTTTAGTTATTCTTGGATGTCTTTATCTTTAGTGAGATTTTACAAATTGTGGAAGTTGATTGATAGTTTGATAATTTACGAGTACAACTTTTCGTCTATAATTCAAAACAAGAATGTGGTGCTTTGCATGATTTGGTTGGTGGTGTACTAGCTTTTCTTCAAAGACCCTCCTTTCTTTTGGACCATGTTCCTTGATTGTTGTTGCTTACAATCAGGCTTTTTATGGAACTAGCGTCTTAGCCGGTGCTAGGCTTTTGGTCAATATGACATTTGAGTTTTAAAATATTAATTAGATTTGTAAATCAGGAGAAAATACAAATTAGGTCCATTTGCAATCTGATGTAATATTATCGGCGGAAGCAAACAATAATAAGAACACCAATTAAATAGATAATTTCAACACCCAAAAACTAGGGATCTTTACAAAAACGGATTTAATGTCTCAAGACATAAACAAATCTTCAATCTAACCTACTCAATAGGGTTTGCAATCCCCTATTTATAATAGCATAAACCTAATCCAAACTAAACTAGAAAAACTAAGTAAATAGAAACTACTACTAGGGATGTTCTTATCCATATAGGAATCTGTAGGAATTATGAGGCATGTGCTTTGCACATGCTTATCTTTATGCGTATGCATCAAATTCCCCCAACATGAGAAAAATCGTCCTCGAGTTTGTGCACTAACATCCTCCAAAGTTGAAAACGACTCTTGTACGTACATCAACCTTATGTGGGCGCGAAAAATTCGGCTATTATTGTCTTAGGTGCGTCATTAGGACAACCTAATTGATTGGAACAATATAGCCGCATGTCAAGAAATAAGAATTGAAGGCTTTTTTCCCTCCATGGAGAAAATCCATTTTCATCTTGGAATAGATAAGGATCAACATAACCACCAATCAAATTATCAATTACTTTTATGGGACGGAATTTGTGGTGATGATAAAACCATCAATCAGTCGGTCAGAATCAATGTAATTCATCGATTCATGGGAGTGATGAGCGAAATTCCGAGAACGTTAGTCCTCTTTACCACTGTCATGGACAACAACCAGGTTTCCTTGCTTGAGCAATAGATAAAACTTCTTATTTATCTCCCTTGCAGATTTTTCAATCGAATCTTCTACTTGATCCACACATGCAACTTTTAACTCAAGAGACACAAAACTAGATGTATCATCACTATCATCACCGAAAATGGAAAAGAAATCAACAAGATCGTAACTGTGTAGACCACCAATTCGAGTACGAGTGCCATATTTTTCTTCATCAAACATGTTGAGTAAGAAATTAATCTCTACCTTTTTGTCAAGTCGTTTCTTTTCTTCAGCAAATTCTTCCCTAAAAGTCGCAAATTGATTTTCTAATTTAGTAAAGCAATTTAGAAGTTCCTTCAAACCTTGTTGTATGCTTGGTGATGTCATGAAGGCATCATCCGGATAATGAGGCGGTTGTATCAGTAAAATCTGTTGGTTGTCGCTGTCAGGGACTTGTGATGGGTGAACAATTGAGATGGAAGTGTAGAGGCTTGACGGTGTAGGGGATGCAACCAAACTCAAATTCTACACTAGTTTCATCATCAGAATGTGCAACACACAGAATCATTATCATCTGAATAATTATCTTTATAATAACCTTCCTCGTCAGAAAACTCATCTTCTTCATAATCAATCATAGACTCGTCGCTCTTAGAATCAATTTCAGATTCAATATAGTATGGGTAATCTTCATACAAAGTAACCTTAGAATTGTGACTACAAAGACCATCGCGATCATAAGTCTGTGGACGGTTTCTATGGAAATATTTAGCACCATAAGCAACATATTGCTGCTGAAAACCACATCGAGGAGGGTGCGTGTCCTGCTGGTGGTGGGAATAATATCCATCGCATAATAACTATGACGTCGCCTACGTGGGGGAGGGGGGGAACGCGAGAAAGAGGGAGGTTCATACCTTCTAGAAAGAGGAAAGTGGCGGCTAGGATCATAGTTGGGAGCTTTATATTCAGAATCGGTATAACGCTTCGATTCATATAAACTCCAACGATTCGGCGACGACGAAAACTCTCTTTGACCTCTTCTATGATAACCCATCTTCAAATCTCCAACATCAACGCAACATTTATAAAAAAAAAAAATCAGGTTTTTATCTTCTAAACTTGAAGAAGACCTTGCTCTTGATACCAATTTTGATGTAATATTATCGGCGGAAGCAAACAATAATAAGAATACCAATTAAATAGATAATTTGAACAACAAAAAACTAGGGTTCTTTACAAAAACGGATTTAATGTCTCAAGACATAAACAAATCTTTAATCTAACCTACTCAATAGGGTTTGCAATCCCCTATTTATAATAGTATAAACCTAATACAAACTAAACTAGAACAGCTAAGTAAATAGAAACTACTACTAGAGATGTTCTAATCCATGTAGGAATCTACAAGAATTATGAGGCATGTGCTTTGCACATGCTTATCTTTATACGTATGCATCACAATCGTTCAAGTTTAAGTTATTAACTAGTGCTTAGGCCATGCAATGCACAGGATGAACTTGATTATGGTAGGGATTAGGTCCACTTTAAATTGTTTTGGATTGGACTTGATTATTCCCATGATTAGTCTATGGAATTCAGCCAATTTGGAGAAATTTTTCTGAAGGGCGTATTTTTCTTTATTAGGGTCTGTTTGATTCGGGTGGGATTCTTTCCCGGTAAATTTCTTGAAGGGGTATAATTGTAATTGCACAAAAATTAAGAACAGATCTTAATCCTCTGGCTAAACTCTGTCTCACTTCCGTGTCTTCTTCTCCGATATATAAAATTTTAATTCCATCCGGTGTCCCTCCATTTTTACCGGTAAACTAATTTACCGCTTGAATCAAACAGACCCTTAGAGATAAATAAATTAGGCTTGTAAATCACTAGAAATTAAATTAAGCCCATTTATTTTGTTTTAAGTAAAAATACATAATTAGCCCTAATTATAAGGGTAGTTTGGTCAAGTTGGTGGTATAGAATTCTGAAGCTTTATTCTCATTAACTGAGAATTACTTCTTAATTTTATTCAGGTTTATAACAGTCGAATAGATTAGGGTTGTGAGCGGGGTCGGTTAATGTGACAATAGGGAAAACATGCCGCAAAATAGCTCCATGACCCAACAACATTTTCAATGAAGTAGTTTGCTTACCAATAATGGCAGGTTAATAAAGTGTTACTTGTGGATAGTTTCTTACTCCCTTTTTGGGCAAGACATTTATGGACCTTCTTTGTTGCATTTTGGCATCTGGTGAAAACCTACGTAACACTTATGAGCGGTCGAGTGGATGCACTTGATACATGTTGTTTAGGGCTTGACATCGTTGTCAGGATGCCTTAGGCAGTTATGTATGCTAGATCCCATTAACTCTCTAACCTCTTTATTCTTGAGTTTGTTTCGATGTATTTACATAATGGTTGTTTTTGTAAAAGTAATCTTTATGCCTTTGATGCTGTCCCTATGTCTTTATATGTATTTGTTATCCAGAGAATTTTCTACATTAATAACATCCTTCTTATGTTTTCCATTCTCTTGTTAGTTGTGGTTATTTTTATTGTTGTTGGTGTGGTGAGAGATATGTGCTCACACTTCTATGTGGATATGGCTAAAGATAATTGACACAATTTATTTTTTCTATATGTTTTAGGAGGAGTACAAGGGCTACACAATGCCACTTGCTGTGTCAATTGTTATATCTGGAATTTACGAAGACGATCTTGACAACTTAGAAGAAGTTGTGTATACTGGTCAAGGTGGAAATAATCTACTTGGTGATAAGCGTCAAGTGAGTGATCAAGTGATGCTTCGGGGCAATTTGGCTCTTAAGGTATGTTTAGAGTTCAAAATTTCTTTTCTCCATGTTTTTGATGAATTTCTATTTCATGTGTTGGACTACAAATATAAATGATAAATATAATTGTATGGACAATGATAAAAGGTTAAGTTTACAAAGAAGCTCTTTCTCCATGTAGCAGGAGAGTAAACACATAAGACTTATGTCTAACCTACATGGGAATAAACCACACACCAGCCTACAATATCTTTACTTCCATCACTTTCCCTGAAGTTGAACATTTAGACTCTGAATATCAGCTTGAAATACAATGAAGATCCCAACAACAAATAAATAATCCCCCACAAAGTATCTTCCAAAAAAAGGAATGCAACGAGAATGAATTAGTCACCAAGAGGATGCCACTGGTAAAAATGTTCAACGGGATCGATGACCAGCTGCAAGGAGAACCAGCTGCAAAGCGTTGAAGAAACAGGGATTACCAGCTGCGCATCAAATAAAGACACACAAAGGCAAGGTGATGGTGGTGGTGATGTCTAGGGTTTTGTTCTTTTTTAGTGGCTAGGGTTTAGTTTTTACATAGAAAATGATATACTAATATTAAACGACAAAGATGTTCTACTCCCGGACGAAAGAAGGTTGATATAAGGAGTGACAAGGCCCTTGAAAGGGCTGGATAGGAGCGATGGAGCCGCTAGACAGATGGTGCCGCGGTCGCATAGGTGGTGGCAACCCATACAAGGCCCTGGAGAGGGTTGGACAAGAGCGTTGCAGCCATTGGACAGAGGCAACACAGACAAACCCCTAGAGAGGGCTGGACAAGGATGGCTCCGGACCGCAACAATGCAGTGTACAGACCAACAACACAAACAGAAAAGGGGAACTTTTTGGCAAAATTGCTTAGTTGGAGCTTGGTCACTGGAACCTGAGTTGGCATCGTCGGTGACCAGAAAACATGACCTGTCAGCTGTCACAGACCAGCAGTAGCTTTTGGCTTTGATACCAACTAGAAATATAAAAACTAAATATGATATGAATGATGATATTAGGCTAAATATACAAAGACGTTCTCTCTCCATATATAGGGAGATTAAACACATAAGAGTTTGAGTCTTACCTCTATATGAGACAACCTCACACTAGCGTTCAGTACCTTTACTTCCAAGTTCCAATAGTAACAAGAAAACATTGATGTAGAATTAGGTATTTTATCAACCCATTGTTTGTGTACTTGGAATGCCTCTCACTATAAACAATACTATATGATTGCATAATTCACTAAAATGAAAGGAAACATTTTAGCATATCGAAGTTGACAACATGTTTGAGCTTCATTATCTTTGCTGTAGAATTCCCCCTACGTGGGTTGCTGGGCTTCTTTGTTTTTATATGTATTGATTTGATCTCATGTTTGTTCTTTATTGGTGTGGGTAGGGGTGGGTGTAAGTGTTGGAAGTAAGGGTATTGTAGGCTTTAGGTGTGTAGTTTAGTCCCACATAGCTTAGATATAAAGTCTATGTGGTTTCTCTCTCTATATATAGAGAGTTAGCTTCTTTGTAAGTTTAAAACCTACTTATTATCAATATAATTCATCTTTTATATTTCTAGTTGGTATCAAAACCAAGTTAGGTCATGGTTTTCGGCCACCGGCGACACTAATTCAGGTGCCGGTGGCCGGAGCTCCGGCAAAGTCTTTTTGTCCAATTTGTGTTCTTGTTTCTGCTGTTTTCTGCGCCTTGTGTGCTGCTGTTTTTTTTTTCCCTGAGTACTGTTCATGAGCACTATTCACGGCCACTGTTCATCCGGACTACTGTTCATCGCGATACTGTTTACAGATTACTGTTCAGTATACTGTTCACAGATCACTGTTCATCCAAAAAAATTTATTCTTTTTTTTATTCAGGTTTGATCTTCCTGTTGTTGGTATGCGTCATGCGTTGTTGGTATGTGCCACTCTTGGTCCAACCCTTTCTAGGGTTTTGTTTGCGTTGATGTCATGCGCGGCTTGTCAAGCCCTTTCTAGGGCTTTGTATGCGTTGCTGCCATAGTGCGCCGCTCTTGTCCAGCCTTTTCGAGGGCCTTGTTTGAGTTGTTGATTTCATGCGCCATTATTGTCCTGCCCTCTCACTACTTCTCTAGGGCTTTTTTCTGCACTGCCACCACTGAAGCTTCTACGTTGCCATCCATGTTTAGCCCTTTCAACGCCTTTGTTACTCCAAAATCAGCTTCTACGCTGCCATCCATGTTTAGCCCTTTCAACGGCCTTGTTACTCCAAAATCAACCTTCTTTCATCCTGGAGTATCTCGTCTTTATTGATTTTTGAAGTTATACCAGATGCTTTGTGGAAAGTAAACCCTAGCCACCGAAAAGAACATGACCCTAGCAATCACCACCACTACCTCCGGTGTCTTTCTTGGCTGAGCAGCTGGTTATCCCTGTGTTGAACTATATGCAGTGATTAAGTAAATCCTAACAACGCCAACAACCCGCAACCTAGATATTCGTGAGAACACCTCCTTTGCAATACAGGATCCGTTTTGTCAATGATGTCAAAGATTACCAAACAATAAACAATAGTATAAGAAGAACAAAACAATAAAGAACAATAACACCAAGATATACGTGGTTCGGCAATGCCTACCTCCACGGGGAACAATGAGAAGATTTCACTATAAGGAAAGAAACACCGATTACAATAATCTCCCTAGTATCTTTCTCAAGATCTTAATCTCTCACCTTAAACCCAATACACCCTTGGCTCCCAAAGTTCTCTCTCACTTACTCTATCTATCTCTATGTTTCTATTGTTTTCTACTCTCTTGTCTTCACTTGTTTTCTTATCTTACAAATACCAAGTTACTTGGGTATTTATAGCCCATGGATAGAAATCAAATCCATATAGAATTACTAATTCAAACTAGAGATAAATAGGAAACCGAGTCCAAATAGAACTCCTGCACATATATGGTTTTCTTAACCAATATAGGAAACTGATCCTATGGATCACACCTCTTATAAGGTATGATCCTGTGCACCCAACTATGGCGAGCCAATATACAACAATCTCCACCTTGGCGAGCCATCGACCAAAAAACAAGATCATTGCAGCTTGAATTTCTTCAAGCACCGTCACATTGGCAAGAATCCTCTTGCCTCAATGCACCTCAAGTGAGAAGGTGCTCCACCCAATCTTTAGCATGTAGAAAGATTGAGCAAGTTCAAACAATTTCTGAACTTCTCAACGGAAACCGGCTTAGTAAGACAATCTGAAGCATTCTCATCTGTGTGAACCTTCTCAACTGTAATTTCACCTGAGTCCAACCAATCCCGAATCCGATGATAGCGAATATCAATATGTTTCGTTCTTGCATGAAACATTTGATTCTTCGCAAGGCAAATAGCACTCTGACTGTCAAATCTTATCATCATAGAATTTTGATCTAACCCGAATGTGCTTACTAATCCCTTCAGCCAAATAGCTTCCTTGCAAGCTTCTGTTACTGCCATATACTCCGCCTCAGTAGTGGATAAAGCAGTAACCGTTTGGAGCATTGATCTCCAACTAACCGGTCCTCCACCATAAGTGAAGACGTACCCTGTGGTGAATCTTCGCTTATCTAAATCTCCTGCATAATCAGCATCCACATAACCCGAAACACATGTTTTCCCTTGTTGTCACAGCTTTCCAGTGTGGTTTTCCTGGATTCGCCATGTATCTCGATACTACACTTAGTGCTTGAGCTAAATCAGGTCTTGTGCATACCATTGCGTACATGAGACACCCTACTGCACTTGCATACGGCTTCTTCTTCATCTCTTCCACCTCAGCATCTGTGGAAGGACATTGAGTTTTGTTTAAAACAAAACTGTTGTTCAAAGGAGTTGACACAGGTTCTGCATCAATCATATTGAAGCGCTCAAGTACCTTTTGAATGTACTTGACTTGTGACAGCCATATCTTTCCAGCTTTCCTGTCCCTCCTTATCTCCATACCTAGGATCTTCTGTGCAGGACCAAGATCCTTCATGTCGAATTCCTTGCTTAACAACGTCTTCAACTCCTTAATTCTATTGTTTTCTACTCTCTTGTCTTCTCTTGTTTTCTTGTCTTACAAATACCAAGTTACTTGGGTATTTATAGCCCATGGATAGAAATCAAATCCCTATAGAATTACTAATTCAAACTAGAGATAAATAGGAAACCGAGTCCAAATAGACTCCTGCACATATATGGTTTTCTTAACCAATATAGGAAACTGATCCTATGGATCACACCTCTTATAAGGTATGATCCTGTGCACCCAACTATGCGAGCCAATATACAACACCCTGCTCCTTTATTGTCTCTGCAGCAGGACATCCCTGCAGACGGTTTTCTCGCAGCTGGTCATCCCTGCCATTGAACATCTTTCCTAGTGTCGTTCACAAGATACTTTATGGGGGATGTAAGAGAACTACTTTGTATTTCAAGCTGAAATTCAGAGTCTGAATGTTCAGCTTGAGGGGGAGTATTGGAAGTAAGGGTATTGTAGGCTTTAGGTGTGTAGTTTAGTCCCACATAGCTTAGATATAAAGTCTATGTGGTTTCTCTCTTTATATATATAGAGAGTTAGCTTCTTTGTAAGTTTAAAACCTACTTATTATCAATATAATTCATCTTTTATATTTCTAGTGTAAGTAAGGGTTACGCAGTATTAACAACAATTCTATTCTTATGTATCGTAGTCTTTCATGTAACCTATATTGATAACAGCCTTGACTCTGTTTTACTCATATACAATTGCTTTTAGCTATGATCACATTTCTTTTTATGTAGAATAATATGCTGCAATCTGTACCTGTGAGAGTGACTCGAGGACATGCATGTTCCAGTAGTTACACTGGCAAGGTCTACACCTATGATGGTTTGTACAAAGTAAGAACTTTACTTATTGCACATATCTGTCTGACTATTTCATTTTCCTCGTATTTTTTGCATGTTGTCTTCATCAACCATTTTTTTTTTTTTTTGCAACTGCCATTTTAAATATATAGAGTCAAAAACTTTCGACAGTCCTTTTTCTTTTGATCGCTAATTGTTATGGTAGTTTTAGAACCTTCACTTGTGAAGGTGGAATAGCTCCAAACTCCAAGGACACTGGACCCTAGACTAACAGGCTAATGGATACTTTCAATTGATAAATTTAAGTGCATCATTTTATGGTATGGTGATCATGTATGCAGAAACTGAAGTTGATCAACTGATCTGTAAATTTAGCTCTTGAAAACGTTTTGAGTTTACATTCACACACTGATGTCATTTATTTCATTTTTTCAGTATTTATTTCCGAACTTGCAAAAATTACAATAGATCTCATTAAATTGTCAATGGTTTGCTAGATATGTTAGAAGATGTCAAAATAGTTCAATAGCTTTTAATTTTTTTTTTCTTTTTTTTATTGGTATGGATATGGTATGTATCAGGTCTGAGAATACTTGTAGTAAATTTTTACTTGTGTGGTCGTGTTCAATACTATGTTACCTTGTACCTGCCTTCTCTAGATTGTTTGGAGATTGAAAATTGAAGTTTGAGGGTCAATTCTTTATTTTAGTGGTATGCCAATTGTTTGTCCTATCTTTAGGCATTTGCTTGACTTTCTTATTACCTTTACGAGGAATGCTTGTAATCTGAAGCCTCCTTTTACTGACCTCTTTAGGTGGGGGTTCCTTTAACCCCAACCGTTAACTCTTATGACTTAAGATTATAGCCCAGACCAGACTCAAAAGTGAGAAAAAAAAAAAGAAACTAAAACTTTATCTGTTTTGAGAATGATGGTTCAACCGTTCAATTTACCTGAGACATGTTACTATGGTGTTGACCAAACTCGGAAAAACAATTGGATTCTAACCTCTTAATATTTATAATATGTCGAGGGGATTAGAAGGGTGTTGACGTGATTGTCTAAAATTACCAATTCTTTGGATGCATAAATGTAAAACTCTATGCGTATGGACCAGTGAGATATGTTGGAGTAGCATGTAGCCCAGGAGCAGTTATTGTTTGTGGCAATGTTGGGTGGCTAAGAGAGAACATTCTTTGCACGCTTGGGTCGAATCATAAAATGAAAATAAAATGGGTACCGTTGCTAATATGTGACCTGGAATAGTGGTAGAAAGGATTGGGACTTAAATTTAGAAGTGGCTTCTTTGACAGAGAGATGGCGCAGTTTGATGCTTTCGTCAAACTTAATGCTAGCCTTAAGGCATATGACATTCTTGATATGAGGCTATGGCGAGGGAAGAGCACTCCCTTCTCAACCAGGAGCATGTCTGAGTCGATGAAAGAAATATAAAACCATGCTAATGTACTTCCATACTTTTTTTTTGGAAGATGGATATCAATGTTCCTTTTTGTTATGTAGGCGAAAACCTTAGTATTTATTTTGCAGGGGAACATGCTATTTAATCCTTCACACCCTTTGTTAGCACTCAAAGCCCTTGTTAATTGCCAAATGATAAATTTGCTTGTCGTTCAAGAGCCTCAAGTGCCACACGACACGCCTCCAACACAGCATGGCTGTTAGCCTGTTACACCTTGGTTATATCCCAACGGATCTGGATATATGTAGTTATCCACCACATTTTTGTTTCGTGGTCTCTTAAGCTAAAACCTATTCCTGTGATGGGGCCTTGGGCAACTAAGTAGGGACAACATCGACAAGTGGTTTAGGTTGGATAATGTAAAATTGAAAAGATTTACAATGCAAGTGCAAATTTAAATCAAAATGTTACATCTATATATAACGAAGGATAGAGTGTTCTTGCATTGATACCGTAAATTAGTTTTTAAAATGGTTGAAAATATTTTATTAATAAGTAGGTTTTCGTTAATTATATTTCATTAATATACTATCATTTGTTTTTTGTCTGTTACATGTTCATAATCAGCCTCGTAACTTGCGAATATACATCTTATATTTTTCTTAATCTTGTGTTCCAGGTTAGTCAATATTGGGCTGAGAAAGGTGTATCAGGATTTACAGTTTTTAAGTATCGGCTTAAGCGAATTGTAGGGCAACCTGCATTGACTACGAGCCAGGTATATTATGTGTCACTGCGACTAGTTAGGCTTTAGATTCGAGGGATTGTGCAGTAGTAGCAACTATTGGTAAAACATACTTCTATGACTTATAGTCAAGTCTGTTTAATAGATGGTTGTGTGAATGGTGACTTGGTGAGGATTAGTTTAGACAATCCCAAAATGCCATGAATCCATGATATTGATTTTGTTTGGAAATATAATTTCTAAAAAAAGATAATGCCATAATACATACGTTTTTTAAAGGTTTCATGATCATCCCTATAAATTATCTGTATTTAGAATTAGTTTTACTTGTCATGTATTGTCTTATAGTTTTTCTTTATTAAATATGTCCTGAATCTACTTGTAATTTGTTAGTGATAAACTGATAAGTGATAACTATTATGGTGTGTGGTATGAGTTGCTTTTTTCTGCTCTTTTTTTTTTTTCTTGGTTGAACTTTGTGTTGATTGATGTATATCAATCCAGCCCATAGAAAACAGCCAACCATCACTCATCTGTTGAAAATACCTTTTTCGTATATATAGAACTAACCCCACTCCTGATCAATGAAGAATTGTTCTGACGGAGGTAGTGAAATTTCATGGCATTATCTCCTCTGGCCTATTGTTCTGCTCTTTAGGTATTTCTTATGCATGAATGTTAGATTGTATGACACCACATCAATTCGAGCAATTTAGTAATAGAGGCAAAGTGGGGAGACTCCCCCGAAATAGAAACTCTTGTTCCCTGATATCTATCACATCTCCAATAGAAACTCTTGTTCCCTGATATCTATCACATCTCCAATAGAAACTCTTGTTCCCTGATATCTATCACATTTCCAATAGGAAGAATGGCACGGTTCAGGAACACATGGACTCTGTTGGTAGCGGCATTGAGTGGGAATTGCATATGAGAAGGGGTTTCTTTGATAGAGAGTTGGAGCAAGCTTCTCAACTCGTCGATTTACTTGCAAGGCATTCTATCACCTCTGAACCTGATAGGCGTGTGCGGATGGGTAAAGAACAGCGTTATACTGCAAATTCTATGTATGGGAGGCTTGAGGATAATAGGGTGCAGCAAAATGAAATTTTTTTTTTTTTTCCCCATCTCCACGAGTCTGGAATTCCAAAGTGCCATGGATGTTAGCATGGGGGAGGGTGTTGACAGTTGATAATCTTAAGAAGAGAGGCATCCCTATGGTGAACAGGTGTTGTCTATATTGTGC
Organism: Aquilegia eximia; assembly: GCA_023053565.1. NCBI lineage: Eukaryota > Viridiplantae > Streptophyta > Magnoliopsida > Ranunculales > Ranunculaceae > Aquilegia > Aquilegia eximia. The sequence continues at coordinate 31,732,717 of JALIGU010000003.1, forward strand.
AGCTGAAGAATTGATCACTTGTTTAGAACCTGTCCTGTGAGTGGAGATGTGTGGATGTTCTTCATCAACAAATTTAAAAGTGAGGTTGATTGGAGTGAATGCCTCGATCGCATGCTTTGTATTTGGAAGTGTTTCACTTTGTCAAGGTTGAGTAGACTTGACCTGGAGAGTGCAAAGGCCTCGATTGCATGCCGTTTGTTGGGGAATTCGGAGTGAGAAACAAAAGAGTGTTTGAGGGTGTGAACAGAACTCAAGGGCAGATTATTTGTGATATCAAGACCATTCCTTGGAACTGGACTTTCTATCGCCCTTGTATGAAATTATTTAGATTTGACGATTATATGTTGAGATGGGAGGATATCATTTTTCATGAACATCCTGTATTTTTGGCTAGTGTGAACCTCTCACACTTTTTAATGATTTTTTTTTTACTGGTAAATAAAAAACAAAAATAAAATAAAATAAAAAAATAGAGCTCTTTTTTATGTAAATTTGGTTTATCTCAATGAAAACCTTTTATTGATAAAAAAGGCTTGGAATTATACGAGAGAATTGGTCAGTCCTGGATGCTACGTTAAGAAGCTTCTACTATTAAAGGTTCTGTTGAGATGGTTCTCTTGATCCCCCTTACGCATAATATCCTCTTTTCATTATTTCTATAAAAATTTCACTTCTCTATAACTCCAGAAGATACAAAATACTTAGTTGCGTATCCAAAATAAACATAGAAGACTTTGTTAGGGAAAGGGCTAAACACAATGATGTCGAAATCATAATGCCCTGACCTTATCTTGTTGAATTTAGCTTGGCATCAGCCAACAAGGTTCAATCAGTTTGGAAAAAGAAAATAACCTTAGAATTTTTTTTTTCTTTTTTTGGGTTCCCTAACAATTCTTACAATTTTTTTTTTCATTGCAGGTTCATTTCTATCGGGCACATGCACCTGAATCTCTTTCACAGTTACGTGGGTATGTAATCAGTCTACATCTTAACTATTAGGGTCAATCTCTTATATTTGTGTTGAATGCAACAAACTCATCAAGCTCTATTGTTGGTAAAGGTTGGTTTGCGAGGACATTAGTGGAGGCCAAGAAAATATTCAGATTCCTGCTTCCAATCTCGTAGACAATCCGCCTATTGCACCCATGGGCAAGTTCTATCTTTGAATTGAGTTATTAAATGCTAGTGTTTCGTACGTATATGCATGCGTGTAATTGTGAGCGTCTAGTTTTGGAAGAGTTGCACAATAAGATTTTATCAATATAGAATGAATATATCAAATAGGCCAAGAGATGAGACATCCTAGGTAAAAGCTACATGTAGAAAAGTAACTATCAAGGATTTGGGAGGATGGGCTTGAGCCTTTTGTAACTATAAAAAAAAAAAAAAAAAAGAAAGAAAAAAGCTACATGTAAAAAGACAGAAAAGCTAAGAAAACGCAAAAGACGACTAAAGAAACCAGCAAGGTCTCATTATCACCAACTTTCAAGAAAACACAAGATGATAAGTGGATGTGTTATGATTTAGTCATTTAGAATATCATACCTTCGCCAATTTGGTATTAGAAATCAAAGGAAAAGCTCCTTATTTAAAATTATGCCCTATTTGTTGCTAAGTTTTATCTAGAAGTCATAATAGGAGTTCAATTTTAGTTTTTAAAATTTTTGGGCCTTAGTAGGGAGTCCAAAATTATATATGGACCTAAACTGGGCCCAAATACCACTATTTGTCCTTTCGCCTGACACTAAAAAAAATTGTTATATTTGTTTTTATGATCGGGGAATAAATTTTTTGACCTTGGTAGAATGGTAGGTAGTTCAAAATTATGTTTGGACCTAAACCGAACCCAGACACCACTTTTTATCCTTTCACCAGACATTAAATTTCTTTTTGTCCCTTTTGAGTTTGTTCTTTGTCTTTGCCCATGCACAGGCGGCCAACACTTGTTGGTAATTTTTCATGTATAGGGACTTTGTTTGTATTTTGGGTTAGTGTGCAACTCACACGCTTCTATCAAGGAAATTTGTGTTTTACCGGTTAAATATATATATATATATATATATATGTAAGTTCCTGGGCTACACCACTCATTGCCAATGGGTTTTGAGTCCCCCCCTTGCGGGACTTTAACACCCATCCCCGGTGTTTGTGTAAATATTGGTGGGGAGCTAAATTTCCGCCTAGGGTGATTTTTTTCACTTGGTGTGCTTAGGAAGATTATCACGATAGATAACCTCCATAGGCATGAGAAGATCCTATGAAGCACGGACACGGACACCGTACACTGACACGACATGACACGGACACGTCGACACGTAATTTTCTGAAAAAGTAGGACACCAACACGTTAGTTATATATATATATATATATATATATATATATATATATAAAACACATTGTTCAGAGAATAATAGTGGACAAGTAACAATGTTGATTGCCTTTTATCAAAGTCAATTTCTAGCATTCATCAACTGAATTTGAAACACGCACCATCTGTTGAAGCTGAAGCCATGGCTGTTCTATGTAGATTAGAGAAGCAACAAAGTCTTGTGAAAGATGAAGAAGATAAGAAAAGCAAACTTAGAGAGAATAGATGAAGGAAGATGAAGAGGAAAAGTAACAGAGAAGGATGAAGAGTAACATAGAGAAAGAGAAAGTAGAAGATGAAGAAAGGGTAGGTGAGACCTTGAGACTTGTGAGGCTTGTGAGAGAAGTTTCATCTTTTACTTGTTTCTCTCTCCACAAATATGTTTTTTATTCTATCCCTGACCCATTTTATTTATAAAAAACTAAAATTACAAAATTATCCCTTAACTAAGGTGTCAGCAGTGTCCTAATGCAGTGTCCGGAAGTGTCCAGTTTAGAAATTTTTATTTTCTCAGGTAGGACACTTAATTTGAAGTGTCCGACACGTGTCCCAGCGTGTCCTGGGCGTGTCGGTGTCGGACACCGGTGTGTAAGATTTAGGGAGGTGTCCGTGCATCATGGAGAAGATCTTTATTAACTTTTGCTCTCTATGTATCGAGTCTGGTGAGTGGTTGACCATGTTTTGCTTCATTGATGATTTTGATGTTTGGGTTGTTTTTATTAGGTGGGTAGGGGTGGAAGTTGGTAACTCATGAGTCGGTTGGTGATCTCGTTATGACGTGGCACAAGTTAGGGTCAGCCTCTCATGCTAAGAAGAGACTTTGATATATTCCTCCTTTCAGGTTTTTTTTGCCTAAAACGGAATCGGAGGCACTTTCAGGGTGAGGTGCGTGATGTGGCACATACTATTCTTGACATCAAGGGTTTCGACGCAAGAGATGAGATGACTTTAGGATTATTCTATTTGGGCCTTTGTTTTCTCTTAAGACATAGTTATGTTAAGGGCTTGGTCTTGTAAGAGGGAGTTTGTTGTATTGATTTAGTAGTTTTGGGACTTCACGTCCCTTTTACTCTTGTATGTTTTTTTGCATGTTAATATAAAAAAATAAATCACCAACCTACACTGGAGACTGGTAGAGTGGTAGTGGTAGTCATGCAAGAGATGATCATCTGAAGATAGACATAATAAAGTTAGCCCCGCCTTAAGAAAAAGAAGGAAAAAGTAAGCCCAAATGTAATAAGAAAACTGGTAGAGTGGTAGTCATGCAAGAGATGATCATCTGAGTCAGCGGAATCCTAACACATGCATTATTAATATTGTACTAACTACTAAGGTATTCAATAGTAAGGACCATCCTAAGAACATACCAAAGTCAAGAAAGTGACCTTGGGAAGCACTTTAACCTTGCAACAAAATTTCCAAGGACAACGGGGGTGACTTAGAGAAGGATTTGAGGAGACAAACAAGATTCCAGGATTGCGCCTCAGTTGCCCCTCAAAAGTGCTTGCCCAAAAAGATGAGCACCAGTGCTGTCTATCAAGATAGCTAAGTTGTCAATCTCCCAGTTGTTGAATTCATATCTAAGATTATTAACCCAAAACGCAACTCCAGTATCCCTGAGAAATGATGTCATTAACATCATGGTATTTGATGGTTGGAACTGGCATAAAAATCAGACGATGTCCCCGATGATCATGACATGATGAATAGCTATGATTGGTTACCCAAGGACACACTCAAGTGGTAGATCAGAGAAATAGAAAGGAGACCTTGGCTTTCTCTTTTATTGGAAACTGGTACCGAAGAGAGGGACATGAACAGGGAGTCGAAGAGAAGTCCCTTTTTCCATTATAGGCGAAGTTTACTTTTTCCATTATAGTTTAAGTCCGAGATGCATTTCACCCTATCCCGTTTAACGATTGTGTGTAAAGAATTTTATAAAAAAAAACCTTAATCTCTTGCGACATACCTTCCAAACCCCACAATCATAAAGAAGAGTCATTGGATGACTCTCCCAACCCAACTGGGCTACAACACCTAGACAAAAGATACATCTGCATTGATACTCTTACTTAATTTCAAATCTCCAGAACTTCTCATACAATTTAGAAGTGCAAACCCTCTCTTAAATCGACCAGATGGCAGTGGTGAAACTCTTTGGTTCTTCCCCTTAGAAAAAACATGCATAATCTTGGTTGGGGCTAGAATTAGGTCATAACTGAAAACTAGCCAAAGAGCTCTTATTATAACCGCCCTTCTCCTATATGAAAATGGATCCCTTACCAGGATCCCCCCATATATTAACCTTACGCTTGGCCAAATTGATCTTTAGACCCGAAATCGCTTCAACACATGCCAGGATGCCTTTGAGATATCTCAGTTAATTCATTTTATTATCAAGGAAATAAATTGTGTCCTCAGCAAACTGGAGGTGTGAACTAGAACGTCCTCGTGCCCCACTCTAAACCCAGACAAAATACCAAACTGTTAGCACATTTCGTGAATCTCCAAGACCTATGGTTTCAACAAGCATAAGCTAGTTCAACGAGTATTCTTATTGTGTGTGTGTGTGTAGGCAAGCGTGATTGTTAACGGAGGGCCCTATCCCTATATTAATAGAATAAATAAAGAAGTACAACTTGTGTCCCTCACTCTCTCTTCCACTCAAACATAAACCAATAATACAAAGAGAGAAACAGATAAAAAAAGAAAAGATAAAACTCAAAGCAAATAGCCTACACTATCCTAGACGAGATAAAAAAAATACTTCCAGTTTGTTCACGATTATACTTGTATAATTCGGAGGATTGCTAACTAGGCTTCCAATATCTTAGGGAGCTTTCCTGGTCCTGATGCTAAGTTGGTTTTTCGTTTAGCTTCAATGAGTATCTATCTGTCCACTTCCTTTGTTTCCTTGTCCAAACTGTTGTATTATCTTGTGGTATATGAAAGCTTATTACATCTATATCTAATATTCCCTTGTTTGTACTTTGATTGTGTTACAATATAGGTTACGTGTATCGCAAGTCTATACAAGTCGCAAAAGGTGTGACGCTCCCCACAACTGCAAATGGGTGCAACTGCAAAGGAGCATGTATTGATCCCAGAATTTGTGCCTGTGCACAACTCAATGGTTCTGACTTCCCTTATGTTAGTAAGGATGGTGGCAGGTAAGAAATAAAACAATAATCAACTGGGTTCCGTTAAGAATGTTGCACCGATTATGTTTCGTTTTTCTCTCTTATCATATATCAAACATCAGTTTCCTTCTGCTAAACATGGTCAACATCATGCATTTTTCTCATTATGGAACATTTTTTTTTTTGTTCTGTGTGCATTTATTTTTGTGGGGGAAGGGTCCTTAGTCGAAACAAACTATTTTCCCTTCTTCATTTGATTCCATTATTAATTCTATTGCTACTTGGTATTAATTTACAAGCTCTATGCTGGAACTATTTTTTATACTAAAACAGTATCAAAAGCCCTCTTTTCAAAGTTGTGATTTGATATGATCTGTAAATTTTATATGCTGACCTACTTATTATGGCGATTTTTTTTTTTTTTTTACTCTCTTTATAGATTAATTGAAGCTAAGGCTGTCGTGTTTGAATGTGGGCCGAAGTGCGGATGTGGACCTAGTTGTGTCAACAGAACTTCCCAGCATGGATTGAAGTACAGACTTGAGGTACCTATCTCCCAGTTGCTACATTTTTCTTGGATATCATAGCAACATTTCTATTGTTGTGAGTGTATCTCATATTCTGTCACTTAACAGGTGTTTCGTACTCCAAACAAGGGGTGGGCGGTGAGGTCTTGGGACTTCATTCCCTCTGGGGCACCTATATGTGAGTACACAGGGACACTGATGCGAACCAATGACTTGGATAATATTTCAGGAAACGAATTCATATTTGAGATTGATTGTTTGCAGACAATGAAGGGGCTTGATGGAAGAGAGGTACTTTTACAGTTGTTGTTGTGTTTGTTTTTTTCATTTTTATTTAAATCTTCTTCAGCTATACACACACACACCTGTGAGTCCACACAGCATTGATACATAACCCTCCACTAGTCTTTTTCCTCTTTGGAAATGAATTGGATGTTGATTTTTGGTGAAAATGATCCTATTTAAGGGCATGTGGAGGTTTGTGTAAGACTCGTGTCGATTTATTTATTTATACTAATAAGTAGGATTCATCGATATTAAGCAGCTAACATCAAAGAGGATCCCATACAAGGTTTGTTAGAAACTATATTACACTATCCTAAATTCATCTTGAGGCTGTCATGACCTCCCAAATTGACATCGCTGAATCTCACTACCATAAAAGTGGTTCAAATATACGATCAATCCACTGATTTTTATTCTTTTCGAAGGTGTTTTCGGGCTTTCTCTTAAATACGCTTTATCATAATGAGAATAAAAATTATGGTTTATGAAGGTCATTTTGTCTAATTATGATACAATGCCAATTCTTTTGCAATAGAAACGGCCTGGAGTGTTGCCATTACCTACAAGCTCTCATCTGGAGATTAACGATGACAAGAAAACAGAAAGTTTTGCTGAGTACTGTATTGACGCGGGCACCACAGGCGGTGTGGCCAGATTTATAAACCATAGCTGCGAGCCTAATCTTTTCGTCCAGTGTGTCTTGAGTTCCCACCATGATATCAAGCTTGCCAGAATAATGCTATTTGCCGCTGACAATATACCTCCTTTGCAGGTGATGTTCACTTTCTTTATGTTGTTCTTGTCAACTTGATATTAGTTATTGCGGATTCTTTTTGCAATTGTATGAATTCCTGTATGTATTTATCTGCTGTATAGTATTCTAAATAGTAGGGTTATTATGTTAACTACTATTTGGGTATCAAATATGACATCTATTTTATCAATCAGTGTAAAGTATGGTTCTGTTCTACACTTAGTTTAGTATAAAAGCATTAATATCAATACATTTGTTTTATTCTTAGTATGTAGGACTTTTCCAACTCCTAATGAAGGGGCTTTTTCTTCTGTTTTTTTCTTTTCAAGAAAGATGATTTTTTTTCTTACTTGCTTCTCCATAAATATAAAAAGGAATCCCCTAAACTTACTGAATTATTCTCTCATTGATGTATTGTTTCATCGAAATCCATTCCAAATAGAGAATCTGAGGTAAAAATATTGTTGGAAGATCTAAAGTTTTGGCCGCACAATATTTTTTTTTCGAAGTTCCCCTACCTTGATTTGCAGTTTATGTTGCGTTCGATTTGAAGCTTGAGTAAACCATCTCGTCTCTTCAATATCAAAACCCAATACAGTGTTTTTTCATATCCAGTCAATGTTTTAAGGTTGAACACTATTTACATACAAAAGATTACCTTATCTATACTAATACCAGAATTTCATTTCAATGTGCTCATCAAATGTTCTTGAAATATCTCTAGTTGGCTGATAAAATGTTCATTTTGGTCATTGTACTCTGCACGTTTTTGCAGTTTGGTCACAACACTTTTTTTCTGCCAGTTTGGTCACAACACTTTTTTTCTGCCAGTTTGGTCATGAAAGTTACATTCCGTTATCAGTTTGGTCAACAGAGTTACTCTTAATGATGATTTAACTTGTGACTGAACTGATAACGAAATGTAAGTTTTATGACCAAACTGATAGAAAATAACTTTTATGACCAAACTGTAAAAATGTGTAAAGTACAATTACCAAAATGAACATTTTATCCTAGTTGGCTAGCCTGATTTTGAGTTTTTCTTTTTCTCTACATTACGTAACAGGAGCTTACCTATGACTACGGCTATGTTCTTGATAGCGTGATGCATCCCGACGGTAAGATTAAAGTGATGCCATGCTACTGCGGTGCAAAGGAGTGCCGAAAGCGTTTATACTAGGTGAAGATGTAATTGGTTATGGAATAGTCGGCGAAAGTATTTCAAACTTTTGGTCAGTTTAGATGCATGATAAGATTTCATGAAAAAACGTTCTAGACTACATATTTGAATATTTGATGGTTAAGTAATGTTCTTATCACATCTCTGTTGATAACAGTTAATTTAGAAAAACCGTTGCTCTGTGACAGTGTCAAGCATTAGGCTTATTGAAAGATGGGTCAATTAATTTGTAGATACTGTCAAGTCTAAGAAACTTGCTGTTTTGTACATGATTATATGGGTTCAAGAATTGGCTCCAAATATGTTGCAAAATGATACAAATGAGATAGCTGGGCAGGTGGTTGAAGTGGCAAAGAAGTGCTGGGTATACATTTTGTTTATTCAAGTGTGTTCCAGAAAAGAAAAAAAAAAAAAGCTTAGTGCTTGTACTAATGTATTTTGACAGGCCTTGGAATTCTGCTGTATTTTGACAGGCCTTTGGAATAGTTGTCTGTGTCCTGTAGTAGCTAAGTGGAGTAGTGGACTAGGTAAAGTGCGTGAATTATTATACATTTTCTGGATCACTGATACATTTATATCGTATAAAACCTTAGTTGAAAATTCCTGGTCTTTGTTCTTTGCAAATGGGTTGTCCTTTACATTGAGCTAATGTTTTGTACTGTTTTTTCACCTTGAATATGACATGAAATCCGAAACTAATATAATAAGATGTGTGACAAGTGCCCAAGCAGTTGAATTTTGATCTAGAACCAATGTTGAAGATTCTGGTTTAGTGGATAATGCTTCTGATGCCTTGATCACATACAGTATATATAGCCCTGGTTTAAGAAAGATTTTTTTGGTAATAAGAGCTTTTACTTGTAATCAGTAAGCAATGAGGTCCACATTAACCCCTCTTTCTTAATTGCAATTTGTTTGAAAATAGTCTTTACTTACTTTTTCTTCTTTCCTTTGAGGAAAAGGCAAAGTGATATTGCTAAAAGAGTCAAGAGTCCTCAAAGGTCCTTAATGAAAGATTAAACATCAAGAAAATGACAAAACAAAGGATAATACATACATTGTTAACTTGTAATGTCCCTAAATAGGAGTCTTTTAATCAACATATATTATCTAAGCAAATAGTATTGCAATATTAGTCCCCCAAGTGGTGGTTTCTGTCACAAGTAGATTATGACCCTTCATGGCCTACCTCAGTCCTCACCCTTCATATGACATCTACTTCTTAACCTCTTTTCCTTAACTTCCCATTCAAACCAATACAAGCAATACAAAGATATGATGTTACTTATAACTTTAGGGTTATTGCCTTCCATTAAAACAAGTATTAATAAGTTTTATTTGTAGGTATGTTGGTGGTGCCTTGTCAATCTACTAAATTGAAAGTGATGTCCTTTATAATCAAAAAAACCCCACTGTTAATTAATCTTTATTAGCCACTAGTTAAAAGAAAAGATTAGTCTTTCTTAACTAAAGTCTATCTCCCCTTCTCTTAAACTCTCTTCTCTCTGTTTTCCCTCTAAACGGGGTCTCCTTTTCTTCTAAAAACGCCGTTACTTAAAACGGCCTTATAGTCACGTGCGTTGTGTTGTTATGGCTCTGGAGAAAGTAGACGGAGTTATTAACTCCGCCGTTAATAGTTCCGTTAACGATGACGGAAACAGAGCACCAAGATTACCACGTTGGACAAGACAAGAGATACTGGTTTTAATACAAGGGAAGAAAGTAGCAGAGAATAGGGTTCGAAGTAGACGAACCACAACCGGTTCAAACCAAGTTGAACCAAAATGGGCATCGGTTTCTTCTTACTGTAAAAGACATGGAGTAAACCGGGGACCGGTTCAGTGTCGGAAACGATGGAGTAATTTGTCAGGAGATTTTAAGAAAATTAAAGAATGGGAATCGGTGAAAAGTAGTGGTGAATCGGAATCGTTTTGGGTTATGAGAAACGATTTAAGAAGAGAAAGAAAATTGCCAGGGTTTTTTGATAGAGAGGTTTATGATATTTTAGATGGAGGGAATGATGAGATAACGGTAACGGTAACGGAAGGAGAAGATGAAGAAGAAGAGAAGGTTAAAGAGACTGATGAAGAGTTTTCTGATTTTGAAGAACAGGAAGAAAAAAATGATTCGGATAAGGTAACACTGGTGATGGGTAGAGTGAGTCCAAAACCTACTGTGCCCGGTCCATTGCCGATTTCGGGTAAGTGGGTTTAAAGTTAAAACTTTTTTTTTTTTTTTTTTTTTTTTTGTCTTACAAGATAGTGTATATAAGTGATTAAATGAAAAACAATGGCTTGAATCCTAGTATTAAGATTTTACGAAAAAATGCGGACGCTAGGTTTGATAAATATATGAAATGACAGTTCCAATGGAATTATATGAAATGCCGCATTAGTTTTTTATATTGTCCATTTGTATATTTCTGTGTAAAACAATTTAGCTGCATTAGTATGTATATATCAATACCAGGTAGAACCGTAGAACATAGACTATGTTATATGTCAGGCGATTAAAGTGTTTGATTAGTTATTTAGTTAGTTCCTCATCTCTGTACTTGAAGATTAGTCAGTTACATTGTGTGCATATTGTTGTGTTTTTGGAATCACTTGATGGCTTTTGGTTTCATGATTTTCTTTGAGTTGTTTTACCCTAAGAATCATATGGATAAGGCAATTATAGGTTTATCAGATGCTTGCTTGTTTATATATAACTTTCCTTGAGATGCTTGCTTGTTTATATATAACTTTCCTGAATTCTTGTGTTCCTTTTAAATGCAGAGAAGCTGTACCAACCAAGCTGTCAAGGGTACCCAGAACAAGGTAATGCAATCTACCCCGAGTTCTTCTTTATCATGCAGATATGGGACTGAAGACTTGGTTCAACTTATTTTACCTATTAATCCAATATGCTTTATGAGTTTATGTATCCATTTAAAATCAAGTCAATCCATTTATTGTCTTGTTAATACTATCACTATTTAGTCTCCCTTCAAGTTTACTTACTAAGACGATCCATACCTCCATCTACTCCTGCTACCTTGTATGTTTGAAATTTATCCATACATCTCATTAGGCTTATTTAGTTCTGGCTAGGATGTGGTTGAGATATTCAAGTTCTTCCCCAACTACCAGCGTCAAAGGTTGTGTGGCACTAACTCAAAGTGCCATTATTCATACAACTATCTACAGGAGTAGAAACCAACGAGACTTAGATTAAACGTGAGGAGGGTTCAAATACAAGTTTAGAAAGAGAGTGGTAGTGGCTGTTGTTTCGATTTGAGCAATGATGAGCAGCGTGTACAATAATTGAGGAAGGCTCCATGTTGGCTCCGCTCCCGTTATATCATCTTAGTCATCAGCGTTTACGAAAAGACCGGGCTACGAAATCAAGGACCATCTCATTTGTATTGTACTGTACAATTTGTACAGATGACACATGTATATAGGCATAGAGTTCTAGTGCGACGGGGGTCCTTGGGCTAACACAATTGTGATCTATGCATTTCTTATCACTAGGCAAGTACCTAGAAATAGAATGACACAGGCATGCGAACCTTGAAACTTAAATTGTCGACATGCTTAGTGCTATGCAAATCGATTCTTTAGAAAATGATTTTTTTGTATTGCTGTGGTGATGAGGTTCTCCCTCACCAACCCTTTTTTCGCTGGTGTAAAGCTTGCTTTTTAAATTAATAAAAGTTCTATTCAACTAAAAAATATATATGAAAGAAAAAATGATTTTTCGTGACAGGACTTTGAAATGAAGTACCATCCTGATTCTATTCCATGATTACACATATGTATAGGTCGGGAGTTCCAGTGTTCCCAATGGGACCCTTCTTGAGCTAAAATGGATTTTAACAGTTTCTTAATCAGTACGCAAGTAAGAAATAAATGGAATAGTGGTTACAGGCATGCAAATCCTGACACCAAGTAGCTTGACTTTGTCAGTAGTATGCAACTCAATTCTCTAGAAATGATATTCAAAAAGAGAAGGAAAAAAAAAACATGATAATAATTGTAGTGTGAACTTGAACTTCATTGCTTGAGTCCCTGTTTATGCTTAATGAGCCATGGTGTTTGAAGGGGAAGGACGACTTCAAACATGTTTTGGAACTTCTGAATATTTCTAATTGGTCGTAGTTCAGCAGGTACAACAAGCGAAATGCAAAATGCATCAAATGCTGAGAAAGAATCTCTGTTTCAGGAGGGAAGAAAGAGGAGGCGTTTCCCATCAGAAGATGGGGACGGTTACATACAGAGCCAGTTGATCAAAGTCTTGGAGAGGAACAATAAAATGTTGACAACCCATCTCGAAAAGCAAAATATAAATTGTGAATTGGATAGGGACCTGCGGAAGGACCAAGCCAACAGCTTAGTCACTGTTCTTAGCAAACTTGCAGATGCTCTGGGAAGAATTGCTGATAAGTTATAGTTAAGGGCTATCTGGATGATTGTATAGCGAGCCAAGAGATATCGTTGCTTAACCACTTAGACTGTTCAAAATGTAGAATATGGATTTTGATCCCACCCCAGTATTAGGCTTTCCCTCTAGTCCTTGTTTCACTTTCTTCCTGGCTTTGGGCTAATGCATTTATAGGGATCAAACACATATAGGCATAGAAAGTGAGGACCATTTGATACTGTTAGTTGGTACCTGCCAGTCTATACATTATTCAGAGATATAGAAGATTCTTGCAATATTTTATTAGTTGTATTATTTGTATATATGATTTGAATAATTAAATCTGACAAGTGAAGTATACTATTTTGATCCTAAACCCGCTGTGTTCAACTGTTCCTGATTATTTGAGGGTTTCATTCTAGTTGAATTCTTGTTTTCTATGTTTGCCTACGAGTAAAACAATATAGTATTCACCCGCAAACTGCCATAAACACAGACTACCTTATGGCTTTTCTTACTGTAGGATTTATCCAGGTGTTTGTGTAGCCATTACAGTGGAATTCATACATCATGGTTGTCGACAACATGCCAGATATTCATCCATGAGGATGCAGGAATGCTATCATATTTCAGGTTAGTTTTAGGGGATTAAATGATTTCTTGCTGAATCCCTATTGACTGCTTATGGCTTTTGATTGAATGGTCACCTTACGTATTAAATGGTCACCTTCCCAAGCTGCCCGTCTTCAAACAGGATACTTTAGTTTATTTATTTTCATGTCCTAACTCACAAGTTCGGTAGTATCTCCTGTCGGTGAAATTTAAATTCACAAAATACGCAACTGTCTATCTTGGTTGAAATGATGGAAGAATTAAGATTTGGCCACAATGACCCTTGCAGTTCTAGTAGCCCCATCTCCTCGAACTCGGGATGGTCACATACACCAATTTGTCAGTAGGAATATCACTTTTTTCCTTTCCCACCAAAATTAAGGCTTCAGAGCCACCTGAGTAAAATATGTTGAGCTGCAAGAAAGTTTACACTCTTGGACAAAATTCATCTCATAGGTAGTAGGCCTATCTGTGTACTGAAATTTCTACTTACATCTACAATTCTCAGATGTTAAACACTCCTTTTAGACCTTTCATGTTGGATACAAATTGAGACTTACAGAATGTCAAAACTTTGTATACATACATACAAAACATAACATACAATGAAGACAATCAGAGCTCAGAAAATTGCAACAAATCCCTGGATATTCTACGCACGTTTGTGTTTAGGCTGGGACTGCTTCAATCATCCTCGAAAAGTAAAACTGTGTTGTAACAAGGCCTCTGTTCTTAACCTTCCAACCCACCTTTTGCAGTGCCCTCTCTATGTCTTCCTCTGTGTGGAGATAAGCTCTAGTTGCTTTTGATGGCCCTGGGAATAGCTCCCCGATCCTTTTGAGTATATCATAATAGAATGTCTTGGGTGCAAAACTCAGTATCAAACGCTCCTCTGCCAATGATGCCAGATGTGCAATCATCGCATCTGCTTTATTCTGTGGGTAGTGTATCAACACGTCAAGACATACCACTGTATTGTAAAGTCCATCTAAGCTCTCTAAATCCTTCACCTCAAACTTTGGTTGCACAGCACTGTCTGCAAGCTCTTCTTTTGCCTGCCAAGTTTTCACAGATAGAGTTGTCAACATCCTCCTCCTTAACAACATAACATGGACCAAAATTGAACAGCACTCAGCCGAAAATCAATACGAATAGTAACTGATATATGATTGAAAATCGTCAACAATGGTGATTTACACCATAGATTACATTGGCACGCAGTTAATGTGGAACCTATTCATAATTTCTAATTCTAGCAAGGCATTGAATCGATTGGACAACAACTACACTCATTTATAGATATGCTATATCTGAAAAGAAACAGTCAAGTGGCATTTATAAGTACACTAACCTTTTGCTGAGCCTCAGCCACCATAGCAGCTGAGATATCACTAGCAGAGACAATGGCACCTTGTTTAGCAAGAGGAATGGACAGCAATCCAGTACCACACCCAGCATCGCAGACAGTAACACCTTCTAAAGACTTTTCTTCAGTTAACAATTTCATAACATTGTCAACAGTCTTACTGTGTCCAATACGGATGTCGAGCTGAACCTTGTTAACATCATCAGTTTCTCCATAAATCTTTTTCCATCTATCAAACCCATTACCATTGAAATACTCCCTAACAACCTCCTTATCTCCACCTCCTACTTCTTCAGCTTGAAGTTGTCGTCTCTTTTCTGGGTCAGTTAAAGACAGTACAGCTGATAAAGCAGCAATAGAACCACCACCAAGAACCGCAAGAGTTGTTCCGTCTAGTGAAACATCAGTGGCAGCTGGAAGAGCTTTCAATGGTAGGATTCTGGTTCTGGATTTATTGAATGTAGAAGTAGTAGAAGGTGAACGGTTTGGGTTATTGTGGAAACAAACTGGAGAAGATATGGTTGCTGAGAAGGCCATTTTTTGGAAGAAAAACAAGCTTTGTTTCACTTCAGTACAATTGATAAACTGTAATCCCAACTCCCAAGGATAGGATAACACTACAGATTGCTCCCACTCTTGTGGATCCCACTTGCATAGAAATTTGGAAGAAGCCCAGCCTTATTTAATGTAGTTTGGGCTTTTCATGAGACTTTTTTTTTTTTTGGTGTTTGACAACCCAGAAAAACCCTATTCTTCCCAAATCTTGAGCTGATCTTCTTCGTACTAAAATATTTTAGACTTGATCTCTTAGAAATGTTCAAAATATTTGAAGCTAAATTTCGAATCCTGGAAAAACGGATTTTGCCATGATTTCGACACTAGAAATCAATTCGTAGATATTTGTGAAGTTTTATGTATCGATTTTTTAAATATCCACATAATTTGTGGAATATCCGCGGATATCCCCGATATTTTGAACTATGTGTGGTACTAGTGTAGTACCAAGACTAATCAACCAAAAGGTCATGTAGTTATTGATATGCAATTATTATGTGATGTAGCAACTACCTAGTGGTAGCTGAGTTCAGTTCATTTGATAAATGATAATACCAGAGGCATAGGCCTAGGTACCACAAAAAAAAAAAATTAATATATCCTACAGGCCACATGATTATTATTTTCTTGGCCCTACTTATGACAAAAAAAAAAAAATTGTTTTCATAATACAAATTAACAAATAGATTTGCTTAGTTGGATCGTTAAGTACAAAAATAATTTGGCCTAAGTACTGTTTTCTTCCTACTGTATTTGGAACAAAACATGTTAACCACCACCAATTCCCGGATGATTCGCATGACAGTGAGAAACAGTATAATCTTTTCCGGCCGGACAATAATAACAATAGATAACAATATCTTAAAATTTAAAATTCTGTTAAGGCGCGAGAATCAAGGATAAGATCAGAAACGGAATTCTATGATTACGTTTCTTTTACTAAAATTCCAAATGAGCAACACGACACTAAATGTTCACTCCCTCCCTCGTGATCAAAGTATTCTGTATTCCAATCCAACCCCACATTATTAACGACTTCAAAACATCACTAAAAACTAATCTTTACAATAAAAAAACATAGCACTAAAAACCAAAAAATATATATATACTGTACAAGAATTCATTGAACTCATCGCATTATTTTGATCTTACCATTTATTTCAACTGTTAGAGTTAGTTGAATTCAAGCAAGCTTACAAGCTATTTGGAATCAATAATATGGTGAAGATGAAAATGAAGAACATATTAGTAGTAGTACTAGTGTTAATATGTTCTGTTTTGGTATTGTTGGTGGAATCTAAGTACATAGCTTACAATACTTCACAAGGTATTGTTCCAGATAAACTTAATGTTCATTTGGTTGCTCATACACATGATGATGTTGGTTGGTTGAAAACTGTTGATCAGTATTACGTTGGTTCTAATAATTCTATACAGGTTTAATTCTTCATCACTCATCTTTTTTTCTTTGCAGTCGATCCAACTCATTTATTAATAAGAATTTTTATTAATGTTTAATCAATATAGGGAGCTTGTGTTCGAAATGTATTGGATTCTTTGGTTCCAGCATTGTTAGCTGATAAGAATCGCAAATTCATTTACGTGGAGCAGGCAAGTATAAATCACTTGATCTTTACATTTACATTTTGTTGAGGATTAGATTGTCGCGTTCTCTTCAATCTTGATATTCATAGTTACCCCTTCATTAGAAGCTCGACATTTTATAGCACTTGGAGATTTAACACATGATCTATTGGTTTCCATGTTCAACATTCTAATGCAAGTAAAATGAAGGAATGGTTTTGTTTGAATTGATGTAGGCGTTTTTTCAACGATGGTGGAGAGAACAAAGCGAATCCATTCAAAATACAGTCAAGAAGCTCGTCAGCACTGGTCAGCTAGATTTAATGTATGAACCTATTTAGACTTAAATCAACTTGGTCTATACTTCAATGGACCAATTTGTTTTTCTCTTGTTGCTGGTAACAGCCATCATTTCTTTAAATTGCCCTTTTTATTTCCAGAAATGGAGGTATGTGCATGCATGATGAAGCAGCACCTCATTACATTGACATGATTGATCAGACAACTCTTGGGCATCGATTTATTAAACAGGAGTTTAATCAGACTCCGAGGATTGGTTGGCAAATCGATCCCTTTGGACATTCTGCAGTTCAAGCTTACTTGTTAGGAGCAGAGGTGTGTGCCCCCTTTTCCATACCTTAGTCTTCGTTAGAAACTCTTTTAAACCAATCCTCATAGATTACTATGCAAGATATTATAGTCTTTTCAATGGCTATGCAGTTTAAGTTTGTTCTGATTGTAGGTAGGATTCGACTCTCTTTTCTTTGGCCGTATAGATTACCAAGACCGAGCAAAGCGTAAGGATGAGAAGACTCTTGAGTTTGTGTGGCAGGGGTCTAAGACCTTCGGTTCATCTGCACAGGCAAGGGAAATGTAACTTGTAATTTTGGTCACCTCTGTAATTGGACTCGAGAAATAGTTGTCGTTACTGTCAATCTAGTCATATTTATATCTTTATGCTGTGGTTTTGTTGAATGCTATACTTTTTCTTATACAAGAATGTTACTTTGTTCAGATTTTTGCTGGAGCATTCCCAGCGGCTTATGAACCACCTGATAATTTCTACTTTGAAGTTAATGACGACTCGCCTATTGTTCAGGTAAATCCTCAAGCAAGATTGTAAAATGGTTCTTGACCTCTACTAACTTACTTCACCAGACGTGTTTTTAATTTTATTTTTCATGTTTTACGTACATCGTAGGATAACATCAATTTGTTTGATTACAATGTTCAAGAGCGAGTCAACGACTTCATAACTGCTGCCTTATCGCAGGTAATTCTGCACTCTTTATTTCCACCCAGCATGTCTAACTAAGATCTAATTTTTTTATTCTTGACCTTCAACTTTATAGAGATTAACATCAACAGAAACAGAAACTAAGGCCATTCAGGACAAGCTTATACATTGAAACATACATATAATCTCTCATAGCCAATTGGTTTTGAGTTAGACCCCCAAAACTTAACGTTGTCCAACCATTCATGTTTCGATGGAAATAAAAAAAGATAGTTTTGATCTTAAACGGGAATCTCTATAACATAAAAGTATAAAACCACAGAAGCTACCATAGGGCATGTTTAGCTTACAATCGGAGATATGTGAATTAGTGACGATAGTACTTGACCTCTGGCTTTTTTTGACATTTTAGGCTAATATAACTCGCACCAATCACATAATGTGGACCATGGGGACCGATTTCAAGTATCAGTATGCTCGTACGTGGTTCCGTGAGATGGACAAGCTTATCCATTATGTCAATATGGTACGTGCTCATTTTGTTCATTTTTTACCTGTCCAGTACGCCTAAAGTGATAAAACTAAGGCATCCCATGTCTAAGGAATTTCATACAAAAAATGTTGTTGCTGTTATTTTTTTTTATATAAGTTGTTGGTTTTATTTTGAACTTCGTATATTTCAATAAACATTACCTGAAAAAGTAATTTGCTTAGTTGATATTAAATTATCCACATATAAATAAGGAGCATCACCATTTATCATAGTTTGAAATGGAAAAAAAGGGTTATGAAAGGCCCCAACGGCCAACACCTACATTAATGACAATGGACACCTTCCTATGTACAATGAATCATGAGGCTAGTGTGTTTACTAGGTTTTTACATCTATATATATGAATGATATTCAATCATCAGCTATGAACTTATGTATAGCTGGTATGATGTTGAGTTGCAAAATGTCCTTTCTATGCAACCTTGGTATTAGCTTGTTCCAATTTTGCCATTTCAATTTACTTTAAAATTCACAACTTTGTTAGTATTTAGCCATTTAGCTAGGCGTCAGCTTTCACTACAGAGTCGAGATGACAGTAAGAAATATATGTATTTTCACAGCTTGATTTAGTTTTCTTGAACTGGCCAATACTCTTCATCGTGTGCTATATCTTGTGGTTTTATCTAATGGATGTGTCGATCCATGGTTTCACACCATTTGTCTTCCTCTTGTTTTCTTTCCATTTTGTACAGAACTCTAGTACTTCCAATTTCTTACTAACAACTTTGTATTTTCTTGCAGGATGGGCGTGTCAATGCCCTTTATTCAACCCCATCGATATACACTGATGTAAAATACGCAGCAAAAGAAGAATGGCCTCTCAAGACTGACGACTTCTTTCCGTGAGTTCAGTACTTGTTGGAACAAAAAATATTAATGGTTCACCCTGATTTGTTCATATTTACATCACCATTCTTAAAAAGCATGCACTTACCAGATATGCAGATCGTGCAAATGCGTATTGGACAGGATATTTTACTAGTAGGCCAGCCATCAAACGCTATGTTAGAATGATGAGCAGTTACTATTTAGTAAGATTTTCATGTCCCTTTCAGTCTGCATCAAAAACTACATTGTTCCTATGACATTCTATATTGCTTCTGAGTTTCTGATTCATAATCAGGCAGCAAGACAGTTGGAATTCTTAAAAGGGAGGAGTAATCTAAGGCCCAACACAGACTACTTGGCAGATGCTCTTGCAATCGCACAGCATCATGATGCAGTTAGCGGGACAGAAAAGCAGCATGTTGCCAATGATTATGCAAAACGTTTGTCCATTGGTTATGCAGAGGTGATTATTCGTATCCACATTGTCAACATATTCATCTGACACTGTCTTCACACGTTATCATTTATGCGTACATTTTGGTACCTTATTTTTGTAGGCTGAGGATCTGGTTGCGTCTTCCCTTTCCTGCTTGGTAGAATCAACAAATAAACGAAGTTGTGGGAACACGGTTACTAAATTTGAACAGGCAAGAATGTTATTCCTTTCTTATGAGTCACTTTTATCTTGTGGTTTGACTACAACACTAGTTCAAGTTTACTGCAGAATAATCCAACCATGCATACCTCTAGGACCCACAAGATGGAACTATGATATATTTTTATAGTTACAATATATGGGAATTCTTACTCAACCATATTTACCGTAGAGCCATCATATCACCTTGTTATTGTACAAAAGCTTTCACTGTATATGCTCAATGTCTCAATGACCTCCCGGAGATCAGGTGCAGAAAATTTATATGTGCACCACATCTAATTTGGCGTTAGCAAATTACAGAGCATCTAGCACATGCCACCAGTGATGTATAGTACTGGTGAACATGGTGTGAATTACCATGATTCAAGAGAAGAGTTTGAGTATGCACATTCTAATGGGTTTTTCTATCTTTTGCCATAAAAATACTTGGAACGAAACCATATACTAAAGTTTCATAAAAGTTCGCAAAATGTCAGAAGTTCATATGAACATAATAAACACCTGACTCATAACAGTTATGCAATATAGATCCAACAACAAGCTCACAACAGAACTCGAAACTCTTAGGAAAAGAATTATACCCTGTAATCAAAACTTTGATTATACAATTCTCAGATTTCTGCATTTTGTTTGTGAAAGTAAATGAACTCTGAAACTTGCAGATGGTTTATTAGCATGAAATGTATAAAGCAGCTGAAAGTTGGATCCCGATAATTTTTAATCTTGAAAGTAGACATATATATGTAGTACAAGCTTGGGGAAAGCAAGATATCTATCTATATTTGGAATTGAAGGAACAACTGAATTGTAATTTGTGGCATTTTTTCAGTGTCCCCTTTTGAACATAAGCTATTGTCCTCCATCAGAAGTTGATTTGCCTCATGGAAAAAACTTGGTAAGGCTAACACTAGGACTCCTACTTTGTGATATATAAACTTATCAGTGTCATACTGTGTGTTGTTTTGTGTAGGTGATTGTCGTATACAATTCTCTTGGATGGCAGAAGGAAGACGTTGTTCGGATTCCTGTTAGTACTACCACTCTACACTTTTTTGTTTTGAGTTTGTGTATGCGTATTTCTTTGGTGGCTGGATATAGATGAAAGAATGTGACTTTCTATTTTTTTTTAGTTGCCTTTTATTTTATTTTATTTCTTTCTTAATTGTCGTATCAGTCTACCTGTATGCCACACCACAATTGAATACAAATTGCACTCTCTTGATCCTTCTGAAACATTAGATTGAGGTAACACTTGTCTGAAACAACTCTACTGTTACATAGGTATGATTCTTGTGTCAACTAGTGTTTGCTTATTGTATGCATATTAAATGTACTTATACATGTATACATAGATGAGAAGAATTATACATTTAAAAGACATGATTCCTATATATACACAGGTTCTACTCCATTCAACTAACTCTTTTTGAAGTCTGATCTGTTACGAGATGGTGTAGAACAATAGTTTCACCTAAGTAGTTCTTAGTCTACTCAAATTGTGTGACAAAGTCACCAGACTCCCGCGCACGTTTATAGAAACCCTGATCATCTAAGCTAGTTTTCTAGTTTGCTACCTAACATCTATCTACACTGTGTCTAACAATGGCTCATCTCCATAAATGTGTCAATTTTGATCACGGTTCTTTATTGTGTCAGGGCTTCAGAAGCAGGCTTACTGTTAAAGATACTTTAGTATTAGTTAGCACCTGTGGTTACTGTTCGATATTTAGTATCCAAAATTCCAAATTGATTTGGCTGAGTTTTCCGTTTTAACTATGGTAAAACTTCGTACAGGTAAACAGTAAATCGGTTATTGTTCGAGACTCTAGCGGAAAAGAAATTGAATCACAAATATTACCCATGGTCAATGCCTCCATGGGTATAAGAAACTATTATGTCAAAGCATACCTGGGAAAATCTCCAAGTGATATACCTAAGTATTGGCTTGCATTTTTGGCATCTGTACCACCTCTTGGTTTCAGCACTTACATTGTTTCCGGAACACAACCAACAGGTTCATTTTCATGTTTCCATGTCCAGTATCTTCACTGAAACACCTTTTCTGAAATTATTAACTTTGAGCTGCATGTTCCTTTTTCTGCTTGCAATTTCAGATTCCAGTTCAACCTTATCAACGACACACTTATCCCAAGGTAGTGGAAATGGTACCATAGAAATTGGGCAAGGGAATTTGAAGCTCATTTATGCAGTAAATGAAGGGAAGCTTACTCAGTACATAAATAAGAGGAGCTCGGTATGATATTTGTCATCTTTATTTATGTTGTTTAGTATTATATTCAATAGACTTGTCTTTATACTAAGTAGCTCTTCTTCAACACTGACGGAAATAGATGTATTATTATATCTTCTTGTGATTATAGCTTATTCTGGCCAGTAATATCTCTCTGCTCATTATTGAAGGTCAAAGAATTTGTAGAACAGTCATATAGTTTTTATTCTGGAAATGATGGAAGTGACTTGGATCTTCAGGTAGTTCTACTTTTGGAGTGGAATACTTCTATTATATTGTTTTCTGTTGTATATCACGTCTTTTTGCAAGTAATTTTACAACTAACTTCTTGTTAATCACTGGCTACTGTATAAATCTTATTTGTGAAGGCCTCCGGAGCATATATCTTTCGTCCGAATGGTTCATATCCCTTAAAATCTGAAAGTCAGGTATGTAAATGTCATCTATTGGTATGTACCTTCTTTCTAGTAGAATAGGAAATTGCACTGATGAATTCATGGAATAATGTTGACTCGATATAATTATTACAATATAACTTTCTTACATAAGATTTCCATGATTGTAAATTTAGCAGATATACAGAACACTCCCATAATTATAGTTTTTCTAAAAAGAGTTCCAAAACTTCAGAAGCACGTTTCTTTCTTTCCAGGTTTCTTTCACTGTTTTCCGAGGACCGGTGTTGGATGAAGTTCATCAACAAATTACTCCATGGATATATCAGGTGCTTCACCATGTCACACTAAGGTTTTTTATCTGAAATTTATTTACCATGATACTTTGTCAACGTTTAAAGTAAGAAATCGTTGACTTCCTAGGTGCATTACTAGTAATAACCAAGTGGAATGCTTTCATCTTAAACTTGTCTTTCTTTATTACCAAATATAATCATGGTTGTTGTGTTTAATATAAACAATGTGAATGATTACTACCATGCGCAGATCACCAGAGTGTACAAGGGAAAGGAGCATGTTGAAGTCGAGTTTACTGTAAGATCACCTTCTTGCACATAAATCCCCATACTTTCATGCAAGCATACTTTTTACTTTTAGCCTATTTTCTTAGACTCTTTATGTATTTGTGTTTTAAAATTTTCCAAATCTTATATATTATGTCCTCAATTTCAGGTTGGGCCTATACCCATCGATGATGAAATTGGAAAAGAAGTTACAACACAAATCACAACTACCATGAAGACCAATAAAACATTCTACACAGATTCTAATGGTCGGGATTTCATTAAAAGGGTACATGAATGTTAATATAATCATGAAACTTTTCTTATCAATTAATACATGCAGAGACTGAGATTACTGATTAAGGGAAAACATTCAGTAACTTTATGTTATCTAATAAATGGTTTCTCAATTTGGCTTGCAACTGTACTTGCAGATTCGAGATTTCAGAACAGACTGGGACTTGCAAGTGAATCAACCTGTTGCTGGCAATTACTACCCTGTATGTTTTCATTATATGTGAAATTATTCTGTGACAACATTTCCTTTATATATGATGTCATCATAATGTATGGGTTTTGATGTGCATGTGTGTGTTCTGAGTACTACGTATGTCTGTGACTTAACATCTGACCTCATGCTTCCTTTGTCCTATGTTAGTCAATACCAAGCTTGATCCTGGAATGTATAAAATGAAACACACTCAAGCTTGTAAAACACTAAAACGTTTCCGAGGTTGCAGCCTTTAAAAGCAGCATCTGAATTCTCCACTATTTGACAATTATATCTCACAAAACATTCCAATCTCTGATTCTTCTGTCCACCACATACAGTCTGCACATGTCAAGTGTAGAAGTTTGTTACAAATAAAGATTTAACACTTTCCTTTCAGTTTTTTTTTCCCTTTTCCTACACTTGTGCCCTCGGGGTCTTCCCACTCAGATAAACTACAACACATCCCTTATATAATTACATATCTCCCTTAGACACAATAATTGACTGAAATAATTTGAACATCTCTTATGCTTGTGGTTTCCTTCCTACAGATAAATCTCGGGTTATACATGGAAGATAACAAAACGGAGCTCTCGGTTTTGGTGGATCGATCTGTCGGTGGATCCAGCTTAGCAGATGGACAAATGGAGTTGATGCTCCATAGGTTTGTTCAACCACTAGAAGCTTCTGGTTACTTTATGAGTTTATGTATCTGCAAGGAGATGATTCATGATAATTAATAGCATTCGTGCAACTGTTCTTTTACTCTATTTTTGCTTTCTTGAATTTACAACTTAATTTTCCTTGTATTGTGTAGGAGGTTGCTTTTTGATGATTCTAGAGGAGTTGCAGAATCACTTGATGAGACGGTCTGCGTTGATAATGAATGCCAGGGCCTAACAGTAAGCATATATTTCAGAGATATTAGAGAGCCCATTTGGGGCCACTAATTAGGCTGACTATTGTCTGCAACTGCAACGATATACAACATCTTTTCTCTGTAATATATAAACTATTTATCCTACTTTTAAAATGGTAAAAGACAATATAAGCTTTAGTATGCATCCGATCTTATTGGGTAGGAAATTATAACTGATGTATAAACCTCCACTGTTTTTGCCAATGTACTCGTTATTCAAGAAACATGCAGCAGCACCACAAGCAAACACCTATTATTGAATCATTTACTCTTAGTCTTACTTTTTTTTTTTATTATTTTTCAGATCAAAGGGAACTTCTACCTCAGAATCGATCCTTTAGGAGAGGGTGCTAAGTGGCGTCGTTCATTTGGCCAAGAGATATATTCACCATTTCTTTTAGCTTTCTCAGAACAGGTGAAGGGAAAATAAAAACATATGGAAGTTGCTTCGTTCAAGCATTTTGTGGATCTATGACCTATGATTGTTTCTTCCTTTTCAGGAAGGAGACAAGTGGTCAACCTCTCATTTATCAACATTTTCAGCAATGGCTCCCTCCTATAGCTTACCTGATAACATTGCAATGATAACCCTTCAGGTAGACAATCTTTAGGTGGTACAATCTTAAATTTTTTGTTCCCCAAGTACATCCCTTAAGACTAGATAAGTCTATGATTTAATGGTAACTAATCAATGCTGTCTCTTTAATTCTAAAGTTTCTTTATATTCCTGATATCTGCAGGAGCTTGAAGATGGAAAAGTTCTCCTCAGGCTGGCACACCTCTATGAGGTTAATTTCTCTTCTGGATCCATCAGTAGTATTGGAACCACCAACTATTTCATTAGCATAGTTTTGTTTAGAATACCGTCCAAGTTTCGTGTTTAGTATTATCTTTTATTTATTTTCTATTTCAACTTAAATAATGCTAGATCGGAGAGGATAAGGATCTTTCGGTCATTGCAAGCGTGGAACTAAAAAAGTTGTTCTCGGAAAGGAAGGTAAAATAGTAACACTAGGTTAATTTCTTCATCACTTTCTAATATATTTTGTGCTTATGTTGTTCATTATTTTTATTTCCCAGATCAATAAGGTAACAGAAATGAACCTGTCTGCTAATCAAGAAAGAGCAGAAATGGAGAAAAAGAGACTGGTGTGGACAGTAGAAGGAGGTCCCAGGGAAGAAGTGAGTGCGGCAAGGGGCAAGCCCGTTGATCCTACAAAGCTGGTGGTAGAGCTGGAACCTATGGAAATCCGTACCTTCGTTGTTGAGTTTTGATCATCTATTTCTTTCAAACGGTTCATCTGTAGGACAAATAGTTTTGAGAGACGATATAGCATGGTTTGTTTTGTTGTGGCTCTGATGCTGGTTAAAAGAATATTAAGAGAACCCTTTTTCACGATAGAATCCATTATTAGGAAAGGAGCAGCGCTGAAGTGATATACAAACATAGTTAGTTTTAGTTTCTTCAACAGTTTTCGGGCTTAAAGGGCATGGCCCTTTGGGGTTACCAAGTTTTCGGGTGAAAGCGCAAAGACTCTTAAGACGTTTTCCAACCGTTGTGTCTGTTATGAATAGTCACGACTTAGCAGCCTATAAATTGAATCTTCTCTTTCTCTAATTTGAAGCGCAAAGGTTAACCATACACACGGTGTGACTATTGAGACCTTTTCCTTTGGTCTACAAAAGATGTGACTCTTAATAGACATTTTCCAACAATTGTGTCTATAGTGAAGAGTCACGATTTAACCTCGTTTTCCACAGTTGTGTCTGTTGTGAAGAGTCACAAT
Source organism: Aquilegia eximia (assembly GCA_023053565.1). Lineage (NCBI taxonomy): Eukaryota > Viridiplantae > Streptophyta > Magnoliopsida > Ranunculales > Ranunculaceae > Aquilegia > Aquilegia eximia. Next base: position 31,759,177 of record JALIGU010000003.1, read on the forward strand.
TTAGCCTATAAATTGAGTCTGATTTTTGCTAGTAAAAACACAATTTGATACAGATTAAGTCTTTTTATTTTTCTCTAATTCGAAGTGTTCTTCTTGTTCGTTAGCAAGTACACTGCTATTATAGCGTAGTTTAGTAGACTGAACTGCTGTATCCTGGAAGATCAATCATCCAAAGATTGTTTGCACTCTAGTAGGGACGTTATATTGTCTTAAGGAATTGCTTTCCTTTGGTCTACAAAAGGTGGTTGTTGAGAAAAAAACATTTTCCAACAGTTGTATCTGTTGTGAACAGTCACGACTTAGCTTATAGTTTGAGTTTGATTCTGGCCAGTAAAAAAACAATTTGATACAAAACTAAGTCTTCTTCTCGATCTTTCTATAATTCTAAATGTTCTTCTTCGTTTGTTCGTTAGTACTCTATTGTTAGTTCGCTAGTGCAGTTTAGTAGACTGAAGAACTGTTGTTTCCGAGGAGACTGATTGTCCAGAGATTGTTTGTACGATAGCAGAGACGTAATATTGCATTAAGGAAATTATTTGACTTTGGTCTACCAAAGGTATGACTGTTGAGAAAAAACGTTTTCCAACAATTGTGTATGTTGTGAATAGTCATAACTTAGCTTGTAAATCGAGTCTGATTCTGGCAAGTAAGAACACAATTTGATACAAACTAAGTTTTTTTCTTTTTCTCTAATTCGAATTGTCCTTCTTGATCATTTTCTAGTACTCTGCAATTACAGTGCAGTTTGGTAGACTAAAGAACTGTTGTATATTGAGAGGCTAACCGTCCAAAGAATACTTGTCCCATAGTTGACGTTTTCCAAAAGTTTTGTTTGTTGTGAACAATCACGATACCTATTAATTGAGTCTGATTATGTCCAGTTGCAATTTGATACAGACTAAGTTTTCTTATCTTTCTTTAATTTGAAGTGTTCTTGTTCGTTCGCACGTACTCGCCTATTACAGTACAATTTAGTAGATTGAAGAAATGTTGTATCTTGGGAGACCAATTGGCCAGAGACGATATGCACCATAGCAGGGACGTAATATTGTTTTAGGAAATTGCTTTCCTTTGGTCTACAAGTTGTGACTGTTGAGGAAAAACGTTTTCCAAAAGTTGTGTTTGTTGTGAATAGTTAGCCTGATTCTGGCGAATAGACACACAATTTGTACAGACTAAGTCTTTTTCTCTTTCTAAAATTCGAAGTGTTCTTCTTGTTCATTCACTAGTACTCTGCTATTACAGTGCAGTTTAGTAGACTTACAAACTGTTGTATCTTGTGAGACCGATTGTCCAAAGACTATCTATTCCATAACAGGGACGTAAGCTTGTTTTAAGGAAATTGCTTTCCTTTGGTCTACAAAAGGTGTGACTATTAAGAAAATACGGTTTCAACAGTTGTGTCTATTATGAAGAATCACTTAACCTGTAAAACGAGTCTAATTCTAGCCAATAAAGACACAATTTGATACAGAATAAGGTATATTTTCTTTCTCTAATTCGAAGTGTTCTTCTTGTTCGTTCACTAGTACTATGCTATTACAGTGTAGTTTAGTAGACAAAAGAATTGTTGTATGTTGGGAGACCGATTTTCCAAAGACTTTCGGCACCATAGTAGGGACATGATATTGTCTTAAAAAAATTGAAGATTTTCTGTCAAAAATTATGCACACACCAAGAAGTGAAGCCCGGGATACACTACCACTGTACCATGTTCTCCTTTTTCAGATGATTACACATTGTTCCGGCGTTGTGATGTTCTTGTCTGGTGGGATGATGGTGATCTTTGTACAGTGACAGGGGAGTGGTGACAAATCATAGTTTTCTTCTGCGAGTAACTAGAATGATGAGGAACGACATAGGTTTTCAAAGGCGAGGTTATTTTAGAATAAGGGGTAAATCGTTCGATATTGAATGGTTTAGAGGAGGTACTAGAGGAGCTTCAGTAGAGATTGTGGAGCGAAAAAAAGGGGGTGTTTTTCGAATCTTGATTTCAGTTGAGTGTGGCAGATTGTTGGGGAAGATGTTATGCCAAGCGAATAAGGAAGAGGTGGCGAAACAGAGGTGTGGGTGCAAAAATTTGATCCACAAACTCGAGATACGTATAGATTAATCGAACAGTTACAATGAAAGCCTTGTATAGACAGAGATAAGATAGGAGGGTATACAATGAGACTGGACCTGATCCTGATCAGGATCAGGCTGCCTACGTATCCAAGAAGGTGAACTTGGAATCAAGTCTCTGCTTCCGCTAAGCTCTAATGGAGTTGCTCAGTGGAAGACTCGTAGTTCAAGAGGTTTAGAACTCCTGTATTTGTAGTAGGCCGGAGGAGGCTGGCTCAACCACCCCTCCAATTTTGAATCCATGAACTCAGGTAGTTCAACTGTGAAGATGCCTTCCGTGGAGATAGCTTGCATGCTGTCGAGCAGTTATCTCCTTGGTTTGAATTCCCTTTGACCAGGATGACTGCCACGTGGCATCCTCTGATAGGTTCTGGTTCAACCTGGGTCTTCCTTTATCTTCTCCAGCGGGCTAGAACCATGGGTTCTGTTAGCCTGGAATCTCGCTGGACTTATCCAATGGGTTGGGACTTGGATTGACCAAACCTGAAAGCAAAGACTTGGGCTTGACTCTTCTGACCGGAGGCCTAATCTTCATTGCATTCACCCTGGCCAGGTCCTCTGGACTTCTGTGTTAAGCCTTCGGATGAACTTCTGTCGCTGTTGGATTTTCCTGGGCCGGACCTGGCCTATTTGACTGAGGTGGGCCTGGTCGATGTATGGGAGCCCACGGTTCAACTTCTTATACATTAACCGGGGCTCCACCCATTGGTCGTGGACTATCTGGTGGGTCAAGGTCCACAGAGCGTATGTGGACTCCTTGAGACCGGGTTGGGCCCTATCTGATAGCCCAGTCCTGACTGGCTAATGCTCAGGTGCTCCCGGTTTAGCTTTTTATACAGCCATCGGTGACACCTGTCGGGTTTTTTTACCTAGGGTACACACATCGCCCCCTCTTTGTCAAGTAGAAAATCTGCTTGGGAAAGATCTTAGAAATATCTTCCCTGACTGTTTAGATTCAGAGGATTCCTTCCTTGATACGCTTCTTGATGACGATTCCGCATCCCTTGGATCAAGGACTAGGGTTTATTTCCTCCTCTATAAATAGCAAACCGGAGGTGTAGAACGATATCCATTTCTTTTTCCCCGGTTTTTGTTGTTGTTGTTGTTGTTGTTGAAGCTTCTGCAGAAGGATGGTCGACGACCAGAGTACCATTCAGAAGTATACTGTAGATATGCGGGAGAAAATGACCCTGGAAATCGAGGACTGGGATTGCCGTATGAAGCTGATGACAAGCACCTGTCTGGAGGACATTCGTCAAGTGCGCTTGAGCATGTTTACCTTGAATGACCAGCTTGCAGACAAGAGCCGGAGGCTTGAGGCTACCACTCAACGGATCCGGGTTCTTCAGTGAGAACTGGCTACCGCATATGTATTGTTGGAGAAGCTGGGGTATCATCCGGTCAAGGAAGAGAAGAACCCTTGATCTGTACCTCCCCGGTTTCTTGCACTATGTAGGGGAGTAATGCCCCTAGTTGAGACAAATCAATGAAATTATTTGTTTATTTTGTTTTTGTTTCCTTCCAACTGCTGAGTCACCACTTTGTCAGTCTTCTGAGGATGAAGGTGCTCTTGCGAGTGGCACCAGCCCCTTGTAAGGTGTTTGTTTTGAATGACTCGTGACTCCCTTTCTTCTTGGACGAAAGAGTCCCTTTGATAGCTCGGCTTTCTTCCCGCTTTCTTAACAATGGCAAATTCTATGCCTCTCTCCAGTGCAGTGAGTGACAACCGATCTGAGATAGTTCAGAAATTGTCGCGTCAGGTGGATAACCTCAAGAGGAAGATTGACGAGCTTCGTGAGGAGCAGCTTCTTCATGAAGATATGCATGATACCCGAATGGCGGGTATGAAAAAAACTGTAGAATACTACCCGGCGAAGCTGGAGGAGAAGGTAGCCGAGCTGTCGGAAGCTAATGAGCGAGCAGATTTCGTTGTGGCTTCGTCTTGGAAGGTTGGGTATGCTGTTGCAAAGATTAAGTACGGCCTTCCTGACTCGCCGGAGGGGTTTAGTCTGGATCCACCGCCTCCCCCTCTGATGTAATTTGTCCCCGGTCGCACTATGTAGGGGACTTGGTGCACCCCGTATAATGCATTTCGTAATAAAATAATTCCCTTTTTATCACTGTCTTGAGCTCCGGTAGATAGGTCCGGTTACTTTCTCATCATGATGAGTGCAGGAACACATGCCGACCAATCTTCCCTTGACCGTGATGACATGGACCGGAGGTCCACATGTCGCTGACCTGGACCATGTGGACCCCACTTGTAAATGCTGAATAGACCTTAGCTAAGTGCATGATGTGGGTCCCAGCTGATGTGGGTCCCAGATAATTGTGCGGTGTTGGCCCCAGTTCGTCTTCTCTAAATCTTCCATTGTTGGCGGGAAGATGTACAGCTTCAACTTCCGATGAAAGCTTGTGACTCTTCGCTGATCGAATCATTAAACCAGTTGGTTTAATAATCTTAATGGAGAGTCCATTAAAGGAACTTGGAATTCCATTAGCCGGTGGACCATGGGCTCTTCCTTATAAAAGGAAGGCTCGAAAGAGAGAAGGTTACTCCCTTCACTCTCTTTCTCTTTTTTCTTCTTCATTTCCATTTCGCTCTTTGCCGGAACCCTAGGTTCTGAAATTCCAAATTCCGGTGATAACTGAGCAATTTTCTTTAGCAAGATGAGGAGAACTCTGGTGCTGAGCTCTAGCAGCGACGAGGAGCCTCAGAATTTGGCTCCCCGTCCTGCTGCTGAGGGCGGACCAAGCGGTATTCCGGCACCTGGGCCTCCTTCGCCTGCTGGTGTGGCGGAAGTGGCTCCTTTAGATTCTCCCGAGCCTTCATCGAAAATGCCCAGGCGGAGGTCCAGGAGCAGCTTGGTTGGAGGGGGGTTCGATTTGGCTCTCACCCCTCCATTTCTGATGGTTGCTCCGGCAACTTGATCGCGGTAAGTCTTTATCAGGTCCTGTACGGCATGCAACTCTCGCTGCACTCTTCTATTCTAAGACTGATGTCATGGTGGGGTATGCCGCCGGGTCAGATGCACATGTCCTTCTGGATAATTGTGCGTCGGATCGGGCTGATTGCCCTCCACTTCGAGGTTCTCTTTAGCCCGGTCGAGATGTTCCTGCTCATGAAGCCGGTCGCCCGGGAGGCCAAAGAGCGTTGCTTCTACGCCATCTCTTGGTGTACTACCCGGAGGCTGTTTGGACTTCCCAATCATTATGGGAATTGGTTCGAGCCCTGTTACCGGGTGTCAGGGTGGTCGTCTGACTGCAGCATCCAGGTGTCGTGGGACTTCATAGGTAAGCATGCGTCTGACCTTGCTTTCATTTTTGCCGTTATGTTTTGCGTGCTTGCTGAGCTCCGGCTCAGAGACAGTTCCATGCTCGTGTTTGCAGGGAAACGTCAGCTTCGGGTATCTCTGCCCGCGGGGATGGACTCTTCTGCGGCTGAAGGTAACATTGAACGCTTCTTGATTCTGCCCGCAGACCTGCGGGACCTGACACTTCCTGACCAGATTGTGATGCACATTCGCTTCCCGGCCAGGCTTGCAGCCCTACCAGCCCCTCCGCAAGTCGTGGTGGTGGAATCCAACTCTGGTGAGGGTGCTGCCACTGTAGAGAGCACAATCCCCAGTGTTGATGAGGAGCCTCCGGTTGATAGTGAGGTTGTTGATCTACAGGGGGAGATGGATGACTGGCCCGATGAGGCTCTTCCAGTCGGGGGAAGATCTCCTCTTGATGGGCCAATGTCGAACGTTCTGCTGAAACTCATCCCAGTTGTCGGGGATGTCCAGGTCAATGATGCTAGCTCTGTTTGTCATTTAAACCCTCCCTTGGGTCCCCGGAGGAGGCCACATATTTTTTATGGCTCATCTGACTCCTGCGGTGATCCAAGCCTGATGTCGAGGGATAGAGGACTTCTGTTTTCCTGTGGGTCTGGTGAATCGGCTACTGAGGGATTCTTTTCTACCCCGGTGCAGGTACATATTGAGGTGGACAACCTGGCCCAGCCGGAGATGGTGCGAGGTGTGTCCGAGGAAACGGTGGTCGCCTCTGCTGCTGAGGGAGGCAAGCCAACTGTGATCTTGGGGGGTCCACCGGACGTAGTGGACGCCCCTAGTGCTGGAGACGCTGGAGTTGAGGCTCCGGTGGAGGTAAGACCTTCCCACCCTCCTGCTGTTGAAGTTGTTTCTGTACAGTCCCCTGCCCCGGTTGATTCGAGGGGCAAGGCTGTTGTAGATGAGTCTGTTAGGGGCTCGAACAGAGCTGCTTCTGCCTCCCCTGCTGATTAGGGAGAGGTTGTGCGCCTGAGAAGGGATGATGCCATCCCTCAGGCGCTGAGGGGACCGGTGACGGGGACTACCCGGATCGGCAGTGGTTCCCGCGTCCCTGTTGAGGATACTCTGGCTGTTGAGGACTTCCAGACTGAGGTGGAGTTTACCGTGTCGGGCACTGTTGATGATGAAGCTCCGGTTTACGGGTGGGGTGACCAAGTCCCATACACTGACCTGCCCACTGGCCCAACTGTGCAACTGGTCCACGAACCGGGTGAGTACCAGCCTGAGGCTACCTCGGAGTTTCCACTGCCGGCGTTCACCATTCATCCTGCGTTTCTGAATGGGGAGCCGATGTCGATTGGGGACTCCGACATCATGAACATCCACACTGCCTTTGACTACATCTTCCAGAACTTGCTCCCGGAGGACCAGGCGTACTACAGCCGCCTTTCTCGCGGTCGGGCGATGAAAGTAGCGGCTCAGAACCTGATTGTGGTATGTTTCTCTTGTTTGGCAGACACAAGCTGCCATGGCCCGGATCTTTGAGCTGAGTCTCAGACCCCAACCTTCTGCCTTGGAGGACTTGGAGGGCCTACGAGCTGAGAATCGACAGCTCGAGAAAGACTTGGCGACGGCAAACAGTGAGGAAGGGGAAGAAGGAAACAATACAACCTGGTATGCTTTCCTGGTGGCGAAGGTAGATCAGGGTGGAATGTTTTGGGAACCAAGCTGATGGAAATGCTAAATCCAGGTCTGAGGAAAGACAAGGAGATAGTGGGTCAGACTCAACCTATCAAGAGGGGTGGAGGAAGTTTTTGGGGAAGGAATAAAGAGCATAGTGGGGTTGAAGAAGAAATTGAGGTGGTTAAGGCTAACCCCACCAGGGTGGAGATCCTCTCGAAAGGTGCGGTAGCCCATAGCAAATGGTGGAGCAAAGTAGTAATTTGTCATTCAGCCGACAGTCTTGAAGATTGGGATTGGGTTAAAGAGAAGATCCAATCTAAATTTAAATATTCTAATATGAGAGTGTTGGAGAATGGGGAAGCAGTATTGTCGTTGAATTCTGAGCAGGGTGTTGAGAAGGTTATGAGCTTACCAGCATTAGGGGGGGGGGGGGGGAGAGGCCCAGTCACTTTCCGAAGGTGGGTGCCAACAGAGGGGTCATTAAACATTGATGAGGATAGAGAAGAGGAGGTGTGGTTGAGATTCAAAGGAATCCCACTTCATATGAGAAACATGGAGGTTGTGGAAGCCTTAGTTGAAGCTTGTGGGACTCTGTTGATGGTGGACAGGATGAGTCTGGTGTTTTGGAAGAGGGAACAAAGAGTAAAGATTAAGTGGAATGGTGGTCGACCAATTCCAAGATCCATTTTACTGGAAGAGAAGGGATACAAATTCAGCATAGTTGTTTCATTGGAAGCGAATGAACAATGGGAGGAGCCTGGAGTGGTGGAGGAGTCTGAGGATCCGGCAACGGAGAATGGTCCGATAGAAGTGGGAAGAAACATTGGTGGTAGCAACTCGGTCTGACTCACCACCGGACGAAAACCGACTGACGTATGCTGAGGTAGCTAGGCCCCCACTACCTGTCGTGTGTTCCCCAAGCAATCACGTGATTGTTGAAGGGGCAGTTAGTCCAAGGGTCCCACCAGGTTTTGAGAGGGAAATGAGACAAGTTCAAAGTCAATCCAAGTTTTGAATTTGGGAGGAGAGCAAGCATATGGGCCTTATGGGGAAGGGAATGAACATAATGGTGTTGGGCCTAGTCAGCAAGTAGAGGATCGTGCCAAGTCTACTCAAATGATGGATCACCACACACCGTTACAACAGCCCATTATGTTTGGGCCGAATATGATGAGTGCGTTGGGGGGTACTCAGAAGAGAAAGAAAAGGCTGGTGGGCCAACGAAGTGGCACTATTCTGAATATGTTTACTAATAGAGGTCAGAGATGGGTCGGCTGGGCCAATCAAGGGACTAAGAGGAGAGATAAGTCCAGGGGATGGTCCAGATCTAGATTGAGACATAAAAGCAGGGATAGGCAAGAGAAGGGAAAAGACAAACGAGTAGAGGAGGATTCAGACTCAATAGAAGTTTCGACGGGAAGTGAGACAATTGCTAACACTGGTAGTGAGGGGGAGTTGAGTGAAGGGGTGAATCAATTCGAAGAAGGAATTGAAGAGATGAATTTTGATCATGTGAGCAAGGAGATGGTAATTAAGAAACTCAAAGAAAGTTTGTTAAGATGTGATACTGAAGAGGAGGTGGAGGTGTGGATAAAGTGGTTAGTCTTTCCAACGGCAACCACTTTAGGTGTTAATGATGAGGAAGGAGGGGGTAGGATGGAAGCGATTCTCACAGAAATAAACAATTTGATGAGTAGTGAAAGGGTGGGAGATGTCTTATTTGGAGATGCTCCGATGGATGAATCAGGGGAAAGTCAACAAGACGAGGGGTTCAACCAAGTACCCAATGTCGATTAAAACACTATCATGGAACTGTAGGGGATTGAGTAATATTGAAGCAAGAAGTAGTGTGAGGAAGATGACAGAGAAGTTCATACTAGATATTCTTTTAATTCGGGAAACAAAGATTCATGAAGGGAATGTAACAAATGTGCAGGGGTTGTGGAGATTTCCTTGGGAAATGAGGAAGATTGATTCAGTGGGGAAATCAGGAGGGGTGATGGTAGTATGAAATTCTGATAGGATTGAGGTTAGTGAAGTTTTAGAAGGGGAGTATTCACTTACTGTGAAATGTAAGGATAAATTGGATGACTATCAATGCATGGTTACCAGTGTGTATGGTCCCTGTAGATACCAGGAAAGGAACAAAAAATTGTGGGTGGAATTGGATAATATTAGGGCTGGCAATCTGACCTGAAAACCCGAACCCGACCTGAACCCGACCTGTTTTAGGTTAGGTTTGGGTTAATATATTTAGCCTTTTGGGTTTAATCGGGTCGACCCGATTGACCTGATTCTAAGTCAGGTCAGGTTCAGGTTTATTGGGTTGACCCGTCAGGTCCACCTGAAACCTGAATTGGGGGAAAAAAACCTAATGTACAGATATCTCTTACTTTCTTTCTTCTCAACTCTCTCTACTCTCTAGTTAGACGGAGTGACGGCTCAATCAAATTCTCAATCAAGTTCTGATCTCTATCTCAAATTCTAATCAAGTTCATCTATGATGGAATTAAATTGAACTTCTCTTTCTCTCCTTTCTTTCAAATTCTCAATCAAGTTCATCAACACTTTTTATTTGAATCCGTCAAGGGGTCAACTATCACATAAGGTAATATATCCGAACTTAATTTCTTTTCCTTTCAAGGATTCATATAATCATATATACATAGTTTTCCTTTCAATTATCCTAGGTTTTTCTTCAACAAAAAAATTATGTCACTTTTCGCTGTTGGGAAGTAGATATCCTGGAGAATCAAAGTTTTGTATGAAAGTTGTAAGCATAGAAATGAAAAATAAATTTGTAGAAAAAAAAAGACCTAAGACTATCTTTACTGCACACCTAAGCACTTCCCTAGCTTATAACTTTCAGCTTGGGTCTGCATGATTGTGTTAGCTAAATGTCCCGTGAGGCAGGTTGTGGGCATTCTAGTTAGCTACTGAGGCAGGCAAAACATGAGCCAATTAAGTACAGTAGTCGAGATTAGTCGCATGTTCTGGTCAGTGACATGCAGTGCCCAATGCAAGACCCATATCACATTGTATACGATAGTAGCTAGTTGGCTGTAGGAGTATTGTTCCTTTGGTAACTAAAGACTGTTCTTTGTGGATCATTGACTTACATCAAAATTCTAATATTGTGGTTTGAAGATAAGGATTGTTTCTCGTATTTACAATTAGAAAATGAATCATCTTATAGTAATGGGCAGGTAGGCATTGTTTTTTTTTTAGAAAAAAAAAAAAAAAATGTAGCTAACGCATTATGACCTGAGTGTCCTACTAAGATTTATAAACCTAGGACTATTAAGCTTTGTTGGAGATTATGCAACCAAAGATGTTAAAAAGGATATTTTTAAGATGTGAAATTCTTCACTGTGATGAGAAGTCTATATGCAGACATGCAGTGGAGATAGTTTTACCTTGTTCAGTTATTTGTCACCAGGGTAATCAGAAATATTTACGAAACAATCAATGTTATGAAGTAATGCCTTTTTCTTTGCAGTTAAGAATGCCATCCATGATCCATATCATGACCCATCACATCGCAGACAAAAACCGACAGACAGACATAGATTCATATCATCACATCCTATAATTAACTTCTATGATAAGTACCTTCTTATATTGTAGAATTGTGAACTGGTGATGGCGATGGTATTGGAATCGACACATGACACACCACACTGCAAACACCCTCTCTCATGTAGCAAGCCAAAGAAAATGACTTATCACGTGATATACACCTACTCATATACTCTGCATGAGCATCAACCTGAGTTGCTGCTTCTTTTACCTGTTTATAGTTATTGACTGTTATCTATATCTTGATATATGCCTTACTATTTCTTTCCTCTAGCCAATACACAAATGGTTGTATTGGTATATTACTAAAGAATGAATTTGGTGGATTCATTGCAGGGTTGTCTAGGCATATTTGGTCAGTCTATCAGCAATGACATGGCTAAAGTTTGGGCCATCAGATTCAGGGAAGGCTTGCAGTTTTGCTATAGGTGTTTTGTTAGGCTCCTGTACTTTTGGAAGGAACTCCAAAGCATGTAGTAGAAGATTGTAGTAACTTGTGTTAAATATGTCGACTGTTTTCAGACATGTCACATGTATATAGGCAAAGCAAATTAAACTGTTGATTGCAAAAAGGCTTTTTATCAGATGTAAGTGTGACTGGGTGGTTTACACTTTACAAGTCCAGATATTGAATTGGGTTTGTTTTTGTATGTTGACGACAGATGTAATATTTTGCTATGAATAGAACTAGCATGTTTGTCCAGGAAGAAAAAAAAAACACCACATGTTAAGTGTTAACTAATTCTTTTTGGTTCATTCACAGCCTATTAAACTTTGCCGAAAAAAATATATATCAGGTAATCAGGTCAACCTGAACCTGACCTGATGACCTGACGGACCAGGTTCAGGTTTTAAATATGAGAAAAATCACCCCATCAGGTCAGGTTCAGGTTTGGGGTATATACCTAAAAACCCGACTGACCTGACCCGACCTGATTGCCAACCCTAGATAATATTAGAGCTTGGAGCGACAGACCGTGGGTTTTAGGTGGTGACTTCAATGTGACTCGTTTTCCAAATGAGAGAAGGAGTGGGGGGAGTTTCTCACGAAGTCTTCGGTTATTTGATGATTTCGTGAGGGATAATAGTTTGATGGATTTAGCACTTGTGGGAGCTTTGTACACCTATTCTGATGGTGCACTGAATCCCAGAATGAGTCGTATTGATAGATTTATGTGTGATGTGGAATGGAGTAATCACTATGTTAACCCTTATGAGGTTCCACTATACAGATACTCATCTGATCATAGGGCGATTCTATTGCAAAATGGCATCGCTAAAAGAGGACCTGCACCATGGAGGTTTGAATTTATGTGGTTCCAAAATCAAGAGCTGATTCGGGAAATTGAAAAGTGGTGGAATGAGTATGATTTTCAGGGATCTCGAAGCTTAGTTTGGTGGCTCAAAGTTAAGGCATTGAGGATGAATTTGAAGCAGTGGAAATGAAGAAATTTTTGGAAGGATGGATGTACAAATTGAGGAGATTTCAAAAGAGTTGAACAGTATTGAAACAAAGGAGGAAGTAGGCCCTCTTTTTGATGAAGAGATGGTTCAAAAGGAGTGTCTGAAGGTGGAACTGAAGGATAAACTTCAAAATGATGGTATCAAATGGCAACAGAAAACATCCACAAAATGGAGGGGAGAGGGTTGAGAAACTACAAATAGTGCTAATGTAACAGTTGAATATTCAAACAAATCAAACAATCTGCAGAAAGTAAATAACACACAGAAATTTTTAACGTGGTAAAACCCAATAAGGGAAACGTCCACGGTTGTCCTCTCGACAACAAATAATCCACTAGATGAAAAGAGATGTACAAACCTATCAACTACCTGCAATCACTGCGAGTTGACACTCCTGGTTATCTCTAACACCTTGACTTCACCAGAGCACCTTGATGTACGCACAAGACACTCGACTTCTTGATGAACACACAAGAAGACTCGAAGCCGAACTATGAAACAAGCTTACACCAGAGTTCCTTGATGAACACACAAGGATACTCGACTTCTTGATGAACACACAAGAAGACTCGAAGCCGAATTCACAATAACTCTTGAAGATCACAAAGATATGAATTGAGAGAAGGGGGAAGAAAGGGAATTGAGTTCAATAGCCACAAACACTTTCAATACCAAAACCTAAACCAAAACACATGAACTAGAAGAAGAATGGACGGCCAAAGAACTGACTTGTTCTTTGGAAGAGAAACCCTATTTATACTTAGGGTTGGAAACCAAGGAAAATGGGCCGAAATACTGAAAATCCATATTGGACGTACGTACGTCGAATCAACGTTCGTACGTCCCCACACGGTAAAAATTTGCTGCCTGCTTGGACGTACGAACGTCCTAACTGCGTACGTACGTCCTGACCAAAAGATGTTTGCTGCCTCAGTGGACGTACATACGTCCTAACTCGGTACGTACGTCCAGTACCCAATAACTTTTCCTAGACAGAACCAAGAGACACGAAGGACACGAGACGACCATGCGTACATCTTGATTTTCCTAACAATGAATTCAAGGCGAGATAACCAAAGACACTTTGTCACAAAATTGATGTCAAACCACTTCGTGTCGGTTTCAAGGGTGACGAGTGTACTCGATACTATCATGTGATAGCAAATGCACGGAATAGGGAGAATGCAATGGAAAAATTACTGGTGGAGGGAGTGGTGGTAACTGATGATGGACTCATTATCATGTTGTTAGCTTCTACCAATCTCTGTTTACACAGAATAGGGAGATGGAGTTGTCAATGGATGGAATGGAGTTCGATGCAATTTCTGAGGTGGAAGCAGTATGGTTGGAAAGAAGTATATTAGAGGAAGAGGTCCTTGATGCAATTAAGGAAATGGGAGGGGATCGAGCTCCAGGTCCAGATGGTATGCCAATGGAGGTTTTTAGGAGATCCTGGCATATTTTTAAATCAGATATTATGGTTGTGATTGCTGATTTTCAGAGGTGGGGTTTTCTTGACAAGAAAAATAACAATACTTTCATCACTTTCCAAGATTATTTCCAAAGTTTTGGCATCAAGGTTGAAAGGTGTGTTAAAGAACATAATTTCGGATCCACAATGTGCATTTGTAGGGGGGAGGCAGATTGTGGATGGGGTCCTTATTGCTAATGAGGTGATTGACTGGATGGAAAGAAGGAAAAAAGAAGGGGTAGTGTGTAAGATTGATATATCGAAAGCATATGACCATGTGAGTTGGTCATTTTTAAATTATTTTCTCTCTCGTATGGGGTTTGGCCAAATTAGGAGAGGATGGATTTGGACTTGTGTGTCGACGGCGTCGTTCTCGTGTATAGTGAACGGTACGCCAGTTGGGTATTTTCGAAGCCAAAGGGGTCTCCGGCAGGGAGACCCAATTTCTCCTTTTCTGTTTGTTATTGTTATGGAAGCTCTGACGAGGTTGGTTTCAAAAGCAATGAATTTGGGAATTTTTAAGGGGGTGGAGATTGTACAGAATGAGCCAAAGGTAGGCATTTTACAGTTCGTTGATGATACAGTATTGTTCACAGAGGCATCAAGAACTCAAATGCTAGTAGTGAAAGCTCTATTGTTGATTTTTGAAGCAACTTCTGGTTTAAAAGTCAATTTACAAAAATCTTCTTTGATTCGAATTGGGGAGGTGATGCATTTTGAGACCTTGGCAGCGGTTTTGGGCTGTCGGATTGAAAATATGCCATGCAAGTATTTGGGGTTGCCCTTAGGGGCGAGATACAAAAACAAGTTGGTATGGGATTCTATCCTACTGCTTATTGAAAACAGATTGGCTATGTGGAGAAAAAAGTTGATGTCGAAAGGAGGGAGACTAACGCTGGTTAAAAGCACTCTGATTAATCTACCAGTGTATCAATTATCTTTGTTCACTGTCCCGAAAGCTATAGCAAGGAGAATTGATAGGGTGATTAGAGATTTCCTGTGGGGTTCAACGCTGAAAAAAAAGGAAGATTCATTTGGTTGCATGGCAAGATGTGTGTAAAACAAAAACTGAGGGGGGTTTGGGAGTGAGGAGAATTCAGGAGATGAACAAAGCTCTATTGGGGAAGTGGCTTTGGCGTTACGGAAAGGAGGAGGGTGCATTGTGGAAGTCAGTGATTAATGCGAAATATGGAAGAGGAGAGAACGAGTGGCATCCGAAAACTGTAAGGTGTACATTCAGGGGAAGTTTATGGAAAGGAATTACACAACAATGGACTGAGTTTGAGAAAGGCATTGAGTGCCAATTAGAGGATGGTGGGCAAATCAAGTTTTGGAAAGATGTTTGGTGTCAACAGAGACTCTTACGTGATATCTTTCCAAGGTTGTTCCAGCTGACAAATGAAAGAAGTGGAGTTGTGAAAGATTTCTGGAATGAGGGGGAGGGCTCTTGGAACTTCCATTTTAGAAGAACAATTCTTGAACAAGAGCAAGCTTCAGTTCAGAGATTGCTGTATTAACCTATTTCTAGATTAATGCACTACTAGATCAGGTCGTTGGGAGACTTGACCAAAGGGGAAGTTATAGATCGGGGTGGCTGCACCTCGTTGAGATCGAGATTTCCTACGTACTCTTAGCTCGAGGGGATTGAACTTAGAGATCAAGCCATCGTAGTTCTGTTCTTATAGAAGGTAGAAAGGCGTGGATCGTGGATCTTGCAGATTCTTCGTCATCATAATGAGGATTAATTGTGTAACGCGCGAGGATCATCCCTGTGAATTAATTATGTAACTGACGAGAATATTCTGTGCATTGAATGAGAGCACGTGTGTATAAGCAGGCCGCTGCTCGTTGTGAGATCGAGCTGTTGTGGACGAGCTACTAGCGGGTAGAGATCGTGGCGACCTGATGGATGAATGACTGTGCCACGTGGCTGCTTTTGATTGGTTGAAGTATGTAGTACCCCTACATAAGCCCCCTCTTTTTAGGTCGACTGTAAAAGTCGGGCTGAAAAGACTAAGAACTCTGATCGATGCTGATTTGTAGTTTGCTTTTTGAATTTGCTGACGTGGCAGTCATGCAGGCTTGTCTGCACTAATCATGGCGCTCTTACGGGGAAGTGGGGGATTTTCCTCGAGCAGCTAGCTGTGCAGTTATGGCAACTGACGCACTTCTTGCCTGATATAGTCTTTGCGTGGCACATGGGTTGATCCGACGGTGGATGTGAATCGTTTGTTAAGTGGAAAATAACTACAATAGATGTGGATTCTCTGCTCGATCTCAGCCGTTTACCTGTTTCGAACTGATGGCTGGGATTGTATGTGCTTCAGTATTTAAACTGTAGCTCTCTTGAGAAGGGTTTACCTATCTCGTCTTCATTTGAATTGCTGCCGCTTTCCTCTTGCGATCTGAAGAACCTTGAGAGCTCGTGAGGTTAGTTTTTCTTTGCTTTCTTTTGTTTCATCTTCTGTTGCTTGAGAGAAAATGTCTGACTTGAGTGACTCTCAAAATGATAACTTGAGTGGTGGTGGTGGTGAGGGATACGAGTCTGAAAGGACTCATTCTGAAGCCTTGTCTCCCATTCATGGTGTGGACTCTGATAGCCCCCAGAGTAGTGGCTCTCATGGGGCGGACTCGTCTGATGAAGAGATGGTGGAAGGAGACGATGGTTCGATGTGTAGAGTAGTGAACCTTAAGTATGTAAATAGGCACATTGCGTTTAGGAAACAGTACGGTCTTAGCTCGATTGAGCATTTGGAGATTAGATTTTTAGGAGATCGTTTACTTTCTGCTGAGTATCGACCTAAAAATCCTTTCTCGACTGTTTTTACTTTGACCCAATTTCGAGCTGGGCTGAGGCTGCCATTGTCTTGTTTGGTGGTCGACCTGTTGAATGCTATTGGTCGAGCCCCCTGCCAGATGAATGGAAATTTCTGGAGAAATATGAGGGTAATTGACGACCTGAATAGGCTGTATAAGTGGAACATTACTGTAAGTGATGTATTGGACCACTTCAGCTTCAAGCGTTCTTCAAAGGCTGATTTTTCTGGCTATAATATGCAAGTTAGGCCAGAACGTTTGCCTTTGATCTATCCTGTAAGTAGTGAGCCATGGTGGAAAGATCCAATGCTGATTACTGGGTCGATCATTGAGGGGAGTATCCAGTTGCGCCATGTGACTAGGAATGATGCTCGTAAGTTCCTGGTCGTTAGTCTTAGGAGAGTAGGTGATTTTTCTTTTTCTGTACTTGATTATGTTGTATCTTTTTGCAGCGATCAGGGACGATCATCTTGAACGGTTTTGGTATCTTGGCTGACAACCGTAAAATACGGTTCTTACCCCACCTGAAGGAGCATTTCATTCCCAAAGGTGGTCCGAAAACCGTTGAAGAAGAGCTCGAGAGGAGGAAGTCGCTGAGGAAGGCGCATATGTCTCCTGTACACAAAGCTGAGGCTGGGCGTTCTGGTGGTAGTTCGCGTGTTGGGGAGAAGGAAAGAGCTAGTGGTAGCTCGAGGCCTGATGAGAGTGAGCGACCTGAAAGCACTGCTCGGAGGTCGGAGAAGGAACGGCCCGGTGTTAGTTCGCGCAGGGGGGAGGTAGTGGCGAGCCCCCCAGTCGTATCCCCTCCGCCTTCACTTCCCAAATTACCTGCCTTGGCCGGGAAGAAGTGGTCACTTGCGGGGAATGTGAAGTTGATGGAGCCTCCAACTATGCCATCCCCTGCTCCTCCAAAGTTCTTGAAATCTCCTGAGCCTCCTCTTAAGTCTAGGAAGACTGCTGCTGGGCCTTTGCAGAAAGGCAAGGGGGTATCGTCTAAGTTTCGCCCTGGGCCGTTCGATTATTTGGATGGCCGTGGTGAGAAGCATGTCGTGTATGATAACGACAGTGCTATTGACGACCCTTGTGTTGCCCGGGCTGTGAATGAGGGCATCGTTTTGGATGCTGATGCTCGAGCAGTGAAGTCGCAGACCTTGCTGGTGACCTGCTCAAAGATAAACGCGGCGCTGTCTTTGGTGAGTGTGATCATAAGTTTTTTCTCTCCTATTTTCTGTGTTTAGTCATTGCTGACTAAACTTTCCTTACACTTGCAGCTCAACGCGAGCTTCTAGGAGGTGCGTCTGGTTGCTGAGGTTGGTGCTCGAGCTGAGATTGAGTTGAAGGACCTCAACGAGAAGCTCGATCAGGCGAAGAACGTTGCTGAGTGCAAGGTGAAGGACAGGGATGCGCAGGTCGCGGCGTTGAAGGAGACGGTGGAGCAGTTGAAGGAAGACACTGTTGCTGCTAAGGCTTCTGCTGAATACTGGGAGCGCGCATGCCAAGAGAATGGGGCAGCGTGGAAGGCCTACTGCGACAGCTTGATGAAAGCTTTGGAGGGGTCGCCCGAAGGAGAGGAGACGCGAGGTGGTGCCGATGGAGCTTTGGTGCCAGCTCAGGACGCCTTGATGGGCCCTAATGACCAGGTCGCCAGTGGCCGTACAGAGATTGAGATGGTTCCAGCGACCAGTCTATGCAGCAGTGAACTAGCCTCGGTATCGACCTTCTTGTATTGGGTAACCTTGTGCAAAGTTTGCTTCTTGCACTCCTTGTTCTTGCAGTAAGTCTTCTTTGGTCCTCCTCAAAGCAGTCATCTGAGTTTGTGAGCTTGAGAAAACAATTGTTTCTTTTGTTTGGAGTTGTATTGAACAGCATTAATTTTGATGAGCTTGTACTTAAGCCGTTCTGATCAGCTAGTTTTCAGGGAGTCCTGGTAGCTCGTTCAGAAGGCAGGTAGACGAGATGAATGGTTGCAAGCAGGACGAACTGAAACAGTTCTTCTTGTATGCCTTAATTTGACTTTGCTTTTACCTGTAATGGTTAGAATCTCATCAAGTAAAAAGAAAATTCAATGATTTACCTTTTATTGTCATTCTTTTTACGTTGTCTGCTTGTATGAGTTTTGCAAACAAGTAGTAAACATAGTGCTGGACCTGCTGGTGGATGAGGTCGTATGCATGGTTGTTTGATTGTACATAGGTCGTGGGAATGATATGACCAATGCACCAAGTTAAGTTGCAGATGTTTGAACTTAACAAAATTAAAATCATCAAAGGGACTAGAGTTTTGATAATTTGTAGGTCGAGGGATTAGACCTTTAAGAGCCATTCATGTTTGAGCTGAGATGAAGGCAACAATGAGTTTGTATATTGAAATGTAATATATGGATGCTTACACTTCATTGATAAAACTTTTTCAAGTGAAAAGCATTCCATGGGTTCTTAACGATCTCTCCTTCTGGTGTTTGAAGACGATAAGAACCGTTGCTTTGAACCTTGGTGATGATGTAAGGTCCTTCCCAGTTGGCATTGAGCTTGCCAATAATATTCTTCCTCTCGTTGTGGAATATTTTCCTTAGAACCAGTTCTCCTGGTTGAAAAGATCTAGGTCGTACGCCTTTGTTATAAGCTCGCTTTAGTCTTTGTTGGTATTTCTCAAGCTTTATAACGGCGTGGTTTCGTCGCTCCTCGAGGAGATCGATTCCGAACGACCAGATCTGATTGTTAAGTTCAGTGTCGACCGATTTTCCATAGGTCGTAGAAAGCCTTGATTTTCCATAGGTCGTAGAAAGCCTTGATGTTTTTGCCAAAGAACTGAGTGCCATTGTCTGTGACTATCCGTTTTGGTAGGCCAAACCTTGTGATGATGTTTTCCCACATGAATCTCTGAACATCCACTTGAGTAACGTTGGTTAGTGCAACAGCTTCCACCCATTTAGTGAAATAGTCGACGGCCACTAGAACGAATCTCTTCTCTGATTTCTTCTCTTTGATTAGGGGGCCCATGATATCAAGCCCCCACATGTGGAATGGCTATGGTGCAGTGACGTTGACGAGATCATTGGGATGTTGATGTTGCTTATCAGCAAATCGTTGGCATTCTATACACTTCAAAACGAATTTCTTGGCACCTTTCTTCATTCTTGGCCAGAAGTATCCCTGGGAGATTGCTTTATGAGCTAAGGTTCGCCCTCCGGAGTGGTTTCCACATTCCCCTTCATGGATTTCTTGAAATATCATCTGGCCCTGTTTGGGGATTAGGCAGCGTAATAACAAACCAGTTGCGGACTTTCTGAAAAGTTTACCCTCCTGGAGTTTGTACATTGTGACTTTATGTAACAGCTGACTGGCTTCCTTTTTGTTGGATGGTAGGACACCAGCTTGAAGGTAAGTAATAAAAGGCTCCATCCAAGTTCCTTGGATGTCTGCTGGAGTTGTCTTTAGTAGATCAGAGATTTGATGAACATCTTTTTCCTTGAATAGATATGCGGGCTGTGTACTGATTGCTATAGTGAGAGCCCGCGGTCTATCTGACTCGATCTTAGATGCTAAGAATGCAAATGAATCAGCGTGTCTGTTGTCATCTCTTGGTATGTGCTCAATTGTGAAATAACTGAGCTTGTTGATGAGCTCCTTTGCTTTGCTAGCATACCTGATTAGGTTGACCCCATTGATCTGGTAATTACTGGTAATCTGATTGACTACCAGTTGTGAATCACTGTGCACCTTTAGGCGAAGTGCTTGTAGGTCGATGGCCATTTGTAGGCCCTGGATTAGAGCTTCGTATTCGGCCTCGTTGTTGGAGGTCGCGAAATCAAGACGAGTTGCTCTCTCGAGCTGTAAACCTTCAGGAGAAATTAACACAGCACCTATGCCACTTCCGTTGGAGTTGTGGGAACCATCTACATATAGTTGCCATGTGTCCGGAGGACTGTCCTGAATTTGCCTTGTTTCAGGTTCTGGTTCCCAATTGGTATCCTCTGCTGGATAGTCTACCAAGAAATCTGCGACGACCTGGCCTTTGACGGCCTGCCGTGAGACGAACTCGAATGTGTAATCACCCAGTTCGGCTGCCCATCGAGCCATACGACCTGTTTTGTTTTTCTTTTCCAGTATATGTCGTAATGGTTGGTCGGTGATTACTTTGACAGTATGGGCTTGGAAATAAGGTTTGAATTTGCATGCAGCGTAAAGTAAAGCTAATGCTAACTTTTCTAGAGGTGTGTACCTTATTTCGGCCTGCTGTAACACTTTGCTTGTGAAGTAGATAGGTCGCTCGACCTGGTTTTCTTCCTTAAAGAGTACTGCGCTGATCGCGAAATCTGATGTTGCGAGGTAAACGCCGAGTACATCTCCATCGTTAGGCCTCGTGAGCACTGGTGGAGTAGACAAATATGCCTTGAGATCATTGAAGGCCTTCTCGCATTCTTCTGTCCACTCATAGGTAGCCCCCTTATTTAGGATATGAAGCATTGGTCGACATTTGTCTGATGCTCTGGAAATGAATCTATTTAGAGCTGATACCATGCCATTAAGCTTCTGGATCTGTTTCTTTGTCTTTGGGCTGGGCATGTCGATCAGGGCTCTGATCTGGTCTGGATTTGCTTCAATACCTCGTCTGGTGACTAGGTAGCCGAGGAATTTTCCTGATGCAACCCCGAACAGACACTTCTCTGGATTGAGACGCATTCTGTATTATCTTAATCTTTGGAATGCCTGGTCGAGATTGTACAAATGATCTTGCTCTTGGTTGCTCTTTACTAGCATGTCGTCAATGTAGACTTCCATTGTTCGACCTAGGAGGTCGTCAAACATTCTGGTGACCAGTCTTTGATAGGTCGCTCCTGCATTCCTCAAGCCGAATGGCATAACCTTGTAGCAGAAAATACCTTGCTCTGTTGTGAAAGAGGTCTTCTCTTGGTCAGGCTCGTACATTGGGATCTGGTTATACCCTGAGTATGCGTCCATGAATGACAGTAGCTCAAAACCGCATGTCTGATCGACTAGCCTATCGATTCGTGGCAGTGGGAATGAATCTTTAGGACAAGCTTTGTTCAAACTTGTGAAGTCGATACAGACTCTTGTTTTCCCATTTTTCTTTAAGACTGGCACGATGTTGGCTAGCCAGTCTGGAGTATCGACTTCTCTGATGAAGCCGACCTGTTTAAGTCTGCTGATCTCTTCATTGACAGCTTCGTGAAATTTGGGAGCAAGCCTTCTTGGTTTCTGCTTGACAGGTCGATAATTGGGATTGACCCGCAGTTTATGGCATGCAATTGATGGGTCTATTCCAGGCATATCAATATACGACCAAGCAAAAACATCTTTATTAGTTGAAAGAAAATTTACAAAGTTATTGAACTTATCTCTTTCCAACTCTGCACCTACATAGACATATCTTGGGTCCTCATCTGACCCAATGTTCACACGCACACCTGGATTAGTACTTCCGAGGCTAAGCTTGGGGGAGCTCGCTAGCTCCTTCTGTAGTTGCTATTTGTTGGCCTCACTCTTTTCTTTGGATGGGCTTTTTGACTTGTTGTCGCCCTGTTAAGCCTCTGGTGAGATTGGGCTCTTTCCTTTGACTTCAGCATCCTTGGCTCCAGAGGTGGATGGCTTTGATTGTGGTACAGCTTCAATAATGCCATGGAATTCCTGTGCGGTGTTCTGATTGCCGCGAAGTTCCATTATCCCATGAGGGCCAGGATAGCGGAATACTTGATGGTACGTTGACGGCACACCTCTCATAGCATGGATCCACTTTCGACCCAGAATCGCATTGTACTTGCTTGCGATATTAAGGATGCTGAACTTAGTGGTCATAACGACCTTGTCTTCCTTTCTGCCCACGGTGACGGACAACAGAATTTCACCCTTAGGATCTTCTCTTGAACTGTTGAAGCCTAAGATGGGAGTGAAATCCGGGATAAGAACTGAATCGGGTAACCTCATGTCCTTGAAGGTTCTGTACATGAGGATGTTGCATGATGCGTCAGGGTCTATGAATACCCTCTTGATGGTATAGTCTGCTATCCGCAGTTCAACGACAAGGGCGTCGTTGTGAGGAGTAACGACCTTGTTGAGATCGTCCTCGGTGAAAGTGATGTCGGACTCTTGCCGGGCAGGCATGTTGAAACGAGCTGCTCGGCCAGTAATGGAGTAGACATGATGAAGATGTTCTACTCGTCTCTTCTTCTCTCGTGAAACAGGGGTGTGGTTGGATTCGTCAATGATGTAGACTACATGACTTTCCGATTCGCTTTCACTGTCGATCTTATGTGCGACCTTCTTGTTGATCTGGTCGCGTAGGTCTCCTGTTGGACCTAAACGTTGGGAGAGGCTACGCCCTCTGCTGCGAACTGGACTTGCGGAGGCCGTTCTAGCCTTGCTGTGACCTCGCTTTGGTGAACGAGGAGGGGTTCTGGATCCCTTACTCGTCCGCTTGCTTGTGGAATCCTCTTATCTGTCGAGGATCCAATTGTTGAGCCTTTTCTCGTCGGCCCATGTTTGAAGTGCGCGTTTCAGAACGCGACAGTCATCTGTTTGATGACACCGTACCTTGTGGACTTTGCAGTACGGTCCTCCAGATGTATCCTCCAACTGTGTGAAGGTAGGAATCCTGCACCAGTGGTTGTGCTTGATTCGCTCAAATATGTAACCGGCTGGTCTTGTAAACCGGTGATATTCTCGCTGCTCAGTAGGCAACGACTTAGCCTTGAACCTCTTGCCATTTGACCGAGGTCACTTGGTTGAGCCAGACTCCACATTGCTGACTATGTGATTCTTTTCCCTTCCAGTGAGGGCTTCCTCGAGCTTGATGTAATGGTCTACCTTTAAGTAGAGCTCGTCTAGGGATGAAGGTCTCTTCATAGCTAGAGACTTGTGGAGGTCGGACCCCTGGGTTAGACCGTGAGTGAATGCGATGGTTGCAAAGGTCTCGTGCTCCTTTGCAAAATCCTGAATTGAGTGTAATTCAGACTTAAAACGAGCAAAGAAAACGCTTAGTGACTCACCATCTCGCTGCTTGACTTTAAAGATTGAATCGATGGTGACGGGGCGCTTCTTGTTATGGATGTAGAAGATGACAAATTGCTTTTCGAGCTCGGCAAACGAGCTGATGGATCCTGGCTTTAATCGGTGAAACCAGTCAAGAGCTGGTCCGGTGAGGCTGGACTGGAACAGCAAACACAAAAGGTGATCTTCCTTGATCAGAGGGAGGGATTTCCGAAATCCCTTGATATGGTCGGTTGGATCTCCGACTCCTGCATATTGGTCAAACTTGGGGGCGTTGAGCTTGTTCGGCAAATCATGTTCAAGGATCTCCTTGGAGAAAGGAGACTCCTGGAACTGCTGGAGGGACTGTACAGCAAGTTGCTCCGTAGTGTGGCTTTTGGAATGGTGAAGGAGAGCCTGGGAGGCTTTAAACTCTGCTAGCTGCTGGCTGAGTTGTTCGAACTTCTGGTTGGAGTCATCAACAGGAATGACACCATGTCCACCATTTGCTACTGGTGGTGGATTGATATCTTGTGCAGCCTTCAAGCGTGCATTCTCTTCTTGCAGACAAGTGATTTGTTCATGCAGATCCTGGATGGTTAACTCTGGGGTAGTCATTTGAGTGAGTGATTTTGATTTGGGTGGGAGGGTTTGGGTTTTTCGATTATATCGAATTCCTTGCAGTCGGCGCCAAATGTATTAACCTATTTCTAGATTAATGCACTACTAGATCAGGTCGTTGGGAGACTTGACCAAAGGGGAAGTTATAGATCGGGGTGGCTGCACCTCGTTGAGATCGAGATTGCCTACGTACTCGTAGCTCGAGGGGATTGAACTTAGAGATCAAGCCATCGTAGTTCTGTTCTTATAAAAGGTAGAAAGGCGTGGATCGTGGATCTTGCAGATTCTCCATCATCATAATGAGGATTAGTTGTGTAACGCGCGAGGATCATCCCTGTGAATTAATTATGTAACTGACGAGAATATTCTGTGCATTGAATGAGAGCACGTGTGTATAAGCAGGCCGCTGCTCGTTGTGAGATCGAGCTGTTGTGGACGAGCTACTAGCGGGTAGAGATCGTGGTGACCTGATGGATGAATGATTGTGCCACGTGGCTGCTTTTGATTGGTTGAAGTATGTAGTACCCCTACAATTGCTAAACTATGTGATTTGGCACGATATTGGGGAGGAACAGGATAGTTGTGTTTGGAAATGGAGTAAGAGTGGGTCTTTCTTGGTGAGAAGCTTCTATCAACATTTACAAGGTCCAACCAGTTCTCAAAGTTTCAATGTTTGTGCGCGGCTGATTTTGGAAGTTCCAATCACTCAAAAAGTTAAATTCTTTTTTTGGTGCCTACTGTTGGGAAGAGTGCTAACAAAGGAGAACCTGAGTGGAAAAGGCATCAATGTGGATCAGGTATGTGTTCTTTGTAATGCTGAAGAGGAAACCATGGGGCACTTGTTTCTACATTGTACGTTTGTCAGGATTTGTGGGAACAAATCATGGCTTCTATCGTTTTGATCGTGCAAAGTTGAACGATTTCATTACAGAGGAAGCGTGGCTACGAGCATGGCCAAAAGTGCAGGGTGCGCAACTGGGATGTGAGGCTTGGAGGGTAGCTCCTTATGCGGTTATCTGGTGTGTATGGCATGCCAGAAATGAGTTAATCTTTAACGGAGCTCAAAAGACTATTGACATCGTTAGATTGGAAACAATGGGAACGTTGTGGCACTGGTCGTCTACCTCTCAATCCAGAAGGCACTGGACGTTTGAAAACTTTCTACTGGGTTAGGGTTCAATTGTGCATAGTAGTACATGATGAAATGATTGTTAGGGGGAAGCTATGCTTCATTGTTGTCTCTTTGTATCTAAGTGAAGTTCTCTCTCACTTTTTGTAAAATTTTCCATTCAATAAAGCGAAAATTTATCAAAAAAAAACAAGGATGTGACTGTTGAGAAAAGACATTTTCCAACAATTATGTTCGTTGTTAATAGTCACAACTTAGTATGTAAATTGAGTTCGATTCTGGGCATTAAAGACACAATTTGATACAACTAATTTTTTTTTTCTCTTTTTCTAATACGAGAGACCAATTGTGCAGAGACTTTCTCCACCATAGTAGTCACGACTTAGCCTATAAATATTCTAGCCAGTAAAGACAAAATTTGCTACAAACTAAGCTTTTTTTTTTCTCTTCCTCTATATCGAAGTCCACCTGTCTATTACAGATACTATCATTGGGACTCGGACACATAATGGGTAAAACTATGTAGGGGTACTACATACTCCGACCAATCAAAAGCAGCCACGTGGCACAGTCATCCATCTGTCAGGTCGCCACAATCTCTACCCGCTCACAGCCTGACTAAAGCGACCAGACTACACAACGACCAGCGACCTGCTATTCACACGTGCTCCTATTCAATGCACAGAATATTCTCATCAGTTACAGAATTAATTCATAAGGATGATCCTCGCGCGTTACACATTTAATCATCATTATGATGGCGGAGAATCTGCAAGATCCACGATCCACGCCCTTCCATCTTCTATATAAACAGAACTACGATGGCTTGATCTCTAAGTTCAATTCCCCCGAGCTAGAGTACGTAGGCAATCTCGATCTCAACGAGGTGCAGCCACCCCAATCTCCAATATCCCCATTTGGTCAAGTCCCCATAGCGACCTGACCCTGTTGATGCATTAATCTAGAAATAGGTTAATACATTTGGCGCCGACTGCAAGGAATTCGATATAATCGAAAACCCAAAACCCTCCCACCCTTAAAATCAAAATCAATCGTTCCAATGACCAATCAGGAAGTCACTATCCAAGATCTGCAGGCTCAGATTACACGTCTGCAGGAAGAAAATGAGCGTCTAAAAGCTGCACAAACCAACCCCCAGCAAGGGGAAAATAGCGGACTTGGAGTCATCCCTGCTGATGATTCCAACCAAAAGTTCGAGCAACTCAGCCAGCAGCTGGCGGAGTTCAAAGCATCCCAGGCTCTCCTTCACCGATCCAAGAGCCACACTGCAGAGCAACTTGCTGTGCAGTCCCTTCAACAATTCCAGGAATCTCCTTTCTCCAACGAGATCCTGGAACATGATCTGCCGAACAAGCTGAATGCCCCCAAGTTCGACCAGTATGCAGGAGTCGGAGATCCAACCGACCATGTCAAGGGATTCCGACTGAGTTAACATATGGAACGACCAAATCTCTTCTGGTCGACACAGAGCTCAACAATCAGATCTGGTCGTTTGGAGTCGACCTCCTCGAAGAGCGACGTAACCACGCCACTATAAAGCTCGAGCAATACCAACAGAGACTCAAGCGAGCTTATAACAAGGGCGTGCGACCAAGAACTTTCCAGCCAGGGGAATTAGTCTTAAGAAGAATGTTCAGTAACAAAAGAAAGGACACTATCGGCAAACTCAACGCCAATTGGGAAGGTCCTTACATTATCACAAAAGTCCAGAGCAACGGTTCTTATCGTCTTCAGACACCAGAAGGGGAGATCGTTAAGAACCCGTGGAATGCTTTCCATTTAAAGAAATTTTATCAGTGAAATGTAAGCATCCATTCATTGCATTTCAATCTACAAATTCAATTTTGCCTTCATCTCTGCTCAAACATGAATGGCTACTAAAGGTCCAATCCCTCGACCTACAAATTATCAATAATCTAGTCCCTTTGATAATTTCAAAATTTGTTAAGTTAAATCACTAGCAACTTAACTTGGTGCATTGGTCTTTCTCTTCCCACGACCCAAGCACAATTATGTTAAATGCGACCTCAACCCCCGATCAGGTCGAACAAATGTCACACATTGTTTGCAAGTCCATTCTAGCAGACAAAATGACATAATCAACAATGCAAGGTAAATAGTTGAATTAACTTTTACTTTATGAGATTTTAACAATTACAGGTACAACCAAAATAGAATCAAGGCATACAAGAGGAACTGTTTCAGTGCGTCCTGCTTGCAGCCATTCATCTCGTCTACATGCCTTCTGAACGAGCTACCAGGACTTCCTGGAAACTAGCTCGCAAAAATGAATACATACAAAACTCATCAAAGTAAAAGCTGATTACTGACACCAAATACAAAAGACAAGAAGTTCTCCACTCAAGCTCTCAAAGATTACAAGGGGGGCTCTCAAGAATAAGCTATGGAAGACATACTGCAACAATGACCGCAGGAAGCAAACCTTGCACAAGGTTACCCAATACAAGAAAGGAAAACCAAGGTTACCCAATATAAGAAAGGGAAAACAAGGTTACCCAATACAAGAAGGGGAAACCAAGGCGAGCTCATCGCTGCACAGACGGGTCGCCTGAAGTATCAACTTCAATAGGGGTTCCAACGACCTGGTCACTAGGGCCCATCGAGGTGTCCTGAGCTGGCGCCGAAGTATCTCCGTCACCACCTCGCGTCTCCTCTCCTTCGGGCGACCCCATCAAAGCTTTCTGCAGCTGCTCACAGTAGGCCTGCCACGCCGCACCATTCTCCTGGCTTACGTTCTGCCAATGCTCAGCAGAAGCGTTAGCAGCAGCCACATTTTCCTTCAGCTGCTCCACTGTCTCCTTCAGCGCCGCGATCTGAGCATCCCTATCCCTCACCTTGCACTCCGCAACAAGAGCAACATTCTTCGCTTGCTCAAGCTTGTCACTCATCGCCTTCAGCTCAACCTCAGCCTGGGCGCCAACTTCAGCGACCAAACGAATCTCCTGGAAGGTCGCGTTCACCTACAAAGCGCAAGCAACTTAGACAACAACGACTAAAGCAGAAATTAATACTTTTGGCAACACCTACCAAAGACAGCGCCGAATTCAGCTTTGAGCAGTTGACCAAGAGGGATTGAGACTTCACAGCTCGAGCATCAGCCTCCAGAACGATGCCCTCATTCACAGCTCGGGCGACGCAGGGGTCATCAATGGCACTGTCGTTGTCGTACACGACATGCCTCTCACCACGCCCATCCAAGTAGTCGAAGGGCCCAGGGCGAAACTCAGACATCACACCCTTGCCTTTCTGTGAAGGCCGAGCAACAGTCTTCATCGACACAGCAGACACCTCTGGACCCTTAACAGGCGGGGTAAGAGCAGGCGTCGGCACAACAGGTCTCTCCAACAGCTTCAGAGCACCCGAGTGAGACCTCTTCTTCTGCCCAGAAAATGCAGGCAGCTTTGGAAATGAAGGAGGAGGAGACACAACTAGGGGGCTCGCCGCTGCCTCCACCCGACGCGAGCCACCACCACCACCTCTCTCACTCTCCACAGGCCGTTCTTTCTCCGGCCTACGAGCAGCACCAGCAGACCGCTCTCTCTCAGCAGCTCCCGAGCTACACACAGCTCGGCCCTTCTCCTCAACAGACCTCGAGCTACCACCAGCTCGCGAGCCACCAGTAGCCCGTTCAATGTCATCAGCTCGCGAACTACTACCAGATCGCGAACCTCCAGCTTTGTGCACAGAAGACATGTATGCTTTCTTCAAAGCTTTCCTCCTCTTGAGCTCGTCCCAGACAGTTTTTGGACCACCTTTAGGAATGAAATGCTCCTTTAGGTGAGGCAGAAACGAGATCTTCCGCTCGTCAGTTAACTTGCCAAAGCAGTTCAGAGCAGACTGCAGATCGTTTTTTCTAAGATGATCGTCCCGAATCGCTGCAGCAAAAAATACAAATACATCAAGTTCAAAAACAGGAAGACGAACTATCATCAAACTACAGACAACTAACTTACGATCATCATTCCTGATCGTATGACGCAACTGGATATCCCCTTCGACAATCGGCCCAGTGAATAGCATGGGATCTTTCCACCATGGCTCGCTACTCACTGGATAAATCAAAGGCAAACGTTCTGGCCTAACCTGCATGTTATAGCCAGAAAGTTCAACCTTCGAAGAGCGTTTGAAGCAAAAGTGGTTCAATACATCATCCACTGTAATGCGCCACCTATGCAACTTATTGAGGTCGTCAATTACCCTCATGTTCCGCCAGAAATTACCATTCATCTGACAGGGGGCTCGCCTAATGGCATTCAACAAGTCAACCACCAATTCAGACAACGGCAACCTCAGCCCAGCACGGAATTGGTTCAAAGTCAATACAGTAGATGAAGGATTATTAGGTCGATAGTCTGGAGAAAGTAAGCGGTCCCCAAGAAACCTTATCTCTAAATGCCTAATCGACCTAAATTGGTAATGCCTCCTAACAGCAAAATGCCTATGTACATAACTCATATTCACAATCCTACACATTCTACCATTATCATCTTCAACCATCTCATCATCAGAAGAATCTGGACCATGAGAACCACTACTCTGGGGGCTATCTACATTCTCATCGGGAACGGGAGATGGAGGGTCAGAATGAGTACTCTCAGACTCATACTCCTCAAGACCACCATCACTCAAGTGATCGTTTTGCGAATCACTACCCTCAGACATTACTCTCAAACAATACAGAAGACAACAGAAGAGGAAAAAGAAAGAAAGTAAACAATCAGAGAAAATAGAAGAGAACAAACCTCACGAGCTCTCAAAGTTCTTCAGTTCGCAGTGCAAAAACGGCAGCAATTCAAATAAAGGCAAGATAAGTAAACCCTTATCAACGTAGCTACAGTTTATATACTATAGCTCGAGAATTTCTAGCCATCGATTCAAAACAAATGAACGGCTGAGATCGACAAACGGATCCATATGCAGTACAGTCATTCTCCACTCACAAAACGGTTCGCATCCACCGTTGGATTGATCCACGTGCAAGACAGATAGCAAATCAGGCAATACGTGCTTCAGTTGCCATAATCACACATCTAACTGCTCGAGGAAACTCCTCCACTTCCCCGTAACAGCGCCATGATTACCACAGACAGCGCTGCATGACTGCCACGTCAGCAACTTCAAAAAAGCAAACTACAAATCAGCATCGATAAGAGTAATTAGTCTTTTCAGCCCGACTCCCATAGTCGATCTAAAAAGAGGGGGCTTATGTAGGGGTACTACATACTCCGACCAATCAAAAGCAGCCACGTGGCACAGTCATCCATCTGTCAGGTCGCCACAATCTCTACCCGCTTACAGCCTGACTAAAGCGACCAGACTACACAACGACCAGCGACCTGCTATTCACACGTGCTCCTATTCAATGCACAGAATATTCTCATCAGTTACAGAATTAATTCATAAGGATGATCCTCGCGCGTTACACATTTAATCATCATTATGATGGCGGAGAATCTGCAAGATCCACGATCCACGCCCTTCCATCTTCTATATAAACAGAACTACGATGGCTTGATCTCTAAGTTCAATTCCCCCGAGCTAGAGTACGTAGGCAATCTCGATCTCAACGAGGTGCAGCCACCCCAATCTCCAATATCCCCATTTGGTCAAGTCCCCATAGCGACCTGACCCTGTTGATGCATTAATCTAGAAATAGGTTAATACAAACTATAATGATTTTGAGCACTTTTAACAATGTATGTTATGATTAGTGGATGCGACTTACTGGTTGATATTGTTATTTTAGACCATTGACTAATGTCGCCAGTTGCAAAGAATGTTTGATTCTTAGACAAACCCAACAAAGTAGTTATTCCATGTTTTGTCATCATTTTTTTTTGGCAAGGGAGGTTAGGAGAGTCCTACTACCCCTTTAGAGTACATGGAGATTTTTTTGTCAAACAATCGACTGCTATTTGACATAACCTTTCCCCTTTGTAAGAAAGATGCAACCATTGAGCCTCATGGTCGTTTGCAACAAGAGGATGATTAACCCAATCATCACAACAAATTTGGATATATAATTACCACAACCCAAAGGAAACACGCTTTACTGCCCTAGAGAGTGCATAATGAAATGTCACACTATGGTGTCAAGATAGACTAGACACGCATAAAGACACATGCATGCCCAAACTCGCCTCTAGGGGGGGGGGGTGGATAGTTAATGTAGGGAAGCGAATTAAAGAATAACTCATGAATTAAACAACAGAGATAAATGAGGTACTCCCTCATAAAGAAGACATACTTCTTTCAATAATTAATTAAAACTCCAAAAACTGTCTCTCTACTACAATAAAATGAATTAGATAGTTTTTTCAAAAACCCTAGACTCCTAATAAAATTACCCAATTCGCCCAAAACCCTATACTCACAATAAAATTACCAATTTACCCAAAACCCTAAACTAAACAAATAAAATAAACAAATATATTTATGGACCAAACTTAAAGCCCAAATCACCCTTTTTCCGTCATCAATAGTCTAATTTAAAATTAACCTCTAGACCAATTAAGAATTATAAAGCGGAACAAACTCAAACTTGCCTACAAATGCATAAAGACACAAACTAACAACCCGTAAGAAGATATGGATATATATAGTAAACATCTACAAACCCAAAACCTTAAGCTCCAGGTTTTAATTGAAAGAATTAAATTATACTAAATGAAAGAACTAAATAAATATAGATAAATCAAATAAGTCCAGGATCGAATATGCATAAGGTATTGGTCACAAAATAAAATAATATAAAAATATACAAAATATACATACCTTTATATCTTCTACATTCAATAAAACTATAACTTAACTTCTCTCGATTTCTCCTTAAATCTACCTAGGTGATGGTCCCTATAATTGTAGAGATTGAGCATTGAGGGGGAGCTATGGAGTATAGTACTTATATAGTCTTCCATCAAGACCTTTGAGTTCTTCCCAATAATGAACATTACTAATAAATGGAGATTAATAATACATAACTTATATTAGAATCCAAAAAACCAAAAGACTTATCAATTAAATTGGACTTAAACAAATTGTTATTGGGCCATAATTCTAACATTCTCCCACTTGGACCGATAACCATTTGGGTCATAACTTTAACAATCTCCCACTTGGCCCAAAATGGGTGTTAACCAAAATTTGATAAAAAAACAATAAAAGTTTTGAATCACATCAAAATTGTGATAGCGCAATAATCCGAAATTATTAAATTCTTAATTGAATCAAATTCATGATATGAGTCATGGCGGTCACATGTTCCATTTGACACAATTCCTTCCATGTACTACAATATCAAAAAATTCAATCCAACCAAGGCTTAAACATTTGCTCCAAATAAAATGCTCCCACTGAAATTTTGTCTTGTCATTGACAAAATATACCTTTACACATTAAAATAAAATTTGTGCACTAATTATATTAAAGGTATACAAATAGCAAAATCAAAATTAATGTGATCACTAAGAAATGTCCATCCATATAATAAATGAATTATTCTTACAAAAAAATGTTAAATAGTAATTCAAATATGGATTAAACTCATCAAAAATTTCCTGATTTTGCATCTTCTTAACAACAAAAAACTTATAAATTTTATCTTATACTCTTGTGTTAAAAGTGGACAATAAAGTTCTTTGAAATGATATTGAGAACCTAATGTCTTGAGATAGGTTTCCATAATAATAACTTATATCATGATAAAAAAAAATTGATAATGTTTTGAATCAAATTAATATCTTATTAAGATAAATTACCTTAATGAGTAATCGAGTGCAACACTAAAACCTACCTTTGTGTCCGGGAATTAGCTTGCTATTGATTCACTCTACAAATAAATCTTAAATATGAATAAGAATGACAATTCAACTCTCTCAACTAGTTCAATTCCATGCCTTTGGGTTAATGGTTTCAAGCTAATTAAGATTAATATTTATCACTTTATTCCACCTCCTAATAATTGTACAAATAACCTTTGGGTCAAAGACAATCATATATATAAAATGAGGTGTGAAAATTTATATCGAATAATTTACCAAATTATCTCAAATTAATATTGAATGTATAGGCCGCTTTGGCGACTAACAATACACCCAATACACTTAAAATTGAAAGAATTAAAAGTTAGACTCATAAAAGTCTATATTTCTACTAATATGTTTTGCTATGAAAATATATCAAACCTTATGTTATTTTTACAATATGTGATCATTGCAATAAAATATCCAAAACCATCTAAATTGAATAAAAAATTAAGATCACAATTCTAAAATTTAAGACATCATTATGCATCCCACTAAAATAATATGATAAAAAATTATTTGATCCAATATCTATAATTAAAAAAATGAGCATAGGCCGCTTTGGCGACTAACAATGCTAAACAAAGTATAGAATTGATCATATATATATATATGAGATGTCAAATATTGATGCCTAGCTTGGATTGTATTGAGAATAGAAAAAAAATTATCCTACAAAAGCAACAAAGATTTAATAACAAAAAAAATTGTAGAAAAAGAATTATAAGAATTCAATCACATACATCGAAATAAAACCCATGATAGAACTAAAATGCAAAATTAAATAAAATTGGTGTATTTTCTTGATTATCTCACAAAAGAATTATCTAACAAAAAATATATGTGGGAATTGGGCATAATATGAAAATTACATCAAACAACTTATGAAATAGGACCAAATTACCATCATACATTTTTAGGCGACTGATACCAAATGAAAGAAATAAAATCTATTATTTATAAACTTAGAGCATTCCCAATGGTAGGTTTTAGCACAATTTTAGTGAAAACACTTGTCAATGGTAGCTTTTAACACACTTTTCAAGCAAAACACTTTTAACTCCTTGGCAAATTTTGCCAAGGAGTTAAAAGTGCCACATAGGAATCAATCCACCACAATTAGTGTGGTATGGATCCATATCCCACAATTAGTGTGGTATGAACTCATTTAAAGGAAGATCCATCCGCCACAATGAGTGTGGTATGGATCCATACCCCACATAGATTGTGATTTCAATAATCCACCATTGGAAACACTAAAACCTTTTCTTTTGCTAAAACCATTGAAAACACCAAAATTCCTTAAAACCATCATATGTGGCACCACTAAAAGTGTTTTACCATTGGGAAAGCTATTAGATAAATAAAATGTCCAGTAAATTTAGGGTTAGTCAACTGGCCTCCAGTCAGCTGGACTTAAGTCGATTGGGCTCTAGTTAACCCTAGTCTTAATTTAAAAGAGCAAATTCAATCGTAACGTATAATTCACACTAACATGATGCCCTAATCATCCAAACACGAATCTCATAACATATAAACATTTCTAAACCTGAATTCGACATGTAAATCATCTCTAAACATACTTCCATATCATATATCATTATTATTTACAATTAAATTCATTATAGTATTTTTATTTAACTTAACATGCTTTTAAAGTAGAAATTACAGCAATAGCAATATTCTCAATTCGGCAAGATATCATCTTTATAAATTAATCATCAACGCACAATAATATCTATCATGGCAAGATATCATCTTTATAAATTAACCATCAACGCACAACAATATCTATCATGGCAAGATATTATATATATAATTATTAGCATATTAATACACAAACTAACTTCATCTAAACCTACAATCAAGATAGAAACGCAAGTTGAAATGAAATTATACTAAATGAAAGAACTAAAATCTAAATAAACTTATAGTACACAAATATGTCCATGATCGAATATGCATAATGTATTGGTCACAAAATAAATAATATAAATAAATTATACCTTTGAATATCTTCTAATTCATACAACTTAGACCATAGCTTGACTTCTCTCAATTTCTCCTTAAATCTACCTAGGTGATGGTCCCTATAATTGTAGAGATTGAGCATTGAGGGGGAGCTATGGAGTATAGTACTTATATAGTCTTCCATCAAGACCTTTGAGTTCTTCACAATAATGAACATTATTAATAAATGGAGATTAATAATACATAACTTATATTAGAATCCGAAAAACCAAAAGACTTATCAATTAAATTGGACTTAAACAAATGGTTATTAGGCCATAATTCTAACATTAATCTCACAAGTTCAGTCGACTGACCTTGAACCTTTTCCAGTCGACTGAACTGAAGACTTAGGTTATAGGGCTATTAAGCTCTTTAGTCACTTGAGCCTTGTCAAAGAGAGAGCTTCCAATAGATGAGACTAGATATATAAAAGAAGGAAAGACAATGATTTGATTATGATGTAGAAGATGGTGAATTAGTTAATGAACCAATAAAGGTGAGATCTTGGTTATTAACCAAACTCCACTCACAACTGTGTGATTCAAGGTATTGGACCTAATCATGCATTCTAGTGATATAGAAGTTAGAGAAATGCAAACCAAGATGACACATTAGTTTATAGTGGTTCGGCCGAAGCCTACGTCCAATCTTAAGAAACCTTTCACTAGCTTTTAGACATCTGAGCAAAACAAGCGTCATACCTAGTACACCACTTCTCTACTTCAAGTATATCTTAAATGGACATCTAGACCCTCAATTTTGATTCTTGGGATACCATATCCCTAACCTAGCCTTACTAGGGTTTCACCACCTTCTTCAAGAATCAAGCAATAGGTTTTCTTTAAAGTTTTCTCTTCAAGGAATAATGAGAAGAAGTAATGGCTCTCAAGTTAAGTTATAAACTCTAAGGTGGTGTTTGATAACACGATTTTCCTGTGGCAAACGCCAATTTGCCCGCTTTTTTTGGTTTGCTCGCGTTTGATAACCTATCCGGATAATTTGGCAAAATTTGCCTGAACACCCTCACGTGCCTCTATTTTCCCGCATTAAAGCGGGCAAATTTTGCTTGGGTACCCCCCAGGCAAAATTTGCTTTGCCACTCCAACCATATTATTTTGCCGGGTATATAAGGTAAAAATAAACAGAGAAAACCTATCTCATAACCTATCTCAAACAAAAGCTTTCATGGCGGCGCAGCAATAGGGATTACTATCTTGCGACGACGATTCACAAGGCGACGCCGATTTCGAATTAGCACAAGGTATATTTCTTCTTCTTCTTCTTCTTCTTCTTCTTCTTCTTCTGTGTAGATCTTGTATGTATGTGTAGATCTGTTCTGTGTAGATGTGTGTATGTGTAGATCTGTTCTGTGTGTAGATGTGTGTATGTGTAGATCTGTTCTGTGTGTATGTGTAGATCTGTTCATAGCGATGTGTAGATCTATTCTTGCGATCCGATCGATCAATCAATCAATCAAAATAATCGTAAATCTTCTCTCTCATTCGGCAATTTATTTCTGTTAATTGGGGTTTGTTTGTTTGTTTATTTGTTTGGGAGTGGTTTTAAGGGTTTTATTATTATTAAATTTTAGAAGATCTCAAATTCTCAATTGTTATTGATTCATTATATGTTTAACGAAATTATTGATTCTGATAAAAAAAATTCAACCATTTGAATTGAATAAATAGATATAATTAGATATAATTAAGTTGGGGTGTGGTCATATATATTTCTGGATATACAGTACATAACTTATATAAATAGATATAATTAAGTTGGATTAGTTAAGTATATATGAAGATACAATGAGACATATTCCCCACTTTCATATTGCTTAAAAACTTTCAGATGCTTGTCTTCAAATTTCTAACTAGCTAGATCACACACCTTAGCTCTAGCTTAGTAGCCAAGCTAACAGCTAGCCTAACAGTTAACAGTGCTTTGAACTTAAGAGACAATGTAAATATGTGTGTGATTGATGTTAAGCATGCAGTTGTTCATCTTAGTTAAGTGATTGAAAGCAAAGGAAAAGCAACTTATACTTGGGAGTGGGGACTTCTTTTCTATCTGTATGCCTACTTCAATTCACTTTGTTTCTATCTGGTAACTTAGCTTGATGTGATACTGTGGGTGTTAGGTTCATGCAGTTTATTGGGTTACAGCCCAAATGCCTAAGAGCAGGTCAGATCTGAACTGCTCCGCTTGTTTCTTGTCACCCATTTAACCAACATGGCTACCATCAGTATCAACAAATCTTAAATAATTTGCTGCTAGCTGCTTTTTTTTCTATGATTGGAAAATTAAAGTCTAATCTCTTGGAAGGTTGTGATGTGACACTCTCCACAATTGATTATGGAGTAGCAACTAGCAAACATACAAGACCTACATCGATCATTTCTGATTGAGAAAAAAATACCTAATTAATGCCCTGGGGTTTCTAATAGAAATTCCCTGCTATATATAAGGCCTAATGCTCAACATGCAACACAGTGTTAGTTGGGGATGGAAGCACTTAGCACATGCACTGTATCAGTATCATCTCTCTGAAGTATATACTTTTGTTATAACACTAACATGCTATGTGGTCCTATTATTTTACCAGGAATGTTAGTTCTATTCAGCAAAAAACTAAAGAAGAAAGTCACCTAAATCGATATATAGACAGTAAAGATGATTGAGCTCAACAACAGATCGAATACTACTGCATTCATACCTTTCTTGCTTCCTAATCAATCTCGTTAGACCGAAACTTCTAGAAATGAGCAAAATATATTAATGTTGAAATGTCTAGGGGAATTTTTTGTTCATTTGCAGGGTGGAGGTCATAAGAAAAAAGTCCGGCCCTATGTTTAGAAAAGGACTAGCTCATAAGCTTATTCAATCCCATTCACAGTAGGATCTAGGTTGATTGAAAGATATGGAATATGTTCATATAATATGTGTAGATCTGTGTATGTTCATAGCGAAGCAGTATATAATGCTACGAAATACTGTATAATTCTTCCCGGCCAATTGGTTCTATGTTTTTGACACTATTATAATTATTTTTTGAATGTTGTTTTTTCAAATTACATTGTTGTACAACGACGATTGATATATCGTTTTTATTTTTTGCAGACTTCCATTTTCATCTACCCCACTCTCAGTACCAGGTATGACTTTATTTTTATAAAATGTTTTGATTGAATATGTTTAGTAATGTATTTAGTTCTTACCTCACTCTCATCCTTTCAGTCTCGCTTCCTCTCGTAATTTGCTGTCTCGCTTACTGTCTAGCTTATCTGCTCAAGGTATGTTGTTTCTTCGTTCTTCACGTAATAAATGCTGACATATTGTCGCATGTCTTTGTTATATTGTAATTGTTTTAGCATGTAAATGCTAACTATATATTGCTGCCATGTTTTTAAGTATGAATACTTTTTAGGGTAATATATTTTTGTCTTGTTATATTGTAATTGTTTTAGCATATATTGCTGCCATATTTTTAGTATCAATTCTGCAGACAATATATTGCTACCATGTTTGTAGTATCA
This sequence comes from Aquilegia eximia, assembly GCA_023053565.1. Classification (NCBI taxonomy): domain Eukaryota; kingdom Viridiplantae; phylum Streptophyta; class Magnoliopsida; order Ranunculales; family Ranunculaceae; genus Aquilegia; species Aquilegia eximia. The sequence continues at coordinate 31,797,713 of JALIGU010000003.1, forward strand.
ATTCTGTATAAAATATATTGTTGCCATGGTTTTTTTTAATTTTTTTAGAATCATACTAATTAGAACTGTTTAGAATCACACTATTTAGAACTGTTTAGAGTCACACTATTTATTAGAACTGTTTGCAATCACATATACAATGTGATTGCGACAACTATACCCGAAAATAAACCTCTTTTATATTCTAATAATTAAAAAACAAAATGAATATGAACTCATAAATTGAAATCTGATAACCCATCATGTTAAAAACATTTGAATTAATAATTTTCAGATAATGGGTAAGTATTGTTATTACGTTGTGCGCCGTGGGTTTTGTCCGGGTATCTACACTACTTGGGAAGAGTGCAAGGCACAGACAGACGGATTTAGTAACGCTGATTGGCGTGGTGCTTATACTATTGCCGAAGCAAGACATTTGCTTCAGCAACAACTTATGAATGGATTCTGTCAATCATCTCGTCCTTTATGTGATCCCCAGCATCTTTTGTCCCAGCCTTTTATTCATGCGCCACAACTGCCCGAGCAATCTGGTCAATCTTACCAATCTGTCGCTCAATCTCAGGCACCTGTACCTCCAATAGTCGGTCGTCAACCCTTAAACATTGGTGGAACAAACAATGTTGTGGTGGTGGACGACTTTTGGTGGTTTGTCAAGAAGTTGGTGTTGGTGATGCTAGTTGTTGTAATTGCACTGTTGATTAAGTTGTTATTCGTACTATGATATTCTATGTAAACAATTTGTTAAATTTGAAGATGTAAAAATAACCATTTATTATAATGTTTGATTAAAAAGGCATTATTAACAATAATGACCTTGTTAAATTATGAACTAGAATGTTCTAACCATTTACGAATTGATATTACTAAGCACTCTAATGATAAACGATTAACGATTAACGACTAACCTTCTCCTAACTAGTTATATGATTAACCTTATTATTATACTTACCGACCGCTTGTTATGTAGAATGTCCAGTGAGGATCAACGTTTGGTTACAGCTACTGTTGTAATCGTAGCTGTGGACTGGTTATTGCAATATATTGCCTCGAACGCAAGACGTACCCGTGTTCCTAGAGTTCCTAGGGCTCCCTATACCTACAATAGGGATTCAGCGCGTGGCGCAACTTTAGCTCGTTTCTATACCGATAATGACAATGACTGCCATGACCAATTGAGGATGAGGCGTTTTGCATTCCATCGCTTATGTGCTAGGTTGAAGACTATAGGTTTAACCGACTCTCGGTACGTGTCGGTTGAAGAACAAGTTGCAATGTTCTTGCTTATAGTTGGTCACGACAATCGGTGTAGAAGAACACGTCACGAGTTTAGGCGTTCTGGTCAAACTGTGAGTCATTACTTCCACTTGGTCTTGAATGCTTGCGTAGAGTTGTACAGGCAAGTGGTTGTCAATGCTACTGATCAGAACTCACCCCTCGCTGATGGTGCTGGCAATGTCTTTTGGCATCAGTATTTCAAGGTTAGAAAAATCATCGTGTGTTTTATCACCCTAGAATCAAATTATTCGATTACTAACTAGGTCATACCTTCATTAGGACGCTGTCGGTGCAATCGATGGTACACACTTCCCCACCTTAGTGCCCATCGATGATCAGCCAAGGTATCGTAACCGTAAGGGAGTGATTTCTCAAAATGTTCTAGTCGCGTGTACGTTCGACATGAGATTCACTTATGTTCTGGCTGGATGGGAAGGCTCGGCGCATGATGGCCGGTTGTTGAGATGTGCGGTTACTCGCCAAGGAAGACGGTTAACCTTGCCCAAGGGTAAGTATTACCTTGCGGATGCGGGCTTCGCATTAAGTCCTGGCTTCCTCACCCCTTATCGTGGCGTCCGATACCATGTCAAAGAACAAGGACATCGCGCCGTAGAAACTGACGAAGAGTTATACAACTGTCGGCATTCCATGCTACGTAATGTTGTTGAGAGGATCATAGGGGTGTTGAAGAAGCGATTCGCTTATTTGAGGAAAGCACCGTTCCATGATGTGAAGACCCACACAAAGATAGTGTTGGCGTGTTGTGCGATCCACAACTTCCTCAAAGATCATGATCCAACCGATGAAATAGAGCCAGACTTGGAGGAACCAGAAGAACCGATTCCGCCTGAGGCGAACGAGGGTGCTAATGAACAAGGTGGAGGCATACTCATTGCTGCATCACGGGCTTGGACTAAATGGCGTGACGACCTAAAAAAGGAGATGTGGAGTAACTATGTTAATTATAATGAAGGAGTTGCTGAGTGAGCTTGGTGGTGTTGTATTTGTCAACTTGAGAAGTTGTTTGGAATAATTTTATTGGGTTGTACTAAGTTGGAATAATTTGTCTTTGATGTTTGAATAAGGTTATGTATGGATGTTTGAATATGATACATTTGGATGTATGTATGTTGTACAAGCTAATATGTTTTCGGATTAAATGGTTGTTTGGTGTATGTAATAGTTGTGAATTTGGATATCATCAGGTACAACCATGTCGAGCGGACAATTTAGGAAGCTTAATAGAAAGAGCAAGAAAGGCACTGCTGCACCGGCACCGGAATACTTTCCATCTGACAAGCCAACTCCAGCTACCAAGTCCCATATAAGATGGTCAAAAAAGATGGAAGAGGTCATGCTAAACACCTTGTATGAAGAGGTGTTAAGGAATGGCAAGAGAGCTGATAATGGAATAAGGACTGAATCCTTGAAAGCAGCTGCAGAGAGTGTCAGTACAACCCTCCGCATGAGTGTCACTTCTGAACATGTGCGGACTAGGCTCAAGACACTTAGGAAGGACTACAAGTTGTGTAAGGAACTTCTTGATTTGTCGGGCTTTGGATTTACCTTTGATTTTGATAACAAGACTGTTGTTGCTGCCGAAGAGGATGTATGGGAGAGATACTTTCTGGTAAGGGACGCACTTTTATCAGTTTGATCAATTAGCTAGTAAAATGATGTGCTATAGGATTGTAACGATTTTTTGGGTGCTTAACAGGCTCATCCTGAAGCCCGTAGCCTTCGTGGCAAGCATTTTCCATATTTTGAACAATTGAGCCTCATCATCGGTAATGACTATGCAAGTGGTGAAGGGGCATGCGCTGGTGATGAAGTTGATGAAGAACAAGTTGAGGGGTCTCCTGGAGTACCCGGTAAGCTATAATCCTTGGTCAACGTTTTTTCAAAAGCTTTCGGTTCAAACATATACACTCACTCACAGAATATACACAATGAACAGATGCAGTTGGGGCTGATTCGTATACTGAATTGGGGGATGATGTTGGTGCTGGTATTGGATTGTCTGAAACATCTGCGTCTGCTACTGAAACAGTTGGAACAAACAATGAGAGCTCTAGCAACTGCAATGAATCTGCCCCTCGTGCGCACCCAATCCCACCCCCAGTGCAACCCATTCAGAATAAGCGCAAGAAGTCACGTTTGGGACCATCAGATCCAAGTAACTCTGATTATGCTGCAGGCATCATGGAAGCTGTTAAGACCTTGGCAGTGGCATTCGCTGGTCCTAACATCGATGACCTGTGTGATGCAATCAAAGAGGTGAGCAATGGGGACAGAGTCTTGTATCTGAAGGGTCTTGACTTTCTTGGCGTTGAAGACAAGCAGGCGAAGATATTTCTTGGGATGGACGCTGATCTGAGGGCTGATTGGTTGGTTGATAAGCTTAACTATGTTAAGCCTTTCAATGGGGACGAGTGGGCTGGGGAGTAGTGTCTTGTTTCAGTTCAGTTTGTTAGTTAATATGTTTCAGGTTCAGTGATTGGGGGTTCAAACAATAGTACTTTTTATTGTATGTTAACTTGATGTTTCGAAACAGTAGTACAATTCGAATGTTTTGGTTATGTTAACTTTATGTTAATCTTGTCCTAGTTTGAAACAGTTGATATTGAATTGTTTATGTACAATTGGTTTTATCTGAATGTCTCTACTTTATGTATTATCTGTCGCATGTGTGTAATTTTTTCTGACTGATCAAAATTGTTTCAGTCAGTGGGAACAGTTTTCTTGGATTTTTCTGTCATACTTTTGTTTGTGTTAGCAATTTTTCTGGGCATGGTTAAGTCTTGTTACAATGTGTTGTCGAGTTGTCGAGTTGTGTCTTGTTCAGAATATATATATCTTGTGTAATGTAAACTGACTGCGCTGAATTATTTCAGTCAGTGGGAATGGTGCGAATTATTCACACCCCAAAAAATCCCCGTCTAGGATGTCGTTTGTTCGCGTGGACCTCAGCTACGGACCACACGATGTGCACTGCTATGCTGGCAGATGATACACCAGGCCCACTTATGGTCCGTCTTAGGTCCGGAATGGTAAATGCTTGTGATGTTTTAGATCAGGACATTAGGCTGGATTTGTGTGTTGAAAACATCTGGGTTCGTTTGCGTTATTTGAAACGTTTGGCTAAACTTATCACTGAGTTGTGTGAAGAGCATCCAGGATTTCATTGGGACAATGAAAGAAGTACGGTGATTGCAACGGACGATGACTGGATTGCCCTTGAGGAAGAGATACCCGAGTATTACACACACATTAGAAACATGTATGTTCCAGCGTACCCGGTGTACTTGGAACTGTCAGCAAAGTATCGTTTGTAGGCAACGAGTGTGTTTGTGAGGTTTAAAAAGTGATTTATGCAACTCTTTCTTAAATATGTAGGCGGTAATTGTCTTTGTTAATTATCTATGAGTGGGTGGATTTATTGGTTGTTGTTCGTATAATATCTTGGTAATATTATAATTTTTATTATCTTTGGATTGCCAATATTAGGTCTAGAATCAAACTCAGATAATGGTGTGGTGGACTCCTAAGGAAGACGTGAACTTGTGTTTCGCGTGGGTATCGATACACACTTGTCCTCCGGTTAATCATGCCGGTACAAGTTATTGGACAAATATTTCGGCTCGTTTCCACGAGATGGAGGGAGTTGTTGAAAGAAAGGAACTAGGCCACTTAGCTAGTCGATTTCAAGACATTTGGGAGTGCACAGAACTTTTGGTTAGTTTAATAGACTTCATCCGCCTAAAACGAACTATTATCACTGACGAAAATGAAAGGATCCGAGAAGCGTGCAATTTATACAAAATTAACCAATACGGGCGGTTTGAATTCCTCCCTTGTTTGCCAATAATCGAACCATTCATGCATTGTGACAACCTTGGTTGCGATGGTTTGATGAAAATGCACAAGGGAATGGGGAACAATGACAAGCAATGGGTATGCTTTGCAAAATGCGCTAATCAAGCATGCCCAGGAATTATATTCTTGTATCCATTCCATGTATCGCCACCATCTGGAGGAGACCTTGAGATGATTTGTGCGAAATGTCTTCAAAACCCTTGTCATGGTGATTGCGCAAACTATTGGAAGCACATTTCTTTACCACAACTTGATGATGGTGTTTGTTTGCACTGCTTAGGCAACCCATGTACGTGGGATTGTGCCAATTATTGTGATTGTTGTAGTCGTGACTAGACATTTATGTTATATGTAAGACACATTTTAATTTATTATGTTATATGTAACACACATTTTAATTTTAATTTAAAATAGTATTGTAATTTTTCTTTCACAGAATTGTTATGAATCATGTAATGGTCGTAAAGTGCTTTATATTCATTATCATGTAATGGTCGTAAAATGCCCCGATTTTAATTATCTTGTGTATGGAACATATTGTATAACTTACGCCGTTGCGGATTAACATTGTCGACCCACAAATGGTTGCTTATATTTTGTATGGAACATTACTAGTCTAATATGAATAAATTGTAGCATTGTGTACGTATGTTGAGTAATACATTTGTAAACTTATGGGTATTGCAATATGTGTTACAGAGATACCTCAGGTATGGCACCAAACTTAAGGCCAATTCTTAAAGAGAACCCATACTGGGTGAAGACCGTCAGCAAGGGCCATGTCACCAATTGTTGCATCATGGTAAGCAAATTCCTAATTATGTATGGACTTACATAAAATGATGGGCTTTGGGCTATTAGTTGGGCCTCACAGTAATGGCTAGTAATGTTGATATATATGGCAAGAAATGTGAACATATATATGGGCTGTTGATATATGGTAGAATTTTTTCAATATACTGTTGATATATTGAATTGTTTGACAGAACTGTTTCATATATATGGCTAGTAATGTTCATATATACTGTTGATATATGGCAGAATTTCTATATACTGTTGATATATGGAATTGTTTGACAAAACTGTTTCAATTTTATGGCTAGTAATGTTGATATATACTGTTGATATATGGCAGAAAATTCCGGCTGCGTCCAAGTACTTGTTCGAACACTGCAAGGTCGTGGTGTTAATCCTTCCTGGGGAACATAGCTACAGGGTAGAAGTTACCGATGATCGTCATGCTTCTCTGTACTTTCGCTACAACGGGTGGAAGAGTTTCATAGATGCAGTCAATCTCAAGGAAGGAGACACCATCTTGTTCGAGTGCTGGGGTCTTTGCCACACGCACGAGGTGGGGAGGATTAGAGTTCAAATTTATCACTGTGATGGGCGACGACCTAGGCTTTTCTTTGGCCGTATACCGGCACCGGCGACGAGGACTTGGCCTATCGGGTTTGAAAGAGCACAAGCAGGAGAGGAAGAACCAGCAGAAGAAGAGGAAGAACCAGAAGAAGAGGAAGGTTGTGGTACTTTATAGCTTCACCGTATGTGGTCTAGTTGGGTGTTGAGCGTTTCAGTGGATTGTTTTGGTTCATTTTGTCTGACTATGGCGGTTGTGTTGATGACATTTTTAAAAACTTGATTATGTTTACATAAACCTATAAGCTTATAACTATGTTTTATTAATGTATATAATTTCGTTAATTATATTATGTGCTTTTGTTGATATATTTTTTTTGTTTTTCAAATTCGTTAACAAATGTCTGTATATCATCAGGTGCTATTGGTGTTTTTTAATACATGTACGTACGCAATGATAACAAATGTTATTATTGAGTTTTTTTTTTTGTTTTGTTTTTTTTGTTGCAAAATGTTAATTGAGTTACTAGGGTGACTCTACCAACTATTGGGTGATATGTAGCCACTTTTGAACGGCCCAATTAAGTTTGGACTTGTTTTTTTGGACCCAGCCCAATGGACCTTCAACTTTGCCACTTAACTCTATTTAGGTTTTACCAAAATAAAATCCGTTATCAAAATCAATATAACCGGCAAATGTGTCTTTTGCCGCACTTTTGCCCGGTTTGTCTGAATGCCTAACAAAGCGGGAATTCGTTTTCAAACAGGCCCTAAAAGACAAGCTAGCTGAGTTTAATTGGTAAAACTTTTGGGTGATATTACCTACCCAGAGGAAAAAAAATTGTGATAACATAGCACCTACCCTGTCATTATTTTGCAATGACCAATGGGATCCATATGGCTATGGATTTCCACCCAAAAAAAAAAAAACTCCTGTATGAGAGTGAGAGAGAGCAGTGCAATCTTTTCCCGTGCAACAATAACAAATTAACAATATCCCAAATTTAAAAATTCTGTTAAGGCGCGAGGATCAGGCCTCAGGGATAATTTTTCTTTTTGGTAAAGATACTTTTGATCTTATCCAATAAGATGAGACCCCAATTCTATGATTATTTTATTAAACGACAACTGTTGACCTCTCGTGTCAATCCATGTGTACTATATTAAAAAAAAAAAATACAGTACAGTCAGTAGTCAGTACCATTCCACTATAGCATCACCGTCCTCCGGTCCACCCGCCACACTTCACAACCACCTTCTCTCTTTCTCCAAATTGTTGCAACTACAACGAGTCAACCAACAATAAAAGTTTCAATTCCACTCACATTTAATCAAATACCTAATTTCCATATTGAAGATGAAGATGAAGAACATATTAGTAGTAGTACTAGTGTTAATATATTCTGTTTTGGTAATCTTGGTGGAATCAAAGTACATAGCTTACAATACTTCACAGGGTATTGTTCCGAATAAACTTAATGTTCATTTGGTTGCTCATACACATGATGATGTTGGTTGGTTGAAAACTGTTGATCAGTACTACGTTGGTTCTAATAATTCTATACAGGTTTAATACTTCATCACTCATCTTTTTTCTTTGCAGTCGATCAAACTCATTTATTAATAAGAATTTTTATTAATGTTTAATCAATATAGGGAGCTTGTGTTCGAAATGTATTGGATTCTTTGATTCCAGCATTGTTAGCTGATAAGAATCGCAAATTCATTTATGTGGAGCAGGCAAGTATAATTCACTTGTTCTTTAGATTTACATTTTGTTGAGGATTAGATTGTTGTGTTCTCTTCAATCTTGATATTCATTAATTACCCCTTCTTTAACATTTGGAGATTTAATATAGGATCTTATTTGTTTCCATGTTCAACATTTCAATGCAAGTAAAATGAAATTAAGAATGGTTTTGTTTGAATTGATGTAGGCGTTTTTTCAACGATGGTGGAGAGAACAAAGCGAATCCATTCAAAATACAGTCAAGAAGCTCATCAGCACTGGTCAACTAGAGTTAATGTAGGAACCAACCTATTTAGACTTAACTAGCTTCTTTCTGTGGATTAATTTGTTTTTCTCTTGTTGCTGTAAATGGTAACAATCACTATTTCTTTAAATTACATTTTTTTTCTTCTTTTCTTTCAGAAATGGAGGTATGTGCATGCATGATGAAGCAGCACCCCATTACATTGACATGATTGATCAGACAACTCTTGGGCATCGGTTTATTAAACAGGAGTTTAATCAGACTCCGAGGATTGGTTGGCAAATCGATCCCTTTGGACATTCTGCAGTTCAAGCTTACTTGTTAGGAGCAGAGGTGTGTGCATTGTACATATCCTAATCTTCTTAAAAACTCTTTTAAACCAATCCTCATAGATTACTATGCAAAGATATTATAGTCTCTGCAATGGCTATGCAATTTAAGTTTGTTCTGGTTGTAGGTTGGATTCGACTCTCTTTTCTTTGGCCGTATAGATTACCAAGACCGAGCAAAGCGTAAGGATGAGAAGACTCTTGAGTTTGTGTGGCAGGGGTCTAAGACCTTTGGTTCATCTGCACAGGCAAGGCAAATGTTATCTGTAATTTTGGTCACTTCAGTAATTGGACTCGAGAGTCGAGATATAGTTGCCTTTATTGTTTATCTAGTCATATTTATATCTTTATGTTGTGCTTTTGTTTAAAGCCAATTTTTTTGTTATACAAGAATGTTACTTGTGCAGATTTTTGCTGGAGCATTCTCAGAGAATTATGAACCACCTGCTAATTTCTACTTTGAAGTTAATGACGCCTCGCCTATTGTTCAGGTAAATCCTAAAACAAGATTGTAAAATGGTTCTTAACCTCTACTAACTTACTTCACCAGACGTGTTTTTAATTTTATTTTTCATGTTTTACGTTGTAGGATAACATCAATTTGTTTGATTACAATGTTCAAGAACGTGTCAACGACTTTGTAACTGCTGCCTTATCGCAGGTAATTCTGCACTCTTTATTTCCACCCAGCGTGTCTAACCAAGATCTACTTTTTGATTCTTGACCTTCAACTTTATAGAGATTAACCGAAACAGAAATTAAAGTCATTCAAGACAAGCTTCTACAGTGAAAACATACATATAACATAGCCAATTGGTTTTGAGTTAGACCTGGATAACAATAGAAAAACCAAAAAGGATAGTTGATTTTTAATGATTTTTAAAATGGCATCTCTCTAATGTAAAACCACAGAAGCAACCATGAGGGATATTTAGCTGCCAATCCGAGGCTATGCGTATTAGTGGAGATAGTACTTGATCTCTGTTGTTTTTTTTTGACATTTTAGGCTAATATAACTCGCACCAATCACATAATGTGGACCATGGGGACCGATTTCAAGTATCAGTATGCTCATACATGGTTCCGTGAGATGGACAAGCTTATCCATTATGTCAATATGGTATGTGCTCATTTTGTTCATTTTCCCCTGTCCAATAGGCTTAAATACTAAGGCATTCCATGCTAAAGAATTTTATACAAAAATTATTGTTATTACTGTTGCTGTAATTTTGAACGTTGTGTATTTCAATAAACATTACTTGAGATAGTAATGTGTTTTGTGGATGATAAATTCCAGATCCACATATATAAAAAGGAGCATCCCCATTTATCATAGTTAGGGTACAAATGGTTATGCATGGCCCCAATATCTATATTAATGAGGATGGACAACTTCCTACATTGAATTGTGAGGCTTGTGTTTAGTAGGTTCTTACATTTTTATATGTGAATGACATTCGATCATCAGGTATGAACTCATGTATACCGTAAACTAGCTGGTAAGATGTTGAGTTGCAAAATGTCCTTTTGATGCAGCACTCGGTCATGATATTAGTTCTTCCAATTTATCCATGTCAATTTACTTTATAATTTGCAACTTTGTTAGAATCTAGGTATCTAGCTAGACTTCTGCTTTCACTACAGGTTGGAGATGACACTAAGAAATATATGTACATATTTTCACAAGCTTCATCTAGTTCTCGTTGAACTGCATACTCTTCATGTTGTGCTATGTCTTGTGGCTTCTATCTAATCGATGTTCCGATCCATGGTCTCACACAATTTGTCTTCCTCACTTTTATTCGTCTTCTTTTTTTTTTTTTTTTGCCTTTTACAGAGCTCTAGTATTACTAATTTCTTACTAACAACTTTTTTCCTTGCAGGATGGACGTGTCAATGCCCTGTATTCAACCCCATCGATATACACTGATGTAAAGTATGCAACAAAAGAACAATGGCCTCTCAAGACTGAAGACTTCTTTCCGTGAGTTCAGTACTTATATATTGGAATAAAAAAAGTAATGGTTCACCCTGATTTGTTCATATTTGCATCAAATTTTTAAGAAACATGCACTTACCAGATATGCAGATCGTGGAAATGCATATTGGACAGGATATTTTACTAGTAGGCCAGCCTTTAAACGCTATGTCAGAATGATGAGTGGTTACTATTTGGTAAGATTTTCATGTCCCTTTCAGTCTGCATCAATAACTACATTGTTCCTGTGGCATCCTATATTGCTTCTGTGCTTCATAATCAGGCAGCAAGGCAGTTAGAATTTTTCAAAGGGAGGAGTACTGTTAGGCCCAACACAGACTACTTGGCAGATGCTCTTGCAATCGCACAGCATCATGATGCAGTTAGTGGGACAGAAAAGCAGCATGTGGCTGATGATTATGCAAAACGTTTGTCCATTGGTTATGCAGAGGTGATAGTTCGTATGCATTCTCAACGTATTCATCTGATACTATCTTCACGTTATCCTTTATGCTTACATTCTGTTACCTAATTTTTGTAGGTTGAGGAGCTGGTTGCGTCTTCCCTTGCCTGCTTGGTAGAATCAACAAATAACACAAGTTGTGGGAAAACAGTTACTAAATTTGAACAGGCAAGAATATCATTCCTTTCTAGTGAGTCCTTTTTATCTTGTGGTTTCACTACACACTTGTTCAAGTTTACTGCAGACTAATCCATCCATGCATCCACACTCATGTTTAGGCCATCTGTATAGATTTTTTTTCAGTTATAATGGAATGCTTGTTTAACAATATTTACCCTAGAGCTAATATATCACCTTGTTATTATACAAAAGCTTTCACTGTATGTTCTCAATGTCTCATTGACCTCCATACATTTCTTAGATTTCTGCATTTTGTTTGTGGAAGTAAATGAACTCTAAAACTTGCAAATTGTTTATTATCATGAAATGCATAAAGCAGCTGAAACTTTGATCCAGATAATTTTTAATCTTGAAAGCAATTAACATATCAATTTCTATTTGGGAAAGAACAACTGAGTTGTAATTTGTGGCATTTTTTCAGTGTCCCCTTTTGAACATAAGCTATTGTCCTCCATCAGAAGTTGACTTGCCTCATGGGAAAAACTTGGTAAGGCTAACACTATGACTCTCGCTACTTTGTGATAAATAAAAGCTTATCAATGTCACACTGTGTATTGTTTTCTGTAGGTGATTGTCGTATACAATTCTCTTGGATGGCAGAGGGAAGACATTGTTCGGATTCCTGTCAGTACTACCACTCTACACTTTTTTGTTTTGAGTTTATGTATGCGTATTTCTTCGGTGGCTGGATAGACGAAAGAATTTTACCGTCTATTTTATGTAGTTGCCTTTTCTTTTGTTTCATTTCTTTTTTAATTGGCGTACCAGTCTACCTGTATTCCACACCACAATTAAAAATCTCTAAATCAAAAGGAGAAGATAAATTATTATATACAAAATGCACTCTCTCGAACCTTCGGAAACATTTGATTCAAGCAAAGCTTCTCTGAAACAACTCTATTGTTACATAGGTATAATCCGTGTCTGTCAGCCAACGTTTTCTTATGTGTATGCCTATTGAATGTACTTTCTGTACACGTAGATGAGAGCATTATACGTACATGAACCCTATACACAGGATCTACTCCATTCAACTAACTCTCTTCGAAGTCTGATCAGTTAAGAAATGGTGCAGAACAATCGTTTCTCCAAAGTAATTCTTACTCTACTCTAATTGTGCGGCAGAGTCACCAGACTCCTGCACGCGTTTATAGAGACCCTGATCATCTAAGTTAGGTTTTCTAGAAGTAGAACACATAGATCTTTCTCATTTAGAGAGGATTCTCCTACCTAAACAATGGCTCATCTTCATAAATGTGTCACTTCTCTTCACAGTTCTTTATTGTGTCAGTGCTTGAGAAGCAGGCTTGCTGTTAGAGAAGCTTTAGTATTAGTTAGTACCTGTGGTTACTGTAGATATTTTAGTATCCAAATTGATTTGGCTGAGTTTTCCGTTTTAACTATGGCCAACTTCGTACAGGTAAACAGTAAATCGGTTATTGTTCGAGACTCTAGCAGAAAAGAAATTGCATCACAAATATTACCCATGGTCAATGCCTCCATGGGTATAAGAAACCATTATGTCAAAGCATACCTGGGAAAATCTCCAAGTGATACACCTAAGTATTGGCTTGCATTTTTGGCATCTGTACCACCCCTTGGTTTCAGCACTTACATTGTTTCCGGAACACAACCAACAGGTTCATTTATCATGTTTCCATGTCCAGTATCTTCACTGAAACACCTTTTTCCAAAATTATTAACTTTGAGCTGCATGTTCCTTTTTCTGTTTGCAATTTCAGATACCAGTTCAACTTTATCAACGACACACTTATCCCAAGATAGTGGTAATGGTACCATAGAAATTGGGCAAGGGAATTTGAACCTCGTTTATGCGGTAAATGAAGGGAAGCTTACTCAGTACATAAATAAGAGGAGCTCGGTATGATATTTGTCATGCTTAGTTATGTTGTTAGTATTATATTCAATAGATTTGTCTTTATACTAAGTAGCTCTTCTTCAACACTGACAGAAATAGAAATAGATGTATTATTATATCTTCTTGTAATTATAGCGTATTCTTTCTTGTTTTGTTGTTTTTCTCTCTATATGTAATATCTTTCTGTTTATTATTGAAGGTCAAAGAATTTGTAGACCAATCATATAGTTTTTATTCTGGAAATGATGGAAGTGACTTGGATCCTCAGGTAGCTCTATTCTTGGAGTGCAATACTTCTAGTATACTGTTTTCTGTTGTATATATCATTTTTTTTTTTGTCCGATTTAGTTTACTACTAACTTCTTTTTAATCACTGGCTACTGTATAAATCTTCTGTTATGAAGGCCTCTGGAGCATATGTCTTCCGTCCGAATGGTTCATATCCCTTAAAATCTGAAAGGCAGGTATGAGGCCATCTATTGATATGTACCTTCTTTCTAGTAGAATAGGGAAGTGCTCTGATGATTTTATGGAATATTGTTGCCATGATTATTAATTTAGCGGATATACAGAACACTCCCATAGTTTATGAATTGTCTAAAGGAATACCAACACTTCAGAAGAATGTTTTCTTTTGTTCCAGGTTTCTTTCACTGTTTTCCGGGGACCGGTGTTGGATGAAGTCCATCAACAAATTACTCCATGGATAAATCAGGTGTTTCACCATGTCACAGTCAGCTTTTTTTTATGTGAATTTTATTTACCCTGATATTTAGAATGTAGAACATTGTAAGCCTTTGAAGTATGTCTGCAATGGATGAAATTCTTTTGACTTCCCAGGTGCTTTTAGTAATAACCAAGCGGAAAATTTACATCTTAAACTTGTCTTTTTTTGTACCAAATATAATTATGGTTCTTGTCTTTAATATAAACAATGTGAGTGAACATGCGCAGATCACCAGAGTGTACAAGGGAAAGGAGCATGTTGAAGTTGAATTTACTGTAAGATCACCTTCTTGCACATGGATATCCATACTTTCATGCAACCATCTATGTTTCTTGTTAATGTATTTTTCTTAGAACGTTTATGTATGTGTGTCCTAACGTGTATCCAAATCATTATATCCTCAATTTTCAGGTAGGGCCTATACCCATCAATGATGGAATTGGAAAAGAAGTTGCAACACAAATCACAACTACCATGAAGACCAATAAAACATTCTACACAGATTCTAATGGACGAGACTTCATTAAGAGGGTACATAAATGATAATACATATATTGAAATTTTTCTTATAGATTAATACAGAGACTGAGATTACTGATTAAGGGAAAATACTTCCTAGTTGAGATCAGTTTCTAGCTCAGAAAGTTGATGCAGATTAAGAACTTTCAGTAATATAATATGTTATCTATTTAATGGTTTCTCAATTTATCTTGTAATTGTACTTGCAGATTCGAGATTTTAGAACTGACTGGGACTTGCAAGTGAAGCAACCTGTTGCTGGAAATTATTACCCTGTATGTTTTCATTATATGTGAAATTATTTCGTGACTCTTTTTCCTTAATATATGATATCATACGGTAAGGGTTTTGATGTGTGTGTGCATGTTCTAAGTACTATGTATGCCTGGGACTTAACATCTGACCTCCTGATTCCGGTGCCCTATGTGAGTCAAAAACCTGGCATGGGCCTGGAATGTATCACGCAGCCTATGAAGCAGCATCATGAATTCTACACTATTTGGTTTATTTTTTCTGACCTTTGGTTGACACTTACATAGTTATATCTCACAAAACATTCCAATCTCTGGTTCTGCTGTCTGCCACATACAGTATGCACATGTAAAGTATAGACGTTTGTATACAAATAAAGATTTCACACTTTCCTTTCAGCAACTTTTTTTTCCATTTCCCACACTTGCGCTCTCAAGGATCTTTTCACTCGTTTAATCTACAATACATCCCTTATATGATTATACCTCCCTTAGACACAATAATTAACTTTGAAATAATTTGAACACCTCTTATGCTTGTGGTTTTTTTCCTACAGATAAATCTCGGGTTATACATGGAAGACAGCAAAACTGAGCTCTCAGTTTTGGTGGACCGATCTGTCGGTGGATCCAGCTTAGCAGATGGACAAATGGAGTTGATGCTTCATAGGTTTGTTCAACCACTAGAAGCTTTTTTTTACTTTGAGTTTATGTATCTGCAAGGGGATGATTCATGATATTTAATAGCATTCACGCAGCTCCTCTTTTACTTTACGGCTCAATTTTCCTTGTATTGTGTAGGAGGTTGCTTTTTGATGATTCTAAAGGTGTTGCTGAAGCGCTTAATGAGACGGTCTGCGTCGATAATGAATGCCAGGGGCTAACAGTAAGCACATCCTTTGGATATTAAAGAGCCCATTTGGATTTTGGGGTCACTAATTATGCTGACTATTGTATCCACGTGGTTAACTAAGTTTCAGTCAAACAGATGTTTCATAAACTGTTAAACTGCAACAATAGACAACACCTTTTCTCTGTAGCATATAGACTGTTTATCCAACTTTTTGAAATGGTAAAAGACAAGATAAGCTTTAGTATGCATGCAACCTTATTAGATAGGAAATTAAAAGTGATATATAATCCTCCTCTGTTTTTGGCGATGTACCCTTTATTCAACAAACATGTCTTGGCATTAACTAAAGCTTTTCAACAGCAGCACAAGCTAACACCTACTATTGAATCATTTACTCTTTATTCTTACTTTTTTTTGTATTTCTTATTTTTTCAGATCAAAGGGAACTTCTACCTTAGAATCGATCCTTTAGGAGAGGGTGCTAAGTGGCGTCGTTCTTTTGGTCAAGAGATATATTCACCATTTCTTTTAGCCTTCTCAGAACAGGTGAAGGGAATATATTAACTTAAGGAAGTTGCTTCCTTCTTTTAGCATTTTGTGGATCTATGGCCTTTAAGAATGATTCTTTCTTCTTTTTCAGGAAGGAGACAAGTGGTCAACCTCTCATTTATCAACATTTTCAGCAATGGCTCCCTCCTATAGCTTACCTGATAACATTGCAATGATAACCCTTCAGGTAGACAATCGTTTAGGTGGTACTATCTTATAATCATTTTTCAAATAAAATTATACCTGATGTTGAACATTCTTGTATTACATATTTGCTCCCAAGTACATCCCTCAAGACTAGATAAGTTCTATGATTTAATGGTAACTAATCAATCCTGTCTCTTTAATTCCAAAACTTCTTTATATTCCTGATATCTGCAGGAGCTTGAAGATGGAAAAGTTCTCCTCAGGCTGGCACACCTCTATGAGGTCAGTTTCTCTTTCTGGATCCATCAGTAGGATTGGAACCACCAACTATTTCTTTAGCATAGTTTTGTTTAGAATCCTGTCCAAGTTTCGTGTTTAAGATTATCTTGTATTTATTTTTCTTCTATCTCGACTTAAATATTGCTAGATCGGAGAGGACAAGGATCTTTCGGTCATTGCAAGCGTGGAACTAAAAAAATTGTTCTCAGAAAGGAAGGTAAAATAATAACACTAGATTAATTTCTTCATTACTTGCTCATATATCGTGCTTATGTTGTTCATTATTTTTATTTCCCAGATCAATAAGGTAACAGAAATGAACCTGTCTGCTAATCAAGAAAGAGCAGAAATGGAGAAAAAGAGACTGGTGTGGCAAGTAGAAGGAGGTCCCAGGGAAGAAGTGACTGCGGCAAGGGGCAGGCCCGTTGATCCTTCAAAGCTGGTGGTAGAGCTGGAACCTATGGAAATCCGTACCTTCATTGTTGAGTTTCGACCGTCTATTTCTTTGAAACGGTTCGTCGGTAGGACAAATAGTTTTGAGAGATGATAAAACATGCATATTTCAGCTGTGGCTCTGATGCCCGTTAAAAGAGTATAACGAGACTCCTTTTTTCACGTCAGAATCCATGATAAGGAAAAGAGGAATGTGTATATGCGCTCAATTGATATATGGATAAAGTTTAGTTTTAGTTAGAATAATACTCAAAATTATTCAGTCTCTTACTATAAGTGCTTTATTAAATTGACATATCCAGATTTGGTTGGGAATTGGTTGTTCTGTCTTCATTGAAGTTGTTTCCCTTCTCCTTTGGATGTAAGATGAAGCAAAGTGGTGGTGGATTGTACATAATCCAAGAGAAAGTAGTTAGTGCCATCACCTTCACAGATGGTCTATATTTTGCAGGCAGTTCAGCCTACTACTTGGTGTCTCTTTGACAGATCATCATATGTGGGACGCATATCCCTGCAAAAAACCTCTTCAGGCTCTGAGAGCATGGCCAATGGGAAGTGAACTCAGCAGCATGTGTAGAGAAGCCATTATGCTAGTATTTACATTGCGTGGATGTTTCAAATAGCCAACTAGGGGCAGAACCAAGGATTATTCTAGGTCTTGTCTTCAGTTTGAAACAAAAAGGATGATTAAGCCAATAATGACAGCAAATTTGGATATATAATTGCCAGTCCACAACCCAAACGAAGCAACCTCTACTGCTCTAGAGAGGGCATGAAAGGAGGCATGGACACAAATGAGATTTATTTGACAGACATGTAATCGTAGTTTAAAATTTCTATTTCGACCAAAATTAAAATTAGAATCCAACACTGGAAATCACAATGCAAGCCGAGATTCGCAAAATTTCATGGTACTGAATTCTCAAATATCGTCTATACTGTCGAGATTTTGCAAAATTTAACAAAATTTTAAAGGGCTTTTTAGACTTTGGTCATAGGTTAATGGCCCTAATTAGGTTTTGGTCATTAAAAAGACATTTATTAGGCTTTGGTCACGAATTGTGAGTCAGACTCAGTTGGTTTGATATTTTTCAAAAATGACAAAAATACCCTCACGTGAAAAAATACGTGAATTTTAAGTTACCTCATTTTTTTAGAGTTTTAAACATATTGTAAATAGAAAATTAGAGAAGAAGCATATCTGTAAATACGAAAATTAGGTTTTGGTCATGATTTGTAGTCATTAAAGTAGCTTAGAAACTTGAGATATGCTAAGGAGCAACAATTGAGCAACACTTTAGGTTTAGATGTTGATTGGAATACAAATTTTGAATTAAAACTTGTAAAGGAAAATTTATTTTAACACCATACAATGAAACAAACTCATAATTACATAAATACACAATACTTTCAACTTTGCTTTCACAATTAAAGAAATTTACACCCTAACTCTAAATTTTTATTTTTAAAATGTTAATTTGTTGCAATTTACTTAATTTTGATAGGATGAAATTCTTGTTTTTAGGAAGAAATAAAATGTTTGAAACTCTTTTACTGTAAGTGTTTTTCAAGTAGGGGTAATAATGGTACTTTGTTAAATTTTTAGACTCAACTCGGTCGGTTTTTAACTCAGATCGCGAGTCAACCAGAAATCGTGACCAAAACCTAATAAACGCATTTTTTATGACCAAAGCCTAATTAAGGCCATTAACCTATGACCAAAGTCTAAAAAGCCCAATTTTAAACTATGCATGTAATAATAAATACTTTAACCGCGACGAACTTTGCCACCACTGCAAATGTCAAAAAATCATTCCAATCCCTCAATCATATCTCAGACATTTTTTTTTTATTTTTTTGAAAGTTAAAACAAATTTTATTGATAAACTCAACGAATTATACAAAAGTGGAGGACAAACGCGCTACAAACTGCGCGGTAAATCCTTTCTAGATAGCAAACCCGATTCTTCTAAATACAAACTGCGCGACAAGTTATTTTTTTTATTTTTTAAGTGGAACTCATTCTCTTATAAGATGGACTCAAACTTCACGCAAAAGATAGCATTATATAATCAATCATCTTGTTCTCCATGGACCATGGGCACACCACATGGACCATAGGCACACCACATTCAGTCATAAACATTACACACAGTACAGTTCTGGACCACACCCTTTTTGGAACAACCGAAGAGGCTTGGTGTAATATCATGTCATTTAGCATAAGAGGATACCCTTGCGTAAAGCAAAGCTAGACACAGTAGTGTGGGGTACTTGTTGATCGAAATCACTCAGTGTGGGCTATTGTATTGGGCCTAAAGATTATTATAAAATTGCACAACTCACTCAAGTAACTGACAGGTTCAGAACTTCAGACTTGTCACTTCACATTGTCAGGTACACATGGAAAACACTCCGTTGACATGCAGAAGAAAAAGAAAACTGATCGAAAAACATGAACAACAACACTTTCTCTCTCCATTCTACTACTTTTCACTTCACTCCAACAGACAACAACTCTTCATAAACCCTAGAAGAAGAATAATAGAAATTTATTTACTCTAATTTCAACTCAACAACCGAAGCTCTTCGAATCCAGTGTATTCATATCAATATCATGTCTATGATTGGAGTTTTATTTCTCATCTTTCTTGCAATTAACTGTTTCATTTCGCAATCGGCATATATCGCTTACAATACTTCTCAAGGTATTGTTTCTGGTAAACTTAATGTTCATTTAGTTCCTCACACTCATGATGATGTTGGTTGGTTGAAGACCGTTGATCAATACTACGTCGGTGCTAACAATTCCATTCGGGTAATTATCTATTAACCACTCTTTGTTTGATTTGTAACTCTTTTGAGTAGAATATGCCTGCAATTTATTGTTTTTGATTGGTGATTTTGTAGGGAGCTTGTGTTCAGAATGTGTTGGATTCTATGATATCTGCATTGTTGGCTGATAAGAATCGAAAATTCATTTATGTTGAGCAGGTAATAATTTAATTTAAGAGTGTGTTCGGGTTTTTGTTTTAGGCTGTGTTTGATTGCAAATTTTAAAATTAGAATGCATACTATAGTCGAAAAATTTACCCAAATTTCTAGGACCCGGTGGGAATTTGGGCAAATAAGAGTGTTTGATAGCAATTAATAAATTAATTTACAAAAGTGTGCATTTGTGGTCAACTTTTCCACTATGTTGGTCTTTTCTCACTACAGTTTAGAGGGTCTTTTCTCACTATAGTGGGAATTGAAACAGAAGGGGGAGATGTCTTTTTGAAAGAGTGAGAAAACAACCTTCTTTTCCCACTATAATCCAAATTCCCACTACAGAACTACCTGTTGGATGCAACTTGATCTAATCTCTACCATTAGATCTACCAACAACTAAGACAAAGATATGTTTGGTCTCAAGAGTTCAGACACCTCTTGTCCTTCGAAGAGAGATACGAGAGCGACGTTGGAGGCGATCGAAAAGGTACTGCTAGAAATCTAGAATGGTTTGGGTGTAGATATGTTTGTTTTACACCGAACCATTCTAGCAGTACAAACAACAAACAAAAAATTCAATTTCTTTTGCTCGAAATTGAAATTTATAACCTAAAATTTCAATTTCTAGTTCAAACTACAAATTCGTAGTCATATACTACTAATTTCATGCTAATTTACAGTATCCACATTCAATTTCATGATACCCATGGATGAATAGAGAAACCCCCAAATTTTTTGAGTTTACAAAAAAAAAAATTCATCTCTACAGTAGCTGAAGATGAAGAAAAAGAGGAAGAACCATAATAGAACGACGTAATGTGAAAAAGAAGGAAGAAAAATTGGAGAGAAAAAGTTTACCTTTTCGATCGCCTCCACCGTCGCGCTCGTGTCTCTCTTCGAAGAACAAGAGTTGTCTGAACTTTCGAGACCAAACCTATCTTTGTCTTGGTTGTTGGTAGATCCAATGGTAGAGATTAGATCAAGTTGCATCCAACGGGTAGTTCTGTAGTGGGAATTTGGATGGGAAATTTCCCACTATAGTGGGAAAATGATGATGTTTTCCCACTCTTTCAAAAAGACCCCTATCTTTTTCAATTCCCACTATAGTGAGAAAAGACCAACATAGTGGGAAAGTTGACCACAAATGCACACTTTTGTAAATTAATTTACTCATTGCTATCAAACGCTCTTATTTGCCGAAATTCCCACTGGGTCCTAGGAATTTGGGCAAATTTTCCCACTATAGTGTGCATTCTAATTTTAAAATTTGCAATCAAACACAGCCTTAGAGTTTGTTATACTTCATCTGTGCAGGCATTTTTCCAAAGATGGTGGAAACAACAAAGTGAGACACTCCAGGGTTTAGTCAAGCAGCTCGTCAAATCCGGTCAATTAGAGTTCATGTAATCTATATTATTTTTGTTTCCTGATTTGTTAACTATATTTAATTGTGAAAAATTGATTTTATTTGTTGTACTACTTCAAATAAATTATCTCCCGTGATTAATTAATAACATTTATTCATTTAAGAAAAAAAAAAAGATAATTTTTTTCTAATAGACTAGGAGTTTGGTTTGTTATCGATCTGTCTTGATTCAGTGGTTTGCAGAAATGGTGGTATGTGCATGCACGACGAGGCAACACCACATTACATTGATATGATCGATCAGACAACTCTTGGACACCGCTTCATCAAACAGGAGTTTGATCAGGTTCCTAGAGTTGGTTGGCAGATTGATCCGTTTGGACATTCTGCTGTTCAAGCTTACTTGCTTGGGGCAGAGGTATATTTCTTCTGGTTTTCTGATGCTAGGGAAAGAGAGAGAGAGAGAGTTATGAATTGAAGATGAACTACTACAGAAGAGTGAAATGATCAGTTTCATCAATAAATATTTAAATTTCTGCAGCCATGGAATGGATCTTGTAGTTAATTACCACCACATATACTCAGCTGCAAACCATCTTTTGACTATAAGCTTTGGAGATATGAAATGATGCTTGTAACTTTACAAGATGCTTTCATCCATTGCAGTTAGGTTTCGACTCTCTTTTCTTTGCTCGGATAGATTACCAAGACAGGAAAAGGAGAAAAGATGATAAGACTCTTGAAGTTATATGGCGGGGATCAAAGTCCCTTGGTTCTACTTCACAGGTGGGTATGGTTCTATATTATCATAGCAGATGGTTTATTTTGTTCGACTTATACACTTGTTGTTACTTGTTAGACCAAACTTTCATCTCAGCTACCTTGTGTTGTTGCTTTCTGTGGCAGATTTTTACCGGTGTGTTTCCTAGGCATTATGACCCTCCAGATGGTTTCACATTCGAAATCAATGATGTATCTGAACCTATTCAGGTACATTTTTATAACAGTCCTAAGAGGTCTTTTGTTTCTTAATTTTTCTTTTCAGAAATTATTTCTGATTTTTCTCATTTCTATCGAAGGATGACATCACTTTGTTTGACTATAACGTTCAAGAAAGAGTGGATGATTTTGTAGCTGCAGCTTTAGCACAAGTAAGTAGAATTAGGCTATTGACTTTGGTACAGTCTATCTGTCATGTGCAGTTCCAGCCTCGTTAGAAACTTTGGTACATATATATTCTTACATGTTATCTGTACAGTGCATTTAAATATTTCAAAATGAATGATGATAACGTTACACATGTCGCGCAGACTCTCTGAAACAGTGATACTTGACCTTAAGAAAGGAAATAAAATTCAGCAAGCACAAGGTAAAAGATATATTAAAACGACAAAAAAAAAAAAAAAAGATCATTTAAAGTCTAAACTTATCAAGTTTCTAAGATTTTGCTAAGTATGCTACCATACCAGGCACAACCTTTATGTAAAACTACAGCATCTCCCTTTCTCAACTGAGTTGAGCCAATCCTAGGTTAAATATCATAATTGACAATTAATTTAGTTGTTATCTTAAGCCTTAGCTGTCACATTTTTTTTATGTTGTCAATTCGCCTGAGCTAGCAAAATATAAGTCTCACATCCTATTTAGATAGGATAATGGCATCAGAAACTAGAAGGGCATAAGTAATGCTTTAATCTTTATTCCTCTGACATGTACAATCCTTGAGATTTTTTAGTTATCTAACAAATATCATAATATTGTGTTATGAAAAATTAGTGCATGAGAGTTGTTACAATCATGTATTGTGTATTACAATGTGCATCCCTATAATGAAGTGTCCTTATTACAACCTAACAAAGGAAGATTCAAACATTATACAAATCTTCTATCAAACTAATAGATAGCATTTATAGAGAAATGGACAGTGAACACAATTTTTTTATGATGAAGGAGACCACTTTTTTTTTTTGGCAGGCTAATGTAACTCGCACAAATCATATAATGTGGGCCATGGGTACAGATTTTCGATATCAGTATGCAAATACATGGTTCAGGCAGATGGATAAGTTCATTCACTATGTTAATAAGGTACGATTTTCAATACACATATGGACCCAATTCAGAAAAGCACGATCTGTGGTTCACTTATAAGTTTCTGATTTGGATTAGTCTTCTAAGCTGATCCAGAGCTGTGCATTCTTCAAGAACATCTTATCCACAAATGTTTTTTTTTTTTTGTTGTTGTTGCTGAACAAAACTTTTATTTATTAGGGGCAATGCCTTACATCACCTAAAAGAACGGTTGGTGAGGGAGGACCTCACCACCACAAGAGAACATACATAACACCATTACAAAGTACATGTAACTAGCTAACAGTATATCATTCCCTCCTAATTAGTAATCATCTTCTGAAAGTGATGGCCCCTTTTGGCACAGTCCCGTATGAGCCAATTCCAGAAGTATGCTTCGGAAGAGATCACCAATTGCTCAGCTGTAATTGTTTTCTTCTCAAAAACTATAGTCTCTAGCCTTCCATATGCTCGTCATAGTGCTGCTAGTATTAGTCTCCATAATGGCAGTGTAATAACCATTCTAACGAAGATCAGTTTTTATCACCAGCTTGCTTGTTTGATTCATTTCTGATGAACTCTTTTGTTGTCTTCCTATTTTTCTAAATCATTTCGGCTTTGAGTTTTATCAGGATGGGCGTGTCAATGCTTTGTATTCAACCCCATCCATTTACACAGACGCGAAGTATGCAACAAATGAATCATGGCCAGTCAAAGACGATGATTTTTTCCCGTGAGTTGATATTATTATAGTAGTTGGTAGCAGCGTTTTTTTAATCATATATTTCTCGTGTTTATATCGTGCTTAAATCGTATACTATGCATTTTGTAGATATGCAGATAAGGAAAACACATATTGGACAGGGTACTTTTCAAGTAGGCCAGCCTTCAAAGGCTATGTTAGAATGATGAGTGGTTACTATTTGGTAGGACGATTTAAAGAATTGCCTCCAATTTATATCATAGTCTGTCATTTGTTTGAACTTCTACTTTTTCTTCAGGCAGCACGGCAGTTGGAATTTTTCAAAGGGAGAAGTAAATCAGGGCCCAACACAGACGCATTAGCAGATGCTTTAGCAATCGCTCAACATCACGATGCAGTTACTGGTACCCAGAGGCAGCATGTTGCTAGTGATTATGCCAAACGACTGGCGATGGGATATGTGGAAGTGAGTATTTAGTTAGAGCACTTCTTTGATTTATTTTCATTTTCCAGTAAAATTGAAAAATGCGTCACTATTATGTTGCAGGCTGAAGAATTGGTTGCTTCTTCTCTTGCATGCTTGGCTGAATCAACTTCAAAAACTGAATGTGGAAACCCAATGGGAAAACTTAAACAGGCAAATATTTAATGCATTCGCTTTAGTATAGTACTGTATTAGATGCATACATTCTGCATTCTATGTTTTTTCAGATTCTGTTATCAGTTATGGTTGGTACTTTGTTTCCTGTATAGCTTCAGGAGCTCAGGTTACTGTATAAAAATAAGATTATGCTTGAAGGTGCCAATTATTGCATAATTTAAAGACCAAGTTCACTTTGTAAGCGTTAACTAATAGCAGCCCCAACCAACTATTTTAAGTGCATATTAATATAACATTTTCAGTCAAAAGTACTTCCTTTTTTATAAAAGTGAATTGAAAAGTTATGTAATGTTTCCAATGTAACATTGGCATTTCACTTATGTTGCAAAATCTAAAGTTGTTTTTTTCTGGTTTATTTATTTTTTTTTTTTTTGCTTTTCTTATTAAAAGAATATGTAGAGAAGCATTGGTAAGAAATAGTTTTTGCAGATGACAGGTTTTATAGTATTTTACTGTTATTATGGACTCATAAATTGTATATTAGTGTTTAAGTCTCATTTATGATATAAGACAAAGAGGCTGAAATTCATTAACGCCATTTTTTCTCTTTCTTCTTCTGTAGCATCTTCTCACAACTCAACATATAACTCAACTATTCACATGGGAAATATGTTATTTTCAGACTACTTCATTTAGATAATTTCTACATGCTTAGTGTAGAGTTATGAAGTATTTGATTCATTGTTCTGTTACCTTCCAGGTTAGTCCTCTCGACCTTGTATCAACTTGACACATGGCCATATTTCGTACATCTCAACCCATATACTCAAAATGGACCATTAATTTTTTTCTTAAGATGGTCACAACTAATCATAATCATTGTTGAAAATATTTTGGTGAGAAGGACGAATGCACTTTGGCCAGTCTTGTGAATTTTAGAAAATGTTGTAGACCTCAAAGGAATTTCTTTTGTTTAAGCAGTGCATTGGTACTTATGCAGCTTGCCTTGCTTTTCTTCTAATATGCCTTTTGTGATTATTGGACTTCTTTAACTTGTTGATCAGATCATAAGGTTGAATTGCTCATGATTTTCATTTTTGTAAAATTTAAGTTTCAACTATTCTACTACTGAAACATTGCCTTACTATTTTGTCTTCCAGTGTCCTCTCTTGAATGTAAGTTACTGTCCTCCATCAGAAATGACTTTGTCTTCTGGGAAAAGCATGGTATGGTCACCAGTTCTTTTCACTTACCTTCTATTGTTACTATATCTGCTTTTGCATTTTGTATCTCCATAAATTTATATTTGTAAGTGTCGTGTAAGGAACTCTATTAAGTGAAATATTACATATTCATTGATACATGCTAATCTCCATTGTTTTTTATTTTGTAGGTTGTTCTTGTCTATAATCCCTTAGGCTGGAAAAGAGAGGATGTGATTCGAATTCCTGTAAGTACGTTACTCTCCTGAGATCTTTACGAAAGTGCATAGTTGTGTGTAAAAACTACAAGCAGGAACTACCTAGTGTGGGTCACCATCAGCATCTAAAAGGAAAATTAATATAAGTGAAACACTGTATAATTTCTGCTACAATGCCACTAACATATTCTGACCATAGAAAAAACAACACACCTGTTTCATGTGAATAAAGATCCTGGGAGTGATGACACAATTTTGCTAATGTAACAGCCTGCTTGCACTGATGACCGTGATATGAGAGGCTTGACTTGTTGTGGAGTCACTATAGGTATGGGAGGAGAACTTAAATATTAAAACGGACATAGTATAAGGTCCAGATTTACTTATGCCAAGTCCTCTTTATCTCTTTATCGCCTTATTTTACTACACGTGTCCTACACTTTTCAGTATTTCTCCCATCATCATGCAGATATCATGATAATTCCGATTAAAGAAAAAACCCAAGTATATTACATGTACTTCTCTGGCCTATATAGTTGACATGCTCTAGAAACTAAGTAATATATCTGATCTTTATATCCAAGTCCGGAAATGTATTCTATGTCATTGGAAGATAACATTAGTTCTTTAGCTTTTGTCTTAAGGTCCCGTTCCGGAGACTCAAGATTGTTTGACTCAATCTGTACACAACCCTGCAGACATAAATTTCTAATCTAGTGGTGTAGAAGTATTCTACAAAATTATAAATCTTACTTCACGTTAACCAGTTCATCCTAAAACCGTTTTCTTTATCACGCTAAACACAAACCCAAGTAGCTCGTTCTCTAGTTCTCTTCTCTATCAAAAACCTATTGTACATAAAACCTTCATGCCTTCATCTGTATTGTACATTCCATTAGTATATAATGGATGATGGACCATTTGGTTGCTATCACTTCGTCTCAAACCTCAACCTCACTGCACTTGTACCATTTTAGGGTCTTTTGCATTTTCTCTTTCCTTTCCCAGCATCTTCTAACCATCAAAACATCTTGTGCTCAGTATTTTGAGTAGTAAATTAGAAGAAATTACATTGTTAATTAATTGCTTGATTGAGAGGACTGGTAAACAAGATTTTGCTTGACCGAACTCATTTAATTTTCAATTACCAATAACATTTTTATCAACTTGGACTGTTGAATATGCAGATTCGTCGAGATGCAATCTGCTATGAATTGAACTAATTTCTCGGATTGGTTGCTTGAGAAGAATTGCCAAAGTGAACTTTTGCTCAAGTGACAAAACATTTGGATTTAAATGGATACCCTAAAAATGTTGAAATGGATAGATTATTGAAAATAAAATGAAAAGAAAAAAAATCTTAGAGATTAGAGATTAGAGAGATTATTTGTTATATAGTTAAGTGCTATAGATTTTGTTCAGAAGAATTAGAGATTTAGAGACGAAGACGAAGATGGAGCAAACTACAGTATCTTTCTTTTTCATCATAAGTTAGAAGATCTACCTGGGTTTCTCTAAGAAAAAACGGTTTTAAAATAAGATAAACTGGTCTATGTGGGGTAAGATATTATAAACTGGTCTACGTGCGAATGAGCCTGTGGCTCAATGGTAGCACCCCTCTCACAAAGTGGAGAGGTTGTGGGTTCGAAACACGTCAACAGCTGATTGTTGATATAAGTTTCCACACGTAATTTAAAAAGGGGTAGGGGTCCCCTCAACCTCTCTTGCCAATCAAAAAATAAAAAAAAAAATATTGTATATGAATTGAGCTAATTAGCGATACCCCCCCCCCCCCCCCCCCCCCCAAAAAAAAAAAAAAAAATTTACTTTCCGGTGAAAAATAGACTTGAACTGCAATAAATACCCTTATGCCACATCAGCAGTGGTTTAGGTCAAATTCAAAGTCTGATGTGGCATAAGGGTATTTATGGCAGTTCAAGTCTATTTTTCACTGGAAAGTAATTTTGGGGGGGTGACACAAATCTTTTTGGAGTTGGGGGGGTATCACTATGTTGCCTTGAATTGCGGGGGGTATCACTAATTAGCTCATATGAATTTGTTGAGTGCATTTCCACCGCTGGATTAGAAATATCTTGTGGTTGCAGGGTTGTGTAGAGATTGAGTCAAACAATCTCGAGTCTCCGGAACGGGACCCTTTGTCTTATGTGCATATTCATGCGAAAGTTCAATCGATTTTTTTTTTGTATGATTGTTGTATCGAGACGTATCTACTAGGTTTATCTGCCATGGCCCTGATTCATCTGACATAGCCTTTCACCTTATTTTACCGAGACTTGTTTGCTTACTCCATTAGTAGTAGTACTGCTCCTTTTATAGTGCTCTCAAGATAAAACAACCGTCTTTCCTGAGTTTGTCAGAGAAATGGCTGTTCATGTCGTAGTATTGTACCATAGCATCCTTCTTCACTTACAGAATAAAATTCTACACACGGTTATGCGTATATGACATTGACTTGAATTGTCAGAGGTGGCACGTGAAGTTCAGCTCCTTCTAATTGTAATTGAGAGGAATAACTCCATGGCAGTTGATTTATAGCTGATGTGAACTTCACTGAGCCTTGACCTTATCAAATATGTGAGGCATGTTTTAGCATCTACTACATTGAAGTGGTTAGAATGCATAGAACCAAAGTATATGTTTCTCTATGTAACATAAATGAGATACAAAAATGTTAAGAGTACTAAAGCTGCTAGAAGGATGAGTTGACTTTCTTTAAGCATGCATGATTATGCACTTGACTTTCGAGCTAGTAAAATCATAGGGAGTAGGAACTAATAAATTTATCTATATTCAATTTGTAGTGAAATAGGATCTAACTAAAATATTTTAGAGAATGGATTTTCATGTGTTTTACTTGTGTGGTTATCAACTCCAGGTGATTAATGAATCAATCACAATTCACGATTCCAGTGGAAAAGAAATTGAATCACAGCTTATACCCATAGCCAATGCCTCTCTGAAACTGAGGAATTACTATATTCAAGCATATTTGGGGAAGTCTCCAAGTGTTACCCCTAAATATTGGCTTGCATTTATGGCGTCTGCACCTCCTCTTGGATTTAGCACTTATGTTCTCTCGAATGTTAAAAATCCAGGTCAATTCTTCTAGTTTTCTAATGCTCCTGTAGAATAGAACGATTTGGAAGAGTTTGTTTCCCAGATGACTAAATCGACCTGTATGCGCCAATGTATCTCTTCAAGTGCAGGTAGCTTGACAACCCTATCTACTATATACACGTCACTGGGAAGTGACAACGATACCCTAGAAGTTGGTCAAGGAAATCTAAAGCTTACTTATGCTGTTGACAAAGGCAAACTCACGCATTATACAAATAGCAGAAACTTGGTAAGCGTGGGGATGAGGCTATATTATCAGATCGCTGTATTATATTCACTGTTTGCGCTTTTCCTTTGGTTTTTATCCAACTTAATAATATCTCATTTGTTGTATCTAAGGTCAATGCAGATATAAAACAGTCTTACGTTTTTTATTCAGCTTATGCTGGAAGTGATGTGGATCCTCAGGTATGAGCTATTTCTAGGGAAACTTCATATATTTTAATTTATATCTGTGATCTTATTTTCTTGTATTTCGTAAAATGTAATGTTCAGTATGCATGGTAAATGTTTTGCTATTGTTGAAGGCTTCTGGAGCATATATTTTCCGGCCAAATGGTACCTATCCTATCAAAACTGAACAACAGGTACATCAATCCTTCTTTAGTCATTATTCTAGTTGTTGATGATGTTGAATTGAAACCCCTCGAAAGTTTATGTTAAATGGTTAATAGAAACTTTGTTTGGTTTATGCAGGGTTTATTAACTGTTATTCGAGGACCAGTATTGGATGAAGTACATGAACAAATCAATACATGGATATCTCAGGTGCTCTTTTTTACCTATATGACATTGGGTTTTTTTTTTTTTTTTTTTATTATGTTTTTGCCAGCCTCTTCCTCTTTGTTAGCGCATACAGTATCAAATTAGTTGAGATAGTGGGTTTAGGAGTTGAAATAAAGGGGTTCCACTTTAGGGTGTAGAATTATGTTTCACATACACTTCAATATTCGTTTATATTCTATTTTGAGCAGTGGCCTTTTAACCAACATACATTATTGTGCACCAATAGAAAATATGATTCTGAACAAGTATTGCATAAGCACGCTTGAAAGTGGCCTCGAACACTGGTCCATATATGCCGTTCTCAATTAGAGGGATATGTGAATGAATTCCTATATACCTAGTGGATGAATGCAAAACAAAATATTGCAGTAAATATCTGCAATATGTGGTTCATTGTAAAAGTTAATTTCTAAGTGTCGTATCTGAATTTAATTTTTTTGATATTGATAATTTTGAGATGGTCTAAAATGTGTAGATCACCAGAATTTACAAGGGAAAAGAACATGTGGAAGTCGAGTTCACGGTAAGCTTAACACTATGCATTCTTTTCCTTCTATAAGCCTGAACAATTATTGTTATTCACCATATGCCAGTAGCATCAGGTATTCAGGTTAGTGTACTATTCTTTGACGGCTCTGTTGCTTTTAGGTTGGACCCATACCTATTGATGATGGAATAGGAAAAGAACTTGCAAGTCAAATTACAACTGCCATGGAGACAAATAAAACATTTTACACAGATTCTAATGGACGTGATTTTATCAAAAGGGTAAGTTAGATGCGTGTCATTGATTATTCTTATAGCCATTGCTATATAAATGATGGTGAGGTAAGATCCTTGAACTGGTATTGTGCATGCTTTCAAGTTTCCAACGACATTGCAATGCTCTTAATCAAACTTACACAAAAGTGCGTCAAATTTTTGGATCTTATTTTGTTGAATGGTTGTGCTTATCTACATTATGCTTGCAGAAAACTTCAACTTAGGCAGTTACTTTGGTTTGCAGATCCGAGATTATAGAACAGACTGGGAACTCCAAGTTAACCAACCAGTTGCTGGAAACTATTACCCAGTATGTGTACCTCTTAATAAGTATATACAGAATTTAGTTTCTAGAATATGGAACTTCAGTCTAGACCATATCAAAATGGCATCTGTAGTATAACATGTAGGTTTTGAGCAAAAATTGTGTATTCCTTCAAGATTTTATCCAGAACTGGATAAATGAGATAAAAACTACTATCGACTTCTGTAAGTAATATCAATTTCTGTGATCTTTATCCGAAATGAACTAATAGACAGCTGTTGTTTGGCATATCACCATTTCAAACATTTCGAAATTTTAGTTATTCTAATTTCCCCTTCATATGAATTTATCCCTTCTTAACCTTCAAAGTTCATGATCCATTTTTTTATTTTTTTTTGTTGTTGTTGGTGTATCTCTTAACAAATAGTGTACGCCTCTGTTTGTAATATAATTATATGCAATAATACCAGAGTTGAGTGAGATTTCTTTGTTTTTATTGGCTGCAAGTAAAAAAAAAATTCTTTTTTTTCCAGGTTAATCTAGGACTTTATATGGAAGATGAAAAGAGAGAGTTCTCTGTTTTGGTCGATCGATCAGTAGGTGGATCCAGCCTAGAAGATGGACAAATAGAACTGATGCTACATAGGTAATTTCTCCCCAGTTTTTCCGTGCTTGATTTTGATTATAGTACTCAATTGTTTATATGCATTGTGAAGCCAAAATTCCTTAGAAAGAGAGGTACGGGTGGGAGTGGCAATTAGGAGATAGGGGGTTTTGGGAATAGGGGCAACCTTACCAAGTAATTATATAGTAGGGTCAAAAAAGTTATATAATTCTCTTGCTGTATCGTGGCTCCACTGCCATCTATATTATAATTAAGCTTTTTTTCATAAATCATACATGCTTAGTTGCTGACTTATTACAAAGTTTTCTTTGATCTTATAGGAGGTTTTTGCATGATGATACTAAAGGCGTTGGCGAGGTACTAAATGAAACAGTTTGTGTTTCTGAGGAATGTACAGGATTAACAGTAAGTACATCTTACTGTAACTCTTAATTACTTTTTGTGTGGTTATTGTCACTTACTAAATCATTACTGTTTTCATTATTGATATATTATTCTTTATTCTGTCATAAGCAGCTTTCAAACACGGCAAGTATATTAACACTTCTTACTAGGCATATGTGTTTCATTAAGTTATATATGATCACATCATGATCTAGTACGGCTATGTCTGAGAATCAATTTTAATGAACATAGTATCAGTAAGATAGTGGGTTTGACCCTTTCTTTAAAAGAATGTAGTATTATTTCTTATTATCACAATGCCTGAAGGCTATTATCCTATCCTTGCCTGAAGGCTAATCTTGTCGCAACCTAAGCATCCACATCATCTTCCTTTGAGTTATCCCAATGTGTTCAAGAATTTGTCAGCTTACCTTAAAATGTACATCAAATTATACGTCATGATTCACCATGGTTAATATTGTTATGGGGAGATATATGGAATGGTTGCTTATGCGTAATTATTTGGATCCTCTAACATAACATGATGTTCAGGAAGCGGTTCTGAATCAATGGGAAATGCCTTTTCGACAATCTATGTTCTGTTTTATCAGAAAAGTTCTTTTAAAACATCATTCCAAGACAGTCATGTGTACTGACTCTACATTATGATAAAAAAAAGGTGGACTTTATGTTTGTCTAGTTACTTGTCATTGGCCCTTCAATTGGAAAGAATGATAAAAGAACTTCAATCTATTCCTTTCTGGTTCTTCCGAACTCCGTTGCTAATTGATCTATGTTTTATCGCTTTACTACTTATTTTGCTTGGAATTCAACTTGCACACCAGTAAGTAGATTTATTGTAGTCACATCTTTAAAGGAGTCATTTATCTGCAGATCCAAGGAAAATTTTACTTCAGGATTGATCCTCTCGGAGAGGGTGCTAAGTGGCGTCGAACAGTTGGCCAAGAGATATATTCTCCGTTTCTCTTAGCATTCACAGAACAGGTCAAAGAAATGTGCTGAAGTTTACTTGTTTTGATGTTGAATGCTCCCTCTTATGCTTACTTGATTACCTCACATCTTGCAGGATGGAGATAACTGGACAGGTTCACATGTACCAACATATTCATTCATGGATCCTTCATACAGTTTACCTGATAATGTTGCAGTAGTCACCCTTCAGGTACAAGTCTCATACTTACAAGTGAAACTCTTCTATGTTGTGCATGATGGTGATGATTTATACTGCGAGGGAAGGATTGTTTTAAATTATACACAACAAAAATGTAGTTATTGTAAAAAAAAAAAATTGGAGATGTACAGACCCCTTTTGGTGGAAAACATATATGGTATGATTTGCTGTACAAGAATCAATCTCATTCAACATACTAATCCTTCAAGTACTAGAAACAAAATACAGTAGTGTATATATTGGGAAAGGGCAGGTTCCCATGTGCTTATAATTGTGTATCCTTACCCCAGTTTGAATAAGTTTCATTTAATACTTGTATCCTTGCCCAAAGGAAAGCAAAGGAAAAAAGAAATAAGAAAAGTTGTTCATCGAGTCTCCTTATTTTAAACACTAAAAGTGAAAGCCATCGGTAAGATCTCTAAACATTTATCGACATTATTATAATTAGTAAATGTAACTAGTGAAGTAAAATGATCAGTATTCCAGATTATATGATATCCTTAATTGATGCATTACTTAGAAACATTTTGACTCTTTAGTGTTCAGAACCCTATGGAAATCAAGGTAGAAACGTAGTGAAATAATGTGATATTTCCTGCTTACTTTTTACAGGAGCTTGAAGATGGAAAAGTTCTCCTTCGGTTGGCACACCTATATGAGGTCTTAATAATCCCGATTTCCTTTGGCATCTCATTGCTATAAAAATTTAGCTCCAAATTATTATTGTTCTTCTTAAAGTAATAATTGGCTTTTTGCATTTTGCGTTGACTTCATTGGATAGCAACATTGCTAATCCAGTTTCTAATTGAAAGAAGTTTTAGAACTGATTATGTTGTTAAGCTTTGCTTAACCCTGATTCTCTCAAATGAAATTGTTGATCAAATGCATTGATGTCTTTCAAGTGTTAGTTTGAGAATCTATATCCATGTCCATGAAATTTTTGCTTTGACAAGTCAATAAGATGTAAATAGGTTTTTGGTTCTTGTCATCCCACTGAACTCCTTATTGTGTTCATTGACAACTGTAAGACTGGCGAGGATAAGGATCTTTCAGTAGTAGCAAGTGTAGAGCTCAGGAAGCTGTTCCATGGCAAGAAGGTAAACCCAAAGGTTCTTCTCATTATTGTCAATAAACTGGCTTACTCTTCGTATTTTTATCCTTCTATTTTTTAATAATCTTGTTAATTTCAGATCAGCAAGGTGACGGAGACGAGCTTGTCAGCAAATCAAGATAGAGTAGAAATGGAGAAGAAGAAACTGCGTTGGAAAATAGCAGGGGCTGTCAAGGATGAACCTGAGGTGTTTAGGGGACGACCTGTTAGTTCTTCAAATTTGGTTGTGGAGTTAGGTCCCATGGAAATCCGCACCTTTATAATTGGCTTTGAGCCCAGTGTCCATGGCCTAGTATTGTGTACATGAAAGGTAGTGGCTTTCTTGTGGCTCAAATTGTGTACCATGTATGTGGAGCCTTTTATCGGATACATGAAAGGTAGTATCAGCATTTGGTTAAGGTTTTGTAATTTATCAATAACAGTATATTTGTTTAAAGTTTAAAGCATGTTAAGTGATTTTTCCATTTACTAAATTTGTCTCTTTGGTGGAGATAATGCTGCCAATCTCTTTAACAAAAGAAAAGGCCTATAAATTAATCAACCAGCACCATACAGTTATATACAGTATGAGCCACCTCTCAATATTGCCACATCACAGGTGAACTTTCAAGAAACACAACTGCCAATAACAGATTTCTTCTTAATTAAAGATGCCATTTGCAATTGTCAACAGTGTTTGTTCCACCCTAGTAGGAATCTGGTGAAGCCAGCAAAGGTAAGATAGTTTATTCCTGAATCCTGATTCATTTGTTAAAACAAACCCTTGTCTGTTATTGTTGTCATTTTTAATGAAGTCTTTATGAGAAGATAATTTTTTGTCCAAAGTACATGTGGAGTAATCATACTTATACAGGTTTGTGCTTTCTTGCCACACGAGGTTATTAATGGTCAAGATACGTACTAGGAAAAACAAAGGCAGGGAAAACTATAGTGTATCAGGTACTGAAGAAGGCATCTGAGATGGAGCTTGTACACTAATCTATATTATTATTATAAAGCTGAATAAAATTTAGAGGTAAGTCTAGAATTTTGTCATCTAATTTGGGCTGAAATACCTTTTTAATCATGGTTTTTTGGTAAATTTACATAATATTCTTTTTAAGTAATGGTTTTATTGTAATTTAACATATTTTTATTTATAGACTGGATTTTTATATATGAATATACTATTATTATAAAGCTAAATAAAATTCAGGGGTAAGTCCGGTTAATGAGAATTGAGTTTTAGAATTTTGTCACCTAATTCTGACCGAAATACTCTTTTAGTCATGGTTTTTTGGTAAATTTACATAATTTTTATTGTAATTTAACATATTTTTATTTATGGACTGGATTTTTAAATATAAAAAAAAACCCAATAATTATAAAAAAAAATTAAAAAAATAAAATAAAATTATAATGGGAACATACAAAAGATGAAAATAAAACTAACCCGTAAGACACTAGTAATGTAAATTAGTGTACCTTTGTACATAGTTTAAAATTTCTAAAAATTTCGCAAAATCTCGATAATATATGCCGATATTTGAGAATTCGGTTCCACGAAATCTCATAACATTTCGCGAATCTCGACTTGCACTATGATTTTTAGTGTCGAAATCTCGGCATATGACGTTATTTAAAAAAAAGCGAAATTTCGCTCGAAATTGAAATGCCTAACCTACATTAACCATTACCTACTCTATTTGTGCAAATGGGCTTGTAGTAGGATATGTTTTGTTATTAGACCTAGCCCGACCTGGTGGGTTGATCCGGGGAACCAGTAACCTAGTGTTTTTACACGAGCTGGGTTATTCAATGGACCGTTTTTGCAAATGACCCAATTGTGAACCACTAAAATCGATCGGGTTTTACCGGTTTTGTCAAACCCAGTGACCCAGTCAACTCTGAATTTAATGTGTTTTAACTAAAAATGATTTATTTAGACTTAATTATGTTTATATTTAATACAAACTTATTAGTAAAATTTAAACATTAGGAGTTAACATTACATTCAACCCTACTATTATTTGACTGGTCCAACCAGTGACTCAGTGGTCGAACCACTAACCCAGTGCCTTCATCGCGTTGGTTCTGATAACATTAAGTTTTGATTGTTTAGTTCATAATGTGTACACATTCATTTATGTTTTTTTTTTTTTTTTTTGATTGGCAAGCAGGTTGAGAGGACCCTTACCCCTTTAAATTAGGTGTGGAAACTTATATCAACAATCAGCTGTTGACGTGTTTCGAACCCACAACCTCTCCACTTTGTGAGAGGGGTGCTACCATTGAGCCACAGGCTCATTCGCGTTCATTTATGTTTGTTCTCCTTTAGGTGCCTTAGAAGTTAAAAGTTGGGCAAAGCAGTTGATATCCCAACCTACGAGGCTAGCAACGCGCAAAATAACTAATGTGAACTTATGGGAATTCTTACAGAGGCATGGATGCTTTACATTGTGATCATTCAACAACTCCTTTGATTTCTGTTAATGATATTTTTGTGTTAAATATATGTAGGTTAATCCATCAAATATCATTATTTTAGAAGGAATACTAGTTCTTCATGAACCCTATGTTGGTACATACTCTCATGAAATGAAGATCTTTGTTGATACAGATCTTTTTCGTTCTCAGTTCCATTTGATCATAGCATTTGTAGAGTGACGAATATAGCATCGGTTTTGGCGTTTGAAAAACCAAAACCAAAACCAGATCATAGCATGTTTTGGTAGTCACTACTCACTAGTCGACATATAACATCTTATATTGCTTTTGTTCACCTATTTCTCTGCATTTAAAGCCTTACCTTGCATCTGAACAACTGTACCAACACAGATTTTGATTTGCGATTGGCAAGGAGGGTCACAGCGTGAAATTGTTGAAAGAGGCGGAGACGTTCAAGTTGTACTTAGCCAAGTTAGTAGAGTGTTTCCCTTAGATCTTATTCTTTTCCAACATAGGATGTAATAGTGATGATTCCTCGAGAGAGCCAAATTTACTCAACATAGTTTACTTGCCTATTTGTTTATTTGTTAAAAATATTCTGGAGATACTCTACTACTAATATTTAGGGATAGAGTACTTGTATTCAGTTTGGAGTCACTGACAAGGGGAGGGTTAGATTGGATTGGCAAAAGTATTTATCCTGTGCTATATTATATTGTTTTCTTGTCCTTCCTTGTCTTCCAATTTTTCAAACACCCTCATTATTTATTTTTCAATTAAAATGAATTCACTCTTTTCATTTGTTTTATTTTGGTTGGCCACGAATTCCCTTAGTTCATTCCTACGAGTTTGCTACCAAGTACCACCTTCCTGATGACAAAAACTTATTAAAGCAGGAAGATCGTCGGAGTGTTGAAACCAAAGTTCTCTTTAGTTCATCTTGCAGGTGACCTTCAGCCAACTGAACAAACAAAAACAGCCGAGGGTTTTGGATCATGATCCACCCATTTGGACTTTCCCCCAAATGTCTTGATATTAATTAGAGTATGGTTAAGTTCTATATACCATTGTTTAAAATCTCGTGAGATCTGACGAGGAGATCTGACGAGATCTCGTGAGATATCTCGAAAATGGGAGTGTTTGTGAAATCTCAAACGGTATGATATTCATACTAACCTTGTTGATATCTTCGTGATTTCGCGAAAAATTGTGAGATCCCGTGAGAAATCATATTTTTAGTGTTGAGATGCTCGAGATATAATAATTTAAATTATTTAATTTTTTTTAGAGTTAAATTAAAGGATTGCTTCCAAAAAAAAAAAAAAATGTATGGTAGATGCTTTAGACATGAAAAAGAATATCTCCACATAGATTCGATCCTGACACGTGTATAGAGCCAATAAACGCCACGTGTAATAATAATGAAATGTTTGAGACGGGTGGTATAAATAACGCAGCTTACTAAACTGGGTTTGTGTTGTTGTTGTTGTTGTTGTTGTCTGTGTGAAGACTGCTGAAAGCCCCTTGAAACAAACCTCCCCCAAATCTTCTTAAAACTTTCATGTCCATCTCGCCTATACACGCTCAAAGATCTGCATCATCATCATCGTCTTCATCTTTAACTCTTTCTTCAAACCCTACTTCCAATCATGGATTCCTCCTTCAACCTTCTTCTTCTTCACAACAACAACAACTCGTTGCTTCCTCCTCTGGATCTCTTCCGATCTCTGTCTCCGATCACCCGGTACCAATTTCTGGTAAATTTCTTCAAACTTTTTGATTCTATTTCTGTTTCTAAATTTAGAAAATTTATCAAAACCGAGAAGAGCTGATTTTACTGAATTTAAGCTTGGTTTGCTATTTATTATTTGACTTTTGATTTTTGCAAATTAATCTACTGATAGTTGAGAAGAAGCTACAGTTTTACATGTTAATTGAAACTATTTTTTTTTTTTTTAAATTTCTATAGAATTTAGGGTTAAGGATAATGAAATAGATGTTGAAAACTGCTTGTTTATGCATTAAAATATGTAAAATTTTCTATGTTTCCAAAGCAACTCAGTAGACAATTCTAAGAGAAATCTTATTATGGATGCACATTTGTTGCTCTACAGGTTTCTAGTAATGAAATAAGACGCTTTAATGTTTGAGAATGAATTGCAAATGCAGCTATAATCTCATTGGATAATGACATTTTTGTGCATTCTTCTCACTTTTTAATTATTTAATTATTTTTTTTTTCTGGTTTTAAAGTGAGCTTAACTCTATTGTTACAGATGCAACGGTCTCATCCGCAGCAGATACTGGTGGATTTACTAACAAGGTATGTCTTTGTTTTTCTAAATGTTCATGTATTTCCAACACTGAACACGGTGCTCTTTTTAGGTTCAACTTAGTGAAAATTTTAGTAACCAATATCCTAAAAGAAAACGATGAGGTTGAAGTTGATACTTACTATAAGTGCTCAAGTTCAGAATTACGTTAGTAGAATTACAATAAGTTCCATTCACCCCTTGACATTATTGTTGCTTTTCTTTCTTTCTTTATCTTATTACTCTTATTCATTTGATTGTGTAGTTTTTTTTATATTACCTATTTTCCCTTCCAGGTGACAGATACGAGGAGGCCAAATGGTCAGAAAAGTACTCGTCGCCAATACAATGGCAACCATTTCCAAAATCACTCTTCTGGTCGAGGGAGGACATCCTACCAATTGCGAAATGATCAGGTTGAATCTGCCCAACAAGCTGGACAACTCTCAGAAGCTCTTGATTATCCACAAAATCAACCAACATCCAGTGCTGCACACTCAACAACGAGAAAAAACCAGTCTACGAATGCGAATCACTTGTTGAATTTTCGTTATGATCGCATATCTCGTTCCCAATCTAGAATTCCTCCTCCTCCAAGAAGGCAGCAGAAGATAAGGCCTTACAATAAAGATCTATTTCTTCAGGCAAACTACAGATTTGTTTTACTGGATTCTGGAAACTATTCAGTTGAGTCAATCGACGCAGATAAGATGCTACAATGGGAAGATGTCGTCTGTGTAAGGTACTCCACACCACATCCTGTGCAGTGTCCTATTTGCTTGGAAACTCCTCTCTGTCCGCAGATAACCTCGTGTGGTCATATTTTTTGTTTTCCTTGTATTCTTCGATACTTGTCGATGGGTGATGAGGATCATAAAGGTGATTGCTGGAAGAAATGCCCTCTGTGCTTTATGATGATATCGTTAAAAGATTTGTACACTATTTATATCGAAACTGTTAAGCACTACCAGCTTGGAGACATAATTCAGTTTACACTTCTCACTCGACTGAAAAGTTCGTTGCTTCCTTCTCTAAAGAATGAACATGATAGAGGTGATACAGATAGCGACAGTGTTGACCTCTGTGATAATTTTTCCAAATTTACTTTGACATCAAATGTGGAGCTATCTGTTGGAGATGCTTACTCAGAGCTAAAAGATTGGTTAGCTAGAGCAGAAGCAGGCCTTGTTGATGATTTACAACAGCTTCCTTATGTATGTGCGGCATTGGAAGAACTAGAGAAGAGGAAGAAATTTTGGACTGAGATGCGGTCTCTTATTAGCAGTCCACCAATAGAGAACTCTTCTGCTCCAAATATTAAGGCCTGTGAACATTCATGGAAGATAGAATCCCATCTGTATTCTTCTGTTGCAAATGATGCGATTGATTCTGAAGTATTGCATCCACTACCAACACCTTGTGTTGTAGACAACAAATCAAAATGCTTAGGAAGTAAGACCACAGAAAAACTGGACGTAGTGGAGCTTGTGACTGAAATTGGTGAATTGTTTGAAACAAGTGAAGGTGAAGAAAAATTGTCATCTTCATACGAAGATGAAAATCTTTTACAAAGACATTCAAATGGTTTCAAGCAAATAAAGGAAAAAGATTCTTATTTTTTCTACCAGGTAACCAACATTATATATTAATTGTTTGCATAATGTGGAGTATTGGAGTGGCGAATGTCTTTATAAATATGTTTAAAGAGCACTCAGTTTTCTACATGAGATTCAATTCAGTTGCCATGAAGTAGTTTAAGTTCATATATGTTGGACAGTTAGTGTAGGCTATGGTAACATATATTTAGGAATCAAAAGCACACTGAAATGTGTTACCATAGCCTACACTAATAATTCTATTTCATCAGCATCTCTTTGGTTTACAGATGACTGGCAGATACCAACTCTATTGTTGAATATAATTTTTTTTAAGATGTCCATTATGACCTTCACACAACTTCTTTTGTAAAAATGAGTCCCAAAGTGATACATAGTGAAGTGGTTGTGGGCTAGCTGTGTCATAACTCATGACTGCCCTGTGTATCTTATACTTTTGGCCTTATGGTATGGGGGCTGCTGTTCTGTTGACACTTGACACTGATTATGAATGACATTAGCTATGATGGTGATAATACTGTAGCTTAATGTGGTGTTGGGCATCATGATGATGAAAATGGAATAGTTGGCAATGGTATGTACCACGTTACTAGTGAGTAAAAGTAGGCTTTTGGTGTGACAGTCCTATAGTGGCATGGTAGAATTGCTTTTGTTGGTTGACCAGTATCTTAATTTCAGATGGGTCCTTATGTAAGAGTGTATTTCATGAGTACAGTGCAATTACGGAATTACTATATTATAGATAATGTATTCCTGAGTGAATCTTCTGTTAAGACATCAGACTTGGTCACATTTTGACCTGGTTTTAGATGGTATTTAATTACCGTAAAGTTATTCATTTTCTCCATGCTGCTCTTATAGTGGTTGTCAACTTGTCATTAATATCTAGATGTCAATTTCTTTTTTCCTTAGAAGAAAATAAATTGTCGTGTTTATATAATCATGAGGATGTAGTGCCTTATGTTAGTTTTTCTCTTCTTCTCTATATGTTGCAGGCAGTTGATGGTCAACACCTCATTCTTCATCCATTAAACATGAAGTGTCTTCTTCATCATTTCGGGAGCTACGATCTCCTGCCACCCAGGTGTGGGTATAAACTGGATTCTTGTTGTCTAAATTAAGTACAGATAATATTTTACTGCACAAATTGAGAATTCTGGACTTCTAGCGCTAAAAATATCTTAGTGATAAAATAAATGCTGCAGCTTGCCATTTTTGATCTGAGTATTTGTGTGTGTTCGTTGCTTTTTCTACAATTTACTTTATTGTTTGCGCAAAGTATTCTTGATCTTGGTTTGATGTAAGCTCTGTTTCCTACACATGGTTTCTTGTGATAGAAAAGGTGAAAAAAGTTGGTTGACATCTCCCTTGCAACTATTATAACATTTTTCTTACAGTTATTTGTTGGTGCTTTTAGCTAGGTATTTGGGGAGAGAGTGAGAATGTGAGATAGAAGAATCATGAAAGAGAGTCTATACGAGCCAGAGACATGCAGTGTTATGTGCAAAGGTGTTGGTTGATTAGCTATTGATTTGGGGGCATTTACTGAAAGTTAAAAGTTCTGGATTTCATAAGTTATTCATGGAAGTCAAGGAGCTACTTTATGATTGGGCAAGGGTTTAGGGGAGTCTGGTATCAAGATTTTATTTGTAGATGGGATGAAATTGTAAAGGAGTAGGGGTCAATACTCAATAAGTCAATAGTGTGTAAGGGGTTGTCTCTTGTAATGGTGTTTTTTCATGCTGCTCTCCAATGCATGTGGTGGTTAGTAACTTGCTAAGCCCACATCATATGATGGGAGGGGTTGTTATCTCTTTCATTTTCAATGGAATACCTTTTATCGATTAAAAAAAAAAAAGAAAAAATGATTGGTGTAGCAATAGATAGGGCGTGCCTACTGCGGTGTAGTTGGACACCGGATAAATGGCATCATCCTATCTATTCAATCAAAGAAATCCTCACTTTTTAAAAAGAGAATCCTCGAATTTGAACTCTCAAATTTATTTTTCTGTTGGCATATGATTGATTTGAGGTTTAAGTGATTAATTTTGCAACAAAGTGTTCTGGCTTTGAAAGATCATGTATTTGCTCTCGTTATGGTGAGAAGAGTTTCATTCATATTTTTTTTTATTGGGATGCTGATGACACTATTTCAGTGAGTGTGGTTGTCTGGGCCCAATGATACGTTCTTTTATTGATATATGGTTGTGTTATCAGTTTTGATCTTCAGCCCGATGATTATCATTTGTACAGGCCAATGGTATTTAATTACCCCAGGAGTATAGAAATTGAGCAAAATCTGCATAAAAATATAGACAAACATAGTAAGTCTGCCAACTACAGTATTCTTTTGAATCACACTTTTGAATTTTTATGAATAACGCAATCACCTAATATTAATATGTTGATTCAAACGCTTGGATAAGTAAAACAAAGTAAGTAACAATCATAAAAGTCGTTTCAAGTCATGACAAAACACTAAGCTTGCCATATGTATGGGCTACTTCTCGGCAAGAGACATCTGTTCTCAACATAGTACTTAAGGATAAACAGGACACTAACAACAACAGCCAAAATGGAAGTTGGATGGCCATTGTTGTCGGTGGATATTTCTAGTTGTATTACTTTTATGTTTTATTTTGTCGTGTTATAGCTATACTGATACCAGCAAGAGGACCCTTCACAGCATGCAAATGGTTTTGGGGAAAAGTCTTTAGTTTGTTCCCTTAGCATTCTCTAGAATTCAAACTGTTCTTGTTGTTATTGTGGAAGTCTAGTATAATGGAGAAGCTGTTACAGAAGTGAAGTAATCGGTTAAAGGGTATGGTCAAGAAAAAGGGTGTATAATGTGGAGTGTATGTTTGGATCTTATAGATCTTGTTTTTTCGTTGTACTAAAGTTTTTTGTTTGTTTAGTCTTCTCTTGTATGAAGGGTATTACAGGGTGATGTTGTTGAATTTTCCTTGTGCTTTATTTTCATGGTTGATAGCCTGATATGGATCAATTATTTGAGGATTTATATAATTCCAGAGTTTCCAAATAGACATATAAGTCCTTAGTGTCTTACCTTTTTATTCATTTATTAACAATCTAACCATTATTATGTAAATAATGGATTGCAGAATTAGTGGAAAGATTTTACAGTTGGAAACTGTGACTCAGACAGAGGACATGCGAAGACGCTATCGCTTTTTAAGTCACTTCTCGTTGACAACTTCATTTCAAGTATGTTATAATTATTTTGTTCATAAAGTTTAGTATACAACCTTCCCCATTTCTCACCCGTTTCCCCAATTTTTTTTCCAGCTATGTGAAATAGATATGAGCGAGGTATTGCCTTCTGATGCACTACTACCATTTATGGATGAAATTAAGAAGCGAGAAAATCAGAGGAAGCGCTTCATAAAGAAGGCAAGGATATTAATTTCTTTCTTTGTCCACCTTTATTTATAGTTGTGCATTGTCATTTTTTATTATCTTTTGTAGTGCATTGAATGGGATACTGTCATACTGATCTACCTGATATGTTATTCTTCCACTCTGCTTCTCTCTCTGACGAATACTCTTGATATTATCGAAATATCAATTGTCTGAGGTATTCAATTCCAATTTTGGCTGCATCAGGCGAGTCATATAGTAGCGGATACAGTTAATACCAATGCATAAAGTCCACGCTCCAATGTAAAATTATTCATAATAATCTTGTTTTGGTGCCTTGCACAGTAAGTAACGTGGACACCATATTTTTTTCTTAAATTCATGTTGGATACATGGACACTCAGGCACATGTGTACACAACGGGACATATGCTAGACACACTTACATGATGATGCATAGATTTTGAATTAGAATTTGTTGTAAGAGGCTAAAATATGGGAAAAAGGAAACAACGGAGAAAGAATAATAAAGAAATAAGAAGAGAGATGAGCAAGAGTTTATCTCATCTACTTATATT
The DNA here is from genome assembly GCA_023053565.1 of Aquilegia eximia. Classification (NCBI taxonomy): domain Eukaryota; kingdom Viridiplantae; phylum Streptophyta; class Magnoliopsida; order Ranunculales; family Ranunculaceae; genus Aquilegia; species Aquilegia eximia. The sequence continues at coordinate 31,842,551 of JALIGU010000003.1, forward strand.
TGAGGAAAAGATAAAAAGGTGTGAAGGAGAGATGTTATTTTCTTTGTCTAAAACATGGATTAGAAACAAAAATCACAATCTGTGCCTCGTGTCAAACTGGGTTTAGAATGCCATGTCGAAAACCAACACACAGCTGTGTGAATGATACTTAGCTTGTAGATGTAGCAGAATGGATATGCATGACTATTGGGAGCATATTTCTTTTGCAGAATAATGGCGAAAACCATAAGTATCAAATTTATTGATCACGTTAAGATGAATTCACAGAATTATCTCTGCAGAATAGCTATTTTCCACTCCGTAAGGTTATAAATTTAGAATTGTAACTGGGTTGGTGGATTGCTCAAATAAGATATATGGAATTGAGGTTGGTGGCATCCATGATTACAACTGAAAACCGAAAGGCACATATCCCTGATTCCCGTTCAATAGATTTGATAGGTTAAAGCTATTCTAGTTCTTGTCTCCAAGGGCAAATACATCAACAATAAAGTGACAACAAGCATATGCCATTGGGTAAAGGCCAAGTGTGTGCTTAAGTGTCTGACATGAGTACAACTGTCAGATGTGGAATATATATGAGGCACGCTCTTTAATCATGTATCATCTTCTCTTATTAGTCTCTAGTCTCTACTAATGATTTCTTAATGTCAATAGCATTCAGCTTGTCAAGATATCTAAATGAGTATATTCCCTTGAGTTAATTTATATCCTTTATCTACTCCTTCATTATTAGCTTTCAGCTAATTATTTCAATTATTTAAATGAGCTTTTTCCCTTGTTAGAAGTTCCTTTTGATGCCTGGATCTTAAATTTGAAGTGTCTACTCTTTCTCCAGGAGCAACAAGAGAAAATCAGGGCGGAAGCCGCTTTAATCCATACTATGCCCATCTCTTACAATTTTGGGTATTCTTCTATCCAGAAGTCCTTCTCCATGGATGAGTTCGAAGGTAATTGGCATCGCTAAACTCAAACGTAATCAAATGTAACAAATCCTTATTGTTGGTGTGTGAAGTTCCATATGACATAGCTGACATTATAACCAATACCCTATAATTTTACATGTGAACATCTAGGTTGTGGGGGCCTTTTCTGGCGTTTTGTAGACATTTGTTGTTTGGCTATAACTTAGTGATTAGAGTATTGAGACTGGGCCGAGATCTTTATTGAGCTGTGCTACATTAATATTTTTGTTGCCAAGTTTGATGGCACTTATAAGGTGTTTATGCACCAGAAGTACAATGTTCATAGCTTGAACTTTGCATAGTACCCTTGCTGTTGAGTACTGTTACTTTTCGATTTATTGTGTCTGTCTGGTAACCAAGGCCTATTAATATAATTTCCTTATGTTTACTTTTGCCATATTGCCCATAGCTTGAAGTTTGAATGTATTCTTGCTGTCATGTACTGTTACTTTTCAATTTCTTGTTTCGGTTAAATAATGTCTATTAGTCTAGTAAGTTCCCTATGTTTAGTCTTGCCATGTGTTTTCAGCTTTAGGCAATGCTCCCTTGCCATCAACTCCTCCTATGACCAGTGAAAGGAAGCGGTTTTCAGATGTAGCACGGCTTGGTTTTGCTTCTGCACATGATTCTCCGTTGTTGAAAGCTGAGGAATCTACCAATGTTTCAAGTACCACAGAAGAGAGAGGTGAAGCATCAGGTTTAGTTGGTCTTGCATTTTTATATATTCCTTGCAGTTAATGTGGTTGTAGATGTTTGTGTGCATTAGGCTTGAGGCTTTTTATAGTAAAAAACATTGAGATGCTTGGACATCTTAAGAGCATTTTACCTGAGATTTTTTTTTTCCCGCAACTATGAAATTCAAAATTTAACAATTTTTCCATTGCAGTACATGCGAGATTTGATGAACTAGTGAATTTCACATCTGAAATCCAAAACTGATAACAAGGATGAAAATCCTTTTTTTTCCCCCTTTGTTATGAATTGTCATATATAAGACATTGACAAAGAAAATAGCAGTTAAACGCATACAAATTTCATATATCTGAAACAAGTCGATGAAATTTGAACACAGTTCAAGAAAGAACCAAAAGTTCCAAGTTTGAACTCATTCTTAACCTACACAGTGTTATACCTGAAAAGGCCTGTTGTTCATGTCAATCCATTTAGTTGCACATATTTAACTTTGCTGGAGAACCATAGCACGCATTGCAATGTTCCATTATACTTGTTACAGACCTTTGTAACTGTCGTGTTTTTCAGCAGGTCCAAGAAGTGTGGTTACTATGTCATTTGCCAATATCATGTCCACTTCTAGATCCTCAGAAAGCGGGGAAACCCAAAAGATGGATGCACTTGTTGGGAAGAAAGGGAAGAAACCAAGTCGAGTCCTTTTATCGACTGCTGGAGGACGAAGATACTAAATTTGTACATGTGTAGAATATAAATTGTCCAATTATCTTCTGTTATGGTGTTTTGCTACTTCTGTTGGTGTTAATACTTTTTAATGTTGCCCTTCTGCTTTTAAAGGACAGCATGGTGGTGTTAACAGTGTTCTGCCACCATTATGTCACCAAATAGTGCATTTTCCTGACATACAATTCTGGAGCTGGAGCTGGAAGATTAATGTGAAGTTAATGTGGAATGTATAGATATTTTGTTCATTGTAAGGAAAGGTTCTCATTTTTCTTTGTTATGTTGGTTAACCTTAAAACAGAAAATGGTACATGGTACAAGATTGAACTTGGTTAATCCAAATCGTAATAATCATGACTAAAAGATACCTTTTAGTCATGATTAAGTTGGCGAAGGTTCCGACATTGAGTGTCCACTCTATTTCCACCTCTGGGGGTGGTGATATTTCATCTTGTAAGGAGGATTTATGTGGTATATGACTTGAACTGAATGAGGATTTGTGCAGTTGTGACCTGAACTGGACGTTCCTCTCGTCTCTCGAGACCACCTGCATGATTTAATGGAGGTTGTAATGTTGAAATCAGACTACTGCTGAAAGTCTGAAACCCAGCCAAAAACATTAGCCAGTGGTGCAGGGTCACAATTCCAAAGTACTATGTGATTCAGGGGTTTCATTTTTGTTTTTTGAACAAGTAGTTCTATTGATTCATAGAAAATTACATTGTCAGAGTCCAGACTCCTTACAAAGAAAAGACAACCTAAGTCCACACAGTTCTACTTGCCTGCAGCCCTACATTGTCTGTGAACAAGATATACCCCAAGTGGGGATCTGGAGACCAGAAACATTCACTGTGTGGACTTTCAAACATAGCTCGTTTAGATAACCTATCTGCTACTTTGTTAGCCTCACAATATACACATTTAATAACACAATTATATTAGCCAAAACCTTTTTACAATCTTCAACCAAAAATCTAAACCTCCAAGCAAATCAAAAAAAGAAAAATACAAGCCTGCAAATCAAGTTCTCAAGTGCACTTTACCACGAAGTTGTATATGTGAACTTTATTATGTTTCTCATGAAGTTTTTCCATGAATCTGCTCAATAAAATGTTCATTTTGGTCATTGTATTTTACATATTTTTGTAGGTTGGTCATAAAAGTTATTTTCTGTCATTTTGGTCATAAAACTTACATTCCGTTATCAGTTCAGTCACAAGTTAAGTCGTGGTGAAGAGCAACTCTGTTGACCAAACTAACTGAACTGATACGAAATGTAACTTTCATGACCAAACTGACAGAAAAAAAGTGCCATGACAAAACTGCAAAAACTTGCAAAGTACAATGACCAAAATAAACATTTTATCGCCAAAATGAACATTTTATCGAATCTGCTCTATATATACTTTGGTATCCAACAAAAATGGGAGCCCAGGTACATATCAAACACAGTATACTCTTACAGTTACACATTACAATGTGTGTGGCAGTAATCACAAAACAGCAATGACAGCTATTCTGAAGCTTCTCTAGTATATAATACAGAAGATCAGTATAAGAGCATACTATAATGTGTAAGGATTAGTATTGCACAGACTGAAAATTCCTGCATTTAATATAGCTCTTATTTGTGAGGATCTCGAGCAGCAACAATGCTGCAGATAAGTCATTATCTGCTGCAACAAACCACAACCATCATGTCTGGTAGACAGTACGATCGGTTTTGCTGTACAAGTGAAGTAGACTTCTGAAAGATGGTCGTCAGAAGTCCTTGGTCATTATGTATTTTCTTCAGTGTCATCGTACATACCATTATAGTTTGGGGCAATGCAATTCATTAGTGGTCCTGAGTTCTCTACGCCGTGTGGCAGTTGGGCATATTGCCAAACAAGGCTCACTCAGTATCTTATCCTCTTTGTTTATAGGAGGATGTACTCCGAACTTGAACTGCCAGATAAATTTACATGAGCAGGAATAGTAGTACGCGTGTATAATCGAGACTATAATCAAATCCATTTCAATAAATAATCTTGTATGAAAGTGTTTGTTATCCATTTTTTTGAGTTTATTTCACCTTTTAAGAAGATGAGAACTTTAAGGACATGTAAATATTGGCATATCATATTATCAATATGGTGTAAGGAACACAGAAGAGAACATACTAGTTGGAAAGAGTTTACCAGGCCAAATGCTTTAGGATGCATAAAAGTTCTGTAAAGCTACATATCAAGTTGAAATACTTATAACAGCTATTAAGCCATTATGAACCTCCTATTTAAGAATTCTTGTGCACCAGAGGAATGATATTTCAGTATGAAACAAAATTAAGTTTTGGAAGATCTTAGATCTTAACATCTCTGGAGGCAAACATACAGAGTACAAAAAACTCAATCTTACTGTTGCATTATTAACAGATAATTATTTCGACAGCAACATCTGCCAATATACGTAGATTCGGCAAATTTTTTTACCTGACAGCTATAATCGCTAAAGGTACTCACATGTAATCATTAATGAAAGCCTGCAAGTTTAAACGAGTGTAAGTGTATAGAATGTGGTAGAAGAAGTACAAGCTGTTGTAGTAAGCTCCAAGAAAGATACATACACAAACACACAGATGACGAGAAAGTAATGATTTGGTTATAGTTATGTGTATTTATCAACTGTCAGATCTATGCAACTTCAATTTAATCCTCCCAAGCATATTAAGAAATTATATTGGTAACAAAAGAAGAAATTGATCTGTCGTGCATGTGGTAGACTTGCTCCAAGAAATCCTCAGTCCACAAGGCGAAATAACATTATATATCACAAAGCACCAATATGTGTAACAGGTAGATAAGAATTAACTTTATGTTCCTATCATAATATTGAAGAACTATTTTGTCAAGGCCCTCAGAGAATTTGGGATAATAAGAGAAACCAATTTCAGCAAAGCCTCAAGTTGCTCATCCTGCGAGTCAGGCAACTGTCTTAAAGATGGTGGCCGATTGATCAGGGAAATAAGCAGATATACTTCTATAAACGATTCACATATAACAAAGCAAAGAAATATGTGTAGAAATAAGACACAATTAAAAGTAACTTGTCACCAGACTTATTAGTTGAGCTAGTTATGTACAAGTCCATTTTGCAGCTATGAAGTTCCTGTCTACGTATTCAGTTGTTCCAGACATGCCCTTTACCCACCCTTTTAACTTCACCACGATAATTCTTGAGAAAGGCAAGACTTCCCCATCTCCATGTATATGCTTCCTATTTCATGAAGTTATTTACTTAAAAGTGAGATTAGCAGTGATTTTCTCTTATAATAGACTTTATTCATATTGGTAGATCCTAATCTGATTCAGTATGGGACTAATAGTGTTATATAAACAATATATACTAAAGGATGTAATACATATCTAATATATGTTGGATTATATCAACACGATATCCAATATATACTCTGTCCATGGAGAGAGAAGGGTGTACGATTGGCACAGACCTGTGTTAGCAGCTTGCATGTGTTGATACAAATCCCTACACATTTGCTTTCTTCTAAATACTTGCACTTCTCTACCAACACCTGTATGAATCCATTAGTACAAACAGTATAAAAATATAATTTTAGAATGAATTAAAATGAGGAGATCAAAATCATTACCCCAGTTTTCCAAGTGGATCCATCAGCAAGAACGAGAGAATTAACTTTGCAACTCTTTATTAAGTTTAGAGTAATCAAAGAACCTCTGGTCATCCTTTAGACAGTTTCTAAAATTGAAGACACAATCAGCAGGTGAACTGCAGTCTGCAGGTCCGTTTGAAGTTTAACCACGTGGAAAGAATGTCTGAATAAAAACTAGTCTGATCAAAGGGCATTGGATTGACTTCCCAAACCAGAATTCAGGTCTAAGGTAAGGTGCTAATTCCAGATACCACCTGCTTCCCCTGTGCACAAACTCAACTACAATGCCTGTTTTTTTCTTTCAATAAGCTAAAAGTAGAAGGAATAAAGTCTGGTTTTCGGTATGAACATATATGCAAGTACTATGTTGTTTTGCTGCGGAACAGACAATACCTGCAACAGCAAGACAATTTGATCCCTTCCCTTCCACCCCCAACCCCAGCATGTTGGTTCCAGAGGTATCTGTATCACTTGACCTTTTTCTGTTTCTTCCTTGTTTTGGTGAATGTTTATACCCAAAGAATATGTGGACAAAGGCTCAGACTCAACCAAGGCAAATGGAGATGGATCATAATTATATGAAGGAAAAACCGAGCTATTAAGATCTTTAAAATCAGTTGTAGTTGTAACTCTTTATTGGATTTGGCGTGAGATAAACAAAGAAGACGAGGCAACTAGATCAGAGGATCATCTATTTACTGCACTCAAGACTCAAGAGGGAGATACGACTTACCCTACATAAAGATTGAAAATACCCCACTGCAGAAGACAGAACATGACACTAGTCAGATTAGGGGACCAATGCACGGTTTCAGCTGCGAGAACCAAATATGTGGATTTGGGAGCCGATCTCTTTTAGTTATCTAATAATCACCACATATACCTCTTAAAAACAAGAAACAAAAAATAATACAATAAAATCGTCACAAATGATAGCCTGAGGATATCAGGGCTTGCTAAGGGAGCTTACTGACGAATATAGGTGGCAATTTACTCTGTTTTTGTGTCGCACATCCAACATTACGATCTACAATGAGAGTTGCTTGCATATAAAAACGGCCACAAGATGATTTATGATTTCGGACACAAAAGAATCACTATTGCTACAGTCTCTTTATGAGCAACACAGATTACTAAAAGAGAAGCACATCTGCCTTGCATTATTATAGACATGACAGATGAGTAACAAGACGGAGGAAGCCTTAACTCCAATCAGTCTACAGAGATTCTAATGAAACAACATAGCATCTTTAAAAAGTCATCCAGGATACAAGTACTTCAAGCAACCGCTTGATGCAATAATCAATCAGATAATAGAAGAAGACTAGCTAGAGTAAGATTATGTTTACAACATTTTCTCAAGAAAGGCTAAGCATATGTTATAATCATATAATCAATGAATAATGAAAATAAAAATCGCACCTGTATGTGCACTGCACTTGTGGAAAAAAAATCATTAATGAGTTAATGACATTTAATGTTAAAATATCTTCTCCAACAAAAGTGAACAGACATATATACTTTGACATTTCAGGAACTTGTGTTACTCAAATTTGCAGATTAAAAATCAAAGTAACAGCCCAAACTTTAAATACGGCAATAGCTTCAAGAGGTTTAGTGTTGACAAAAAAGTACATGCAGAAGCATGACTAATATTCATATTTCATAACAATACCCCGGACGCACTTACATGATTATCATGAACTAACTTCTGAGAGGCAAGGCATCGGGTTCCAAGTGCAAAGAGCCTTCCACAGAGAAAGATGGTATCTGGTGTGAGAAACTGAGCATCTCCATCCTTGTAATTGTCCGAATCAAATCAAAACCATTAACTTGTTGCCTCTGAAAGAAAGTCATATAACCACCAATCTCCACCAAACTGGCTATACTCATTTCAACACCTTCGGAGAAGTTCGAAAGGACTTCAATAATTTGACACTGGTGAGATTTAAAATCACCATTCTTCCATTTTGGATGCCAACTCTTATACACAGCCCAAACTTCACCTTTCTCAGGGTAAATTCTGTACAAAGATTTCTGTGTGCTCACCTCACAACTTACCACATGTGAGAACTGTAACATGCTCAAGCTCGTTATAGTTCTCCCAGGCTTGAATAACCCACAGGCAAAGGGTAGACTCTCTTCCACCCATTGCTTCTCCGCATCTAACAATGGGTAAGGATCCAAGAATGTTACACAAACTTCAATCCCCGAAACTACATTGTTTACAACAACATATCGACGAGGCATGAAGTCCGGACCATCGTATACAGCCCACACCTGATCTATAGCAAAATCTTTTCTTGACCATTTACATTCTGGTTCTAAATCCACAAAAAGAGCAACTCGACCACCTTTACCGAAACTAGAGCTATCACCAGAATTCCTTCCCTCTAATTGTTTTTCCATACCCTGCACTGAATCAACAGGCACAACCGACGGATCAAGTTCTAACATTCCAGCTAAAACTTCGTCTATTTCTCCGCCCCTAAATCTATATGCTGGCACATTGTGAGAAAACCTCAGCAAGTGGCTTGCAGGTACAGTAAAAGTAGATCCACCAGCCACATCCATGCATCTTTGGAAGATGCTTTGGAATCCTGCTACCTTTTCCAAGCGTGCAACGGTAATGCCCACATTCTTTGAATACTCCATGACAATTTCTACCATCAGATATCCACATCCCTTCCTTGTTTTGGGGTCTTTACACCAATCAAATGGTCGCCAATTTTCAAAAACCGCCCAAACCTCTCCCTTTTTGGGGCAAATTTCAACTTGCTCAGATTTGAGAAACTGGGAAATCATATGAGAGAAGACACCTTGTTCACTTACGATCTTAATATCTCCACGCAAACTAAAACCCCCACAAACAACAGGCAATCCCACTTCACACCACCTTTTTTCATTCTCAGTAATAGGGACAGGTTTCAACCATGTAACCCCCACTTCAAAAGGTAAATGACCATGTTCCTTAATAACCCACCTGATCCAAGCATAGCGGCGAGGTAAATTTTCCTGATCATAAGCTGCCCAAATTTGTCCTACCTTGAATACTTCGGGCTTTCTCCCACAATCAAAGTCGCAATACTTAGCCTCAAAAACAAGCTTCTTTTTGCAAGCCAAGTTTTTCACTGCTTCCAATTTATTTCCACAAGAAACACCATTGTGCAAAGGGACCGAATTTAATACTTCAGGTATTTCCCTTTCAGCATCTCCACTTCCTCTAGCTATATTCCTCAACCTACTTGAACTTAGCTCACTTGAATCACTCTTATTTGCCGGGGAAACTATGTTATGTTTGTTAAGCCTCTTAAGATCAAATTCCAATCGTCTTTTCTTATCGGAAAGCACAAAGAATGCTTCACCAAGAACCTTAAGAGCAGAATCAGTACCAGGAAACGTGTTCTTGATGGGGTTAAAAGACTCAACAATTTCACGGTATTTGGAAACAATGTGTGATATATCAGCCTTGGGATCGACTTGAAGAACCATATACCAATCAGTAGTAGACTCTTTAGAGCTCAGATAATGGGAAACATGGAGTATGTTACACACATTTATCATGGCTTCAATGTTGTCAAGCAATGGGAAAATCTTTCGAGCTTGGGATAATTTTAAACTAGCTTCTCAATAATCTTTATTTCTAATTAATGTTTCTGCCATTTCTTGTTCTTGCTTTGCACGAATTGCAGCTTGTTTCATCTCCATAATTTCAATAGAAAAATAAAACCCTACTAAAACCCTTTTGTGTTCTTCCCCTTTTATACCCAAACACACACAGAGAAAGAGAGAAAACAAATTACCAAATTACTGAACAAAATCACCCAATAGTTCAAAATTCAAACAACAAAACCCCTTCACCATTCACCAACAAAAAAAAAAAAAAAAAAAATTAAAAGAAGAGAAATGCAGAGAAGATAGTGAATAAAGTAAGAGATTGAGAGAGGGAAATGGGTTACTCTGTAGTGAAGAACTTAAAGATTAAAATCTGAAGGTTTATCTATTCCATTCCGATCAAACTTTCTTCTCAACATGCAAACAGTATTTCAATATCATTCTTCTTCTACTGCTACTGGTACATTTGCAATGAGTGAGGAGAAACTTGCTTTTGAGGAGAAAGAGAAAGACTACTACTGAAGGAGAGAGAAAAAGTATAAAAACGAATAATTTTTCACCCTTTTTTATGTTTTGTCTTTTCTTTCAGTGTGAGAACTGTGAGAGTGTACAAAGTGTATGTTTATACTGGTAGAAAATAAATCCTCATTCTTCACATTTCATAACCCCTTCCATATCATTCATTATTTCATTCTGTTTTCTGACAGCATTGTAATGGCTTTTAATCAAACCGCGATTGGAAATTTGCATGGGATGCAGACAAAAATGTTTGTAGCAGCAATTTTGTATAAGAGAGATCAAGAAATGCAACAAGTAAATTCGGCGACCCTCAGTAGCAACAATACCAAAATGAATGTACCACATTTTTAAGTGACTCGGTGTAAATCTGGCAAGATATATACAATGTTGCATGTCATAACCAACGTAAAAGAGGAGCAAATCCTCGACAAGCTACTTCGCAGAGCATGCACTTTGATCTTGATAGCATCGGATAGCCAAACTGCCAAAGAAAAATATCATGTTGGTTGATGCATATGATCAATGTTTGTGCTTCAATATTGATTTGCCGTAAGTTATGAACAAGTTTGCTTCTTCAAATATACAGATACAGTTAATTCACCCCCCCCCCCCCCCTACACTCAAAACTCAAGCAAAATATCTCCTTTATTAAATCTATAAGCACATTGTCTCTCTATAACACGAAAAAAATCCAAAATTTTCATAACCCTCGAGGATGCAACTACCGCTTGATTAACACCGTACCGAATCAAATAATAGTGAAGGTCAAAGCTAGATAATTTGTACCATAGAATGTCAGGAAGAGTCTGCATGCAACCAGGTTTGCAAATCTTTCTCAAAGCTTAAGCTCAGTCTATCTTTGTAATTAATATGATCATTGAATCCATTTGGTAAAAGAAAAATCGTTTCATTAAGTATCGATATCATGTTGTACGTCTTGTCAAAGGAAAGTGTTCAAACATGCTGAGAATTTTCTGGAGAGAGTTACTGAGCAACCTATGCTCCTGAAAATTTGCAGGCTGAAATGATATGTTGACAGTGAGATATATGTGTACCTGGGATTGATTCCAGATGCTTTTATGTTTTTATATAGTTGAATAGAAAAGCAACAAGGAATGACTCTTATTGTATAGGCCAAGAAGAAAGTCGGCAGCTGATAGACAAAAAAAAAAAAAAAAGAAAGATGAAAACAAAACAAATATCTGTGCTTGGTATTACAGATATATATCTCTAGAATAAGAAAGTGATCGCAGTAGTCAAGAGAGCGGAGATAAATTCACCCACTGTAACGGATGATGCAGAGTTGGGTGGAGATGGTCCGCTGGGCTGAAAAGGTGGCGAAGTAAGGTTAGGTGACACAACAGTAGAATTCACCACTAGTGCGATGTGAACAGTTACATTTGCAGGTCCAGTTGATTGACTGAAATGGGGGCTTGTGCCATTGCAGCTATGATAGTTAGCCTGTGTTACTTGTGCTACATCATGTTGTCCAGTTGTGAAATTGAAGAATGGAAACAGCAAAAACACGAAAATAATTAAGATACATATATAATAAACTTTAAACCAAATACATTGATAATTGATTAAGCTAATTGTGATATTGACCTTATAAAAGATCGACTTACCAAGAACATCTCCAATTTCGAATAAATGATCTGTGGGCAAAATTTCAATAGCCCAGATTAAATATGCTTCCTGTCTAGGAGGAATAGTCCATCCCAAGTTATCTCCCACCACACCACATATCTGCAGTTGCACCATGTAGGCTGAAACTCCACAGACAGTGCTATAAACACAATCACAACTAATCAAACAAGTAAAGACAATGAGCAGAAAGTAAATGAACACGCGATATTTTTAACGTGGTAAAACCCAATATGGGAAACGTCCACGGTTGTCCTCGCGACAACAAATAAATCCACTAGATGAAAAGAGATGTACAAACCTATCAACTACCTGCAATCACTGCGAGTTGACACTACTGGTTATCTCTAACACCTTGACTTCACCAGAGTACCTTAATGTACGCACAAGACACTCGACTTCTTGATGAACACACAAGAAGACTCGAAGCCGATCTTAATAATCAATAAAGAAGAAGAAGATGAATGGAGAAGAAAGAATGAGTTCAATCACCAAAACACAACCCTAAACAAACTCAAGAAGAAGACTTGAATTGAACGGCCAAAGAATTAATTTGTTCTTTGGTTGAAAAACAATATATAGTTAGGGTTTTGGAAGAGAGAGAAAATGGGCCGAAACATGAAAAACACACCACGACGTACGTACGCCCTAACTAGGTACGTACGTCCCTGAACGAGAAAGTGATCTGTTGAACAGGACGTACGTACGTCCTAACTAGGTACGTACGTCCTAACCAAAAAATAAAAGATCTGCCCAACCCTACGTACGTACGTCCTAACTAGGTACGTACGTACTGTACCAAACAACAAACTGACAGACTTGAGATGAGAGAAAGAATACTCGGGACGACGCTCACACATCAAGGTATTCCTAATAATGAGATCAATGCGAGATAACCTCGGACACATTGCGAATGAGCCTGTGGCTCAATGGTAGCACCCCTCTCACAAAGTGGGGAAATCCTGGGTTCGAAACACGTCAACAGCGGATTGCCTAATCCCTCTGTGGGGCCAACAGCAGCAGCCGCGAATTTGATCAAGTTAGGAAGACTTTGCATGCAAGTATTCTTTTATGTAATAGATATTTAAGAGAAGTTGTAACTAGGGTTTATTATTTTTTAGCTAAGCTAAGTTTTTAGCCACCACTTCAAGATCAACTTTTGTACTCAATTCAATATCAATCCATGATTTCAATTATGATGTTCTTTGATTTAATTATTTGTTCCATTGGTATGAGTAGCTAAATCATCATGGGGGGAAGGTGGAAGCTTTCTAGGTGATGTATGATTATTATGTTGTTTCTTCTTATTCATTGTGATTCAAGGTTCTTAATGCTTACTTATCTCTAATTCGCGATATGAGGTAAGTATGATTATTTGTATGCTATTGTTATCCATGGTGTTAAATATTATTGTTAGAATTTAGGGAGACCTAGTTTTGATAATAGTATTATATTTATTGTAGATGTGTAGTGAAATATCTGAGAGGTGATTACTGCATGTTTGTAATATTTATCTTTTATTGGAACCCTTTCATGATTAAATTCAATATCTGAGAAGTGAGGATTTAATTGTGAATAATATGTGGAGTTAATTAGATTCAATAGCTGAGAGGTGAGGATTTGATTTGAAGCATATTCAATAGCATGCATAATAGAATCCCGTTTTAATGAGATTCAATAGCTGAGAGGTGAGGATTTGATTATTATTGGTATTAATAACTAATAGGAATAGCTGAGAGGTGACTTGTTGGTTGTTATAGATTGAATATGAAGAACAACATGATATAATTGCATAACCTAGATTGTGGAAACCTACTACTCCCCCTATGTCATCATATAATCTTCTTTTCCATATCTTCCATATTCTTAAGTTAGGATTTATTATTATTATTGCCTGTAGGAAATAGAATCAATTACCAAACTTTTATTATTGATTCCTTGGTGTTTCTTAATTGTGTTTGAGTTAAGATCTCCCCCTCTGAGGTGGGTACGACCCTTGCTTGTTACTTGTCTACTTTGATCTTCAATTTATACACGCACAAGAAGGAAAATCTCTTAATCTAATCTTTTGATACACAATAATCGTATATCAACCTACATCTTCAACCAATACACGAGGGTAGGGTGTAGCCTACATCTTTTCGGTAAAAACACACTCAAGAAGTGCAATACCATGATAACGTGTAACACAAGAACTAACATCTCTTGAGTGCAACCGTCAGAGCATGACCCTCACAGCCCCAACGGGTTCTTAGCCAACTGATTATGCTCACAAGACATTCAAATGGTTGGGGATTTCGTGAGTTATTGAACACTTACAAGATGTGAGAAAGATGGATGACAAAAGAATGAATAACACAAGGATAAGAGATCAATCATGACCACAACTCAATTCAATAAAATAGAGAACAACTTGGAACAGGAAGAAAAATGAAGGGATATACCAACACCATATTCATGTGTGCATGTCGTGCAATGTGCAAAAAGAGCAAAGAGAATGACCATGAGACACACCAAAAACTTACAAGGACAAAAAGAGATTAGCCCAAACATATTACACTTTATTCAATGGAAAGAACCAAGAAAATAATCAGAAGTAAATGCTTTCAACAATAGAGAAAAACTTAACAAAAACCAAAACCACAAGGACTCACCGAACAAGATAAGAAGAACCCACAACCTCAGAAAGAAGACAAATAACAAATAACGAAAAAGGAGATAGAGGATACCGAGGGAAACTCAAGGAAGAGGAACAACCCCAATGGACTTACGCAGAGAATGGAAGCAAGCCACATCGAGAGGCTTAGTAAGAATGTCCGCTAACTGATGCTCTGTAGGAATGAACTCCATGGTGATGTCACATTTTTCAACGACCTCTCGAAAAAAATGATGACGAATATCAATGTGCTTAGTTCGAGAATGTTGAACAGGATTCTTCGAGATGCTAATTGTGCTAGTGTTGTCACAAAACAAGTCCATCGTTTGCTGTTGAATACCATAGTCCCGAAGCATTTGACGCATCCAAAGAAGCTGTGTACATGCACTAGCAGCAACTATATACTCAGCTTCACAAGTGGAAATAGATACCGATGTTTGCTTCTTGCTATGCCAAGAAACAAGATTATTCCCCACATAAAAACAACCACCACTCGTACTGTGACGATCATCAAGGTTGCCACCCCAATCAGCATCACAATAACCTGCCACAATACTATTAGTATCTCGGGTAAACCACAGTCCTTGATCAAGTGTGCTACCAACATACCGAATGATACGTTTAACAGCAGTGTAATGAGACTCTTTACGATTAGCCTGAAATCTAGCACATACACCAACACTATAAGCAATATCTGGACGACTAGCAATGAGGTACAAAAGGCTGCCAATCATACTACGATACTCACGGATATCAACAGACTTACCTAGGATGTCCTTACCAAGGTGTACCTTCTCACCCATGGGAGTATCATGGCCACCAGAAGAGTTTAAACCAAACTTCTTGACAAGTTCCTTGGCATACTTGGTTTGAGAGATAAATGTGCCATGATTAAATTGCTTCACCTGCAAACCAAGAAAGAAGGTTAGTTCACCCATTAAACTCATTTCGAATTCGGAACTCATCAACCTAGAGAAGGACTCAGAGAGAGAGGAACAAGTGGATCCAGACACGATATCATCAACATAGACTTGCGCCAAAAGCACATCTTTCTCCCTTCTCTGAATGAACGGAGTGTGGTCAACACTACCACGAGCAAAACCTTTCCCTAACAAGAAGGATGTCAGACGTTCATACCAAGCACGAGTGGCTTGTTTTAGACCATACAAAGCTTTCTTTAATTTGAAGACATGATTCGGAAAATGATGATCGACAAACCCCTTGGGTTGCTCAACATATATTTCTTCGTTTAGAAAACCATTCAGAAATGCACTCTTGACATCCATCTGGTACAATTTAAAATTTAAATGGCAGGCCAACGCAAGAAGTAGCCTGACAGACTCCAACCTAGCCACAGGCGCAAAGGTTTCACCGAAGCCAATACCCTCAATCTGACTATAACCTTGAGCTACCAGCCTAGTCTTGTTTCGCACAATCTATCCATATTTATCCAGTTTATTTTTGAAAATCCACTTGGTTCCAACAACATTAGTATGAGTCGGTCTAGGAACAAGTGTCCACACATCACTCCGCTTAAACTGACCAAGTTCCTCCTGCATAGCAACTAACCAATCATCATCAGTAAGAGCATCAGTTACATTTTTAGGTTCAATAAAAGAAACATAATGGGCACAATTCGTCTCTTTGGCATGTCTACGAGTCAGACGCTTATCATTAATGTCACCAATGACATCGCCAATAGAGTGATGTTTTACATGAGCCAAGGCTTTCTCAAACAACTCATCAGGCTCAACAGTCATTGTTGGAGGATCCTGGGGGAAGTCGGGTGTTGTTGGTGTAACTGGATCATCAGACGCTTGCAAGTCACTTTCATAGTGGGGAGCTCATCCGAATCAGCATATAGGCTGACAGAGTCATCAATCAGAGGTGGGGAAATTGGAGAAACATCCACAGACTCTGATAAAGGCGAAATAACCGCATAATCCTGAGCACCAGTAATAAGAGAAAAGTCAGAAACAATAGTGTCATCAGCAACAACATTGAACGATTCCATGACTTTGCGAGTGTTATAGTTAAATACTCGAAAAGCTCTACTATTAGAGGAGTAACCAAGCAAAAGAGCAACATCACCTCGACTGTCAAACTTGGAAAGGTTTTCTCGATCCTTGCACACATAACAAACGCTACCAAACACACGCATATATTTGAGGTTCGATTTCTTACCATACCACAATTCATAGGCAGTTTGAGTAGTACCAGACCGTAGATATACACGATTTATAATATAACATGCAGTGTGGACCGCCTCAACCCAAAACTTCTTAGGGACATTCTTGGCATGTAGCATAGCACGAGCCATTTCCTGAATGACACTAGGCCTGTGAAATGGGCCGAGCTAGGGCTAGCTCGGCCCTTCAACACTTAAGTCTTATAGTCTTAAGGGTCGGGTCAGCCCTACCCTTACTATTCATGAGGGCCGGGATAGGGCCGGGTTGACATCAAAATACCCTACCCTTACCCTTTTCTAAAGGGTTGAAGGTCGGGCTCATAGTCGGGCAATTTTCAACTGTGTATTTTACTAAATATAAATGAATTTACAATGTAATTCTAATAAAAAAAAGAAATTTAACTAAAATTAGAATATACTCAATTTTTAAAAATTGTCTACAGGTACATTCCCAAAATAAATGTCTACCATTATTACATAAACAATATCATCGCATCTACATAAACAAGATCAACATTACGTTATATAGTCCATATATATAATTACAATAAAAATGGGGTACATCATCATTTAAAAGCACAAGATTTGGATATCCTTAATAAGGGTTTCATTAAAATTAGGTGTGAACTAAGGGTAGTAATGAATTTAACTATAAAATATGAAAGGGCTTAAAAAGGGTCATATAAGGGTCGGGCTTAGGGCCAGGTTACACATTTTAAATATTGGCCCTACCCTTATATACATCAGGGCCGGGCCGGGCCGGCCCTTAAAATTTGGAGGGCTTGACTTAGAGGGCTTTTTCATCAAAAGGCCGGGCCGAATAGGGTCGGGCCAAGGGCCTAAGGGCCGTTTTAATAGGCCTAAATGACAAGATTCTTTCGTTCAACAACTCCATTTTACTGTGGAGTGTACGAAGCCGAGAATTCTTGCCAAGTACCGTTGGCAATGCAATATTCGATAACAACTGTGTCTGTGAATTCACCACCTCTGTCACTACAAACTTGTTTAATTTGAGTGTCTTTCTCATTTTGGATACGAAGACATATCCCCTGAAACTCAAGAAACGCATCGGATTTTTCACGCAAAAAGGACACCCAAGTAAAACGAGTAAAATCATCAGCCATGACTAAAATGTACCGTTTACCACCTAAGCTCGGAGTGCGAGTGGGACCCATGAGATCCATATGAATGAGCTCCAATGGAGATGATGTGGTAACAAACTTTTTCTTGGAGTGCGAACTGCGTATTTGCTTACCTATTTGACATCTTCCACACACAATGTCACGAACTCTGCCAAGTTTTGGGACACCCCTAATGAATTCATTTCGTGTCAAGTTATCCAGGAGTTCAAAGTTGACATGTCCAAGACGTTGATGCCACAACTGGACCTCATTCAGTTTGCTAGTCAGACAACTAACAAGAGGTGGAATCGGTTGTATAGCATTGCAATTGTCCGTGGTACGCTTACCTGTCATAATGCACTTTCTAGAACTATCAAGAACAATACAGACATTTTTAGAGAAATTGACAGTATGATTAGTGTCACACAATTGGCTAATACTAATCAAATTAACACGTAAACCGTCAACTAGCAAGCAAACATCATTCGAAGATAAACCAATACCATCTACAAAACCTTTACCAATCACAGGGGAACGTTTACCATTTCCAAACGTGACACTACCACCATCAATGGCAGTAACAGAGGAAAAGAGTTTAGCATTACCAGACATATGTTTCGAAGCACCACTATCAAGTAACCATTCACTGTCGGAGCTAGAAACGTGGAGTGCAGTAATAGCCACATTGGAAGACTTACCTGCAAAAGTACACAAACAAGAATAAGATGAATATTGGAAATGTGGATAAAAATGTGACAGATGTGAAGGAGATGTCCAGGAATGAGATACACTATTATTCACATCACACTGAGAAACCCAATGTCCATGCTGACCACACAAGAAACAAACTAGTCCACGTCTACGACCCTGTCGAAGAGCACGTCGAAAAGGTTTCCATTTATTTCGAGTGCCCACCACAGCTTTGGTTGGAGAGCCACCCGACTTTGTGACCGGAGGAGTTGGTAGTAATGGCGGCAGTTCAGGAGATGACAGCCCATTGTAACTTATAGAGGACTTGAGACGAAGAAGTTCCTTTTTAACATCCTCTAATTCACTAGTCAAGATCCTACACCGAGACGAACATTGTCATGTTCAAGAGCAGCGAGATTGCTTAACAATTTAACGTTTTCAATACGCCAAGAATCAATCTCCTTATCCAAAGCTAAAATGGAGGACGAGCTACAAGATAGTGAATCAAGTCTCTCTTGAAGAATACTACTCGTCGCTTCCAACCGTAGACATTCCTTCCTAGATAAACGATAGAGAGTAGCCCAATCATCATTCTCATCAAGAATTAATTCCTTATCACCATCACTAGAGCAATTTTGACTACAAGTCGATTGCTCATCAGATAATCGAGCCACAAGCGATGTAAAAAATGAACTAGAGTAAGACATAGCACTTAACAGATCTGCGCGTGAGCCATTACGCTCCATAACTATCACCATGCGACTGATACCAATTGAAACTCTACAAACAGTGCTATAACCACAATCACAACTAATCAAACAAGCAAAGACAATGAGCAGAAAGTAAATGAACACGCGATATTTTTAACGTGGTAAAACCCAATATGAGAAACGTCCACAGTTGTCCTCGCGATAACAAATAAATCCACTAGATGAAAAAAGATATACAAACCTATCAACTACCTGTAATCACTGCGAGTTGACACTACTGGTTATCTCTAACACCTTGACTTCACCAGAGTACCTTGATGTACACACAAGACACTCGACTTCTTGATGAACACACAAGAAGACTCGAAGCCGATCTCAATAATCAATAAAGAAGAAGAAGATGAATGGAGAAGAAAGAATGAGTTCAGTCACCAAAACACAACCCTAAACAAACTCAAGAAGAAGACTTGAATTGAACTGCCAAAGAACTAATTTGTTCTTTGGTTGAAAAACAATATATAGTTAGGGTTTTGGAAGAGAGAGAAAATGGGCCGAAACATGAAAAACACACCACGACATACGTACGCCCTAACTAGGTACGTACGTCCCTGAACGAGAAAGTGATCTGTTGAACAGGACGTACGTACGTCCTAACTAGGTACGTACGTACTGTACCAAACAACAAACTGACAGACTTGAGATGAGAGAAAGAATACTCGGTACGACACTCACACATCAAGGTATTCCTAATAATGAGATCAAGGCGAGATAACCTCGAACACATTGCGAATGAGCCTGTGGCTCAATGGTAGCACCCCTCTCACAAAGTGGGGAGGTCCTGGGTTCGAAACACGTCAACAGCGGATTGTTGATATAAGTTTCCACACGTAATTTAAAAGGGGTAGGGGTCCCCACAACCTCACTTGCCAACCAAAAAAAAAAAAAAAAAAAAACCTCGGACATACCAAGTCACAAAATAATGTCAAACAACCGAATGTCGGTTTCATAGGCATGTAGCAAAGCAGCTACAAGAAGTAAGCAACCAATCACAGTAGTACAGTACCCATATAGCTAGCCATCTTCTTCTTCCTTCTGTGTGTTCACTAGGTCGTCCCTGCCCTCTTCTCTGAATGAATACCCTTCTAAAACATGCCAAGTTTGGAAATTTATAGATGTAAGTTAATCGACTTTTTGACCAACATGAACCTGATTATGTAGGAAGGTTCATCAGGCTTTTGGTCATATTCATGATTTCACACTAGGGATTTGGCGTGTGGGTTGTCACGTCATGCACCTATTTGGCTATTTCAGAAGTTGTATGTAGACAAATTGGTAAAACTAATGTCCATTCTTTGTTGAAAATTGATTTATATTTACTCCACGCACATGCAGTCACAGTGGTTAAGGCCTTAAGGGATTGTTTTTGTAGGGTTCTTGACCACAGATTTTATCAATCATTTTGGTCAAGTTAAACACGTATGGTATTCAAATGAAAAACATTTTGATCCAAACATCTTGATTCAAATTTGATTAAAAGTATCAGCATTGCTGGAGAACTTCTGCAATGCTTTCTTGCTAACAGGAAATTCAGCTTCTGGTCAAGTGTCATTCTTAGTCGAGACAGATTGGTAATGTTATTCCTTTCTGTGATGATAGCACCCATTGCTGATTGGAGATGGATCATAACCAACTAGCTAAGTTTAGAAGGAAACACCAAGCTATACTGAAATCCATAAAGCTCTGGTATATGCAATCTATACTTGTCAATCTATTTTTTTGCATATATTTAACTTTGCTGAAGAACCATAGCACGCATTGCCATGTTCCATTATGAAAACCTAATATGTGCAATATAACAATAATAAAGCAAACAATAAAGCGATAAACAAGTAAAGAACACACGATATTTTTAACGTGCTAAAACCCAATATGGGAAACGTCCACGGTTGTCCTCGTGACAACAAATAAATCCACTAGATGAAAAGAGATGTACAAACCTATCAACTACCTGCAATCACTACGAGTTGACACTACTGGTTATCTCTAACACCTTGACTTCACTAGAGTATCTTGATGTACGCACAAGACACTCGACTTCTCGATGAACACACAAGAAGACTCGAAGCCGATCTATGAAGCAAGCTTACACTAGAGTTTCTTGATGAACACACAATAAGACTCGAAGCTGATCTTAATATTCAATAAGGAAGAAGAAGATGAATGGGGAAGAAGAGAATGAATTCAATCACCAAAACACAAACTTAAACAAACTCAAGAAGAAGACTTGAATTGGACGGCCAAAGAACTAATTTATTCTTTGGTTGAAAAACAATATATAGTTAGGGTTTTGGAAAAGAGAGAAAATGGGTCGAAACTTGAAAAACACACCACGACGTACGTACGCCCTAACTAGGTACGTACGTCCCTGAACTAAAAAATGATCTGTTGAACAGGACGTACGTACGTCCTAACTAGGTACGTACGTCCAAACCAAAAATAAAAGATCTGCCTAACCCAACGTACGTACGTCCTAACTAGGTACGTACGTACGTACTGTACCAAACAGCAAACTGACAGACTCGAATGAGAGAAAGGATACACGGGACCACGCTCACACATCAAGGTACTTCCTAATAACGAGATCAAGGCGAGATAACCTAGGACACACCTAGTCACAAAATAATGTCAAACAACCGAATGCCGGTTTCACATTATACTTGGGTTTTTTTTTTCCATTATACTTGTTACAGACCTTGTAACTGTCCTGTTTTTCAGCAGGTCCAAGGAGTGTGGTTACTATGTCATTTGCCAATATCATATCCGCTGCTATATCCCCAGAAAGCGAGGAAACCCAAAAGATGGATGCACTTGTTGGAAAGAAAGGGAAGTAATCAAGTCGAGTCCTTTTATCGACTGCTGGAGGACGGAGATACTAAATTTGTACATGTTATGTGTAGAATATAAATTGTCCAATTATTTTCTGTTATGGTGTTTTGCTAGTTGTGTTGGTGTTAATACCTTTTAAAGCTGTCCTGCTGCTTTTAAAGGACAACATGGTTGTGCTAACAATGTTTTGCCACCAGTATGTCACCAAATATTGCATTTTCCTGACATACAATTCTGGAGTTGGAGCTGAAAGATTAATGTGAAGTTATTATGTGGAATGTATAGATATTTTGTTCATTGTAAGAAAAGGTTCTCATTTTTCTTTGTTATGTTGGTTAAACTCGTTTTTCACACAGAAAATGGTAAATGGTACAAGATTGAACTTGGTTAACCCAAGTCGTAATAATCATGACAAAAAGATAACTGATGGTGGGTGGTAATTAAGTTGGCGAAGGTTCCAACATTGATTGTCCACTCTATTCCACCTCTGGCAGTGGTGATATCTCATCTTGTAAGGAGGATTTATGTGGTATATGACTTGAACTGAAGGAGGATTTGTGCAGTTATGACCTGAACTGAACGTTCCTCTCGAGACCACATGCATGATTTAATGGAGGTTGTAATGCTGAAACCAGACTACAGCTACTGCTGAAAGTCTGAAACCCATCCAAAAACATTATCCAGTGGTGCAGGGTCACATTT
Organism: Aquilegia eximia; assembly: GCA_023053565.1. Lineage (NCBI taxonomy): Eukaryota > Viridiplantae > Streptophyta > Magnoliopsida > Ranunculales > Ranunculaceae > Aquilegia > Aquilegia eximia. The sequence continues at coordinate 31,865,327 of JALIGU010000003.1, forward strand.
CCAAAGTACTGTGTGATTTTGGGGTTTCGTTTTTGAAGGTGAAGGATAAAGGGTTTGGCATACGTACAAGCATGCAAATCGTTCTCAAGTACACTTTACCATGAAGTTGAATATGGGAACTTTATTGGCTGTGCTTGTTCACCTGCAAAACCTGCAAAGCAAAAACTTACACAGGTTTACATAATTTTTCTAATTTTTTTTTTAAAACTTTCCAGTTTTTTTTAAGTAACCTGTGCTTGGTAACATCTATCTATCTATCTATCTATCTACTATATTGAACATCAAAAAAATTCGAGGGTATTCCTCGATGCACCAGAATAGAGCTTTAGAATTTTTGTGCAAGATCGGGACCATATTACCCTTTTGGGCCTGGTTTTTCAGTCAATTCACAAATACATTTTCTAACCACTACACCCATTTAAGACAAAAACGCATATGCTTCCCTTCTCTTAAACCCATCCGCTCTTTGCACTTCTCCTTCCATGAACGTCGTCTTCTTCCATCTGTTTCCTCATTTTTGTATTTATTAATTTCATTTTCTGCAATCTTGGCGAACATCCATGTGATATTGATCTCTCGCGCAAACTCTCGCAGGTCAGTTCCCTTTCGAATTTGGTGTGATTTTGCATTCCAATTCTTTTGCAGTTGATGCAAATTTCTTTTGTCTATATGTTCGCAATTGTTAAACTTTTTATACAATAGCTGATTAGATCTTAAAATTTCTCCTCACCATATGATCAAGTTTCATTAGGTCGTCGTACTTTGGGTATAGCACAGATTGATTATGATTAGGATAAACCTTACAGTCTAATTAGTAGAAAATGTAATGTATCGATTAGATGAAGAAATTAATTGTTGAATATTGTGACAAGTAAGACCCCCGTTGCTTTGCAACCTCTAATTGACTTTTTACACTAACATCAATGTTTATATAACTCGAATTAGAAGGCAGTGTCAATTATGTAGAATTATGAAACTGTACAATTTTCATTATGTATCCCTAAAACACTGAAGCTATTCATTTGCCCGGGTTTTTGTTTGGATACAAAGAGGTACATATGTTTACATTTGAATTTCAAGAGTTCTGAGCACCTTGAGAAATGCTTCTTTGTTTTCCTTATTTAATTTTGGTTAGTAGTTATGCAAGTGTTTTTGGTGTTTAGTTTTTTTTTTTTTTTTTTTTGATAATGTAGAAATTTTATTAAAACTCTACGAAAAAACACCAGTACACTTCCTGATCAGCAGGTATTGTACACCCCGTCAGGTTATCTCAGAACAACTAACCATAACCTGATTACATATCCAAATACAAAATAAAACAAAAAACAGCAGCAGAAAAAAAAATACTTGGATTGAGCTCTCCTGTGATCGCCAGAACAAACCTTGTAGTTGACTGGTTCTTCTTGCACCTGTATTTGTCTGAGTGAACCCTGCTTTGTTCCCTACTACTAAAGATAACCCCATAGCAATCAGAACATTGAGGTCCATCTCTGTCTTAGTTCACAGAAATGATGTCCTTTCATTGACTGCAGGTTCTCTTTAGATGCCTCCATGTAGTCATTTTAATTTTTTGAACGACGCCTTCAACATTGAATTCCTCATTCTCGAAGAGGACTGCATTATGTGAATTCCAGATGATAGAGATGATATTACCTCAAGTTTGCAGAATTGCAGATGATAGAGATGATATTGTTGTTGTGATCCATTGCCGCATATAAGGTGGGTTCTCTATGGTTGGTGAAGTATAATAAGGTGATTTTATCCGTCCACACTATTTGTTAATTGTGAGAGTGCGTATATCATAGAGCCCTTCCATATCATGTACGTTGTTGTTGTTGTTATTTAATACGATAAAAGAATTTTTGTTGGTCTCAGTTACAAAAGTATTATTTTCTTATGCTAGGATTTCAAGCCATGAAAAGTTCATGTAGATTATGAACAAGACATTGGATAATCTAGATTTTCACTTTCAAAGGTATAGATAATTATTAAATATTAATAATAATTGTTCTTCTTTTTTAATGCAGATTTGAGTGAACTATTGCACGGTATGGTTTGATCTAAAAGCTGGCGAAAATTTGCTACCACATTCCGCATAGAAAGGTAAGTTAACTAATTAAAACTAAACATCCATTTGGTTGAAACTCCAATCTCTATATTAATCTTTGAACCCTTCTATTGCTCTACTTTTACTATAAAAGAAAAGATAGCTTTGTTTTTCTCTTTCTCATTCTCGCTCCTTCATAAGAGTTCAGAAGACCCTTTCACGGCCTCCTTCAAAATTGGAATTATTAGGAGACCTTCACTTGCTTCCCTATTTCAAATGTTTGTTTCTATTTTTCTATTAGAGCTTAATTTAGAGTAGTAAGATATTCTTGTATTCTTCTTTCAACATATAATTTAGAAATTAGTAGTATTTTAGGAAATATTGAGTAAGACTAATATAATGTTTTACCTAAAACTATATGAATTGAACTGAAGTGCTGTAATTTATATGATCAGAATGCAGACTGATTTTCCATTGCTTAATCAATGAAAGTATACAACATTAGAGTTATTCGTATCGTATTCAGATTATACATAGGGTACTCAATCACTCAAGTTACAAATCAAAATTTACCAAACTCAAATATAGATTCAGAGTTGGGACTTGAGATAAAAGGGTCGCCTCATCGTATATTTTTTTTACTGGGACTAAACCCAAGGGAGGCTAGCACAGCTATCCACCGCCGCCGCATCATATATGATAACCCATATAATTAAATTATGTACAATGCAAGTATTGTACAAAACTGTATGATTGATCAACTAATGAAAAATTGATTATAGGACGGGAGTCCTTTCTGCTGTTCTTAGCACCCAATCAGGATGCGAAATTGCATTATAGAAAACAACACGATTAGACAAAGTAGGAAAAAAAAAATTTAACGACAGATTCCATCCAAACTGAGCAATTGATTGAGCAGTAAGACTAATATAATGCTTTACCTAAAACTATATGAATTCAACTGAAGTGCTGTAATTTATATGATCAAAATGCAAACTGAATTTCCATTGCTTAACCAATGAAAGTATACAACATTAGAGTTATTCGCGTCGTAGGTTATTCGCATCGTATTCAGATTATACATAGGGTACTCAATCACTCAAGTTACATATCAAAATTTACCAAACTCAAATATAGATTCAGAGTTGGGACTTGAGATAAAAGGGTTGCCGCATCGTATATTTTTTTTACTGAGACTAATCCCAAGGGAGGCTAGCACAGCTATCCACTGCCGCATCATATATGATAACCCATATAATTAAATTATGTACAATGCAAGTATTGTACAAAACTGTATGATTGATCAACTAATGAAAAATTGATTATAGGATGGGAGTCCTCTCTGCTGTTCTTAGCACCCAATCAGGATGCGAAATTGCATTATAGAAAACAACACGATTAAACAAAGTAGGAAAAAAAAATGTAACGACAGATTCCATCCAAACTGAGCAATTGATTGAGCTAAAAGATATAACTATAACTTAATCAGCACTGCTAAAGGCAGCAAAATAGTGGTAATTAAGGAAAAATAAGCTAGACAGGTCTGACCTGGAAGGCTAGAACTGCACTTAGGTGTTTTTTCTTGCTATTATTGGGCATTTAACCGTCATCAACACAAGAAGTCTTCACCCAAACTTAATCTTTGAATTGTAATAATACCTTAATCTTCAGGCAGGTTCTTTCATTTCCAAACCCATCATCAATAATCTCTTCTTCTACTCAATGTTTTTTGAAACATGGAGCTAACTCTAACATGTAAACATGTATGGGTAAAGTATTGTTTTGGATTAATTTTTTAGAGACTTAATATGGTTCTTGCATATATTAGTGACAAGTGTTTTAATTGCTTTGAGTTTACTGCGGATCCAGTTATGGTTAAGAAGAGTAGGTTTTGTAGTGTTTAAATCAGAATACATCAGTTTCAAGGATATTTTTACCCATAAATATAAACCCTTTTGCAATTTTATTATAGGTCTACTGATAAGCCCTTTCAGCGCCTTTTTAGTGATATGTTTAAATTTTTAACTATTCTTCATTGTATATCTTTGTTAGTTGATGTACTTGAAGGTTTTCATTGTTATCTAACTGTTCCCATTCCACAACTCATACTCATATATGGATCCAAATAATGGGATTTCGAGCAAAGAGTTTAATTCATTCTTTATTGCATGAGAAATATAGGAATCAAGTGTTTTGGATAGGATTTTTTAATTTTTCAGTTTGCAAGATTGAAAATTTTTACTTAGTTCAATATGTAGCAGTAAATCTCCAACAAATATATTGGATGTATTTCTTTTTTCTGTGCTCTGCCTTGGTACCATAGTCTATTCTACTATATTAGACGTCAAAAGAATTCGAGGGCATTTCCCTACGCACTAGAAACGACCTTTGAAAATTTATTAACAGTAAAAAAAATATTATTGATTGTTGCTCGATTTCTGCAGATCCCTCGGGTTGTGATGAATGTTATGGGCGTGGGCAATTTAGAATCTTATTCACTACCAAGTTTGAATGGATTGATCTCCATCGTTTGCAAGGAATTCAACTTCCATGAAATCACTTCGTCGCAGGTGATTATATCTTAAACTTTTATCTCGTCGTATTTGATCAATTTTCATTAAGGAGTACTTTTGGTGTAGCGGATATTGTTTATAACTAGGGCAAACCGTGATATGAGATGATAAACCCTTATAGTCCTAATTGGTAGAAAATCGTTCAACAACAAATTGGGTATTGTAGATTTGATGCTCTAATATGAAAATAAATTGATATTAAAAAATTTACCAAATAACATGTGTTATTATACATATATTGAATTATTGATTGCTTCCTTTTAAAAAGAGGTTTTCGGCGGTTGAAAGCCTGACAATCCATTCCATCACACTTGAGCTCAAGAAAACTTTCACATAGCAAAAAGGAAACAGAACAAAAAGCCCCACTAAAACATTTTTGCAAGTAAAAACTACTATAAATCCCTGTGAAACATTCAAAATTATTTACTTCTACAGGAAATATAACTCTTCATTGCATTGCGGGATACATGGAAAAAATAATATTGGGAAGTTCATGAGAGAGCTTTATTTCATTCTCCGTCCCCGAAAAAATGCAAGTGGTGTTCGACATCAATTCTTGGAGGCTTAAAGAAGAAGGTTTTGTGAACATTTATTTACTGCCACTTCTAATGCTTACGTGTTTAATCAGTGAATCTTTGTTGTTTATTTATAAGTATAGGTCGAGACTGATTGAATAATACATGAAAATCCTTTTATTCTATACTAGACTTAGCTTTTGTAATATTTTTCCTTTTTGTTATTTGTGTCTGTGCACGATGAGGTTGACAAGAACAGAACAGTCACACTAGACACTAGAGAAAAAACAAGATAATGTAGTTTGATAACTTGAACACTCTACACATATAAATTTGAAGCTTACCATATATAAAAAATAAACGAAAATTGACAAATGAAATTTATCAAAAGTAAATACAAATAGTGGTTCAATTCAAAGCGTTATTCCCCATCTAAGTACAACATAAAGGTTCGTGGCCTCACTTTTGATCAATCAAAACGTCATTTTTTACCAGCTTCTTGAACTTATACCATCTTCTACTTAGCTTTTTTATTTGAAGCTGTAACCAAACTCTGATGCATAAAGTTTACTATTAAACATTATTTGAGAACAAATGAGCTAGAGAGAAGGAGGAACATAAAGGATTTGAGAAGGACGATATGACTTATGAGTCAATGTCTTTAGTATGTCTAACTTTAGTTAGGCAATTGAAGTTACATGTGTAGAAGGACTTTAGTTAAATTAAACAAAAACTAGAAATGACTCAAGAACATGGACTTGATTCATTTGTCTTTCTTTCTTTTCCAGATTATAGCAACAAAGCTCTTATTCCTACTCAATCATTAATAAAACCCTGACAAAAATATTTTATAATGGTTTATTTTACTACCAAGTTGATGTGTAGCCGTGTTGGCTTTTTCTTAATGGTTATGGTTTTTAATTTGCGTTACATACTGTAATCTCTTCCTACACATGTTTTCTTAAGAGAAACACCCGTGAGCGGAAGTCAATTCTGGTGTGGGGATTTATAGTGGGTCTAGAAATAGATGAGCTACAAGGATTAGACATTGAAGGTACTTGAGAGTCCCTGGCCAGCAACTTATATTGTGTTCAACAATGAATTCGTTTGTTAATTTATAACAATTATTCTAAGATAATTCTTTCTTGCACTGATCCTATCATCACAAGAATGGGTTTTCTAAGACTTTGTTACCTGATGCAGAGATAAAAGTTTTGGCTAAATTTTCTTCGATAATCGCATGTTACATCTTGGTTGGACTAGAGCTTACACAATTGAATTTCCCCCGCTTGATGGTAAGGTCCTATCTCATATACTAGCAGAATCTTATTGTTGACAAATTCCAACAATCTAACTTGGGTTATATATCCTGATTAACAGTTGGAATTCTGTTCTATATGAATGTTTAGCTACATTGTTTTTTATATTTATGTAGTTTGAAGCTATGATTTTTTCCCCAAAAGAAAAATAGGTAATTACAAGTGCTACCTAGCTGTGATTTGCCCATGTGAGAGGATGATTTAGTTGTACTTTGTTTTCACTAAAATTACTCTAATTAATTTTAAGAATAAGGTTGAGGGTAGTCCTACTCAAACACTATGTTGCGTCTTAGCTTTAAGAATATGGGTGATAAAAGATCTTATCGAATAAGTTCTTTCCAATATTTATTTCTATATCTTATTAATAAACATATAGCTATCAATATGCTTGCAGAAAACAAAGGTAAAGGATGCACTAATGGGAACAACCTTTGAGATAACAGATTGAATAACCCAAGTGGATCTTTTGGCTGATGAAAGGATCATAAGAAAAGGCGTACAAAGGGCTTCAATTTCCAGTATATGTAAAGTGAGCAGGGAAACAACAAACCACTTAATACAAGGATGTTCAACGTCCAAGGATGCATGGCGATGTAATTCTAATTTTCTTAGAAACAACTAATAATTGTAGTCATAAAGCTACTGAAATACAGAGTTATCACAGGGGTCAAATACACTTCCAGTTTAGCTTGGGAACCATGTACAATAATATAGTATATTGGAACTTATGTTAGAAATTAGGAGCATGGCTTGGGAATGTCAAAGGCACAGAATGACAAAGGTAACATGCATACAAACGCATGAAGGAAAGCCTACCTTCCTCACCCATTTATAGAAACCTTATGGTAGATATTCTATGTTTATTGAGAAATGAATGAAGATTTGAGATAATCGGAGTATTATGTACTTACCATTGTAAAAGATCTTTGTGTTACTTTATAAAACTTAGCTTTTTGCAAAAATAAAAAAAGTTTTTTAATTTTTTTTTTTTTAAACAAAGACTATTTTATTAATGAGCTAAAAAATTTATACAAAAGTAGAGGACAAAACACGCTACGAACTGCACTGCAAGTCCTTTCTAAATAGCGAACCCGATTATTCTAAATACATATTCATTTGAACCCGCAGTCATCACGTTGCTATCCATTACCTTCTGTACTCTTTTAAGGAGCTCAACTCCTTCTTAGCCTAATAATCCAAATGTGTTAAATGCAAAAGGGATAAAACTATGTTGGTTAGCCCTACAAGCTCCACATGTTTTTTCACTTTTGTTGTTGCTGCATTGCTAGCTGCTAGCCCCACCTCTAAAATCCCAGCATCCAGCCCGACCATCAGAGATGCCCTGTAACATCAACACACTTTTTTTTTTGTGTTTCAGTAACATTAAAGTATTCTTACTAATGTAAGATATCTTTACTTCCATTTATTATTTATGTAGGAATTTCATGGAGAGTTCGAGATGCGAGAAATGGGTACACATAGAAAATTAACAACCTCTGCGTGTTGCTACATAATGGATTATATTTGAGTTTTTGATATTTATTTGGTATATTTAGTTGTTTTTTCCTATTTTCCATTTTTTATGTGTTTATCTGCATGCTTTGAATACCTAAATTTCATATTAGGATTTATTTGAGTGCTTGGTGGTATCTTGATTTATTTGAATGTAGCAAATGTCTAATTTTATGTTTGATTCATTTTATATGATTAAATCGAATAAATCTTGACGTAATCCTTCCACCTAAATATTATCACCTAGCCCGTGCGTAGCATGGGTCCACCTACTAGTTTAAGATAGAAAGTGGAAAAAAGACGTGGAGAGAAAAGAAAAGGGGGACCACAAATTCAGATAGGAGAGAGAAAGAGAGAAGGAGGAGAGAGAAAGAGAGCCGCCAACTGTTTTCTTTTATATCCGGGATTTATAAAACCGTAAGAAATGTTGAGCTGGTTTATCATTTTAACAAAAAATTCCTATGGGGACCATTTGTATTTAACATCACCAAGCAACAGGAATCATACAAACTTTTAGGAAATCTGACGTGTCTTGTTTCCCCAACTGTTTCCATAAAATTTGCAGCGAAACAAGCACAGCCATTATGTTTCTCATGAACGTTTTTCCATGAATCTGCTCTGTACATACTTCGGTATCCAACAAAAATGGGAGCACAGCTACCAATTAAACACAGTATACTCTTACACAATACAATGACAGTAATCACAAAACAGCAATGACCGCTATTCTGAAGCTTCTCTAGTATATAATACAGAAGATCAGTATAAGAGCATACTATATGTGTAAGGATTAGTATTGCAAGACTGAAAATTCCTGCATTTAATATAGCTCCTATTTGTCAGGATCTTGAGCAGCAACAATGCTTCAGATAATTCATTATCTGCTGCAACAAACCACAACCATCATGTCTGGTAGACAGTATGATTGGTTTTGCTGTACATGTGAAGTAGACTTCTGAAAGATGGTCGTCAGAAGTCCTCAAATCATTATGTATTTTCTTCAGTGTCGTCGTACATACCATTATAGTTTGGGGCACTGCAATTCATTAGCGGTCCTGAGTTCTCTACGCCGTGTGGCAGTTGGGCATATTGCCAAACAAGGCTCACTCAGTGTCTTATCCTCTTCGTTTATAGGAGGATGTACTCCGAACTTGAACTGCCAGATAAATTTACATGAGCAGGAATAGTAGTACGCGTCTATAATCGAGACTATAATCAAATCCATTTCAATAAATAATCTTGCGAGAAAATGTTTGCTATCCCTCTTTTTGAGTTTAATACATTTTAAGAAGATGAGAACTTTAAGGACATGTAAATTTTTATTACCTGACAGCTGTAATCGCTAAAATCAGGCTCCATCACTAAAGGTACTCCCATGTAATCATTAATGAAAGCCTGCAAGTAAAACAAGTGTAAGTGTATAGAATGTGGCAGAAGAAGTACAAGCTGTTGTAGTAAGCTCCAAGAAAGATACATACACAAACACAAATGACGAGAAAATAATGATTTGGTTATAGTTATATGTATTTATCAACTGTCAGATCTATGCAACTTCAATTTAATCCTCCCAAGCATATTAAGAAATTATATTGGTAACAGAAGAAGAAATTGATCTGTCGGCATGTGGTAGACATGCTCCAAGAAATCCACAGTCCACAAGGCGAAATAAGATTATATATCACAAAGCACCAATATGCGTAACAGGTAGATCAGAATTAACTTTATGTTCCTACAATAATATTGAAGATCTATTTTGTCAAGGCCCTCCGAATTTTTGATAATAAAAGAAATCAATTACAGCAAAGCCTCAAGTTGCTCATCCTGCGAGGCAGGCATCTGTCTTAAAGATGGTGGCTGATTGATCAGGGAAATAAGCAGATATACTTCTATAAACGATTCACATATAACCAAGCACAGAAATATGTGTAGAAATAAGACACAATTACAAGACCAGATTTATTAGTTGCGATAGTTATGTACAAGTCCATTTTGCAGCTATGAAGTTCCTGTCTACATTTTCAGTTGTTCCAGATGTGCCCTTTTCAAAGGTTCTCCCTTACAAAATGTCCCTTACCTGCCCTTTTAACTTCACGAAAATTCTTGAAAAAGGTAAGACTTCCCCATCTCCCTGTATATACTTCCTATTTCATGAAGTAATTTACTAAAAAGTGAAATTAGCAGTGATTTTCTCTTTGTTGGTGGATCCACACAACACTCTTATGATAGACTTTATTCATATTTGTAGATCGTAATCTGATTCAGTCTGGGACTATTAATGTTATAAACAATATATACTAAAGGGTGTAATACGTACATATCTAATATATGTTGGTTTATATCAACACGATATCCAATATATACTATGTCCATGGAGAGAGAAGGGCGTACGATTGGCACGGACCTGTGTTGGCAGCTTACATGTGTTGATACAAATCCCTACACATTTGCTTTCCTCTAAATACTTGCACTTCTCTACTAACACCTATATGAATCCATTAGTACAAACAGTATAAAAATATAATTTTAGAATGAATTCAAATGAGGAGCTCAAAATCATTACCCCAGTTTTCCAAGTGGATCCATCAGGAAGAACGATAGAATTCACTTTGCAGGAACCCATAAGCCATTGACAAGAGAGTGCAGTCACCCTTGCTTCAAAGCACATAGGATGTCAGAAAGATCAACCACAGACACAGCTTAAAACTTTTCTTCAATTTTATAGAGAAGAAGGCTCACTGGATGACCAACACCTCAGTGTTCCAACCCACAACACATATATATGTACCTATCAATTTAGATGCCTTTAGTTACAAAAACAAGATCTTGTAACCCCATGTGTAGGTTCTAACTCAACGCCTTTTGCCTTGTCTACTGTGGACTGGCTAGATTGGTAGCTATTAAATTCACTTGGATGCTTTATAAAAATTCATTGAATACATTGAAATCTATGCACTTAAAGGCGCAGGCTCTGGGGTGAGCCTAGGCATCATCAAGCGCTGACACCGAAACTAGCAACATTTCTAGGTTCCCTAGGTGCGAAGCGTAGAGAGTGAGCTTAGAGCCTGGGTAAATACAAGTTAAAAAATTAACTCACCAACCATTATAGCAGCTACTTTTCCCCTTCCTAACGGTGCCACTAGCATCTTAAACAGTTCCAGCAGGAATGGTGGAAACAATGATCTTAATATCCGGACCTGTGTTGAAATGGATCCGAAATAGAGTACTAATTAGGTTCCTAAAGACAATTTTGATTCCACATACTGATTCAAGAAATACCTTTACTGTTGAACAAAATTGTTCTCAGCCAATCTGTACAAATAACATTGACCACTAGTGCTCTAAATTGGATAAATTGCTAAAACTCTTGTAAACAAACAAGAAAGAAGGGGCTAACGGAAATACCGATGCTTCCGCAGTTTCTGCATTGTTTGGAGTCTTCACCATGAGCTGATTTGCAACTTCAATGAGTCCATCATATCCAGGCTTATCTGAATCCCATCCAACCTCCTACAGATTATCATAGATATTCTACTCCTTAAGTACTCAATCATAAGACAACAACACTATGCTAAAAGTCTAGAACATAAATAATCGAAAACAACAGTAATAACTAATAAGTAGTACCTCAACCATTTTGTTCCGAAACAAAGTGAGTAACAAATGATCAAAGATTCCTGGGTTGTATTCGGGTTTATCGACCTCATTTCCATTTTTAATCTAGGGAAGTAAAAAATTGAAGTAGTTAAAATTACTGAAATTTGAACTAAGAAGTAAAGATATGAAGATCAAAGAGACTAACCGATTGAGATCGAACACAATAGTAGTGTTTGACATAGTTAAATTTGTGGGGAAAAGGTAAAGAACTGTTGAGATGACCAAGTAGATGAATAGTATTGTTATATGGCTTCATCATCATCATCATCATCATGTCTGCATACCAGTACAGTGAGAATGTCCACTCTTCTACTTCTAACCTTAAACCTCTTGAAGATAAGCTAAGGTAGCTAACTTAAAAAGAAGCTACGTGGAGTTACATGGACCAGTAAAAAGAAGCCACGTGTGGTGAATAATAGAATTGCAAGAAGAGCTAGCAATGAAGATGAATAGGATTATGACACTTGTACATTCAGTTATAACAGTTGCAATTTTAGTTAAGTTGATAGAGGATAATTACAGATAATTTTGTTTTACTGTTAAACATCTTCCAGTAAATAGGCATTGTGATTTGTGATGTTTACAGTATATGTAGGTGCTTTTGCTGGGGATCTTTTTCTGCCATATATACTTTCTTGCTAATATGAAATTCAGCTTTTGGTCAAGTGCCATTCTTACACGAGACATATATAATTCAGGGCCGGTTCTGGGGTTTTGGTGGCCTTAATCTACTTTTCCTACGAGGCCTCTCTGAAGACAAAAAATGTAAGGAAAAAAAAAATTGCCGTTTTGTTTGTATAGATTTTTTTCTCACTTCCCTTAGCAATATTTAATAGTAAGAAAAAAAAAGAACAAATCCACAAATATACAATTTCAACAATGAATAATTCTTTACAGAGAGAAAAAAAAATCAATGAACAATTTCAATTAAATTTATTCATTTCACTATGATGATTACTTAAAAAAAAAAATATTAAAAACTTAATAAAACAATATAAATCATTAATGAGAGGAAGATAATGAAAGATACAAAATTACAAACAAAGATAAGAAGTGAGTTTAAGTTTGTTTATTTCGGTGGGAGCTCCAAAAGTAGGAAAGTGAATGAAAGATTCGTGGCTGTGGGAGTTCATATTGATTGATTGATGATATTAGGGCTTCTAAAATCTGTAGTGGGCTTTACACAATTGGCTTGAAAAGTAATACATATAACACCTACTTTGAATGAAACTATGGACCCTATTACGTTTTGTGGCCTTAATCGACCGCCTACTTCGCCTACATGCAGATCCGACCCTCACATATTGGTGCGTCACAATGTTATTCCTTTTTGTGATAGCACCCAAGGCTGATTGGAGATGGATCATAGCCAATTGGAACAATTAGCTATTTTGGTCCCCTAATTTTGCTCAAATTTTCAGCTGAGTCCTCAAAGTTTAAACTGCTCAATTTGGTCCCAAATCTTTCAAAACGTTTGCAAAATGGTCTCACTGTTACCAAACATCTAACAAAGTTGCCTAGTGGCAGTTTACTATCACACGTGGTCTTTTAAATTCAAATTTTAATATTTTTTTTGCCAGATTAGCAGAGCACGTGAGTGGCACGCGCAACATCATATTGTTTAAAAATAGAACACAAACCCAAACTGTGTAAAAATAGAACCCATTTTGTAAAAAATAGAGAATTCTAATTCTACGCTGACAAACAAATTCTACAAACACAACCCACAAACTGATGTGTCTATCTACATAGTATGACCACATAAGCAACCCATAATTAAGGGAAAAAATATCTCCCACATTCTTTCTCTTTCCAGACCAGGAGAGAGAAACCAATACCCTTCTTCTTCAACATCTCTCCATAAAAAAATTCATCTCACTAAAAGAAATCAAAGAATAAACAACAAAATTACTCTTTTTTTTAATAAAATTTAATTTTCTAAATCACACTTTCTATTTATTTTGTAAACAATTTAATCTATCTTGGAATTCATGAATGGATAGATACATTCTCACTCTATTTGAAGTAGATAGCAAACATAGCCCACAAACATAACTAAAAGATTGATAATATATACAGTAATAAGAAGATGAGATTTTACTCAGAAATGCTAAAGAAGATGAAGAGGATAGATGAAAAGTCAAAGTGTTTTTGGTTTCTCTCTCTTTAATTTTAGTTTGTTCTAAATTTACCCTTGAGATTAATTGTAATTAATATCCTTGAGATTTTGTCCAAATAAAAGGGGAGTAGAGAGAAAAAACGTGGGAGATATTTCCCTCCTCATTTATGGGCTGTTGATGTGGCTATACCACATAGACACATCAGTTTGTGGGCTATGTTTGTAGAATTTGTTTGTCAGCGTAGAATTACTCTGGTAACTGCAACTCTTTATTATGTTTAGAGTGAGATAATCAAAGAACCTTTGGTCATCATCCTTTAGACAGTTTCTAAAATTGAAGACACAATCAGTGGGTGAACTGCAGTCTACATATGGACAGAATGTCTGAATAAAACTAGTCTGATCAAAGGGCATTCGATTGACTTCCCAAACCCAGAAATCAGGTCTAGGTAAGGTGCTAATTCCAGAAACTACCTGCTTCCCATGTGCACAAACTCAACTAAAATGCCTGCTTCTTTATTTTTTTCTTGCCATAAGCTACTACAAGTAAAGGGACTAAAATATGGTTTGTGTATGAACATATATGCAAGTACTATGTTGTTTTGCCGTAGAACAGACAATACCTGCACCAGCAAGACAATTTGATCCCTTCCCTTCCACCCCCAACCCCTGCATGTTGGTTCCTGAAGTATCTGTATCACTTGACCTTTTTCTGTTTCTTCCTTGTTTTTGTGAATGTTTATACCCAAAGAATATGTGGACAAAGGCTCAGACTCAACCAAGGTCAAATGCAGATGGATCATACTTATGTGAAGGAAAGACCGAGCTATTAAGATCTTTAAAATCAGTTGTAGTTGTAACTCTTTATTGGACTTGGCGTGAGATAAAACAAAGAAGACGAAGCAACTAGATCAGAGAATCAGCTATTTACTGCACTCAAGAGGAGATACGACTTACCCAACATAAAGATTGAAAATACCCCACTGCAGAAGACAGAACATGACACTAGTCAGATTAGGGGACCAATGCACGGTTTCAGCTACGAGAACCAAATATGTGCATTTGGGAGCCTATCTCCTTTAGTTATCTAATAATCATCCAAAAAACCTCTTAAAAAAAAAAAAAAAAAAATTCATCATAGATGCTTGAGGATATCAGGGCTTGCTAAGGGAGCTTACTGACGAATATAGGTGGCAATTTACTCTGTTTCTATGTCGTACATCCAACATTATGATCTACAATGAGAATTGCTTGCATAAAAAAATGGCCACAAGGTGATTTATGATATGGACACAAAAGAGTCATGGACACAAAAGAGTCACCATTGCTACAGTCTCGTTATGAGCAACACAGATTACTAAAAGAGAAGCACATCTGCCTTGCATTATTATAGACATGACAGATGAGTAACAAGACGGAGGAAGTCTAACTCCAATCAGTCTACAGAGATTCAGATTCTAATGAAGCAACATAGCATCTGTAAAAAGTCCTCCAGGATACAAGTACTTCAAGCAACCGCTTGACGCAATAATCAATCAGATGATAGAAGAAGACTAGCTAGAGTAAGATTATGTTTACAACATTTTCTCAAGAAAGGCTAAGCAAATGTTGTAATCATATAATCAATGAATAATGAAAATAAAAATCGCATTTGTACGTGCACTGCACTTGAAAAAAATAAAAATAAGAAAAAATAAATCATTAATGAGGTGATGATATTTAATGTAAAAATATCTTCTCCAACAAAAGTGAACAAACATATATATACTTTGACATTTCAGGAACTTGTGTTACTCAACAGCCCAAACTTTAAATAAGGCAATAGCTTCAAGAGGTTTAGTTTATGTTGACAAAAAAAGTACATGGAGAAGCATGACTTAATATTCATATTTCATATATAACAATACCCCGCATGCACTTACATGATTATCAGGAACTAACTTCTGGGAGGCAAGGCATCAGGTTCCAAGTGCAAAGAGCCTTCCACAGAGAAACGTGGTATCTGGTGTGAAAAACTGAGCATCTCCATCCTTGTAATTGTCCGAATCAAATCAAAACCATTAACTTGTTGCCTTTGAAAGAAAGCCATATAACCATCCATCTCCACCAAACTGGCTATTTTCATTTCAGCACCTTCAGAAAAATCCGAAAGGACTTCAATAATATGACACTGGTGAAATTTAAAATCACCATCCTTCCATTTTGGATGCCAACTCTTGTACACAGCCCAAACTTCCATCTTTCTTAGGGTATATTTTGTACAAAGATTTTTGTATGCTCACCTCACAAGTTACCACATGTGAGAACTGTGACATGCTCAAGCTCGTCATAGTTCTCCCAGGCTTGAACAACCCACAGACATAGGCTAGATCCTCCTCCACCCATTGCTTCTCCTCATCAAGAATTGGGTAAGGATCCAAGAATGCTGCACAAACTTCAGTCCTTGAAACTACATTCTTTACAACAACATATCGACGAGGCATGGAGTCCGGACCATCGTATACAGCCCACACCTGATCTATAGCAAAATCTTTTCTTGACCATTTACATTCTGTTATTTCCTTTTCAACATCTGTAACTCCACTCGCTCTAGTTATGTTCCTCAACCTACTTGAACTTAGTTGATTTGAATCACTCTTATTTGCGAAATTGCGGGTGAAACCATGTTATAATTGTTAAACTTCTCAAGATCAAATATCAATCTTTTTCTCTTATCGGAAAGCACAGAGAACGCTTCACGAAGAACCTCAAGAGCAGAATCAGTATCAGGGAATGTGTTCTTGATGGGATTAAAGGACTCGAGAAAGTCACGGTACTTGGAAGCAATGTGAGACTCATCAACGTTGGGATCGACTTGAAGAATCATATACCAATCAGTAGTAGAGTCCTTAGAGCTCAGATTACGAGAAACATGGAGTATGTTACACACAATAATCATAGCTTCAATGTTTTCGAGGCAATGGGAAA
The DNA here is from genome assembly GCA_023053565.1 of Aquilegia eximia. NCBI lineage: Eukaryota > Viridiplantae > Streptophyta > Magnoliopsida > Ranunculales > Ranunculaceae > Aquilegia > Aquilegia eximia. The sequence continues at coordinate 31,882,033 of JALIGU010000003.1, forward strand.
TGCTTTCGAGCTTGGGATAATTTTAAACTAGCTTGTTTGTAATCTTTATTTTTGATAAATCTTTCTGCCATTTGAAATGTAAGAATTGCAGCTTGTTTTTGCTCCATAATTTCGCTAGAAAAGAAAAACCCTACAAAAACCCTGTTTGTGTTGTTTCCCTTTTATACTCAAACAGAGAGAACAAATTACCAAATTACTGAACAAAATCACCCAATAGTTCAAAAACCCCTTCACCAACAAAAAGAAAAAAAATTCAAAGGAAGAGAAATGCAGAGAAGATAATAAGTAAAAAAAGAAATTGAAAGAGGGAAATGAGTTACTCTGTAGTGAAGAGTTCAAAGATTGAAACTTGATGGTTTATTCCATTCAGATCAACCTTCTTAATCAACGTGCAAACATCATTTCAATCGCATTCTTCTTCTAGTTCTACCACTGGTACATTTGCGTTGAGTGTGAGTGAGGAGAAACTTGCTTTTGGTTTTGGAGAGAAAGAGAAAAGGCTTGAGAAAATAATTTCAGTTACTAACCCAAGAATGATACTATGGGTGGCTAGAATGTGGTTTTTTCGCAGGTCATGAACTACTACTAATGGCTGATGCTAGACTCTACAATGGCCTGCAATGAAACACTAGTGTTATTGTGTTGATGTTAGTGCTACATAGCATCAAAAGCATTTCTTGAAGAATAATTCTCACATGATAGCTAGTATCAATGCCAAAACAAAATGATAACAGTATAAGAAACATAATTCAGCAGAATAGTGTGTTCAAAGAGATAGAACTAGAATGATGTTTACAAGTTCTTATAGTCAACATAATATGAGCACAATCCAAATGTTTCTTGATAACAGTTAACAAGCAACCTTGATAGTAGATTTATAAGTCAGATAATACAGATTTGGTTAGTATAGATCTGCAATTGAGAAATATGTATTCCTCAAACAACCTGTATGTCTATAATCAACAACACCCCAGAGATGTTTCTGGTTGGGGCATCGCTAACTGAGAAAATTTGTCATCCTTTACAATCTTTTCTGACTGCATCGTAATGGCTTTTAGACTTTCTCGTTAAATTGCATGGGATGACTGGGCCGTTACAAAAATGTTTGTAACAGCAAATTTGTATAAGAGATAGAAAAGCAACAAAAACTCAAAACTAATTCAATTTGGCAACCATCAGTTATAGCAAAAGCCAATGGTTATGCTTCTTTATGTCCTCTGTCTGCCATACACTACACTTCAGGAACAAACTTAAATACAGCAATCTTGTCATTCGAAAGCATAGCTTACAAACAATACCAAAATGAAAAGACCACATTTTTCAGTGATTCCCTATAAATCAGACAACAGATATAGAATGTTGTGAGTCGTAACCAACTTAAGCATTTCCATATATACTTCACAAAAAAGAGCAAATCATCGACAAACTACTTCAGCAGAGCATGCACTTTGATCTTGATAGCATCAGATAGCCAAAGAAAAATACATTCATGTTGGTTGATGCACATGAATGTTTGCGCATCTTGATATGCCGTAAGCTCTGAACAAGTTTGCTTCTTCCGTTACAGGTACAGGATAAAGCTCATTTTAATCAAAGGAGTAAAGGTTCATTTTGTCAAATTCACCATTGATACCATGATTAAACCACAAATACAATATGGACGAACATACACCTACAAATGGGATATCTCCTAGAATAGTTACAAATAATGATCAAGACAGAAAAGTGTTGAATGATTGAATCTCATGAAAATTATCATATAGCAAACTTTAGCTATTGTAGTTAATCGTTAAATGATACATTGATAAGAAATCAATTACCCCCTGGACAACTGTCACAATGTAGAGCAGAGACATACTGGGTTACATTTGATGGGTGAGGGAGCAAACTGCATCCTACCAAATATAAGTCTAAATGACCTGTGTGCATTACGTGATAAAAAGTTAACAAGGTATACTGTGTGCATGATATGAAGTAATACTACCGTTCAAATTTGTTTACCTTGGTCCATCCATATGTGCGCTTCCCAGAGCAATCTACAATCAACTTTTTCATTATTTTATCAAAACATAATCAAAAATTGGCATGGGCCAAAAAACCCTAACAATTAATGTGGCTAACGTGATCAACAAATATTCATAAATTCCCAACGACATGAATTATTGCAATCACTGAAATTTAAAACAATTGAAAAATGTATGTTGACAAATTTCTCAGATTTCAAACGAATAAAAAGGTGATACTCGAACAGGCATGGAAATAATAAAGAAACCAATTAAAATTGACATCCACCTATCTTTAGCTATGGGAATACCAAATAAGGTAATAAACAACTGAAATAAACCGAGGACTTTTTGCCTTGAAAAAATAACTCATTTTAATGTACAGAGAAGTAAGCGAGTAGAGCAACATACTCTGGTTAATACCATGTACAAGCAGCAGTCAAGTACAGTAGCATATTATAGTGAAAGCTAGTGCAGGGGGGGGGGGGGGCAATACAGGGTACATCTTATCACAACTGAATGGGGGCAATACAGGGTACATCTTATCACAACTGAATTCCTCTACTTCAAGCAAGAGGTTTATTTCTTAGACCTTGGAGGCAATGCATCTGGTTCCAGGTGCAGCGAGCTTTCTGGGATGTCATACCGCTCTATTCCCGGAACTTTGAATGCTGGAATGCGGTGAGAGAAACTAAGAATCTCTGTTTTCGAAACTGTGCGGATCAACTCGAACCCATCATACCGATGTCTTTGAAAGAAAGTCATACAACCTTTTACCTCAACCAACCTGGCTACTCTTGTCCCACTTGCTTCCGTGAAATCGTCAAGGATCTCAACAACTCGATATTGGTAGTTGTTAAACTCAGACTGCTTCCATTTCTTGTTCCAATTTGTGTACATAGCCCATATCTCACCTTTCCTTGGGTATATCCTGTAATAAGACTGAGTCTTACTACGCTGGCACTTCACTGAATGTGAGAACCAAGACATTTCCAAATTGTGTACGGAGTTTCCCACTCTAAATATTCCACACACAATAGGTAGGCTTTCCTTCTCCCAGCAAATCTCATGATCGAGAATGGGATGTGACTCCAAAAATGTGACACGTACTTGGCTGTTTGATATCACATTGTTTATCAAGGCATATCTCCTGGGCATATCGTCCTTACCACTATATACAGCCCATACTTGACCAACTGAAAAATCATTTCTGCGCCAATTGAGTTTTAGGGATGGCGTATCTGAAGATGGTCTCATTGGAGGAATATACTCAAGAGCATGGTCCACACAAGATACGTCGCTCGAACTTTGTTCTTCAAAGGAATTGATGTCAACAGCATAGTCAGTCAAAGCCAACGGATCCAGATGAATCATCCCGTCCTCTACTCTATCTATCTCTCCACCTTTATATCTATATGCTGGAATATTGTGAGAGAACATGTACAAACTGTTTGGCGGAATCTGAAAACTACTTTGGTTGCCTTCGTCTGTGTCTCTTCTGTAGATGCTACTGAAACCCTCAACCTCCACCACGTATGTAACAAGTACACCAACATATTTCGAGTAATCTTTGAGAATTTCTACAATTTTAAACTTGCAACCATTCATGATTTCAAGATTTGATGACCACTCGGACAGGTCCCAGTCCTCATACACAGCCCAAACTTCTCCTGCCTTGGGATAAATCTCAAACTGCTCCGAGGTCACACCATGAACCCAAGAGCACATTTGTGAAAATACCTTTGTTCCACTGACCTTTTCCTCAGTCATCTCAGGATCCAGCTCAAAGGAGCCACAAGCAACTGGAAACCCAGCCTCACACCATCTCCTCTCATCTTCCATAAATGGGACTGGTTTCAACCATGTAACACTCAGTTCAGAGTTAGATTTCAAATTGATCCGAGCATATCGATGAGGAAATTTTTCTTGATGCTGAGCAGCCCAAATCTGTCCTACTTCGAATACCTCTTCTTTCCTATTATTCTCAAAATTATAAAATTTAGATTCAGGCTTTTCGTCAATGACATCTTCTGAAGACTTCAAATCCGTACCATCTGTTACCATCTGAGAACTCATACTGTTCTCAGCTCTATCTACTTCAATAACATTCACCCGTGATTCATCAGCATTAACCAATAAAGTATCATCCTCAGAATGCCTTGCCTTTTTCCCATGTGCCTCCCCATTACTCCCATCCGAAACTTCACTCATAGAAACCCTCTTATTCCCCGAAGAACTCTGTGCACTAACAACTACATCCTTATTTTTATCAAAAACAACTACATCCTTATTAATCATACTTGCATTATCAAAAAACTCCTTAGAATACAAACTGCCAAAACTATCCCAACTCTCAACTCTCTTCAAATCAAACACAGCTCTCTTCTCTTTATCCGAAAGCATAACAAAAGCAGATTTCACTAAATGAAGAGCCATTTCAGTCCCAGGAAAAAATTTCTTAATAGGTTGCAAAACTGAAACTAACTTCTGAGATTGAGTTCTCAAATCAGACTCATTAGCTGAATGTTTTAATTGAAGAATCCAATAATAATCAATCTTACAACCCGGAAATTCTAAACTCGACGCAGATAAAACATCACAAACTGTTAACATTGATTCAATATTATCTAAACTTGGTAATAACTTTTTTGCTTGAATTAATTTATCTCTAGCTCCCATATAATCTTCATTATTTATCATTTTTTCTGCCATTTCTTTACATCTCAATGCTTCTAACTTACTCTGCTGATTCATTCTCTCTCTGTCTCTCTTCTCAATCTTAACAACTAATTCACATGATAGAAACCCTAGAAAACTAAAATGATGAATTAAATTTAAATTTCAATACTTTGAAATTTAAAAAAAAAAATTAAAAGAGAAGATTAGGTAAATTTTTACCTTTTATTGAAGAACTTGAATATGATTAATTACTTTGAAATTTCTCTCACTATTTCTCCAATTCTCGATTCCAAGTGTTTTTTTGGGGAAAGTAAAGTAGACCATGAGAGAGAATTCTTGGTTTGTTTATCTTTCTTACTCATGGTCTGCTTTTGAAGTAAATTTACTGAAATGTCCTTCAGTGGAAATAGTTCAGTAAAGTTTATTATTTATTTGGACCACATGACAGTTGTTCGTTGGAGGAAAAATGATTCCCTGTCTTGTGGTACATTTATAAATAAAAAGTATTTTGGATTTTAGCGAATAAAATAAAAACACTTGGCCCACCACTCTATATTAGAGAGCAGTGACCAGCATTTCCAATGAGAAATGTTTCGCAATAGTGTGGACTATCTGGGACCAACGAAATGGGTCGTTTTGAACCCAAATCGTAGTCATGAGAATGCATTATTAATTTGAGATTTTTGGACATACACCCCATTTTGAAAGTCGATACCCCATTTGAAAAAAAATTTGAGATACCCCTATTCAAGACAGAAGAACTTTACAGTCGTAGGTGAGTTTTATGATGGATTATGATGGACGGCTAAGATAACACCACATCTTGAATTGGGGGTATCTCAAAAAAAATTTCAAATGGGGTATCTCAAATTTCGACTTTCAAATGGGGTATGTCCAAAAATCTCTATTAATTTTGCTATAGAACTTAGCATAGTTTTTTTTTTTTTTAAAACAATGCGAGTTCTATGGTTAAAAATTTTGATATTTTTTTTTACTGTCGATCAAGTTTGGTATAGACTTCTATAGAGTTCATTAGTTGTGTCTCGACTGTCTGTCAGTCAAGTGAAGCAACATTATACTGTTGTACTGTTATAATTGCTTATTAGCTAGTCTTACATGAATCTATCTTAATTAGCTAGTCAGAGTTAATAATTTTACGTAGGGGTTCACATGCAATAGGTGATGGAGTAGAAGTAAACAAAAAGTTCACAAAATGCTACGTATGTATTAAGAATCTAGAAGACCTATGAATATCTTGTCGAGTGAGTGAGTGTCGTCGAACTAGCTAGAAGCAGGCTCTGTTTAGTCATGTTATGACCATTTCTTTGTAACTGGCGTTGTTGTATGTTTGTTTATAGGCCTTTGAGTTCATATTACAATCTGATTTAATGAGTGAGTTCATATATATTACAATGGTTGATTCATGTCTAATTGGCTAATTGCACAAAACTAAACAAAATACGAGTAAACAATACTATAAAAGCATTGATGGGAGGTGGGTAGTGGGTAGTGGGTACACTAGAGAATAGAACTGGGCTTTGAATGGACTGAGTTGATGGGCTGATTTAAATGGGCTAGATTTGTTGGGTCTAGTTACTTTCTCTTCAAGTTAGAAAAAGCCTGATTTGATTTCATTTTTCTAGATTCACTCTCTTTCTTTCTTTCTTTCTTTCTTCTTCACACTGTGTTGAGACGAGAGAGAGAGAGAGAGAGAGAGAGAGAGAGAGAGAAAAGCTAATAAAGCAAAGGCGATGGAAGAGTTGAAAACAGTAATGAATGAACACATAGATCAAATGGCAGATCTGGTTGAGAAATTCACTGCTGAACTTCGTACTGGTTTTCAACCTGCTGTTGATAATTTCAAAGGTTTCTTTCACGCCATCAATTGGAAGGTACAACATCAATTAACACTTTTTTCAATTCTATTTCATCAAATTACTTCAATTTAAACTCTCTAATTCACTTCTATAATTTGTATGTTGATTTACTTAACAAAAAAACATCAATCAATCAATTGATTTCTATAGATTTAAAGGTTCATCAATTTCTACTTCACGCAATGATACCAAGTTGAATGTGGTATGAATATTATATGGGACAAACAGTATAGACCAAATGTTGAGAAATGCCAGGTTTATCTATATTCTTCCCACTATTCAAACAGTATAGAGACCAAATGTTAAGGAAATCACCATGGAAGAACAAAGCTAAAAGTGTTGATACAATATCCCAATTTGTGAAACAGCAGCAAGATTAAAGGTTTAAGATAATTGAAATTTATGTCTTCGAATCGTTAAAACAATTAAAAAGGGGACTACCTAAAAAACATCAGTACGAAACAACAAGTCCACTATTTCTTGTGGAAAAGATTAAAATTAACAGACTGCTTTTCAAGTAGCAATAAACTAGATGAAAACTTGAAAATCCCTTCCATCAACATACTATACAGTTGGACCTTCATAAAGAGCTTATCACTCCTGGTTCTCTGTGCCTCACATAGTGAGTTCTGTCATTGTATCGAACTCTGTCTTGGCCTCTATTGGGAGGAGGCTTCACCCGCTTTTGCCTCTCAGGTGATCTTTGGACAATCTCTCCATTGACATACAGCTTAGCTGTAATACAGGATAAATATGTAAAGTAGAATGATACAATTTCATGACATTAACTTCTATAACGCAATAAATAGTGGTCAATCCTGTTCCTCTTACATCTTAGTCTTGACTTGACCGGTCGTCTATACTTAGGTGATTGGGATAATTTAGTCATCAAGAACTTTACAGGAGAGGATTAACATGCTTGGAGTGGGAAAGTAAATCTATAGAGTAACATAGGAAGATGGTGGAGTTTTATGCATCAATCATCATCTATAGCGTATTGTAGTTGGACTGGTTTCTAACTTGGAAAGCAAACGCTCAGTTAAATAGAAGTCCTCAAATACTTTTGAATATCTTTGCCTTCACTTCTATATTTGACATTGTATATGTGCTTAATCACTTCAAATTATGGTGCAATAGTCTATTGATTCAATTCAAGGAATAAGTTTATTTTTCGGTCTAAATATAACTGTTGTAGTTTCTAATTTTGGAAGCAAATGCTCGGCAAAATAGTTTTAAATATCTTTAAAGTCAGTTCTTTGTTGGTAATAATTAATAAGGCGTGTGTAAATTTTGCTACGAAAGAACTAAAACACATGTAGGGTGTCAAAAGAAACATAATACGTTTTTGGTTGGACTCGGTAAAGGGAGAAGTTCCTAGAATAATTTTTGAATACTAAGTCACTCCAAGTATCCTGGCATTGTATTGGATAAGTGTTTGTTTATTTATCGTAATGAATTTTGTAGCTCATGTTTTGGCTTAGAAGATTCTTTCTAATTTCGTGTCTTTTGTTCTATGACTTTTACAGGAACCTTGGTTGATAGGGTTAATATCTTTCCATGTCTCTTTGCTGCTAATAATCGTCATTTCAAGAAAAAATGTCAACTTCCAAATGTTGTTGTTCCTTATGGCATGTAAGATTTTTTTATTAGTATTTGCATGTATCTCTTACCAAAAAAAAAATTCTCTTACTGAGTGCATATACCATATATCAATCTTACTATTCCTGTAAGTTCCTATTTGGTAAATAATTTGATTGAAGAACTAAAGAAAATATCAGGATTTGCTCTTGTATCTCAAATGGTTTGTGAGTTGTTCTTACCTTGTTCCTGAAGAAAAAATTCCAGTATTCCTCTTCTTAATTTTCAGTACTACGAAATTCTTCCATGTATTCCCATTTTCCTTCAAATGGATCCTGTTTTTTTGCTTTTAAGTTCTTAATGAATAAAACCCACCTTGTTCTCCTAAACAGGTCATCATCAGAAAGATAACACATTTAGTGGGTTTGAAAATCTTATGGCCATCACTCCACACTCACACCTTGGCCTGGGATGCATAATGTCATTTTCTTCTTGTGATAATTACATGTTTTGCTCTCTGATGAGGTTTAATGAGTTTGCGTCATTTATAACTACGAGTTGCACTATATGTATAAAATTATAGATTACCTTACAACATACATCAAATCAAAAGAGCTAGAAACAGTGCATTTTCAAATGTAAATCTTTTTTTTTTTTTTTTTTTTTTTATTTGAAACTCTAAAGAAGTTTAGAGCTATCTTTCAAAGAGTCATTGTACCTACTTCTCAATTTCTTGAATATGCTTTAGATTTGACTTATTTATATGGACCATATCCTAAGGGGCTGTCTGGTAATTATCTTATTAATTATTTCTCTGCCAAAGAAATTTCAGTACACGACTTTTGGAGAAAAATATATCAAAGGAATTATGTTTCAGCTTTTGTTAGGGTCTGGTCTGGTTTGGTTAGCTATCCATATTTATTGAGTCAAGTCAAGTTCCAAAGTGAAATTCCAGTCTGGATCCAGGTCTTTATTTAAGTGCTGCATTTCTCTTAGCCTACTAAAGTACTAAAGGGATGCCAAATTCACGTATCTCAGATAAGTGAATATAAAATTGAAATTTTTTATATACATTTGTGAAGGTTCATCATGAACCGTTCATGTACTTTGGATATTTAACCTTTAGTGCTTGACGAATTTCGGATACTTGAGGTCGATCTATTTTGAAATCTTGATTGATAAAAAAAAAGACAAAAGGTTTAGAGAATACTTGGCATCTTCGATCCTGGTTAAGCCATTGACATTTACAGAATCCCAACCGGACACACAGCTTGAGATCTTCACCTGTAATCCTTGAAGCTCATGAGACAGGACTTGAATTGTTGGAGCCGATATGCAACTGTTACTTTATCTCATTCCTAATAAGACAACCAATATGTCATTGCCTATATGTTGAGCTCCTTGTCAAACATTTTCATAAAGATTGCAAGATTTTGAAGCATAATGTACTGAAGTTTATATCTATCTGGTGAGGTTTAATTATTCAATTTACCCTTGTGGTGATCTGCAGTGGCAGGTGTATATTTTGCTGAAAAGATGAATACTGTGTTGCATAGCAACTGGGAAAGCTTTGCAGGCCAGAATTATTTTGATGCGCATGGCGTTTTTGTTTCGGTGCTCTGGTCTGGTCCTCTTCTGTGCATGTCAATCTTAATTCTGGTCAGTGACCTCAACTACATTACTTCAATTGTTGCTTCCTTTCTTTTTGCCAGGCTATTCTCACCCCTCTAAGCTTACATCTTCATATTGTTTTATTTTTATTGTTTGCAGATGAACACCCTCTTTTCATTATGCCAATTAATTGTCAGGTGGAAAAAAGCTGAGCTGAGACATCGTGCAAGGGTTTCTCGCAAGCAGGATTAATTTGCTCTAGATGAGTCTACGACCAACTATAATCGTCCTTTATCTGGATTCGACACATATCTTCAGTGTTCTTTTTTTATGTTTTACCCTTAACTAAAATTTTGTAGAATATTGATTAACTTTGATTTTAGGTTTGTAACCCTATATGCTCTTACTTCACAGTAACCTCTTCTTTCTTGGAGCACAAGATTGTGTTGCTGTATTTAGAGGTTCTTACTTTGTTTAGGCTTCAAATGCCAGAGAAGGATTCTGTGTGCTGCTGTAATTTTCCATTTCTTTTTGTTGTTTCTTACTTCCTAAGATCAGTAATATAGTTTTTTCTGCCAGCTTACCATCATCAGTTTTAATTGTGACCTCTGATAGAAGAGTTTCTTACTCATTTCAATGCCCATGTAGACTTTGATACTCATTGCACTGTTGTTGAACCTTCACTTGGGTGTAATATATTGGTAATATGGAAAGAGGTGTTCGAGATAATGTAATTGGTGCAAAGAGTAGAAGAAGCCTTGCAGGCTCTCAGACAATTACCTAGTGGTTTAATGAAATGATGTTGCTGTTATCCACCAGGGCAATTTCTCATTTAAACAACCCTGAACTGCAGCTTGCCAGTCTGACTACCCAAGTTTGCAACCAGTTTCTGTTTACTGCCATCTCTGTCCCTTCAATAATTATCATACACTCTGCCCCATAGTTTGTGTCCACCCTTAGGCCTCTTGCCACTGCCAATCTGATTACATACCCTAGACCTGCCTGCCCACGGTTTCCTTTCGAAATCATGTCACAATTGATATTTATCAGTATACCATCTAATGCCATTTGCACTCCTCAACACACTGCTGCATAATATGTCTGACAGGAAACTTCGATGCAGTTAAGAACTGCCATGATATGTCTCTGCCCATTGAATTCATTAATCCACATGAAGTTGCTAGCAGACAACACTACCATGCTTCAACACTGCCCATTGAATTCATTAATCCGCATTTAAGCAATCTTTTGAACTCATACTTCAACCATGCTTCATTACATTTAGGTTCATCAAAGGTAATTTTGTTCCTGCCTCTTCAAATAGTACCAATTGACTTTCTTGTTTTGCTGCTTTAAAACTTGGTTATGTATTCTTAAATCTTAATTATAACCAAACAAGCCGGCAACACAATCCTTACATGTATAAGATTCAAAGTAATTTCTCGAGCTTCAAGACATGTCAAACGTACGTAGCAGCACTCCTTACATATATCATACCATTTATAAATCTTTCGATGAACAAATAAGCTTTCATATGGATTGTTATTTCATGACAATGACAAAATCTGTTATTGTTTACTGTCAATGGTTAGTAAAACTCTTGAGAGCACTATCACAGGCACGAGCAGTCATTGCTTAATGCAAATGCCCATATATTACTTATTACAACATGTCATTTTGCAGTATACTGGATTATCAACTACTTGATTTGGAGATACCAACAATTTTAATCGTTAGTTCACTTGTTAAGGCTGGATTGCTGGAATTCCGGTATTGGTTTACAGGTAAAATTGTTTGTAAGATCTTAGTGAAAATGATGAAAGAAATAGAGTTGCTTTGCAAATTAGTTTACATATCAGTTTCAAAATGCAGTGAAGATCAAGATTCTGTTATACCATTGACCGGAAGTAGGACACTGGTTCAAAGACTGTCAAAAGGTTGAACACTACCGCACCATATAGTGTGGTTTGCAAGGATGCAGGTAGCTTTCCCTTAGCGCTTGATATTTTTGTTTTCCAGTTCCTTTTCTCTAATATTGCAATGAAGGCAAGGTTAGAAGCATTCATCCCCGTCTTTTGTTCTCTCAGGTGGGTGGATGGACTCAAGTCTATGGCAACATCCTATCAGTTGCTACTATAAGAGGAGCTTCTTATGAAGCTCCATTCTCTCAGCCGGAAAGATGACTTGTGCTGTTCAAGCCATTTTTGGCCGGGAAAGATGAATTGTGCTGTTCAAGGCATTTTTTCTGTTACGTAAACTAATGTTGATCTAATTTGCAAAGTCATCTTTGATCTCCACTACTTATGCTGTTCAAGGCATTTTTTCTCTCAGCCGGGAAAGGATGTTGCCTTGAACAGCAGTTACAACAATGCTGTTTTGCTATGGTTGGACTCAGTTGTGGATAGAAACAGATTCAGAAACAGCCTTGGCATCTTTTAGAAATGGTACACCTCCATGGCAGGTCATGAGAAGCAGATGGATGAAGGGCATAGGTTCTTTTGTGTCGATACTTATGTCCTCGATATGGAGGGAAGGGTTGAAAAAGCATGATCAGGTGCATGTTGATAACATCCCATGTTAAGCCTTCATGGCTGACACAGTGGAAAGTTCAAGACTATATCTACTATCGTTTTAACTGAGGTAGAAAACTCTTTTTGCAATCTGGTTGAGAACAAATGAGGTGAGGGGTAGAGTTACCACCCTCCTCAACATACTTGTACATCTCTATTTTTTCAATCTATTAAACTTACTTAGCCAAAAAGAATCTGACGACTAAAAATATCCAACAAAAATATAAAACTGTCAAGGGTTGTGGCTTATAAGACATATATAAATTGTTGAAAAGAACTTCATGACTTTATTAATAATAATAAAAATTGATGTTTGAGTACATGATAAATATAGATACAAAAGAACTCAACACATCTAATGTCAAAGATCTGACTCTATGACTGTGTTCTGGCTAGCCTTCGTCATTCCCGAAACTAACAGAATAGTAACCAGCATTCTTCGAGGCAGATAGAAATCGCTGCTGCTTCATTCGCTGTGTTTTTTCTTTATTGAGTATGGAATTTTCAGAGACACATACTCTGAAATAGTGAGGATTTTTTATTTCTAATTCTGGCTGGAAGACATAGCGTATACCTGCACTCTCCTCCTCGCTGTTTGATACATATAGCTCTGGTCGATGTGGCGCCTCTGCTCTTGGTGTGAAGTCGTAGAAGTCCTGAAGCAGTTTATTTTTCTTGACATGTTGAACGAAAGAGCTTCCCAAAAACTGTTTCATGAAGTTTACTTGTATCAACTGCGACCAATTTGATATAGACAAGACATCTTGACCAATTAGTAGTGATGTTTTTGGACAACCACCAGTCTTTAGAAATGCTATAACATCTGTAGAGAAGGTCTGATGACTTTTAGTAAGATCTTTCCTACCAGAGGCGCTACTTCTACTCAGTTCGACCACAACACTCTTGACCTTATTCATCAAATGTTTCCTCTTCTCCTCGCGCATTGATCCACCATGTTCTTTGCAAGTCAGGAGGTCGTCGTTCGCATCCATAGACTCAATGGAGAACTTCTCTATAGCATCTATTTCAACAATCTGAGCTATTGTTTCAGCAGCTTTGATGCGCAGAACAGATTGATCGGATTCTTCAAGTAGATTACTGAAATAAGAAAGTGACCCTTTCCAATGTTTGGAACTGATATTCCAGGTTGGAATACTTGCTAGTAGAAAAGACCAAACTGATATAGCTGATATCATTACTTGAGTATTTGGTTTACATACCAGTTGTTCATGAATAAATCTCCATATGATTTGCATTGATCTTTCAGTGTCTTCAGCATCGTTTCGACCCACAAAAGTAATAATAGCCAGGGTATCCAACAAACATGATATAGTAGAAGGATCAGAACCAGGTTTCAAAGCTTGGTAAAAATTATATATGGAACTTCGAAGTTTTTCAAGTGAGACTTCGAGAATCTCATGAGCAAGGCTATCATCCTCATAGCATACATCTAGTTGCAAAAGTCCGATGATTCGAGATGCTAAATAGGTTTCCTTGGTACACTTGCCACTTTTCAAATCAGATTTAATGCAGTTAAGGCATCTATCAAGTAAAGTTATGGAGTAATCTTTGGGAAACTCATGCTGGAAACTAGTAAATTTGTTCAAAATCAATTCCAAAGCCTTCTCTCTTTTAGGTCCCTTCTTCTGGCACAATACCTCTGTATAATCAGGTGTATCGGAAACAAAATCTTCAGTAGTAGCAGTAGTAGTAAGAGTAGTATTATCTTCATCCCCTTGGTTGCTGCTTTTGAGTTTTTGTTGTTGATGTTTGATCTTCACATAAAAAGAAGAACCTTTTGCCATTGCTGATTGCAAACAATTTGATCTTCTTGGTAAATTAAAAACCTAGAACAACAATTCACTCTCTCTTTCTGTCTGTCTGTCTCTCTCTAATCTGGGCGTTGGTTTTTTTTTGTTCTGTTCTGTTGTTGCATGGGTTCCTTTATATACTACTCAAACAATACTAATAAGAATGGACTTCGGAGATCTTCTCCTGATTTCTAATTCTAAATCCTAATTAATCTGATACGTACTAGGTACTCTTTTAACTTATTTAGTAATCACTGTTATTATCCAATGCACTCACAGTCTCACAATATAAAACAACAATTTTTATACAAAGTGTGAAAGTGGTCGGTCTATATTTTCTCAGCTCGGGAGTATCTTAATTATGATTATCAATATAGCAGCACTGGTTAGATGTATATGTTTCTTCTAGATGATTTGGTGTGCATGACACATACACACCTTTAATCCTTTGTGCTTGATCTCGTTGTATGCCGAAGCCACTGTGAATTTACTTCTGTCATCTGCCTTCTGTGTTGACCCCTTTTAACGGGCCCAAGTCAATTACAAGTCAAAGCCCAAGATTATAATCAATAAGAGCCTAAGCCCAATTCAATTAGTAATAAGGCTTAGACCCGTTACTACATTCAATATCAATCATGGGCTTTATCAATATCAATCATGGGCTTTATCTATTTAAGTTCATTATTATTCAATAAGGTCAATATGGTAATTCTATATCCTTGTAGAGATTTCCATAACCTAATCCAACTACAACTCCAATATCTCTACAACTCCTAATCCAACTACAACTCCAATATCTCTACTCTTAATCCAATAACAATTTCAATATCTTTATAACTCATGTTCCTAATAGGACATGAGGTACATTATCTTATCAATATATGGTCCAAATACATGGGACTTCAATACTACAATACATTAGGGATCATGGGATCACATCCTAATCCCAATCAAACTTTTGAACTACTTTATAAAAAGCTTGATTCCATCTCTCTTATGAATACATAGGCAACTAAAAAACAACTTCATACAACCATTATCAATCACCAAAACTTTATTCCTTCATCTTCTCCAATAACTTATATCTTAACATTAGGGGTTTCTACTTGATCTTACATCACATTGGTGTGAAATCCAGTTGAAACACCTTCCAAACAACATAATCTTGTAACTCAGGCTTACTCGATAGTTTTTCTCACTGCCAAGCATTTCATAAAGCAAATACATAAAAGGTATTTACCATTACAACAGTACAATGTGAATCCTATAGGCTATAGTGGGACTATATATTGTCCCAGAATTTAGGTGGGATTACAACAGTACAATGCAAATCCTATAAGCTATGGTGGGACTATATATTGTCCCAGAATTTAGGTGGGATTATGTAACTTTAGGTGCCTCCTCAGTCGCCTAGAATCAACAATTATATATAGTAAGAGTTTTTGGAAAAAAAAAATAAGGATTCACTTCAAGTTTTAAACTTAAGATAACAAATCCACTGAGAACAAAGCCACTTGTACGCAGAAACAGGTCAGTAATAAAATATCATGATTTCAGATCAGAGCACCAAAATTCAGAAGTTTTAGTGGAAGTCATACACGTCTAACATTCGCAGTCACATTTCAAGTAAATAATGACAGTGCATATTTGATCAAACCTTAGAAAACCTTCCAATCTCCAGTATATAAGTTTGTAATGCAACTAACAAAGTGTGTTGGGAGAGGGTGGCACAAAAAATTATCCTACTATACACTGTTAATGTCAAGAAATTTCTACCACAAATTAGTGTCGATCGAGGTTCGGCGTGGCTTAACTATCTCATATCTTGTGGTTTCCATGCGGCTTAACTATCTCATATCTTGTGGTTTCCATGCGGACTATGCCCCAACAATCTGTTGTTCGTTACATTATGTATCCGCTGCAAGCATGTCTTAATTGTTCCTCCATCTTAATAATCTGAAGAAGTTGATGTCCTATTGATGTCCTATTGATGTCCACTAAAGCAACTACAAAAGACCTGCAATTCAATTGTTTAAAATCTTATTAATCACTCACATTTACATGACAGTATGAAGATATTGCATCCAAATATAATGATGGATATAGCTATATGTGCTCAAAAGCTGAGAGGTATAGCTATATTCGCTCCACATTTTACATGTTCTAGCTAGCTATAATGATCACAAGAAATAGAACAATCCGGACCATTTCTAAAATACGAGATATTTGATGCAACATTTTAATACGGCTAGAGGCTTTAGAAATAGTTTGATTGTTTGCAAGAAGGAATTCCGATCCATGGAGAGAAGATTTAGGGTGTCCATGTGTAAACTAGTTCTCCTGTTGGTTTGGTAAATTACAAAAGAAACAACTTCAATGGGATTTCGTCAAGAATAAACACTGAAACCTGGATTCTCGTTATAAAGAGTGAGTGAGTTTGGTGCCAATTCTGTCTCAGACCAAACGTCAAATCGACCATATAGTCTAAAAAATTTCAGGTGAAAAACAACTTACAAGTTTATCAGGATACTTGTAGAACTTCCTCCCAGGTTTCTTCTCAGTGTGAAATGCTAAGAAGAGGCATGTTCCACCGCAAACGGTGTATTGCTTATCAGAGGTGGCTTGACAGTTTGGGGCTGGTGCTAGAGTAGATAGGTTTGTCCGTCAGTTTATCAGAACAATCTTTAGCTGCCTGTGGTTTTCCAAGCGTGACAGATCTCCCTCTGCATTTTCTTGAAAATGATTGTCCCTGGGATGTTAAGGGAATGACATTACCTTCAGAAATTGCAGTAACTACTCAACAAACAATTATAAGACAATGCACGTACTAATATTGAAGAAGAGCAGAAAGCAAAGTGTCATATTATCATAAGATCAAAAATATATAGTCAAGCAATAGTAAGTAGTAACTATTGATATGCTCTAAAGACCAAGAGCAAAAAGGATTTTGTGATGTCTAAATATGACAAAACTGAAATTATTCTGCATTGGTTGACAAAATAAAGCATACATCCAAATTTTTATGATGTCCAACTATGACAAAACTGAAATGATTCTGCATCCGCAGACAAAACAAAGCATATACCATCCAGCTTTGATGCACTCTTTTATATTACCATGTTTATTAATTTTTCTATAGAGATAACTTAAGGGAAGCAGAGGTTGGATTGGTCGATGATATGAGCCCATCAAACATCAGATTATGAGAATTAGAAAACTGGGGTCTGTGAGATGTCAACTAGCACTACAACATTAACACAAATAACGAATTCACGGGAACCAGTTGCCTTTTTCCCATAGATAGAGATCATAGGATCTCTAAGGAATCAAAAAAATCCAAAACATCCTCCAATCATCCTATACCAAAATAGTACCAGAATAAGATTAGAGATTTTCCCAGCAGTCTATATTTACTATTTAGATCAAGTTTTACCACCCGACGAGCAGTCTATATTTACTATTTAGATCAAGTTTTACCACCCGACGTCAACGCGATATAGGGAAATTTCAACTTGGAGCATATACATGTTCAATAAGTGTTGTAAACCAGTTTCTCTAAAAGCTCGAACTTGTAGAGGGAGACTACCACAATGTATATCAACCGGAATACCGGATAACTGGAAGGCACATACCTAACCAAACACGGAGGTGGACTTTGCCACTCTCCCAACTGGGTCACGGGCCGCACACACAGTTAGGCCCACAGTCCTAACCAAACATGGAGATGGATCCACCAACAATAAGAAACAGCATTCAGTAGGCTACCACAATACCTCTGTTCATTGAAGTCTACATGTACATATTTAGATCATAAATGTATATTTTGAGGTGGAAAACAGTTTGCATCCAGAAAACTGTAATACAAATTGCTTCATATAGAAACCAGTCCACTTAAAGAAAATTTCTGAAGGAAAGATCTTATTGTATATTGTATGTCCCACTGTTCCTATACCAGCCCTAAGCAGCAATAATTACAACCTTACTGGGAAAAAAGAAGCACAAGGAAAGAGATAAATAAACTTACCTCGATAAACTGTTTAGGACAGTAAACAGCCTCACATCTTCCATTTAAACTGTTCAAACCATACTTCAGAGCAACCAATGACTTACAAAGCTTAACCTAGCGTACAGTAGCATAGGTATGCCATCACAAATCACCAATAATCTCTGCAAGAGCATGATCCCTGAATAAAATGGTGGAACCTGCTTCTATCCCTGATGATTATCTCTTTGTGAAAGACCTTCGACACATACTTCATGAACTGATGACAATCTGTACAAATTCGCAGATTCTTCATGACCCTTATTGTAGATTTATCATTGTCGACAAGAAGAGAAAAGGCAACCGCCAATTTCTCACTGTGGTAACTAAGATTCTTTTCTTTCTCTTCTTCATCTACGTCAAATAACACAATATTTGTGTCAGGGGCATAACCTGCTTGTCTTAGTGTCTGTATGACTGAACTCAATTTATTTCTAACAGTTTCATACTCGGGGTGAGAGTTGTCTCCTGAAACAAATTCATGAATCACCCAGTTGACCTCAATTAAACTGCACCCAGGTTTCTTCTCAATCCTCTGATTTCTCATCGAGCTTCTCACCTCGGCCTTGTCGTTCCATCTGTTGACTCCACCATAAACATTCGATAAGAGCACATAATCTCCGTCATGATAAGGATCGATCATAGATAGTTTCTCCTTGACTTGCTTGGCCAAGTCAAGATTACCATGATTCACACATGCTCCCAATAGCGTCCTCCACACAACAGAGTTTGCGCCAATCGGCATTTTTGCTATAAACTCATAGGCTTGTCCCAAAAGGCCAGCCCGCCCAAGCAAGTCGACCATAGACCCATAATGCTCAAGACCTGGCTCCATACCATATTCATTCTTAATACTTCTGAAAACATTCCAGCCTTCTTCCACAAGACCTCCATGACTACATGCAACTAAAACCCCAATAAAGGTAGTATAATCTGGCCGCAGCCCAGATTCTCTCATTCCATAAAAAACATTCAAAGCTTCTCTACTCCTCCCATGAACTGCAAGCCCATTAATCAAAGCAGTCCAAGTAATAATATTTCTTCTGGGCATTTCATCAAAAACTCGTATTGCTTCATCAATGGAGCCACATCTTGAATACATGTTTATCAAAGCAGTACCAACTGAAATTGTAAGTCGTAACTCATTACGGTATATAAATAAGTGAACCCATTTACCTAGTTCAAGACAACCTAAGCTCGAAACCGCAGAAATCACACTCACCATTGTCACCTCATCAGGTCTTATACTCGTGTAAAGCTGCATTTCCCGAAACAATTCTAAAGCTTCATTGTTAAACCCATTATCCACTAAACAAGCAATAGCCGAAGACCAAGAAACCAAATCCTTTTCATCCATCTCACTGAACACCTTTATTGAATTATCAACTAACTCACAAGATCCATACATATGAATCAAAGAATTCTGTACAAAGATATCTGAATGAAACCCAAGTTTTAAAACAAGAGAATGAAGCTCTCGACCACTTTGAATCGAAGCAGAAGCTTTAAGAACAAATGGGAATGTGAAATTATCAGGTGAAACACCTTCCTTTCTCATTTTCAAAAAGAGGGTAAAAGCTTCTTGAGGAGAAATGTGGGAATAAGCTCTAATAATCGTGTTCCATGCAAAAGTATCAGGAACTCGAATGCGATAAAAAACAGACTGTAAATACAACAGGCTTTCTGGTAAAGTAGCAATACATGATAGAAGAAGTTCTCTAACAGAAAAAGTGTTATGGCAATGTCCAATTTTAATGAGCTGAGCATGAAGCTTGTATACTTTATTCATTCAATCTCAATATTAAATTGTTCCTCCATCTTAATAATCTGAAGAAGTTGATGTCCTATTGATGTTGATGTCCATTAAAGCAACTACAAAAGACCTGCAATTCAATTGTTCAAAATCTTATTAATCACTCACACTTACATGACAGTATGAAGATATTGCATCCAAATATAATGATGGGGGTCTACAGAAGTTTCTCATTAACAAAGAAAGGAAAAATCTTCTGATCATATGAATAAAATTTTAATTTTGAAAGGAACAATTATGAGGAGATGGAGCATTGGAGCACATCAAACATAGTTATGTTAAGTGTGTGAGTGCTTGTGCGCTTGAAGATTCAAATTTACTTCTTTTCTATCCAGTATCACTAACACAGATATAAGATATCATATCAGTGTTGTATCCTACCAGTCTGACACCCATTCTTATTAAAGCTGTAGGAAAAAACAACACTAAGACACAACTAATAGAATCATTGTCCAAACATTTGTACATCTGAAAAGATAAAATCATGTTGAAGCATATGCATATCCATTTCATTCTTAAAGCAGATGCCTGACTTTGTGGTCCTGTATATCATCTACTCCGTATAAACACTTAAGAGCACTTCAAGTGAAAAAAAAAAGAGTTTCAAGTTTCAACCACATTACTATAGAAAATAAAATTTCATAAAAAAAATTTAGAATAATTAATCTAAATTAGTCGTCAAATACGTTAATATTTATGAATCCAACTGGCGCAGTGCCTAAGCAAAGAAGCTACACCCTAAATATACTCTTGATACTGTCAACAACACTATACACCTGACTTGAAACTTGGACCTGCACCCTGTACTGAACTTTGTTGTTTTGTTTCAATTGGTCTTTCTTTGATGGGAAATCTTTCAAAATAAAAGGAAAGGCTACTGTAAGATCAATTCGTAATCTTTCAAATTAATAGTGAAGGTGTTAGGAGGAGACACAGGTTTTGGGAGTTTCTACTTGAATGGGAAGATCATTTCAGACCACCTTGAAGTAGTGCAATGTTGTGAAGGGTATGTAGGATTTATGGTTGTTGAGACACTCACTCACAGCAAGTTTTTCCACTTTGTTTTTGTAAGTGTACTCCCTTTTCTCTCATTAACAAAGCTCAAATTTATCAAAAAATAAAATAAAATGAAAATGAAAACAGAAATCACCAATATTTTTCCTCAAATGGGAAGTTTACACAACAAAATTATTTCTATATAATTTTTGTAGTGGGGTTGTCTCTGTATCAGTAAATTGTTAATGAACTAAAGGAAATGAGGAGGGCTATAATGGGACTCAAAGGACCAATAAGCAAGACTCTACACTTTGAGCAAAGAACAAAAGAAAAATGGTTACCCAAAAAAAAAAAAAAAAATGAAAATACACACGTAAATAGGGCTATATAAAAGCAATACACATGTGGTGAAATCCCACATGTACTATTCAAATATATACCATAGTACTATCAAAGATGTTAAGTAAGTTAAAGGAAAAAGACAAGGTAATTCAACAATTAAAAAAAAAATTATAAAAGACAATATCTAGTAACTTTTATATTTATTAGTGGAAAAAGTTTACATACTCCAGTACCTCATCCTTGCACACTCCAGATTACAGATGCACATATTCAATGGCGGAGGCAGGAATTTAGCTTACCTGAGGTAATCTAAAAAAATTAAACAAATTTATAATTTTTTAAAATATAAGTATACCAATAAGACAAAGGTAATTCTATGAAATAAAAAAAATAAAAAAAAACCATACATTAATAAACAAAAAAGAGTTAAACAATCACAATATATTTTACTCTTTATAATTTTATTTATTTAAAAAAAAAATTAAAAACTGTTCAAGAGAGAGACAATTTACTCCACCTAAGTGTCGTAAGAGATATTTGAGAAATTCTTAAATTGATTATTAGTTTAAGCAATTGATTATTGGAATAGAGTGAACGAGAGAACCCAAACTTTCTAGTTTAAAATAAACCAATCCCAACAGCCCAACTCAATATTATTTGATCATAAAACACCTGGGGCACGTGCCCCAGTAGGCTTCAACGAAGCTCCGCCATTGCACATATTAGATATTTAGATCATTGGCAATATTTTCATTTGAAACATGAGCATAAACATTAATCTAGCCTCATAATCTCATATCCACTGATTAAATTGTTGAAATGATTACTAATTAAAAGTGGCCTCTTTTAATTTGCATAAGATCATGCTGAAATAAACAGAATTCATATGAACAATTTTGATAATTAAAAATTAGTAAAGCCTAAGGATGATTAATACAGAAAATGTAAAGTCTTACGTAAGAAGCAGTGAAACACAAATTAGATACGTACAGAGTGTTGTAAGAATTATATTTTGCTCAAACACTTTCTACTCTTATAGCTTTTATTAATCTGGAATAGTGATGGGGGGGTTAAGGTCAACGAAGAGGATTACACTCCAAAAAAAATTGGTGTTCAGTAGCTTACTATAATATTTCATGAGCAAATTGTTACAAACACGTTAAGCGCAATCAAAAGCAGTAGATGATTTAAGATAAAATGCAAATCTTATGGGTCCGTTAATTCGATCAAAATCCTACAATAAAAAAAAAAAAAAATTAGATAAATTGAGGGAACTGTAATTCAGTTAAGTGGAAGAAAGAAAACCGAAATTTGATTAACAGAAACATTAAATTTCCCAAAGGTATTGGATGATGGAAAAGTAGAAAGAGATTGAATATTTGGATCGAATTCTTGTTCCACTCAACTCAAGTGGCATTGATTTGATACCAATAAATTCGATTGTTAAAATATTGAATGAATTGGGAAGTTAGAAGATGATAGGAGTAAATTAAAAGAGAATCAATGGATTAAAAAAAAATCCATTGAATAACATATTATGAAATTGGTTAGTTAGAAGAAAAACGATTAGTAATTGAACAAAAATATTTTACAGATGGAGAAGGAGAACTGCATGAATTATGAATTGAAGATTAGAGGTATCAGTCAGATATATCGGTACAAAAAAACCAAATTTCATATATAATTAATTAATTAATTACCTTTAAGAGATCAAACAGATGAACAAGATGAGGAAGACGACGACCAACACCAACAAGTGTGTAGAAAGTAGAACAGAAGAGGTGGGATTTGTTTTTGTTTCTGGAAAAGATTTTTTTTTTTACTTCATCTAGAAGAAAATTGTCTCTACATTAGCAGATATAATTAAGTCAGGAAGTGTGAAACAAGCACAACCAATATATACTTAGGAGGGGTTCCAGGGACTTGGAAAATGTTTGACTCAATTTTGACTCAATCCTATTTAGGGTATAAGAACTCAAAAATTACGTCAATCCAACATGTACAAGTACCCTAAATAGGATTGAGTTAAAATTGAGTCAAATATTTCATGAGTCCTTAGAACCCCTCCCTTAAGTATATATTGGTTGTGCTTTGCTTGGTCGTTCAAGGAGATGCCAGGAATAGATCCCAGCATTGCTTGCCATAGATTAAATGTCAGACCAGAGGCTACTCCTATTCAGCAGAGGCCTAGATACGGCTCAAAGAACATGACGGAACTACAACAAGCAAGGGATGAGCTCCTGACGGTTCTTCGCTATTGCAAAGGGGTAACAACCTATCCTTCTTATGTTGTTTGTTTTGAGATAACTGGGAAATGCCAGACAAAGCCTTTGGTTCAGGCCTTTCAACCAATCGATACGACCTCGTAGAGCGGATTTTGCCAAAACGTTCAGTTCTCTCGATCGAACGTCACCTTTTGGCGAAATACTCCTTTCCTTCTTCCGAGGTCATACAAATGACGCGGATTCAAGCCGAAGACCTATTCGAGGTTTGTTGTTCATCGGTTGGTTAATCGTATATAAAATGGGCTGGTTTAGATCAATCCTAACCATATGGTTCCGTCAGGGTCGGATAGGACCAGAACCAATCGGCCGGATCTGTGGAATCTGAACTACTCAGATCCTGACCTCCAATCGAGCTACAAGCACGAGTAGGTAGGCGGAGCCTTATATTAATAAAAACTCTAAAGGAAAAAAAGAACAGGTGTTTTCGGCGATCTAGCTTGTGTTATTCTTTAATACGAGTAAACTACTGCTGCTCCAACTCCTTGAGGAAAAAGAAGCAATCCGGAAACTCTTCCCGAACCAAACATGAATCTTTCAATTCATTTGGCTCTCACGCTCACTTACTTGCGGGGCTTTCCCATATCTCTTTTTTATTTATGGAATGAGTCACGGAATCGACTTGATCAGCCCTCTCAATTCCAAAAAGCGATTGGAATTCGGAGAAGGGATTCTTCCAAGGCGGAAGGCGCAGACGATGACTCATCCAAAGGATATATAATAGGGGGAGCAGATGCAAGCTTTTTCTTTCAATAGCCGGCCAAATGACTACAAGATCATCGGTAATCTCAGTCGACGGACTCTTCATCCGAAGAGTCGTCCAAATGGGATTTCGGAGTTCCCCAAGTATAAGTCCCCAGATAATTATGTTTGGTTATATTTGATTATTAATTTGTGTTTTGAGTATATTTGTTGTTTTGATTTTATTTTTATTGAAATGTTTGTGTTTATACTTTAAAGGAGAGTAGGGAAAGTGAGTAAAGATTTTTTGGGTTTAGTGAAAAATGGGAAATGTTGAGAAATAGAAAATTTAGTTATAGAACCAATTAGTATAAATTTTCTTTTTCTTTTTCATATGTTTTATGGGAGAAAATTTGTGAGAGTTTGATGATCATATAGAGTGCCACATAGAAAAGAGTGTGTGGGACCCATTGGGTCTAGCTATTATATAGATATTGGGAAAATCTGACGTGGATTTGCTTTCCGTCAGATTTCCCTGTAATCAAGCATAACCATTAACAAAAAAATAGGAGGAATTTGTCTAAACCACACACGAACATCGCCTAATTTGTATAAACCCCACGAAAAGTTTTTTATTTGAGATAACACTACTCTGTTACACATTCTGTTAAATACAGGTTTGCTGATTAGGAGAGAGAAACGTTGGCTTATAAAGTGACAGTAATACCCATAACTACATGTGATTAGTTTCCCGCGAAATTATTTCTTTCCCTCAAAGCTAACACGTGTCAAAATATGGATATCAACCGACGGCTAGATTTAGATCTAAGATAAAAGAAACAGAGATAACTTCGTTCATTTCATCTTCTTCCCTGGTTTCTTAGATCTAAGATAAAAGAAACAGAGATAACTTCGTTCACTTCATCTTCTTCCCTGGTTTCTTATTCTCCTTTTGCGCTAATAGTACTCAAGCAAGCTATTTCAATTACTCAAGCTTCAACAACAAATCCAAACCAAGTGAACAACCAACCTGTGAAAACAAACTAGATGGATGATTTGAAGGAGTTTTTTTGTATTTTTTCTAGGTTTAAGATAGAAATTGGGTCTATTTTAGTTTCATGCTCATTTAAATTCAATGTAAAATATATTCAGACTTATAGTATATGCTTTGGTTGGCTTTGTAATACAGGGGTATTAATGTATTATGGATGATATGAAAAAGTATTTTTTGCCCGTATTATATGTGTTTTATCTGCAGCTTATGCAGCTTTATTTTCATTGTTATTTATGTGTGTAGTGTATGCAATTTTATTTTGGTGTTATTTCAAGACTTTATAATTTACTTGCATACATAGTCACTACAGTCAGATAACACACAACACAAGAGAAATTAGATAGAAACACCACAACAAACATTCAGATAACAATACATTTCAACTCTCACTAGACAATTAAGACAACACTTCAGAGTAGTTACATGTTCATTATGGTTCATATGTTCTCTTTCATCTTGTTTTTGTTTTCCATCACAACCTTCATTGTTTTCCTTCGCAATGACATTGTTTTCTGCAACTTTAGATTTTCTTTCCCAATGTATCCTCTTGATATCATGTTCTCCACGAGCAAAACAACCAACCTGGATTTTGAATTGCAAGTATGAAGGATTTTGATCGAATTAATTAGTTAGGGCTTACCTTTGCAGCACTCGATGAACCTTGGGGATCTCCCATTATGAAAGAATGGGACGAGAAATTGAGAATACAAGTGAGGAAGACGATGATTCAATGAAGACGAGCTCTTAATTAGTGACGACGAATTCTGAAAAGGTGGGGGATGACGATGGTTTATACACAGTGATTAAATTAGCCATCCCAAATTGCAATTGACATTATCAATTAGTCCTGTCAAACTATTACATTAATGATTAGTCCTGTTTTTTGACCAAAAGTTAGTTTACAATAATACCCTCTACTACTAGTATTTAAAGTTTGAAATTGCTATTAGAATTGGAAACCGCCAAGTTAGTGGTAGTGTAACAAATGGAATTGCTATCAAGAATTGCTATCAAAAATTGTAACCGCACATTAGTGGTATTGCAATTTAGTGGAATTGCTATTACAATTTTTTAGAATTACATAATTAAAAGTTAGCAATTTTTAGAATTGCACATATAAATAAGGCATTAACAAATTTTTAGAATTGCACATAAAATTAGCAAATTTTTAGAATTGCAAAGAAAATTTGTATGTTTTAATAAAAACTATAACCTATGTATGGGTGTAATTAACCCTAGTGGATTTGAATTAATTATCCACCTATTTTATAGACACTCAATCACAAAACACAACATGTCAATAATTAAATATAACCTATGTATGCGTGTAGTTAACCTAGTGGACTTAAATTAGTTACCCAATTCAAGTAGCAATTTTTTAGAATTGCAAGTGTCAATGATTAGCAATTTTTTGGAATTGCATAGTTATATAGTTATCAACTTTTTAGAATTGCAAGCGTTAATGATTAGTAATTTTTTAGAATTGCATAGTTAAATAGTTAGTAATTTTTTAGAATTGTATAATTAAATAAAGAAATGGTTAAAAACGAATTAAAAGGGTAGTATTGCCATTTAAAAATATAATATTTAAAAATTAGTGGGATAAATTGAGTCAAAGATTAGTTAATAACTTTTTCAAAGAAAAAGATCTAAGATTAAATAATATTAGAAAGTGGGACTAATCATTAAAGCCAAAGTCAAACAGGACTAATTCATAAGTAGGGTGGGCTAAATGGGATGTAGGACTCATTCTTTGCTTACCCCCAAAAGGGATCAAAAGAATTTATCAAATACACTAATCATGATCTGATATGATTTACACATAATAGGGTTAGAATGGGTATTAAGACCTTAACATTATCTCTATTTTTCTCTCTCCTAATCAGGAAACTTGCATTTAACAGAATGGGTAACAGAGTAGTGCTATCTCAAATAAAAAACTTTTGGTAGGGTTTATGCAAATTAGGCTATGTTCGTGTGTGGTTTAGACCAATTCCCCCCAAAAAATATATTACATATTGAGAAAAATATTTGAAAAAAATATAAAATTTGAGACATTTAATATGTTTTTTTCATTTTTTAACACTTCCCATCATTAAATTAGTATATGTGCACTATATTTTGAATATTATTGTTTTGAAACTATACCATTATTAAAATTATATGATAATTTTCTTAAGTAAAACTCTATTAAGTTATAACCTCTCTATAGTAATAATTTATTTTGGTCTCAAGAGTATGACTATAGAGAGGTTTTACTTAAACTAATTTTGAGTTTGAAAGGTTACTGGGGATACCTTTTGCATGTAAGTAGCATAATACTTCTGGTTTTTGCTTTCTATTTGCAGTAAGATGCTTGCAACCACATTTCCACTCTGGGTATAAAGAACTAATTGTTGTGCAACGAAAGTTTTAACCCAATGATTGGTTGTAATATGTTATGATTTTCACCCGTAGTTGGAACTTGAAAATATATGGGTTATTGTTTATTCATTACACACGCATATCATATCTGCCTGCATATATTAAATCATAGATGCATACATTAATGGTTAATTCACGTGTACATATTTGTACTCACTTGATAGTATGGAAAATACAAACGAAAATCAACCACACCATACGATTGCGGCAATTTTAGGTCAGACATCAGTATTTATATAATTGTTTGGAGCAAAGCAAAACACTATTTTTTTTCGTGGCACAATATAAATAGCTGAGATCAAATTTGGGAGTGGAAATATACAAATACTCTATTGGAAGCGAAGGTATGAGTCGCGAATAAGAAATAGATTAAGCAAAAACAATTGTCAAGGTAACCACGCATGTTAATAATGAATCAACCATACGAGCAACAAAGAAACAAATAACTTCATTGAAACAAAACAACCATATATAAGTGGCAAATAGAAGACTTTTGGGATTGATTTAATCCTATTATAATGGCCCATCCTGATAGCGGCCTATTAAACATCTACTTCAAAACTATTAAAAAGTTCTATATGAGAATCTGAGCAATTTTTTCTTTCCTGCAAAAATCTCACTTAACCTAATTATTTTGCTCAAATCTCACCTCATTCCATCACGTTGTCTAGAATACTTGTTTTGAGAAAGATAGATGTTAATCAAAAACTAAACGCTACTTACAATTTATTGAGTAGACAAAAGAGTACAAATTTCAAGGAACTCAAGACAATAAAAATAGTTCATGGTGTTATAGAGGTAGGGGGCTAAAAACAGTAGTAATACTTAAGCACCTATCAGGAGAATAAAACAAAATAAATCTAAGAAGAGATAATGAAAATCAAACTTTTGTCAGCTTTCTTCATAGTCATTGACGTTCATAAAATAGAGGTGAACACTTTGAATTCAGAAACAGATTAGTTCAGCATTTATGGAATTGGCATAGTCAAGGAGCCGAATGAAATGGACATGTAATTTAATTATGTACGCAACTATTTGGTTATGTTTTGTATTGCAATTATTTTATAAAATGCTTATTTTCAATTATTCATATATATATATGGTTGTTAGTCTACATGTATAGTTTTACATGTTGTAATTTAATTTTAATTTTTTTACCCACAAAAATTAATTTTAGTTTTTCCTATTGAAATCCTTAGCCCTATTCTCAAAAAATATCACATTTTTCCTCTAAATTCTTCATCTTCATTCCACTTTTTTGAAACATTTCTTTACTCTTTTTGTACTCATTTTTTTTGCGTTTTTCCCTTGTTTTTTCTTTTCGCTAACACTTGCTTTCACTTTTAAAGATTTCTCAACAACATTATCACTATCAATCTCTTTCTTTTGTAATATCTACTCATTATCATCAACTTGGATCTTATTGTCATTGATCATCATTATTATCTTTGGCTTTGAGTTTGAGTTGGTTTTTCAAAATACTTCATAGAAAAAAGTGATATTGACAAAGTTTATTGTTATGTATCATTCATTATTTGCATCGCCAATCGTGACTTCCACTCTTAGAACATCGTAAATCATGCGACGGTGTTTGTGGTGGTGGTGGTTAATTTTTTATAATTTCGCTCATCTTCCAAAACACAACTCTCTCTATTTTTATTTTCTCCATGTCTCTATTAATTCGTGAGAGCACTATTGTGTTTCCTGAGAATAACGAACAATGTGTCGTCGGAGGCAATGGTATGGATGCGCTAAGCAAGAATTGGATACCAATGGACGCCAAGTCGCCAACAATATCTTTATTTTTTTTTTTTGAAACATTAAAACAACTCTCAAAAGCCTCAAGTCAGGTTGTACTTGTACATGTACATGATGATGAACAAAACAATACAGTTTAGACTTTAGATAGATCATCACACTGCCTCTGTGCTTGCATAACATGATTGTCAAAGAACCATCCCCGATCTTTCCTATATATGATAGTTCATCAACTATAAATATAATACATCTAAGAAGAGATCATGGAAATCAAACTTTTGGCAGCTTTCTTCATAGTCATCGATTTAATTTAAAGTTAAATTACTTAAATAGGCCTAATAATTAAACAATGGGTAAAAGTTCTAAAATAACCTTTCAATTTCAACTTTTAATAAAATTCTCTTCAATTGGAGAGCATCAATTTTTCTATAATTTGGAGAGAGAATATTTCCTTAAGGACATGCCCAACTTTAATAGAGAGTATAAATTCCATTGACATCATATATAATTTGGTATAATTTTAAGCCAATAGTATTTATGTGGTTTTTTAGTTTGAGACTTTGAGTAATGAAGACAAACATGTATGTTTACATCTTTCATTCAAAACAAGACAATCATAGTGGAAAACAAGCGTTACAACATCCATATAACAATTTGATTAAGTGTATTTCATACATCACACACAATTCGCAATGATTCTTGTATTTTTTGTGAAAAATGTTCTTTTATGCCAAACAACTCATTATAAAAGCATTTATTATTAACGTTTTTCATTTATTGTATCTATTTTTATTTTTTTTGGTAAAATGGAGCGTGTAAGACAAACCAACATGGTTCCATCCCGTTTGCCTTCGACACGTTCGGGTTCTGGCATTAAAAGCGGTTGAACTCCTCAGGAGGATACAAAAAATAATGGATATCAATGTCATGACTGCTAAGTCGGATTAATATGTTTTCAAAATGATTGGTTTTGCTATTTAGCAAGGACTTGCAATGCAGCTTGTAGCGCGTTTGCCCTCCACCTTTGTGTCATTCTTTTGAGCCTATCAATAAAGTGAAATATTTAGTTAAATAAAAAAATTTAAAAAAATCAATCTCTTATTATAGTGCCCAGGTATCGGATCCAAAGTTGTTCATTAAGTTGAGCTTTTAACTCATAGTTTAATTCTCTGTTAAAACCTAAGTCACACAATGCCGGAGTGGGAGCGAGAGCGTGAGAGCGCCTGAGTTGAGAAGCTCCCATATTTAGAGCGGCTTTGGAGCGTCAATAGATATGTAGTTATTTTACCAACAAATAATATACATGTGTAATATGTCATATAATTATGATTACAATTTTAATATACCAGTAGAACTACTTGATATTATTATGTATATTTTCCCCTTAACTACTAATTCGATAAGAAAGGATGACATGGGGGACTATTCGTTCCCAATTTATAATGAATCTATGACCACCTTATGTTATAATAACCTTTTGACCACTTGATTTTTCTTCACTAAATACTTCTCTCTTCCTCATCGTCATCTCTGTTACTCCTCTCCCCTTCCTTAATTCTTTTTTGACTTATTTAGAAGGCCTAAAGCAATTCTACTTTCCGATCGTTTGGTTTTAAGATTAATTTCTAATATAAAAAATATCAAATCACTACATCTCAATCCAATTTTGGAAGATAATTTTATATGAAATTTGAGTAGAACTGAGAGAGTGTGGTTGGAATTTGTGAGAACGTGATTTTATCATTTAAGGACCGCGGTTTCATGAAGGTTTATAGAGAGACCGCGAGAGCCCGGTTTAGGAGCATGAACGACATGATAGATAGGTGGTTTATGTGACTAAGGTTAAAACCATACCGAAGTTGCACCCCAAGTTATAGTACAAACTATTTATGTTTAATTTTTTTTTCAAAGAACTAGGGGTCTGTTTGATAACCGGCAAATGGGCTGGAAAATGGGTTTTACTCGGTTCAAAGGCCTTTTGCCGGTGTTTGATAACCCAAAAATTACCCGGAACCATTTTGCCAATTTTCGCGCACGTGAGCAAATTTACACGGATGAACCGAGAAAACGATCTCCAGGGGGGGGGGGGTGGATCTTGTTTTCCAGGGTTGATTTTCTCGGTTCTTTTCCCACGTATAAAACATACTTTTATCTGTTTTTTTCTCATAAACTTCCCTAGCAACAAAGAACCCTAGCAGAGCGACGAAAATGGTGAACTGACGGCGCACACTCAACAACCGTAGTAGCAGCCTATTCTCAGGTATTTCTTCTTCTCTTCCCTTCTTATCTTCTTCTCTTCCTTTCTCTTCGATCTTTCCTTCTTCTTCTTATCTTCTTCTCTTCCTTTCTCTTCGATCTTTCTCTTCCTTTCTATTCTGATTTTTGATCATGGAAATCTGAGCTGAATGCACTTTGTTGTAACCTGTTTCTTTTGTTACAATTGTTGCAACCTATTTCTTTGGTTATGTTGGAACCTGTTTCTTTTGTTACAATCGTTGCAACCTGTGTGGACAAGAGGAAAACTCAGTCAAATTATCAACAATTTAGGGTTTAATCTGTTCGAATATTGTTAGGGTTATTTAATTTTAGGTGGATTTCGCTTGATTCTTGACCTAGGGTTTTAGATTTGGGGATTTTGCTCATAAATTTTATTTTTAGGGTTTAAACTTTTAGTTTTGGTTATTTTGCTCATAAATATTTAATTTTTAGGGTTTAAACTTTTAGATTTGGGGATTTTTCTAATCAATCTTGATAGATTCTCAATTCTTTAGGGTTTATTTTTAGATTTGGGGATTCTGCTGTTTTTATATTTGGGGATTCTGCTATTTTTAGATTTGGGGATTCTGCTATTTTAATAATATTCCATGTGGTAGTATGAATCTGTATTGCAAATTTATAAAAAAAAAATTCTGAAATAAATTGGGGATTTTACTTTACTGAAATAATGTATATTAGGATGCTAAAAAAATTACTGAAATGAGAATAGATTCAATATTTTTATTGTGCATGTGTCATGGATGAATAATAATGTGTTTTTGTTTTTGGGTTTATGTTATCGATTTTGTGCATGTGGTTCCGTTGGTACCTGGGGAAATCGCTTATTACAGAAGTTGATAAACAATCGGGGTAAATGTTTCGTCTTCCTTCTCAATATTCCAGTTGTATGTTAGGACAGTCTTTATATTTTTCTTTATTGTTATTGTTAACAGTTTGTTGTTCGTTGGCGAAGAAGTATCTATTGTCTAAGCTTGGTTTTGCTGTTTTTGCTGAAGGTACTTTTTCTTTAGTTGACCTATTTTGATATTTTTTACAATCAAAGCATATTTGTCTCGTATGTTACTTAATATCTGCATATATTATCATTTCTCCTCTTACACTTTAATATCTGCATATACTAATACAATCATGTAGTACTGGACTATTATCGTGTTTCATGCTATATTGTAATTCAATCATGTACGATCTCCACTGTCATAAAATATTTTATATTAAGCCTACAAATTGTGTTTGTCTTGTGCTACATTTATAATATACATTGTGTTTGTCTTTAATCCCCTGGATATTGTAAAATGGTTATTGGATTGTAATTTTTGGTATACATGCATGATTACAGACCAAACATGCCTAAAAAGTATGCTTGTTACCTAGTTCGTTATGGACGAAATCCTGGCATTTATACCACCTGGGGACAATGTAGTAGCCAGGTGGATCAATATCTAGGGGCAGTTTGGGAGGGGTGTACTTCCTTTGAACAAGCTCGACGTCTCTGGGCGTATTATAAAAGCTTGGATGAAGAGGTACAGCTTGCTTGTTCTCAAGCATTACCCCATCACAGTACATGTACAATGTCATGTGGGTCATCAACTTCGGCTATAACAAGTATCCCCAACCTAGATGATACAATTGTTGTCAATGACAGTTGGTGGTTGGTGAAGAAGTTGGTTGTCATGTTGTTGATGGTTGTGATTGCTGTGTTGGTCAAGTTGTTGTTCGTTATGTGAAGTTTTTGCAAATGTAATCGAATTTAGGACATGTCGAATGATTACGGTTTTAATTTATGTAATAACATTATGATTTTCTATATATAATATATTATCTGGTTTATATGGAATATACAATCTTTCCTCGTATTCATCGAACTGTAATAGTCTTGGGGTTTTGTAGAATGCCGAACGAGGAAGAACGTAGGATATTGATAGCTGTAGTTGTCATTGTTATTGCATATATGGTTATGGCATACCAATGGTGGTGTACAATGGTACTGAACAATTATAGACCCCCTAGAGCACCTCGTATTAATCGAACTGGTTTGCGGAGACAAATTTTGGAAAGTTTTTACATGCAGAATGATAGGGTCTGTCACCACCAGCTTAGAATGAATCGGTTTGCATTCCATTCATTGTGTCGTAGACTACGTACACTCGGTTTAAGGTCTTCCAGATATCTCAAAGTTGAGGAACAAGTAGCCATCTTCCTTATAACAGTAGGGCATGATGAGCGGAATCGAAGAACGGCACATTCATTTTATCGATCTACAGAAACTGTTAATCGTTTCTTCCATTTGGTTCTCAAGGCGGTCCTTCGCTTATACACAGAGGTTGTGACCAATGCGACGCCAGAGAACTCCCCTCTTGCAGATAATGGAACATACCACAACTGGCACCATTATTTTAAGGTTAAGCAATCTAATTAATGTTTTCGACAAAACAAATAATTGTTTTTTATAATACATACATTTCAAAAAACAAAAAATCTAAAAAATTGATTCTTCTCTAGGATGCTGTGGGTGCAATTGATGGGACACATTTCAAGGTAAATGTTGTTTTAAGAAATCAGGCTAGGTATCGTAACCGAAAGGGGGAGCTTACACAAAATGTCTTGGTTGCGTGCACTTTTAGTATGAAGTTCACGTACGTTCTAACTGGTTGGGAAGGTTCCGCTCACGATGGTCGTTTGTTACGATGTGCTGTTAGCCGACGTGGTCATAGGCTTGAAATACCCCCTGGTAAATATTATCTTGGAGATGCTGGATTCGGTTTAGTGCCAGGGTTCCTTACCCCTTATTGTAATGCACGATATCACCTGAATTAGGTTGGCAGAAATGTCGCTCAAAATAGTGTTGAACTTTACAACTTCCGACATTCATCTTTGCGGAATGTTATAGAAAGGGCTATCGGATTATCGAAAAAGCGGTTCGCGTACCTTAGAAACTCCCCACACCATAACATCCGCGTTCATTCAAAGATTATATTAGCCTGTGTTGCTTTGCATAATTTCCTGAAAGACGTAGACCCCGATGATGAGTTTGATCCTGATGGTCCTACATCTGATTCAGACAATGAAGAGGATGGGGAAGAAGGTGTTGAACAAGCTCAGTGGAACGATGGCCCTGGTTTAAATATGCATTCCTCGACAAGTTGGACCAATTGGAGGGATCAGTTACGTGTGCAGATGTGGAATGCATACCAGGAATTTCACGATGATTCTGATGATGATCTTTAATTTTCCTTGTTTCTTGTTTTATGGTTTTGAAGTACTTTCCATATTCATAGTTATTATGTTGAAGTATTCATACAATTTTCTCAATTCCGACTATTTTATCTATTAAAATGTGTTTAAGTACTCCTATTTTTTGTATGCGCTACTTGAAATGTTTTTGTGTACAATTGTCTTGGAATTTCGACTATTTTTTATCTCTTAAAATGACCAGATTTTATGTATTCCCAAATTTTATAAAACATAAAATTCCCAGTATTAGAAATGTCGACTGCACCAAAGAAGAGAAGTCGAAAAGGCAAAAAACCGGTTGTACTTACTGCATCTGCTCCAGCTGTTGTAGAAGTTGAACCATATTTCCCACCTAACCTTCCACCACCACCACCACCATCAAAACACCAAACAAGATGGTCCCCAAAGATGATGGATGTTTTGCTTGAAGTTCTTTCAGAAGAGGTTGCTAAGTGTGGTAGGCGTGCAGACAATGGTTTTAGGAGTGAAACGTACAACAAGGTTGCCTTGGTTGTTAACACAAAGCTTGGTATGAGAATGAACGCTGAAAATGTGCGGTCAAGGATGAAAACACTGAAGAAAGACTACCATATTGCCAAGGCTTTGTTAAATCAAAGTGGATTTGGTTTTAAGTGGAATGCAGAGACAAAGTGCATTGATGCAGATCCCGATGTATGGGAAAAATATGTGTTGGTAATGCAGTGGTTTGTTCTTGTTGGTATTATATTTTATTTTGTGGTATGCTTGGATTAATAGACTGGTAATTGTAGGGGCATCCTGAGGCTAAGACTTACAATGGCAAAATATTGCCATATTTTGATCAAATGGCTTATTTGGTGGGTGATGACGCTGCAAATGGTGACCTGAATTTTACTTGCGGTGACCCTCAAACTCCGCCTGAGGAATCACAGATTGGTATAAAACATTTACGCAGCCTCAACCTTTTTTCTTATGTTGATTTTCTTGCATGCCATTCACAACTTACCAAATGTAGGCGACAGAGAGGATGTTGAAAATGAGAGTTTTGGAAATGGAGATATCAACCTGGAAGGGATGGAAACCCAGTTTGCTTCTAACACACCTGGTAGCTCAACACCGAATCCCGCAAGTGAAATGCACGGACAAAGTTCTGCAAACTGTGGTGATGCTCGCAGAGGTAGTAGCAGTGGGGTACCTGTTTTGCCCAAGCGTAGGAAGCCAAAGTTTAACTTGTCAGACATTCCTGAACCCCCATCCTTCTAAGGGTTGACTGCAGCTGTGGAAAGGATTGCTACAAGTCTGTCGAAGCCCAAGATTGGAGATCTGTCAAGTACACTTCAATTGATTACTGGTGGGGATAGAGATCTATATTTTAGAGGAATGGACTTTTTGGGAGATAACCCTGGTTTGATGGAAATGTTTATGGGGATTGAGAAGGAATATAAGATGGAATGCACTACACCAGAATATGTATTTTCTAATAGCAAAATGCCGTTACAATAATTTTTACTAACGGTATTTATGCGTTAGAAAATCGACGTTAGTAATTTCTAACAGGTCTTATTGTAACGGTTTTATGCCGTTAGTAAATAAAAACTTCTAACAGTTTACTACCGTTAGTATTTTCTAACGTCTTTTTAGTGTTAGTATTACTTGTTAGAAGTTAGTAACACAACCTAGTTACTAACAGCATTTTGCTGTTACAATTTTTGGAATTGTATATAAAAAAAAATTATGCTTGTTCTCTTACATTATTCTTCTACAACCTACTCAAACATGCTCCTGGTCAAACTTCTACATAATAACCAACAATTTCATGTACAATATATGAAATAAATAATCTCATTACAACAAAACTTACAATCCATTTGCAATTAATATAAATAATCTTGTACATTTCATAATTCCAGCAAAAAAAAAAAAAATGGCATCTGTTTTGATTTTTCAACTTTTATTCTGATGAACCCAAATCAAACCATATGACTATCTAAAGAATACTGACTAGTAAGCTCATTGGCTAGTGAAGGTATTCTTGACGTCCTCTCTCACATCCTTGCAAAATAGTAATATAGTGAAGTAGGTGAACGGCTTGTGCTCTTTGACCTACGGTACAAAACAACAAATGTTAAGAGGAATCACGATACTAGTTTAAAGAAACCAATGCAGTTCCTTGAATAATAAACAAGATTAAGATTGAAAACTATCCAACAGAGAAATTCATTACCTTCTTTGTTAGCAACACCAATAATTGCAACATTTGTTTTTTATTCCAAAAAAATTTCAGCTCTCGCAAAGGTTTCATATATCTGGACAGTTGCAAAAAATGGATTACACAATCTGGTGCCTCAATTCAACATTGATAAAATTGCACAGAAGAAAAACTTAGAAAATCCAATTAGGGTATATAATGAGATACACTGGTGCGGTCGCAGCTTATGGACTACTAGGCAATTTTCTGAGTTTCCATTATCTAATGAACCTATCACACGTTTAACACTAGCTGGAAAAAAAAAACTCCCACTCTGACCTAAAATACAAGATTCAATTAGATAGTGGCTTCTAAAAATAAGAGTTGCGTACCTTTATGCAACAATACTTAGCCTTGGTCAACTGTTTGTGTCCACTTGTTGTTGTCGTCACTAAAAGAAAAAGTAAATCATAAAAAGAAAGAAACAAAAAACTGAACACATGCGTTATGTGTTATAGGTTCTAGTTTTACAGGTGTAGATAACAGAATAGGCATAGGATACATACTAAGAAATGTTGTTGGACATTTTACAGGTGTTGGATCTTGCTCTAATTCAACAGGCACGTCTGATGCTGTAGAATCCACAAGCCTTCTGGAAGTCGTATTATGGGCAATCAACCAACATCTGACACATCAAGTTGGAAACTGATTTGAAAGGAGCGACAGACTTCCTTAATGGGATCGACACAAATATACCATGGCAGACTACTACTATTACAAACTCTGTTTTACTGTTATTTCCTAAGTTTGATGTATAAAGGTGAACTTTGCCAGTAGAAATAGGAAGCATGTGGCTCACTTACTTGCAAGGCATGCAAATGTAATCTCTCTGGTTCGTATCCACTCTGTGATCCATCAGACACTGAAGGACGATTCCTTGTTTTGTATTGTTGAACCTTAAACTTCTTCTATATATATATATCAATGATTAAAAAAAAAAAAAAAAAAACAAACAAATGGAACACAAGTAATTAGAGTTGAAGGCATGTTAGCTACTAGTCTACATATTAGGAAATGAAAACAAAGACTTACAGAGTCCATTCATAGTGTGAAGAGAGTTCACAAACCACTAAATATTATCCATCTACATATATAGTACAAGCGTCTGGAAACAACGCACTGCAATTTATAAATTATAAACCTCCCTTCATTGACCACATGTTTTCTGGTAGTTCAAGGAGAGTTTATTAAGATGTAGTAACAAGTCAACAAAATGTACAGTTTATTTAAGCAAGCCATGAGCTATTAAAGGGCCACCTCATCAGATAAAAAGACAGCTGGTCATAGTCATTAAGGAAAGCAGACATTCCAGCTTAGGAAGGGGCAAGATAGCTATACCTTCACAGAATCCATCACGTGAAATTTGGATTGAAATTCACAAATGTATATTGCATGGTCTGCCAATCAGAAAATGCATTAGTTTAGGGAAGATATGAAAGGTTTGAGGAAGGACTACACCAGCACAATCATACTCTCGAAAGCGAAAATCAGTGCAAACAAAAACGATTATATTAACAGCTCTGAGTATTAGAGAATGGTGTAAAACAAAGCCATTGCTATTAAAAAAGAGCAAGATCGAGCATGTAAAATATGTATGATGCATGAATGTCATAAAATTTTTGGAGAATCACACTGTAATTTATATGTCCAAGATAAAATCTATGCAATAGAAGACTCTAATTTATAAACAACTGAATTGTAAATGTGGGGTACAAGTCCAGATCAGATATTGGCAAATTTAAAGGAATTAAATTCAGTTACAAGTCACAGACGAATGTTTCCAAACTAATTCAACAAAGGGATTTAACACAGACACAGTAGATGAAGACTGAGAAGTTCTTTTTTTTTATCTTAATTTTTGCTTCTAGGATATTGATCAGAAAATATAAAATAAAATGGAATATTACTCTATCATAAAGGACTAAGGGCTCCAAAATATTGAGTGGCTCGATATGGGCATTTGGAAAATAAAGGCAATGCAAATAATGATTCTTACCACCTACCTTTATTTACAAAAACTGAAATTGGTCGAAGGTTTTCATGAGCTTGTGTAATGCATTTTTCAATGCCATCAACAAGGGCGTAATCATTTAGTAAAACAGGAAAAGCAATTGACAATTCAAAGATGTACAAATCGGCTTAAGAAGTTTTACTATTGAAATACATACAATGGACTGTGGAAATCTCAAAAAGAAAAAAAAAATCTCCTAATAATGCACCAAACTGAGACACAACATATGATAGAGTTATTCTACTGAAGTTGTCCTTGTCTTACAAATCGGGAATGGCGCAGGAGATCATTAATCAATTAACATAACCCAATTACAATTAATTATATAGCTAGCTTTATCAATTAGAGCTTTATCAAAAAAATCAAATTCATGTAGGTGCAAATAAGATCTAATAATCTACTCAATATAATTAACTTGGGGGAGATTGAAGAAGCAAAAGAAAAAAAAAAGGATTGCTCGCAGGTTGAGGAAATTCAATAGCTATTTACCTTATTAAAAGTTTGGCAAGACGAATAAGAGAATAACAATTTTGTCCAAATCGAAAAATCAATCAATTTCTTTAGATTGCTTTTCTAGAGTTTTGCACAGTTCTTCAAGATTGTAATTTTGTAATTTTAAACCAACCCTCACAAAAAAAAAAAAAAAAGAACACCTTAATTTTGATGTAAACTAAAGGAATTAGAAGAGAAACCAGAAAAAGAAAAAAAAAAGAGAAAATCCCTAACTTTACAGAAACACCAACAATAAATTGCAAGATACAACAATAAAAAAAAAAAAAAAAAAGGAAGATGTTTACCTTTAACTACTCGATCGATCTCTGCTACTTTCTCCAACCTTGTATATAACCCTTGATTTTGATATCAAATTAATGAGAGAGGGAGAGAGAGAAAGAGCAATTGAGAAGATGGTGTGGGGGAAGGATTTATAGAGTTGCAGATCGACGATGAGAGAGTTATTGGAGGAGGAGAGTTCTTTTCATGGTGGAAGAGGAAGAAGAGGGAGACTTGGGATCGGGGAAGTTAATTCTTGAGGAAGTTTTAATTTTTTTACTAACACTTTCCTTTATCATGTGATAAGCACATGGGAAAAAAATTATTTTCCTAAGTAACTACTTACATTATTAAGCTGTTAGTATATTTTTTCGATGCTGTTACTAAATAAATCAAAAAAATAATTTAATTAATACTAACGACTTTTAAGAAATACTACACCATAACGCCGTTACAAGCCTTCTAACAGCATTTTGCCGTTAAAAATTAAAAAAAGCTTGCGTTACTAAAACCCAGTTTTGGTGTAGTGATGGCTTTTGAGAAAGCTCAGTGCCTATAACAAGTGAATATGGGAATATCTTATGTCAGTTTGTTTGGTGTACGTAGTCTAGACCTAGGAATCAAGTCTAGTTTGATTGTTTACTGAAGAAAAACATGTTTCTGTTATTGTTGATGATATCGTAGAAT
Organism: Aquilegia eximia; assembly: GCA_023053565.1. NCBI lineage: Eukaryota > Viridiplantae > Streptophyta > Magnoliopsida > Ranunculales > Ranunculaceae > Aquilegia > Aquilegia eximia. The sequence continues at coordinate 31,922,758 of JALIGU010000003.1, forward strand.
TCTTGCGTACTTGAGAATATTTTAAGTTTTGTTGAACAGGCTTATAATGCTTTCATATAATGGTATTGATCTTTAATTATTTGTGTAAGTTTTTTGGGCAGTATTATGTTGCATATTTTTTGGGGGGGTTTCTATATAACTGTGAATTCGATACAGTTTCACTGCATAATCATGTTGTATTTTATGTTTTATATATGTGGTTGGTATAAATAGTTTTGGTAGTATTGGGGGTTGGTTGGACCTGTTGCAGGGTTGACCATCTTTGGTGTACTATGTATTTATGTACATTTACACTTGCAGCACCAACTAACCCTTTTTTGTCCTTGTTTTTAGTTAAGTCGTATCTATAATGGGAGAGGAAGGTTGTTTCAAGGTTACATGGTACCATAATATGGACATGGTGTTGCTTGACACCCTCGTCGATTTCAAAGATAAAGAGGGATTTCCTTTTCGTGAACATATGCACGTAGAAGTAGTGTTTCGTGTTTTGGAAGCAACTTCTATGTTGGTCTCGATAGAGGAAGTACGAGATAGAGTGAGATATTATTTCTATACTTACTTGCAAATTCGGGGGTTGTTAAGCATTGGTTGGTTTGAATGGGATGCCCACCTTCAACGGGTGATCGCGACAAAAGAGATTTGGGAGGCAAATGCTCCTAATAGCCGCTTCCGTGGTGAATGGCTCCCGTATATGAACAAGCTTCTTGCTTTGTTTAAGAATTAATGTGGACCCTTATTTTGTGATAAGATTTTTTTGTAATGTCGTTTTGGTTAATTATGAATTATGTTTGTAATGAATCATCACAGATATTTTGTCTAATGAAATCGTATGTTTAATATTTATCATGGTATGGAACAGTGTTGATATGGATATACCTTGGTCAGCCTCCCAGTGGTCCATTAGGTGGACCACCGCAATGGATATGAATATGTGTGCTAAGTTGTTAGAGATTACTATAAATGGGGGTCGTATGTCCGATGGAGGATTTAATAGAAGTGCACATGCTGAAGTTGCAGCAGGAATAAAGAAAGACTTACGAATTGAGGTAACAACTGAACATGTTAGGGGTCGTATGAAGACTTTGAAGAAGACCACAAACAAAATAGAAGAGTTATGTTTGAGGCCTGAATTTGAATTTGATCTTCTAGAATGCAAAATCAAAAGCAGTGAGGAAGCGTGGGATGAGTTATTACAACCACCTAATCATATCTATTGGAGTGGTTTGAAGAATAAGAGTTTTCCGTCACACACCATGTGCACCCACATATTCGGTCCAATGCCACCACCTATGTTGTGATGGGTTCCACCATGCTTTGTGTGATCTTTGGAGGGGTTCCACCAATGGATTTGTTCTAAACATTTCCGTACTATTGTTTTATGTTGTCAACTGACACCATTATTATTTTTGTTTTTTTTAAGAACCTTATGTAATGGATTATTATGTAATATGTTATTGTAATTACACTTTAAGGATTGCAAAAACTGTCGTTGTAATGGATTTGTTCTAAACATTGCAAGGATTTTTTTTTTTTTTGTTTAAAGTTATTATCAAAGGATTTATGTTATCATTTTTTTAATTTATTTCTGTCTGTTATGTAGATGAATCCAATGCACCCTGTTAACCCCAACAACCCGAATCAATACTATGTATTGAAAGATTGGAACGTCGGGAAGAATCGAGAACTGTCTTATAGATTGGTAAGTATTTCATTATTTCTACAACAACTATAGCATATATTTTGCATATATTGGGCATGAACATGAACATAAATCACTTTTGTGGGCCCTATTTATGTGGGTTAAATGATGTGGGCCCATGTTAGTGTGCCAGGCATGGACATGGATATTACAGTGACAGAACTTTGCATATATTTACCACATTTTACTTTTTCAAATATAGATGATAGTGACAAGGCTTTGCATAGTATTCTTGTGAATAGATAATGACAATACACCTTTGGCTTATTATATATTCTTGTTACTTAACAGAACATACCTTTTTACATATGTTTGTAACTTTGCATACATTAATTGTTAGCATACTTTTGGACTTGTTATATTCTGAATAATGTAAGACATACTTGTATATTTGTGCATATATTCTCAATGGGTTGTAAGGTTTGTACTTGCAAATTTTATACTTCACTGTATTGGATACTGTTTTTTGGTTGTTATTAAAGTTACTTACTTGCGACTTTGACAGCCTTTGCTCGCGTCGTTGAAAGCAAGTATTCGGAACAACCAAACTGCATTCATTAGTCTGGAGCCTGTGGGGACGGTGTATGGTGGTCTACACATTATGGATGATGGATGGGGGCATTTTTCTTTTGGGGCTGCAGGTTGGAAGACTGTCGTGCATGCATGGCAACCTTCACCAGTCCCAGCTCCTATTCCAACGCCCATTCTAGCTCCTGAATAAACCCCCCCTCCTGCACCAAGTGACAGCCAGGATGAATCAAGTGACAGCGCCCATTCTTTGGATTCTTCTGACAGCCAGGATGAATCAAGTGACAGTAGTGGTGATGATGATGATGTAGTAGAGGTTGACGCTAATGGTAATGAGATCGTAGATGATGACGCTGATTACGACAGTGACTATGACCCTGAAGAAATAGTAGAGGGTACCCAAGATGCTCCGATCGTTCTTGACTAGGCTTGACTTTGTACAACTATTGGTAGTGTTTTGTTTTAGGGGGATGTACAACTATTGGTCCGGCGATTTTGATAACTTTGTATAGCCGTAGCGGTTTATTGTTATGTTCAGTGAAACCTATGAATGGATTAGGAAATCTATACTGGTATATTTGGTTGAATCTGTATTTTTATAAATCGTTTATTTGAACTTTTTATCTCCAAACCTTGTTCACTTTTGTATTTCACACTTGTATTGTAACATACTTTTTGAAGGAAAGTAGCAAATTATTTTTAAAGTGATGAGGTCCATCGTTGTGAAGAAAAATATAGATACAAGTATATATAATTTTTTTAAAGAAACTGCTTATTAAAATTGGGCCTTTCAGTTGGGCTGATATTAGGCTGTAATTGCTGTGTTGATGGCATATGTCCATTGGGTTTATTGCTTACATGATATTCAAAATTCCAAAGTCCATAAAAAATCATTAGTTAAAGCCCACAGCCCATCACTTTAAGTCAATTTGCCAGAATAAAAAGAGTTGTCAAACATCAGCAAAAGCGGCAAAACCACTTTCTGTACATTTGCCAAACACGTTAACAAACACCGGCAAATAGTTTTTCCAAAAATTTTCTCGGACCAAAGATTTGCCTAATACGTAGTTTTGCCGCTTTGCCTATTTTCTCGGGACCTAGTGGAAAGTTATCAAACAGACCCTAGGGGTATCAATTTGACCCGTGACCTGTGACCCGCGAACCCAACCCACTCACCCGACTTTTTTTATGATCCATGACCCAATTAATCCGCCCATTAAAATTATCAAATCCGCCCAACCCGCCCAAATTTTAAAAAATGGGTCAACCCAATCCTGCCCAATTATATTATTGGGCGGGTAAGGGTTACATATATTAAACCCGTTAACCGCCCATTAACCCGAAAAATACCCAATAATATTCTGACCCGCTTGCCCACCTGTTAATCCACCCGTTAACCGTCCATTAACCCAAAAAAATACCCAATAATATTCTGACCCGCTTGCCCATATATTAGCCCACCCATGACCCGCCCATCTAATTATCATTCTTATTACTTTTAAGAATGCCATTAGTGCTTAGTATAATAGTTTATTATACTATTGAAATTCTTTGGATAACAATGCCATTAGTGCTTAGTATTAATTGAAAACTTTTAATGCATTTGTGTAACATAGTGTGTTTTAAACTTTTATTGCTTGAAACTCATGTGATTGTTTAATCATGCAGGTTGCAAAAAATTTTGCACTCCAACGATATGGATCAAGTTGAAAGTTTTGCATTTAAAGCAGCTAGAAAGAAACACTAGTTTTTTTGAATTTTGAATTAGTTTTTTTGACTTTGGAGTTTGAATTACAATTAGTTCCTAAATGAATTTTTATTGTTATTTTTTTATAAGTAGACAATCAGTTGGATTATTTGTATTTTAAGATATTCTTTATATTAATGGTTTATTCAAAAGTTCATGTTGATATTAATGGTTGAATGCTGATGATAGATAATAATTTTATTTTAATTATACTTATGTAATACAGATGATGACAATTCCAATTTAATTGAGGTGACAACAAATAAAAATTTGTTTGATTCAACTAAAACGAACTTGTCACTTGTATAAGATAACCCGCAACCCGACTTATTAGTCTAAAATCTAACCCAACCCGTTTACCCAACCCATCATCCAACCCGTTAGCACAATGTTAGGTTTATGGGCGGGTATGGGTTCCATTCTTGAGCATTTGAACCTGCCCAACCCAACCCGAGAAGCTTCTATTAACTCAACCCAACCCGCCCAAATAACTAAAATGGACGGGTTTAACCCAACCCATTTTAATCTTCAACCTAATGGTTTTTGGGTTGGGTTCCCGACCGCCCAAATTGAGACCCCTACAAAGAACCGATATTTTTGAGACTTCTCCAAATGTTTTTGGCTTGGAAATTAAAATGGGCCTCACTAAACATTAGAAACTACAAGTAATTGGAATCCAGGTTCATAGCCCAATTCATTGAGACGAGATTGACAGTGAGTGGGCCCATTGGTTATTTTAGGGTTTTGGAAACAAATGATTTCAAAAAATTTCAGTGTGTGGCTTTCTTTTTAAGGAAGAGTGACTCTTCTCTATTTGGACCCACCAAAAAAGTGGTAATGTCTAACAAAGGTACAAATGAACAGACTCATCTGGTATTACTGGTCCCGCCAACTTAAATATAGACTGTGGTCCTTTTCGCATCTCACTCAACAACTACGTTAACAAAGGTAATATTCCATTAGTTTTCATTCTTCACAATGTCAATTGCAACTCTCTTTCACTCCACTATTTTTTTACCGGACAAATGCTGCCTGAAACATATCAGAAAACAAATTGCAAAACGCGCATAAATTTGTACATGGAAGGATGAATGTTTATCTAGAGCACCACACTTTGGAAGATATAGGATCATGATTCAGAAATAGTGTTATTGGTAACAAAGGAAAAAGGACTATAATGAAGTGTTTTATGTTTAGTGGACCAGCAGATTGTAATATAAAACAGAAACTTTGCTGTCAAAAAAAAATGTATGTTACAGTAAGTGAAGTGTACTGTACTCATTTAAGAGAGAGAAAAAAACACCAAAAACCTAAACAAACATCATCTGAAATTCTGAATATCTGATCTGATGATCAGAAGTTCCCTATGTTCATGTTATGTTTTTATTAGTATTAGATTAGAAAGAAGATTAATAGTTTAGTTTAGTTTAGTTTAATAACAACAAAAACACCGTCAAATCCGGTCATAAAAACCAAAAGCAGAAACTTAATAATAATCCTTCTTTTCTTTACTTTTGCCTTTGGCTTTAATTTAATTCTCTCTCTTTCTCTTTCTTTCTCTCTCTCTCACGCTTTTTCGAAAAAAAAAATATTAATTTAATTTCTTTTTTCTCATCTCCATCATCATTACAGTTATCGATCGCAACAACAACTTAAACAAAGAAAAGAAAAAAAAAAAAAAAAAAACCTGTTTCTGTCTTTTGGTTTTCTAGGGTTTTGAATTGAATTGAATGAATGAGCTGAAAAGTAAGAAATTTAGCTGGATAAAACACCTGATTGATGATGAATTCTTAACTTAAATTGTTAGTTTTTGGTGTTACAATGGTTTTTTTCGAATGATTTGGATCGTTTTTTTTTTTTTTGCCGAGGTTAGATAGATTATTAGGTTGAATGACAAGGAATTAAGAAAAGTTTTTGTGGTGGAAATTTCGGGAGTGTTTCATCATGCATTTCGCTAAACTTGACGATTCTCCTATGTTTCGTAAACAGGTGCATTTCCTTTTCCTCACCTTTTTGGAATTTCTTAGGTATTAATGGTGTTGTTTAGTTAATTTTTTGATTTTTTTTTTTTTTGGCATACATAAGAACATATGCTCAAACTTTTTTTTTTTTTTTTCTGGAATTTTTGGTAATTTTATTGGCTTTATAATTGGTTAAGAATCGAAATATGAAAAAAAGTGGTATACACTTCAGCAGCATGAAATGCATCAGTTTCTAATTGTCAGAATACCACCCGAAATCAAGACTATGAACTACATACTATGAAATTACTGTGTCTTTTCTAGTCTTGGACAAACTAAAGTCTAAAGCTAAAAGCGGTTTGATTGCATAAGAGAAATTTCATTTTTTTTAATGAGATGGAATTTTAGAAAGCATAATAAAGAGAAATGACAATCCTTAAGGACTTCCGTAGATATTTCCCTATCTAGATTTTCAATGGAAGTTTCTGAGGGTAGTAAGTTTTCCCACTCAAAGACGAATAGGGGAATTAGATTGTCACAAACTGACAGTTAAATTGTCTCATACATATTTCACACGATTGCTTCAGTTTCAGATGCCTGAGAGTATGCCAACTCATTACTTTGTTGGATTCATTTTAGTTCCATCACCACTTCAATTTTTAAAAAAATTCAATTCATAGGCTTGTAGCAATCCATTCCCCTTCCACGTTTGAAAAGATAATGCTATGACATAGATACTCAATACTTATTGAAGGAGTTGGTCATCATTTTCCTCTGAAAATGTTCTTCTTGTACCTATATCTTGGAATCATCACTAGAAGTAGTAAACTATCAATCAGCTGTATAACACCATTCTTGAGTACCATACAAGGGTGTGGTGGAACCTACAGAATTTTTTGTCAACTGCAAAGTGCAATATTTCAAACGTCTGGCGTATGTTTGGCATTTAGTTTATAATCCATCAGCAATTACTAACAAACTCTGATTTTGAATTGTTCAGGAAAAAAAAAACCAATTGAAAAACTTTAGTCGACAGAGAAATGAATGCTTTTGTTTTCGGTTTAGCATTCTTGCTTGATGTGTTGTTAGGAGTTATTGGATCTACCATTTATATCTTAAACTTCATTATTGATATTGATACTGCATATTTGCTCCCTGGTTTTCTAGTATATACACTTATAGAATCTTTGGGTTGATTTCATTTTGTATTTGTTAGACTGTTAATTTCTATTTCTAAAGTTTAATACTCTGTAGTTCTGTTGAATTCTGATATGCTATTTTCCTCTTGTTTTGGTTTTACAGATTGAGTCTTTAGAAGAAAATGCTGAATCTTTAAGAGAACGGAGTCTAAAGTTTTACAAAGGATGTCGAAAATACACGTATGTCTAATTACATATGCTTTACACTTGTTAGTTATGCATTTTTTGTGTTCCATTTCCTCCTGTTACTTTTCATCAAATGCAAGCATCGGGGATGACTTCCATAAAGTTATTAGTTTAACTTGCATATCAGCAACTTGACTCTTTTATACCTCCAATCATTGATATTTAAATTTTCACTGGTGTTGTGAATGTAATACCCTCAAGTTGTTATGTTAAACACTTAAACTGTTGTCAGTTTCTCCTGCCCGCATTTAGTTCAAAAAGGAGCCAACTCATATATATGTGTGTATACATATTTATGTATGTACATTTTGGTAATGGCTTCTTAATTAACTTATACAGAGAAGGGCTTGGAGAGGCTTACGATGGAGACATTGCTTTTGCTAGTGCGCTTGAAACCTTTGGGGGAGGGCATAATGATCCCATTAGTGTTGCTTTTGGAGGTAAGTCTGATAACTACAGTTATGCTTGGACATCATAATATCTACAATATTATATGTAAGTTTTTTTCAATTTGTCAGAGTCCTTGAAGGTAGGCATTAACTGTAATAATTTTTTTGATGCACAAAGTATGAGCATCTCTTAAATCATGAGTAATATTCGAACCATTCAACTCTATTTCTATGGATAACCTTACTTAGTATCCCCCGTTTTTTGAATGGTAAATCCAAATCATACAAAGGGAAGTTATTGGGAATTACTGGCCCATTAAGTCTTACCAAGAAATGTATTCTACATTTCTTCGGATTATTTGAAATTCCCTGAACTTCCTAATCATCTCCCATCATCCTAATAGTTACATACTTACATGTGTTTTTGTTCTTAAAATAATCGACTAGTTTCATGCAATACACAAAAATTCTGTACCTGAATGGGGCAGTTAGTTAATTTATTAAAGTGTATGTTACAAACGCAAGTAAGAATCTGCTGCAAATACTGATAATTTTTGTATCCTTAGGCCCTGTTATGACCAAATTTACAATTGCTTTACGAGAAATTGGGACATACAAGGAAGTTCTACGATCCCAGGTAAAGATGCTTGCTCTTTAGTCTCTACCATTGAAACATATACATTTTATAAACAATCAGACCCAGTTCATCTAAGTTGTACTGTTTTTAGCTGTGCCTGCTTAAAATATTACTTGTGACTTGTGAGTATTGTTGAGCAATTTTGGTGGTTAGTTTCAAGTCATTGCTTTTTTAACATATGTTTACTTTATAGAATAATTTTAACAATGACGATCTTCTTTGAGAACTTAGATTCTTGTTATCCACTCTAGGGCCTTGTTCAAGTTCATATCACCTTCTAAAGTCGTATGCTTGGTTTGAAAATTGCATTTTTCGAGAATATTTTGTATCAAGCGTGTAGTGTCATTGTCCTTCTAATATGGCTGCTTGTTTGGATCAAATTTATATGATTTTTTTTTTCTAAGGCCAGAGTTCTGACGTTCTAATAGTACTTTCATGCCTTGGTCGAACCTTTTCTTTTAGGAGATCTTTATCTAGGAAGGGATTCTAGCTACTTCTATTTGTTGACCTTTTGCATTTGGTTTTTCCAGGTCGAGCATATGCTAAATGACAGATTAATCCATTTTGTTAATATTGATCTGCAAGATGTAAAGGTACTCTTTGTTACATTATACTTTGATATTTCCTATATGCGATAACGATGATGCTCTGATACTTCGATTGTGGTTTATGTTTCCTTTCCCACATAATTAAATACCAATTAAAGTTGCTAGACATTGATAAATTATTTTACAATTTTCTCATTTCATGTTTCTCTTAGGATTATATCCATAACTCCTAATAATTTTCACTTGTGTATCATCGATCGGAGTACTTGGATATTATATAATATATCATTGCAACAATTTTGTGATGGTCAATAAATAAAGGATATAGTTGAAACTTTATCCATGTCATTGACTTACATGCATCTTGGGATAATTATGCACCAGAATCTGTATACAGATTCTTACAGAAATAAATAAATAAATTGAAGAACAGAAAGATTTTTTGTGTACTGACATCCTAGGACCAAAGGAAGTGGACACATAAGTACTTGATGGCGGGAGTTACATCTGGAAAGTACTCTATCATGTGCTTTAGGTTTATGAAACCATTTCAAGATGTTTCCACTATTTGAATTACATAAGATAGAGTCTTGATGGTTGACCTTCCTAGCGTCATACAAGAGTTGCATTACTTGTGCTTTGTGTGCATTTACTCTGCTAGACTGTTTCCCCTAGATGAATCATTAAATTGAAACATTGAAGTCTTCGTTGTCCTGACTCTTCGAGTTGATGTAACACTGATTTCTTTCATTTACTTGGTTCAAAACTTACACAACATGACAAGTCTAAGAATTTTGCTTTTCAGGAAGCTCGAAAGCGATTTGACAAGGCAAGCCTTGTTTATGACCAGGTGTGTTTCTAGAATTCTCTTTCCTGTGTGTATTGAAAATTGAAGGTTCCTTATCCTTGTAATCTTGTTGAAAAAGTTTTTTACACGGTACTCTCTAAGCAAAATTGAACCTCTATTTAGTTAATAGTTAGTCTTTTTTTTTGTCAAGCGTCAGTGGTTGTGACTATCTTCAATTACTTATTGTTCCAACTTTAAGAGAGTTCTGTACTTATTTTGTTTTGACATGGAAATTTGTATACAAGATACTCTATTCCTTATGAAATTATGATTTGTGTGTCGGTGTGTAATATGGTTGGAATATCTTTGTGTAATACTGTTATGGTCTAATGGAGGTACTAAGACATAGTTCTTAATTTTACTTTTGTTGAGTATTGTCTTCAGCTCTGTAGAGAGCTTAAATTTGAATTACATTGTGAGTTTATCTGAAACATACATACCCATTCTTTCTGATTCTCTTATTTTCTCCTATTCTGTACATCACGACAACTTAAGAGTCTTAGATGATAACCGTAATTAACTAAATCCAAGCGTATGAATTTCAACTTGCTGTCGAAGCAGTATATCCTGAGAGGTCGCTTTTACTCTAGTGCTTAGGCCGAGGAAGGGTGTTGGGAGAAGTTACACCTTTTTACCTTAGTTGAAGCTCTGGGAGTAATGCGGTTGGTACATATATTTGAATGTTGATGGTGTTTTATGCAGTCACAGGTCAACATAAGTGATATTTTAGTAGGGTTTTTTTATTTCCTCAGAAGTGAATTATACTTAAAAACTTGTACTTATTATGCGAGGAAATTCTTGTCTTGCATTTTCAAGGGAGTCTGAGGGTAGTCAAGATCAGTTTAATTTTTGTTTAGTGTAAGAAAAGCTGTTAGCTTCTTACTTAACTGTACGAGATTTTCTTCAGTGTTCTTTGTGAATTGCCTTTCAGCCAGCGTCCCCATCACAATTTTTTTTTATTTTTTTATTTCCTCACCTTTTTAATAACATGATAGAGATGAAGTTTGGCAACATATTACCATCTAATGTAGTTGGAAGGAATTTTTTTTGCAGCTATGTAAAAATTTCATAATACTTCAACAGACCAATATTGTTTCAAATTTTAAAACTACTGTTCCCTTTGTGCAATAGGCTCGTGAGAAGTTTTTGTCACTGCGGAAAGGCACAAAGATAGATGTAGCTACCATGTTAGAGGAGGTATTTTTACACATAAATATGTGCTCTTTTGCTCTTCAGATAAGTTTCATATTCCCTCAGACTTCTGCAATGATATTGATTTTATAGTCTGCTTGAGTGATATTTCAGGAACTTCATAGTGCAAGGTCCACATTTGAGCAAGCTCGCTTCACTTTGGTATGTGAAACTGTGAACTTTTTTCACTCGTCTTTCAATATACTACCAGTATTTTATGAAGATAGATTCTGGAGCATATGATAATAGCAGCAATTTTGGCCTAAGTTGTATGCTTCTCTCTGTCCAGATAACTGCTCTTTCTAATGTTGAAGCGAAAAAACGGTTTGAATTTTTGGAGGCTGTTAGTGGTACAATGGATGCTCATCTTCGTTACTTCAAACAGGTAGGGGACTAGTTGATCTTGTATGGTTTTTTTTAAGTATGTTTAATGACTTGTATAATGCAAAACCTTCTACTTTCAATTTTTTTTACAGGGTTATGAATTATTACATCAGATGGAGCCCTACATTAATCAGGTTTGTTTGGATGCAACTTGGTTAATTTTTGGTGTTAGTTTTGAATGCATATCATCATTGAGGTCATTGTTTTTGTCGCCGTCATCACCATCACCACCACCATTATGAATTTCACTATTGGTGGTGGGTGGAAGAATGTTAGTCTAGTTCCTGGAGGTGGGTGGAACCATGGAAGTCTAGTTCCTGGAGGTGGTTTCAACACTGTTGTTGGTTAAAAAAAAAAAAAGGATACCAAGTTTTCTGTCGTAGGGACATTTTGCATTTTTCTGATTGTGGTCCCACTTGAGGTGACGGTCCTACTTAACATACTGGAAGCTTGAAAAGTTTAGAATTCCATCTTAAAGACCAAGAACAAGATGAATACACACTGAAAGTGAAAGAATAAACTAGTTTTTACTGATAATGATAATGATTCTGATTAAAAGCGATCCTCTCAATTTTATAAAGCTAACAAGACTTAGGACTCATGTATTACTAATTAAAGTCCACTCTTACCTCATAACCAAAAAGGACCATAGGTGAAATAACTGCAAAAAACCGCGAATATTCTACGAATATATCGGTTTTTCTAGAAATTGGATATCGGAATTTTCCTGAATATTTGACGATTTGTGACATATGGTTTGTTTCTAGTCTCGAAATTTCGGATATATCCGTTTTTTTTGGAAATCGGATATCCGCATCAAATCGATATTTTCAACTATGAAAGGACTAGACTAAATAGTAATGCAAATATAGGAAGTACAACACCACAACACAAAATATGGGTTTTCATGATTTAATTTCTCACTAGATAATAATTTTAAATTTTTAAGTCAAACCAAAGTTACTTCTATAGAGGAAAAACATTATTTGTATAATAATTGTTTTCGTACATGATGACACACCCTTGCACACAAACATTACTGTATGTATGCACACACTTATACACCTATATGCTTGCGAATAGTTTGTGCGCTCAACATCAAGCATGCAATATAGTTAAGAATACGAATATGATACAAATTTTCTTGTTTGGAAGGGGGTAATCTGTTTTATACATCTACATGAGAAATTGCAGTTTATATTTGTTTTTGTTTGCTCTTTATTGTTGGTAGGTGGTAACATAAAGCTCGTATTTAAGCATTTAGGTTATATATCTTAAAAGCTAAAAGCTTTTCATGGCAGTGATTTGTTCTTAGCTTTGATTTTGTTTTTCATCTTCTGAAGGTATTGACTTATGCACAACAATCAAGAGAAAGATCTAACTATGAGCAAGCAGCTCTTACTGAAAGGATGCAAGATTACCAAAGGCAGATTGACCGAGAAAGCCGGTGGTCTTCAAATGGGTCACATGGTTCTCCAAATGGTGATGGTATACAAGCCATAGGTAGAAGCTCTCATAAAATGATCGAGGCAGTTATGCAATCGGCTGCAAAGGGAAAGGTATTCACAAAGAAGAGATCTATCTAATAAAGCGTTGTGCTTTTCATCCTTTGCTTGTTGATAGTATACTAAAGGGAAATTATTTTTGTAGGTTCAAACCATTCGACAAGGTTATCTTTCAAAGCGGTCTTCAAACTTGAGAGGCGACTGGAAGAGAAGGTTTTTTGTTCTTGATAGCCGAGGAATGCTATACTACTATCGCAAGCAATGGACTAAGCCATCTGTAAGTTGTTAATCTCAGTATTTTTTTCCTTTTTAGATATAGCTGTGGATATCTGTGTTCAAGGTTGACCTTGTTATTATAGGGATCTGGGGCTCAACTTTCCAACCACAGAAGTCATTCCTCTGAACTTGGTTCTGGTTTGCTGAGTCGATGGCTTTCTTCTCATCATCGTAGTGGAGGTGGAGTGCATGATGAAAAATCTGTGGCGCATCACACAGTGAACTTGCTCACTTCAACAATAAAGGTTGATGCAGATCAATCAGATCTGAGATTTTGCTTCAGGATTATTTCGCCATCGAAGAACTACACTTTGCAGGTACACTTTTTTTGGGCAAACTTGAATGCATAAATTTAAGTATCTTTTTTATTTTGAAATTTAGAAGTATTTTATGAAAATATTTGACACAATATGCATATCGTTTATGGATATGGTATAAATGAGTTTTAGGAAAGAAAGTTAGAAACTAATATAGATTTTTTCTGCCTATCTGACTACTTATGGGGCTGTGGTTGTGGGTTTATATCTATAACAAGAGTTATTCAGTCGAATACAAGATATTCAGCTGTTTGCTACAATATGAGAGTAAGAATGTTTCTTCAAAGGAGATTTCACTCAGGAATCCAGAAAACGGATAATAGGATATGCCAAAAATTTAATTCGTTTCAAGGCTGTTTTTTTTCCTTTGGAAAACATCAATTACAAAGGCTTTCTTTGGTTCGGGTGCTTTGAAATGTTAATTCATTTAGTTTTTGTGCACATCTTAATATAGACTCTTAATATAGGGATCAAATAGCTGAAGATGGTATACAACTAGTTTTCAAGACTTTCTAAAGTATGTTGTCATATTATTGTGCTCATCTTAATATAGACTCTAAATATAGGAATTGAATAGTTGAAGAAGGTATACAACTAATTTTCAGGACTTTTTAAAGTATGATGTCATATTATTATTTCCTTTTATTTTTTTGATAAAAAAGAAAAGAAAAGAAAGATAAGCATTGATATAATCTGCAAATTCCCTGAGACAGAAGCCCATTAAAAATAGCAGGAGCTAAATCTCACAACCTTCAAGGCCTCAAGTCCTCTACCGTCGATCGCCAGTCCATCTGGATTAGTACCGAAGCCTTTTCAGTACATCTCCCAATCATTGAAGGTTTTCCAATCGACATTATTTGTTGTATTCAAGTATTTGGGATTAGCCAATCAGCCGATCAGGGACTTGATATCTCTCCGGTATATATTTGGAGGGGAGCTTTAGCGATTCATTACCGATCCTAATACTATCCCACTACAACATTGAGTGCTGTCATGCCTCTATTAAACATACTCAATAACGCAACTGTACTTTCTAGCAAACTTCTCCCACAAAATTGGCAAGATACTAAAGTTTGCTACTTGTGTAGACTTTATACATATTCCCATTATGATTTAGCACAAGTACTTGCACTCTTCTCAAGACTCCATACCCATTTAGAGCGCAGTGCCTCATTTTCCAAGCCTACTTTTGTCTTTAAACAAATCTTAATCCCACTTCACACTGAATTTGAATGAATCTATGCTACTCCATTGAGAGTACCTTTCACATTTCTCCAAGTAGTCCAGAAGGTACCAGAAAGAGAGAGAAGTAGATTAGAATGCTACTACAGGCAAGGACGGATCCAGGGGGGTTGCGCTGGGGTGCAACCGCAACCCCCCAAAGTTGAAATTTTTAAAAAAATTAGCAAAAATATAAAGAATTGCACCTCCTCAAAATTTTGGCATATAGATTACATGTAACTCTGCACCCCCCCACTAAGATTCCTGGATCCGTCCCTGACTACAGGTGCTACTAATCGATGGTAGTTTCCTTTATAAAGTTTTGGCCTTCCATCCATCAAGCTTCTTGTTGAATTTATTGGTTGCCATCTTATTGAGTATTGCATTTCACGAATGAAGGTGCTATTTTATTTTTATTCTTTTACTTTTATTTTTATTCTATTTTATTATAGGCATGCATGGCAATGATTATTTCCTTATTATTCAGGCAGAAAGTGCTATGGATCAAATGGACTGGATTGAAAAGATAACAGGAGTCATTGCCTCACTACTGAGTTCACAAGCACCTATGCAAGTATGTTCATGAATGTGTGCTTGGCTGTTTCATTTCTAGGCTGTCGTTTGCTATATAACTATTTCTAGGTTGTCCAAACATGGGAGACTCTTTAGTTTCTCCTTTTACTTGTCTTATTAACAGATACTAGTATTGTAATTCAGCGTCTTCCTCTTAGCCCCATGCGCTCCGGTCATTGCCATTCTCCAAGTGAGAGTAGTTCGTTCGAGAGTTCCTCAAGTTTCGATCATCCAACAATTGAAGATTTTGCATCCGAGAAAAATCATATAACAGGCCATCATGAGCGATCGGGTAGAAGTGCACACCAGCATAGATTAAGTATGAAAAGTGAAAAACCAATTGATGTATTGAGAAGAGTTTGCGGCAATGATAGATGTGCCGATTGTGGCGCGCTTGACCCAGATTGGGCATCTTTGAACCTTGGCATTCTTGTCTGCATTGAGTGTTCGGGTGTCCATCGCAACCTTGGTGTACATATTTCAAAGGTAAATAGTTGTTTGTTCTTTGCAAACTAAATATTAATGTGAATGTTGTATACCAACTAATGTTGTTTCCATATCTGGTACCAGTTTATGTTATTCCCATTATCCCATCCCTCCTCTCTCCCCCAATGTTTGATGACAGTCATACCTGTTGGTAGTAAAATAGTGTTGGCTTTTATTTGTCAACTCTTTTTCTTAGAACACAAGGAACGTGATGAAAAGAAACCAGACTTTTTATAAGAAAGAAAGGAAGAAAAACCCTTAGTTGTCTCACCTGCTGCACATATAGACTAAATCTGAAGAAAGAATTTTATTTGGTTGCAAGTAATGCTGAATTCAATGGACTATGTCATCTGATTGTTTTCCCACTTGTGGTGACAGCCCTACTTTTGGACCAAAAACAATGTAAGATACACCATTGTGTTACAATTGGTACAGGCAAATGGAGCTGGAGCGTAGTCATAGCCAGTCTGCCAAGCCTCAACCCTTGAAGCATATGCGATTGTAAATAAATATTAGGTCTTTTACTTCATGCCTGGTCATATATAGGATACAACGAAGCCTTTCTGAATTCCTGGTATTATCAATTGTTTGAGTGGAAAGGGTTCAAATAAAGCAACATTTCTGGCATTCTCACATCCACCAAGAAAAATATTTAAAATCTGTGATCATTGATTGGATTTCGTTATTTTGTTCCGTTATATTTCATTTTTCTGTTTAGCATATATGCAACTATATAACCCTGACAAAGTTACATGACTCGTTTTGCAGGTGAGGTCGCTAACACTTGATGTGAAAGTTTGGGAGCCATCTGTTATAACTCTGTTTCAGTCGCTGGGTAATACATATGCCAACTCAATCTGGGAAGAGCTATTGAACTCAAGAAATACATCTTTGCCTGATGACACCACCACCAGGTAATGAGAAATAGCTAACATGTTGCTCTCCTACTCAAGTATGATTATTTCAAAGGTTCTTTCTGAAATTGATATGTTTTTTATGTTGTGATGCAGATCTCCGCTGTCTGATTCACACCAATTGCATCCTATCAGCAAACCTAGCTATTCTGATCCAATTTCAATAAAAGAGAAGTTTATTCATGCAAAGGTCTGGCTCTGCACATACTAATGTTTTATTATTTTTCTTATTCGGTGTCTTTGGACTCGGGTACTCTTCATTTGCATTCCATGGATGTTGTTTTCTTTTTTCTTCCTTCAGTTAGTGACTTAAGAGTATGAGTGAAGCTTTTCTTTCCTTTGGGGTTTGTACTTTGACATGCACGTGTTATAGTGTGTTATGTAGTTCACAGATACAATAAATAAGATAGAAGTGGAACAGCTTCAGATTTTGACAAGTGAGACTATGCTTGATTCCTCCATATTTTTGTCATTTCATGACCAATTTAAGAGTATCAAGTATCAAGTATCAACAGACAAATTAAGTCATACAAGATCTTTTCTTTTTTGGCCAAGTAGAATTTTTATTTGAGTTACAAGAGTTTTACAGCTAAGAAAGTTGGGTGAGGAACCTCACCCAAACCACACAATAAAAGAAAAGAAAAAGGAAGGCATAAATAGCACGAAATTACAGAATACAAGATTGTCACGTGTTCTTTACTGCACTTTCATGAAGCAACTCTCTCGAGGTGGTTTTATATTGAGTCGTGTATGTTTAACAACCATTTCACTACACATTGTCTTGATTAGTCATTGAGGTTATAAATTGAAGTTTTTCTCGTCTGATTGCAGTATGCCGAAAAGCTTTTTGTGTGCAAACCAAAGGCACAACATCTTCTCTCTTTGGCCAATCATATGTGGGCCAGTGTCCGCACAAATGATGTGAAAGCAGTGTATCGCTGTATTGTTAACTCTGAGACAGATGTCAATGCTGTTCATGGGGAAGCATCCATCAGCTCTTCTTTAACTCTAGCCAAGGCAATGATGTTGCATGAGCATCCAGACCACTCTAGTTGCCTGCCAGAGGATTCTTTGGATAAGCCTTTGGGGGCAAGCTCTTTGAACACAGTAAGCACGAGTGGCGACAAAAATGTGGAGGAATGCCTTGATGGTTGCACCCTTCTTCACCTAGCATGTGAAACTGCAGACATCGGCATGATAGAACTTCTATTACAATATGGTGCAAATGTAAATGCTCCAGATTCGAGAGGACAGACGCCACTCCATCATTGTATTCTCAGAGGCAGAACTGTTATAGCTAAACTGCTTCTTTCAAGGTGATATATTTTGTTCCACCTATGTAAATGCTTCTATCATTTAAAGATGTCGTTTGTTGATTTACCTCACTTTAATACATGGAGGAAGTGTTGAAATTTTCTTTTCTTTGATTCACCATTTGCTTTCATCTCCATGGAGGCCTCTGGAGTGTCCATTCTATCATTGTGCTCATTGAATGATTGTGCTGTGGATTGTTATTGGGTCAGCTTGATTATAGAACCTTGTTTTACTGTAGTTGTAGAATATTTTTCCCCAAAAGAAATGGCTTAACTTTCTATGTATAAACAGTGATAATATAGTCCTCATCAACTAAAAGGTCTTTAATACTTCGTCATCTAAATGCAGGGGAGCTGATTCTCGGGCTATTGATAGGGATGGTAAGACCCCTTTACTGCATGCGTCAGATTTAACTTTAGAAGATGATGAGATCCTGTCCCTTTTAGATACAAATAGATAATATTGTTGGATGGATAGAATCATCAATTGGATGTTCACATCAAAGTGTGGGATGTATGTATGTGAGATGACTACTGAAGAGTCTGAGGTTACTCACCTGCACATCAACAAGTGGTTTTTTGGGGTCCAAGAGGAGTGTACATATTGGCAGTCCAGCTGTCTGTTCATGCTTAAAGGACCCTTCGGTTATTTATTAAAACCTCGTCTTCCCCAAGGCATACAGCCTTCTGTCAGATCCATCATTCAGGCCCTGTGCTGCTATGTATTTTTCATTATTTATGTGCTATGATCTTTTTGAGTTGAGGTTTTTTTTTGGAGGTTTCAAGATCATTTTTTTTTTCTGGTAGTTGTACATTGGTTTTGTAGTCTTGTTTGATCCGTTTGTGGAAGTTCTGTTGAGACTCGAATAAAAAAGAAAAAGTTAGTATGGTGCTGTACAATTCTTTCTTTTTCGTTTATGGAAAAAACCGCGATTCCTTATGGACCTTGTTCTTTCTATCCCATGTTATTGTTCATGAATTGGTGGCTGCTATTGTTAGTTATTGTCTCTTCAGGATA
This sequence comes from Aquilegia eximia, assembly GCA_023053565.1. Lineage (NCBI taxonomy): Eukaryota > Viridiplantae > Streptophyta > Magnoliopsida > Ranunculales > Ranunculaceae > Aquilegia > Aquilegia eximia. The sequence continues at coordinate 31,941,697 of JALIGU010000003.1, forward strand.
TGCCAAAGTTAAAAATTGTGCTATATAAGTTCCATGCTTATTGAATGCTGCGAAGGCCTGGAAGGGTTGTACTGAAAGCAATTGCTGCTTGCATATGGACCTGAAGATAGGGGCACTTCCAATTTATAAAGAGAACCACAGGTATGGTTTTGTTTTGGTTTTGTTGCTCTTTAATACTAAATGTGCCTTGTGCTATCATCAAGAACTCTCTTTCGAGATTATTTTTGAGTTGAAAGGAAGTCCAATTTAGTTTCAGAAATGAGACAGTCAGACTGCAAGCTGATCAATTTCTTTTGGGGCTGGAACCTGATGGGATCTTTATGGCTTTATTTGATTGCTATTCTGCAAGTGATATATTGTGTTGCGGGTTTAGTAGCACCATTTTTCCTGAATAACAATTGTACGATCTGCGCTTGTATTTTATTTATTTAGTTAAATCATAGTTGTATTTTTGAGTTAGAAGAAAGCTCAAATTGGCTATGGAACAAGTCAGCCTGGAAATTGGCCATGTTTGAGGGGTTGATACCATGGCCTTTTTAAATTGCCTTTTGAAAGTGTTATTTTCAGTTGTTTCTTTATCCTGGATAGACACTTTTATGTGGTACACATTTTTTTGGTTATTCTTAGTTCTGGTACCACCAACGCTTGTCCTAGGATCAATCCTGCCAGTTATTGGGCTCATGATGTTAGCACGAGTGAATCTATGGCTTATCCGCCGGTAAAATTTGTGGTTTAGAGTAACACTTGTTATTACATAAGCAAGAAGAGAAAGTCTATTTTGTAACATTTTCGGATTTATTTGATAGTCGCCAATTAAAAGGAGATGTTTTCTTGATTTTTGTTATAGCAATTGCAGCTGCTGAAGCCGCCATTGGATTAGCTATTGTTTCATCAATTCATCGTAACAGAAAATCAACCCGTATCAATCAATCGAATTTGTTGAATAAATAACGAGAATCATATACATATAAATGAATCTATTGACCCATTAAAACAAAATGGGTATGTGCAACGTAAGCATATGATATGGTGCTCTTGGCTAAAACGTAATAAATCAAAGTATCTTGGCTCTCTTTCATGAGCAGATCCAGAAGTAGGTTGGTTCTGGTAAATCTGTCAGGCCATTCTTTGTTCCAGAGCTCCGGGTGAATGGATATGTTAGATATAGATGGATCATATCTTGTATATAATGGAATTCTGTTTTGTCAATCGATGTTTCACCATTACAGATTTGTATGTGTAATACCTTTAAGAAAACAATGTGCCACACAACTCTTTCACTCAAAGAGAGTAGGGGCTAATTACTGTATGTGGGACTGGGTTTGCAAATTGGTTTTAATATGCAGATGACAAATTAACACTGTAACATATTTCTTCTCTGTAGTCTTTTTGCCTGAATCAAGTAAAGTTGTACTAACATTTTGCTTTTGTTTTGTTGTGTATTGTCATGTATACCTTGATAATCTTGGTAGTAATTACTAATTAGTATACCCTTTAGCTAACTTGTATATTTGAGACCTCATTGCCAAAGTAGCAACAATTAGTAGTAGCAGAGATATATATTTGTGGTTGGCTGATTTAAATCGGAGTGAGTCCAGCTCGGTGAGTGAACAAACGAGAGAATCATACCATGATACCATCACCATCATCACCATCACCATCACCATCACCATTTACCAGTAGATTACTAGACACTAGACTACAGAAGAAAGAGAACGCGTGATATGTGTGTACGCCTGGGGCACCTGGCTTTTACCTGGCTACCTGCTAAAAAGCACTTGGCGACTTCGCGTGCGCATTCCCTTTTTTCCTGCTCTTCACTTAACCCTAGGTGAGGGTATTCAAACTTCAAAGGACACAAGAACATGCTTGTTTTCATTACCTACTACTATATCTCGAGATTCGTGAAATAATAATTAAATACATTTGTAAAACATATCTGAGATTCTTAGAACAGAATTTATTCATTCTTAGCATAAACTTTATTGATCAAATAGGACAATTTGATTAATTAAATAAATATAGATTTTTTTTTTTAATAAATTAACGAATAAGATCTTTCCATGTCAGCATATATGAAATTACTTTCTTTCTTTCTCATGTTTCGATGTAATCACTTTCGGCCTCGTGATGTTGACAGAGTTTGGAATTAGACACACAACAAATACATACGACTTTTGCTGACATGGATATGTCAGTGTGTCCCATCTAAACTGTACTGAATTGAAAAGGCGGGAACAAGAAAGAGAAAAACAAACCAAACCCAAGAGAGAGAGAGTGAGTGAGAGAGTTACTGAAAAGACAAATGTGTGTTGAGAAAATGGAAGAAAGTAGTAGTAGATAAGAGTATTCATAGATAAACCAACAACAAACCCTCTTTCTCTCTCTCTGTCTTTTCAAACAGTTTTCTTCAGTCAAAAAAAAAAAAAAAATATTTATTTATTTTTATAAATAGTATCTATTTTTATTTTTTCTGAGTAATTATAGTTTGGAAACTGTTTTTCCTCATAGTTTGGAGTTTGGACTTTGGATTGAAAACCATATTATTATTATTTTGGTTCAAAAATGAATGAGCTAAATTAAGCTAAAAAATAAAAATAAAAAAAATGTTTTTTGGAGTTTTGTTTGCTTTTATTCAATTTAAAACCTGGGTTTTTGTTTAATTTACTTTTTTTTTTTTTTTGGATTTTTATGAAGTTCAAATGTTTTATTACTTCTTCAATGGAGATTTTCAGTAAAACCTTTACTTTAACTCTGCTGTTCTTGTTTCTCTTAAACCTTCTTTATGAGGGAGAATCAAGAACTGAGTCTCAACAACACATACTTGCTCAATCACCATCATCTCCATCCAAGGTTAATCATTTAAACATTCGTTTAAGAAGGATTATAGTTGGAGTATTATTTGGTTGTTTAACTGGGTTAATCTCTGCTATTCTTTTCGCTTTCTTGATTAGATTTGTTCTTCGTTATATGAACAGAACCCCAATTCTAAAAGGTCCTGTTATCTTTTCTCCTAAAATTGCTTCAACAACACTTCAATTAGCCCTTTCTAATGAAAACCAATTACTTGGGTCTAGTCCAAATGGGAAATACTATAGAACAGTACTTGATAATGGACTCACAATTGCTGTTAAGCGACTTGAGCCATTCAACAATGGGGCTCAAGAAACTCAGAACAAGTCAACAAAGAGAAGAATACAGAAAGAATTGGAAATGCTAGCTGGTGTAAGACACCGGAATATGATGAGTTTACGCGCTTATGTTCGAGATTCTAGTAGATTTTCTTTGGTTTATGATTATGTTCCAAGTGGTAGTCTTGAAGATGCTATGAATAGAGTGAGGGAGAATCAATTGCAGCTTGACTGGGAAGCTCGGCATCGAATTGCAATTGGAGTGATTAAGGGGCTTCAGTATCTTCATTTTAATTGCAGCCCAAGAATTTTGCATTACAATTTGAAGCCTTCAAATGTAATGTTGGATGCAGAGTTTGAACCAAGGTTGGGCGATTGCGGGTTAGCTCATCTCATGCCTAATTGGGGGAGAACCACGTCTAGCTACACTGCTCCTGAGTGTTTCCAGAACTGCAGGTATTTTTCTCTTTCTGTGTTGTAGGATTATCGATTTATAATGGTCACAGATAACTTCAAATTTTGATTACAACTTAGTTAGCTCATGCTTCTTTATGAGTTAGTTGACACGGTAAAGCCTGGAATCATAGTAGTTTCTGAGTAAAGTGTTGGAAATTATCATAAATTTGTAAATATAAGTTAGCCTCGCTGTTATTTATGTATTTGTTTTAGGTAGTAGAGGGAATGGTAAGTAGTATATGACTTTGTGCAGTTCCTCTAATCCTAGTTCAAAATTTGGTGACATGTATTGTGCTTAATTGACAATTTAGCTACTAAGAGTGTACACCATAGTAAAAATTCTATTTAGTTCATCAAGAATTCTTGATCCAGTTTGCATTAATTGTGGAAACTTGAGCCTATGGGATTGTTTTTGTGATAGGGATATGGTCTGCTTTATGTTGAATTCACACTTCCATATTTGAGTTCTTGGAGTACAAACTGCAAAAATAGAAGTCCACCAGTTCATCAAACTTTTGGTACAATAACATATGTTTCGAAATGAAAAGAAAGAGCACAGTGTATGGTTATTTGACAGTAGCTGTGGCGAACATTCAGAAGTCAGAACCAATCTTCTTGTTTTGTGTTATTGTCAATATTTGCATAAGCTGCCACCAAAGTTCATGTTATGTGGTATTTCTTGCAAGTGTCCTTATTATGTAATTTCACTCTACATTTAGTAAATTATGGTTTGTATTCGCATTAGGTTACCTAGAATTTAGAAACTCCTACAATGTTGAATTAAGCATCTGTTATGATCAGAATTTCTTATATTGGCTATATTCCTCCATAATCAGATACACGGAGAAGAGTGATATCTTCAGTTATGGACTAATCCTAGCAGTTCTGCTAACTGGGAGAGACCCTTTGGATTCCTTCTTTGGGGAATCATCACGTGGTGGAAGTTTGGGGCGCTGGCTTCGCCACTTGCAGCAAGCAGGAGAGGCCCGAGAAGCGCTTGATAAGACCATCATGGGGGAAGAAGTTGAGGAGGATGAAATGCTAATGGCAGTGAGAATTGCTGTTGTGTGCCTGTCAGACTTGCCGGCTGACCGACCTTCCTGTGATGAGCTTGTTCCCATGCTCACCCAGCTGCACAGTTTTTGAAAGAACTTAGTCTGCACAACATGTTATCTGATCAGTGGCTGTTTAGGGATACTGTAAAAAGTTGAGTTAATATTTTGAATTTGTATTTTTGAGTTGTAGTGTATAAATAGTATATCATGCGAGGTTAATTTACAAGAAAGCTCTTTTTACTCAAAGGTGTTCAATCAAGGTCTTTAGGGGGAGACATCTGAATTATTATGTCTTCTTGTTTATGGTGGGGTTTAATTTTGCTGGGGTGGTTTTGTTCACTGTAACATATTTAGGATTTACATAATTGTCACAAATTATGATTTATGATTAGAATGAATCCACCATAGAGCTAAGATTTCATACTCAAAATTTTTATCATTTTTGCCATGATTGCATTTTTTGGAATTGTTTACTGTTAAGTATTGGTGGTAGAATAATGTTGAGGCTTGAAACTTCTAGTTTTCTCACCCCCTTTGAAAGCTCTTGCTCTGCTATCAGTATTCAGTACTATCAACTAATCTGCATGATCTTCTGAAGTATGCAGTTTATTTTTGGTGCATGTTCATTTGCCCTGTTGTACAGTTTGTGAAAGAAAGAGTAAAACAGAAAGAGCATGTGTGGGGGCAAGGGATGATGAGGGTTCATCATGCATTTGTTGCCAAAGCAGTAGGCTCCAAAAGAGTGAGCAAGGACTGTCAGTTATAAAGTTACAGCTGTTAAATTGCAGCAAATGGCATCGTCCATGAGTCCATGCATGACCCCCTTTCAATGATCCTCAATCCTCATCTGATACCAGAGAGCATAGAGAATCCCATGCCTAACTTGCTTCATACACAAGGTACTGTTTGGAATGATGCAAAGTTAAAAATTCCTTGGCACCAGTCCACATCTACCAAAGTGGATGGGCTGGATGATAAAGGTACAACAGTGCAAGTCTACTGAGCCCAATATGAGCCCAACGGGCTTTACCAATCTTCTGGTATACAAGTGAGTCCAATACCATGTTCCAACCCTTTGCAAAATGCAAACCATGAGTCTAAACCTGGTCATGTTTCTCTGTAATTCTGTAATAAAGGACCATTAAATCAACCATGCAGAAACAAGGAAGTCTTTGTGCACTTGAGTGTGCATGTTGTTGTCTATTTACCTACATTTTACAAGCTAAAAAAAGGGTTTATGAATCAACATGATTTCTAAGTGTAGAAAGATCTTATGGAGTTATGGAGAGAACAAAATGATTGAAGTATATTATAGTACATATTTATTGCTGTTTTAAAATGATTTTATTACTGATATATAAATCTGGAAGTAATTAAAAAAATATTCATTGCTGATTGCTGCCAGGCCAGGAGTTTTACCATAAATTCATGGTATCATATACTATGGTTTATTTTATAAACAATATATTATTCCAAATGTGAATCCATGAATGTGTATATATAAGAAATGAAGAGGTAAATGCTCACTTTCTTCCCTCCTATCAATCTCTGCAATGGCAAAGGAAGTTGCTCTTCAATCTCTGTGTGTAATTCTCCTGCTCAGTTTCCTGCAAAAAGGTGATTGCTTCTTTGATTTTCTATTGCAGAATATATTTTTTGGGTTTATTTCTTGGTCTTTGTATCTAATTTCCCAAGATCTAATAAACCCTTATATTATATACTAAAACTTGTGACCATATAATGTTGTTTCTTGTTAGTTCATGATATTTTTTTGTATATGCAGGTTTATGTGATGATTGTCCAAATACACATTCATTCAAGGACATTTTAGTTTCACAAGTTCCAACTGGTAAAGAAATTCAAGGGAAGACAGAATACAAAGTGACATTGAGGAACCCTTGTATCTGCACACAATTATCTATAACATTGAGTTGCCCTGGATTCAACACTGTGGAGCCGATCGACCCTACCATTCTTACTCACGATGGTGATGCTTGTGGTGTCCAATACATCCATCGACTTGAGCAAGTTGAATTTACATATGCATGGGATACTGCCATTACATTTACTCCAACAAGCTCGCAAGTTGCATGCTCTTGACTAGATAGATCATGATTAAAATCAATAAACTATTTCTTAGTTCAGATATGTATACCTTTGGCTTATAATTCTTGTGTTTAGCGAGATGAATCGACACAATCTGGTGGTTTTAAGATGTCAGAATAAACATTAATTCTGCAAAGAAAAAAATGCTTAAAGTTTTGTCGATCTCTGAATAAAGTTGTCATAATACTAGACCAGTGGTTCCAAAGAAGGCCACTATGGCACTGCCGCACTGTGCTATGGCAGGTTCAAGAATAGCTGCAAGAAGGGCATGTGTATGGAATCATGGATGCCTAACCTACATAGATGTTATATTGTATTAATTTGTGGCAGGCTCTTGGTAATACAGACATTAACCTTGTCGAAGATCACAAGTGCTCTTTTCTCTAACAGCGAGATCAACAAGTCTAGCTTGCTGTCTTACTCTATCAACATGAAAGTCTTGCTCTTATTATATCAACAAGTCTTATCCAATCTTAAAACTTAATCACGTACCGCATCATCTGAATGAAGTAAAGCATTGCCAAACATATTTTCAAACATGAATATAACCTAACCATCTCATAAATTAAATGTAAATCTAACCTTACATTTACCTTTCAACATCTGCAACAATTGTACAAAAATAAACATCACGGCCAAGTTTCTTAACCGGAAAATGATAAGATTAATGATTACTGCCAACCACAATCCACCACACCACAAGTCTATACTGTCCCCATTCATCTTACCCGAAAGGAATGAAGTCTATTCCAAAGGCCTCAAGGACACAGATATACTTTCATACAACGTAACTTCACCCCCTTTGCTATGCGTCTTCATTTCCATCGAAAGCACCACCTTCTCCACGCAGGCTCGACATTATAATAAAAATAGCTTTTGATCCATTGCAGTGAGATGAACTCCACTAACCTTTTCCTTAACATTGAAGGCAAAAGAGTAAGGCAAAATCTGGGAGCACTTTCAGAACAAGGGGACAACCTTGAAGCTTATTTAAGTCTCCGCATCAATTTCAGCGCTAAAACCACAAGGATACTTGCACCAAATCATGTAAATTTCCTCTTTTGCTTCTCGTTCGCTTCCAACAATCTCAGCTCAGATTTTAATGCAAAAATCAAAGATTTGTCCTTCCACCGTGAATCCACCCTCGGGTGGCTTTATAACAAAAAGCCAATGATCAGAGTTCCAATTGGGATTTTTTTTCAGACAGATGATGATAACTGGAGATATTATCAAGACGGTGATTATGTTCCATCAGAATGAAACTCACAGGTAATGCAACAGAGTCATCCATGCTCTCCTCCAGGTTTTCATAGGAATGCACTTGAGATGGTTGGTACTAATAACAATACGTTGTATCAGATTTCAAACTATATGGTGGAAAAACAACAAAGGCAAAACTCGATAAAACTCTTGCCAATAAGCTTCTTCATCCCAATATCAAATGCATAATCCGATAGCCCTAATAGAACACTGCTGGGCAGAGCATTAAGCATATATAATGCCTCCTCATCAATTTCAGCAACGAATCCAAACAGCGTCTTGCACCAAACAGTGTACAATTTCCTTCTAGCATCTTCAAAACTTCCAACATGCAACCTGATCTAATATTCCTACACATAAATCAATTGTTTGTTTCTTAGTAACAAATCCACCATCAGGTTGCTTTATATGAACAAACCAATGATCATAACTCCACAGTCCACACTGAGACGCAGAGAGAGATGATAATTAATAACTAAAGAAATCATCAAGTTGTTGATTCCCGTTCATCGGATTGAAAGCTACTGATTGGGTCTTTATTCCTAGTCATATAATATATATCCACAAATACAGCTGCAACACCTAGTTGAGACTTTTCAAACTTCTCCGTGGTTTTCTCATCAATTTGGCTTGAGTTGAAACAAATAAAATTTAGATCGAGTCGAAACAAAGTACATTTTCTTTTTCGTCTCTTCTTCACTTCCAACTAAAGTAGCTAGGGTTTTAATATAATAATCTAACAACAATTCCTTGGTCTCAAATTCATAACCAGTTATATTCATCACAACAACCCAATAATTCTCATCAATCTAATCTTTTTTATACCATACTTGTGTTCCCAAATTTGATACCTTAAAGGAGGATTCCAATCAAGCTTCTTAGGATTTACAGTAAATCAGGTGGAAGACGAAGAATGAAGAAGAGATGATAGGTGTTGAACAGGTGGTATTGGAGAAGAAGAGTGTAGGCAAGTGAGGATGGTTTGAGTAGCAGAAGCTATACGTATTAGTCTAGCCATTTTTGAAAGGAAAGCAGCGCCAAGAAGAAAATCAGTAAAATAAAAGTGACTACTGTAACTTGGTAAAGTAATAAAAATCAAGAGAGTGAGAGAGAATTACTGTATATTTCAAGGGTAGAAGGGAATGACTTCTCATTTTCCATCCCTTATATTTCAAGAGTAGAAGGGAATGACTTCTCATTTTCTTTTATATGAAACATGTTCTCCATCATCCACTATGTCATGGCACTCTTCTGCCAACGCGCCACAAGGTCAAAACCTGTTACTTTAGAGCTCACTGTAAGAGATGTTTCTTCAAAAGTTACTAGAGACTATGTAGATGGTAAGTGGATGTGAGTTCCAAAAATATGTAGAAGTGAGTATGGTGTTTTCCAGCGTATTAGCCTTGTTCTTTCATTCACTGCCATTGTTCTAATGTGGACCATGAAAACAAGTTGTTATAGAGCGACATTGTTGTTCTAGCCGTGAAGAGACTATGTAGATGCTATGGTGATAGACCTGATGATAGCCTTAGGCAAGGGGAAGTTGATATGGCCTTGGGTCTAACAGTGATGCTTTTTTGCATTTCTAGATAATATCTTCCTCCAAAAGAATTTTTTTCCTTGGAGCTTCTACATCACAATATCACATGCAGTTGAAAAGAACACATATCTTATCCACTTATTACTATCGGACCACTTCATTCCAGTTCAAAAGAAAACAAAACCTCATCCCTTACCATATCTTATCTCCAAGTATTCAAACATGGTATAAATAGAACTCACTCTTCAGAAGCATCCCAACTACTGGAAACTATAATAATCCATCAAAATGCAAACAGCATTGTATTCTACACAGTCCTTCCACTCTATAACCACCACCAAGATTTCATCAGCTAGGTGGCTAAAACCGTCATCAAAGATAAAGATAACTCTTCTTTCTCCACACACCTCCACTTATCTATAAATTACACTACAAATGGTTTAGGTATTAATTATTATGTAAGTGTTGCCAGTGTATTTCCTGCAGAAGCATGTGAAACTATTGGGGGGAGAAGCTTGCATTGCAGAAATCTATCCTGAAGTTAGACTCAACACAGAGGATGGAAGCACCAAGGCAAAGATTGCTCCACTATCAGTCGACAGAGATTATCTTGAATATAATGAGTCAAGTACGTAAGATTGAAAAAACTACCTCTCACTTCTTAAGACTTATAAGTTAATATAAATTTGCTCAAAGAGATTTCATGGATGTTGCAGGGTAGATAAAGCTTGTGATGATCTTGGTGGAGAATTCTGTCAGCTAGAGTATCAGAAAGGGGTTTACTAAAAATCTCTTTGACAATAAACAAGAGTTTCCCATTCACTTTATTACCTTCTTCTGTAAATAGAGAGAACTCATGATGCAAGTGCATGGTATACTCATAGTTAAGGCAAATGTTGCAGTAACTCGAAAGACTACATATGAACTTAAACTTAGTTTCTACACTTTGATTGTAGCCATCATTCAAACTCAGAGCGTGGTTGAGGAAAGGAGGAAGACACTATACTTTAGATAAATACAAAAAAGTGAGATGGTACCCTACTGCAGTTGGCTTCATCAAGGCTAACTGATAGAGCTTCAAAAGGAAATCCTTGTTAGGCTGGAGCTGGAGCCATCTTCAGGGAAGAACAAGACCAGATCATGGGAGCTATTAGTAAGGGGATGTACTTCCTAACCATTACATACACAGCTGAATGTAAAGCAGTACTTCTGTGTATAGAATGGGGCAATGGGCACTGCAGCAGGGTTGGAGAAAATTTTGGGTTCAATCTGATTCCACTGCAACAGTGCATGGTTGAGGAAAGCATGATATTCCTTGGATCATATCATGAGAGCAAGATGGGTTAATGTCATTCACCAGATGGAGCATGTCATCATCTTTAGCACATGGAGGAGAAGTGAACATATCTGACAGCCGACTAGCTTGTACTAAGGTGTGTCATCCGGTGAACCAAATATTCTTCTCTTATCGATTGAAAAAAAAGCTACCTATCAATCTTTGGTATCATTTGCTATGATACACTGAATACATCATTCACAAAATTGTTCCTACAGAACTAAACATTGTTCTGAACTTTATGCCGGGTGCCCACCCCCCCCCCCCCCCCCCCCCCCCCCCCCCCCAGCAAGAACTATTCTATGGCACTCACATAATTGTAGCCGAAAGTTAGACACTTCATGATAAAAAAAAATTGAAATTGCTCCAAAGGCTAGCCCCACACAATTTTCTTTTCCATCAGTCAAAGAAACTAGTACAATCCAGATTAAAGTTTCTCGTTTTAAAAATGTCAAGATGTTACGGGAATATGATGAAATAAAGGAAAACAAAGACTAGTTTGTTTATAATGACTGTAAATAAAAAAGTCACTAGCAAAAAAAACCAAACATATGAAATCATAGCCAAACCAGTCATTTAGAATCCTCCGTGCTTAAAAGAAATTTGTCACCTAGATTGATTTGTTATCCCTGAGCAAAAGTTTAATATTTATAAGCTTTACTTGTGACCACCATCCAATTTCGCACAGCCTGAAGGAATTTGAAATTACTGCATATCAACTCACAACCTAAAATAAGAAATGAGAAAGAAAATTTTAGAAAAAAAAGACAACAATCAAAGGTTGCCTTACATAAATCAAAGACGAGACTCATTGAATCGAAGGGCTGAAGTCCAATTTGAGTAAAAGTGTTTAGTACTGAAAAAACTCGATCAATTTCTGAGAATACTTAATCAATTTGTAATTTGTGGTGCAATAGAAAATAAATCAGCAAAACTTTTCATATTAAAGCCAAATAACGTTCAAAAGGAAATCTCTCAGGAGGGTATAGACAGGTCAAACAATGTTAAGTGTTCCTCCAACAATCTAGCAATACTCAAGAGTTAAATTGAACATGTCTGTTCGTGATGCTTTAATAAAGCCTTCCGCAAGTATATTTTTGGTCTAGAAAAAATCTTAAAAATAAGCCTCAGACTACGCACCCTGTAGATTATGAAAATTTCCTTCCGTGCAAAACTATCATGTTTAACATTTGGGTATTGTGATTAAATGTTCTTTCATGTTCATTACAATCTTGCATCCTAAAATTAACCGTTTCTCATTATTAATCCTTCACTGTTGAGAGAAAGTTACTTGTTTTTAAATTACGTGTGGAAACTTATATCAACAATCTGCTGTTGACATGTTTCGAACCCATAACCTCTCCACTTTGTGAGAGGGATGCTACCATTGAGCCACAGGCCCATTCGCTATGGAACATGATATTTGCCTACCCTCACGTCTAACCTCACGCTTTGACAAGGATATTTCAGTTAGAATACATAAACAACCCCAAACACAGGATGTAAATAATATGGGATTTATATTTTATAACATAAAAATGCCTCCTCTAAATGGACACCAAAAAGAATATATAGTTTACGTAAAGCGCCACTTCTCTAGGAAACCCTTTTCATCATGTGAAAATTTAAAAAGAGGAGTAGTTGTTAATGGAATCACATTATCAAAATACCATTGTTGCTAAACAGCAAAAGCAAGCTTTAAAGTTTTTCACTACAAAAAAGTTATCATGTCATATATCAGAATAATACAAATGAAGATGGTATGCTCTGCACAAGACACAACGGACTACAAACTAAAGTCTAAACTAATAAAAATCGATCATAGGAGAAAAAGAAATCTCAAATAAAATCTGCCACAAAGTGGTAGAATTATTTGTAACAGGTGAGCATTCTTTTTCTCTCTCAAACTTTTACAGACCAGAATGTTATTATGACCAGGTTTCGACGCTCGTCATATTTGGCCTACATGAGTTGAGGAGTATGTTCTTTTTTTAGGAAGATCTCATCACGGAGCTCATACTAACAAAATATAAAGAGGGGTGTGTATGTGTGTCTGCACCAAGTAACTAAACAACAACGATAAAAAATGATTAGTTACTTACCACTGCTTAAGAATGACTTTCGAAAACATCTGCCAATATTTTTCCAATTATCATCGAATCAGGTCCTCTTACACGAGCCTTTTCTTCCCCTTCAACTCCAGGGCTAGTCCGCAGATAAGTACCCGACTTCAACGGAACAAGGCTTGAAACATGAGTTACGATTCTGTTAATTTTACTCCAGTCTGATATGCCATGAGTCTCGAGATTCCTAGCTGTTTTTAGGGTTGGATCATACAGAAACAGATTTTTTTCATCCTTCAGTAGAATTTCTTCAGTGTTAACATAACACAATGGCCTTAAATGTAATTTTTGCTTACTAGCAAAGTCATATGGCCACGAAGAGTAAACTGATTCTTCAATGGCTATCATTTTGGACCAGGATTTTTTTTTACCATAAATTCTCATCATCCATATCTCAATATCAGTATTAGTTTTAGTATAATCCTTGCAAAGTATACAAAGTTGTCCCTTCAATTCTCCGACAGTTATATCAGCATTGCTATGAACACCATCGGGTACAAGAATCTGTCGAAAGCTTTTATCCCCAAGATTGAAAGACAAGATCATTTTGGGGTTTTCATCATCGGATTTTCCTACCCAATGAAAACTCCCATTTATGAAAATTCCCAACTCTTTGTCACTCAAAATCTTAAAGGGAATATTTACAGCTGCCATCCATGTAGCATCGTTTAGCAAATAAACAAAGATTTTAGAATCATAATCATCAGAATTGACAAACCGCATCAAAATGTAATCATCCTTAGAGGCATCATAACCAAATCCCCAAATGGCATCTTCAACCTTAGAATTAATTTCAAAATTCACAATCTTATATTCTGTAGTACATGGGTTCCATAAGCACACCACATTTTTCCTAATTAAACAAACTATTCCATTGCAAGAACCCAATAAATGTGATTCATGAAAGAAATATTTGCCAAATGGGTTTTTAAGCTTAACTGCTACATCAAATGAATAACTGTCAACACAATAGATATCTAACTCAGAAAAAAACCCAATCCCCTTCTCATTAGCAACTGCATATAATTGTATAAATTCTATCTCTTTTAAATGTGTTTCAAATTTACATGCTAAGAGATTAAGATCACCTCTTTCCATTGCTCGACAAAGGCTCATTCGAATAAAACTTAGATCAGAGCTTAGAAGATTATACCAGGCTTTACATACACACCTAAACCTCATCAGAGACTTTGCTGGAATTCTTGAAAGGATTTCTAAGATTACCTCATGTGGCAGCAGAGACGCCATTGTTGCAACTCGACCCATAAGGTGTTAAGGTTTTGGTTTAACAATATGATCAATCAAAGGCCAGATAGATGAAGGGGTTTGTTACTTTATTCACAACTTCAAACTTAATGTTGCTAATGTAACTTTCTAATGTTGCAGAACTCTTGTATGTTAAAACGTTAGTTTTCACCTTTCTATCACACGGTCTCCTAAAGGAAATATTTTCTTATTATTACTTGTCAGAACCTTTTCTTTCTAGCAAATCTAGTGATCTACACTAAGACCATCTCAAGGGTGAAACTAAAATTTATAATTTTGGCACTATTCACCAAAATTCCTGTCCAATCCATACTTAAAATTCAAATACTTAAAACTCAAATACTCATATATTTATTTATATATAAGTAAATATTTGAGTTTTAAGTTTTTTTTTTTTTTTTTTTTTTTTGTCTCATGTACAATCAAGCTTTGGGACCTACCTAACACACATTAAAAAAAAAACTTTCTCATATTGTCCTCATCAAATATTTGTTTTCCACACAATCCTTACTGACTCAAGTCCAAGCCCAAAAAAGGGCCCATATTCGTATTGGGCTAATTAAATTAAAATATGTACTAATTAAAAAATAACAATTAAAATTAAATTAAACAATAATTAAAATTAAAATTAAAATAATTAAAATTAAACAACAATTATAATTAAATTAAATAATAATTAAAATTAAAAATTAAATAATATAAAAAAATGTGCACTAATTAAAAAGGGTTAAAATTAATATAACATACTTAACCGAAAAAAATATATGCATACCTAATGAACATTTTAATGGTTGAAGGGCACAAATGGAATTATACAATATATATAAGATAAAATAATAATAATTAATTAATTGCATATGTTATTAATTATTATTTTAATAGTTTTGCATCAAAATATAGGTTTAAGGGTTGGAGATAACAACACCATATGTATACACTATTCACTAGTACAAAATATTATAGGTATTTGAGTTTTTTTTCACTATTATCCTTGGAGATGGTCTAACCTTTGTATGTAATGTGTAGGGGTACTACATACTCCAGCCAATCAAAAGCAGCCACGTGGCACAATCATCCAATTACCAGGTCGCCACAGCACCGACCTCCTAGCAGCTCGTTCACAACGACCCGATAATACAACGAGCAGCGACCTGCCATACACACGTGCTCTCATTCAATGCACAAAATATTCTCATCAGTTACACAATTAATTCACAGGGATGATCCGCGCGCGTTACTCATTTAATCCTCATTATGATGGCGGAGAATCTGCAAGATCCACGATCCACGCCCTTCTATCTTCTATATAAACAGAACTACGATGGCTTGATCTCTAAGTTCAATTCCCCCGAGCTAGAGTACGTAGGCAATCTCGATCTCAACGAGGTGCAGCCACCCCAATCTCAAACATCCCCATTTGGTCAAGTCTCCCTATCGACCTGACCCAGCAGTGCATTAATCTAGAAATAGGTTAATACATTTGGCGCCGACTGCAAGGAATTCGAAATAATCGAAAACCCAAACCCTCCCACCCAAAATAAAAAATCACCTGTTCAAATGACTACCACAGAATTAACTATCAGTGATCTGCATGCTCAAATCACAGCTTTGCAGGAAGAAAATGCACGCCTCAAAGCTGCACAAACCAACCCCCAGCAGGGTGAAAATAGCGGACTTGGAGTCATTCCTGCTGATGACTCCAACCAAAAGTACGAGCAACTCAGCCAGCAGTTGGCGGAGTTCAAAGCATCGCAGGCTCTCCTTCACCGGTCCAAGAGCCACACTGTAGAGCAACTTGCTGTGCAGTCCCTTCAACAATTCCAGGAGTCTCCTTTCTCCAACGAGATCCTGGAACACGATCTGCCGAACAAGCTGAATGCCCCCAAATTCGACCAGTATGCAGGAGTCGGAGATCCAACCGACCATGTCAAGGGATTCCGGAAGTCCCTTCCTCTGATCAAGGAGGATCATCTTTTGTGTTTGTTGTTTCAGTCCAGCCTCACCGGACCAGCTCTCGACTGGTTTCATCGATTGAAGCCAGGATCCATCAGCTCGTTTGCAGAGCTTGAGAAACAATTCGTCATCTTCTACATCCACAATAAGAAGCGCCCTGTTACCATTGACTCCATCTTCAAAGTCAAGCAGAAAGATGGTGAGTCACTTAGCGTTTTCTTTGCCCGTTTTAAGTCTGAATTACATTCCATTCAGGACTTCGCAAAGGAGCATGAGACCTTTGCAACTATTGCTTTCTCTCACGGACTGATCCAAGGGTCCGACCTTCACAAGTCTCTGGCAATGAAGAGACCTTCATCACTTGACGAGCTCTACCTAAAGGTAGATCGTTATATAAAGCTAGAAGAAGCCCTCACTGGGAGGGAGAAGAACCACGTAGTCAGCAACATTGAGGCTGGCTCAAACAAACGACCTCGATCAGATGGAAAGAGGTTCAAAGCTAAGTCGCTGCCTACCGAGCAGCGAGAGTATCACCGGTTTACGCGACCAGCCGGTTATATCTATGAAAGGGTCAAGCACAACCATTGGTGCAAGATTCCTGCCTTCACACAGTTGGAGGATACATCTGGTCGGCCGTACTGCAAAGTCCATAAAGTACGGTGTCATCAGACTGATGATTGTCGCGTCTTGAAGCGCGCCCTTCAAACCTGGGCCGATGAGAAAAGGCTCAACAATTGGATCCTCGGAAGGAATGAGGAATCCACAGGCAAGCGGGTAAGGAAGGAGTCCAGAACGCCTCCCCGTTCCCCAAAAAGAAATCACAGCAAGGCCAGAACGGCCTCAGCAAGTCCAGCACGCAGCAGAGGGCGTAGCCTCTTCCAACGCTTAGGTCCAACAGGCGACCTACGCGACCACATTAACAAGAAGGTCGCCAACAAGGTTGACAGCGACAGCGAGTCGGACAGTCATGTGGTCTACATGATTGACGAATCTCACCACACCCCTGTCTCTCGGGACAAAAAGAGACGAGTGGAACATCTCCACCATGTCTACTCTATCACCGGCCGAGCAGCTCGTATCAACATCCCTGCCCGCCAAGAGACTGACATCACCTTCACTTAAGACGATCTCAACAAGGTCGTTACTCCACACAACGACGCCCTAGTCGTTGAACTCAGGATAGCGGATTACACAATCAAGAGGGTATTCATTGACCCTGGGGCATCATGCAACATTCTCATGTACAGAACCTTCAAGGACATGAGGCTGCCCGACTCAGTGCTCATCCCAGACTTCACACCGATCCTTGGCTTCAATAGTTCAAGGGAAGACCCTAAGGGGGAGATCCTTCTGCCCGTCACTGTAGGCAGAAGGGAAGACAAGGTCGTTGTAACCAGCAAGTTCAGCGTCCTAAATATCGCAAGCAAATACAATGCGATTCTAGGTCGAAAGTGGATCCATGCTATGAGAGGTGTGCCGTCAACTTACCATCAGGTATTCCGCTATCCCGGCCCTTATGGGATAATGGAACTCCGCGGCAATCAGAACACCGCACAGGAATGCCACGGTGTTATTGAAGCTGTCCCATCGTCAAAGCCATCCACCTCTGGAGTCAAGGATGGTGATGTCAAAGGAAAGAGCCTAGTCACAACAGAGGCTCAGGAGGGGAACAACAAGTCAAAGAGCCCGTCCAAAGAAAAGGCTGAACCTGCTAAATAGCAATTACAGAAGGAGCAAGCGAGCTCCCCCAAGCTTAGTCTCGGAAGCACCGATCCAGGCGTGCGCGTTAACATTGGGTCAGATGAGGACCCAAGGTATGTCTATGTAGGTTCAGAAATGGAAGAAGATAAGTTCGCTAATTTTGTAAATTTTCTTTCAATGAATAAAGATGTTTTTGCTTGGTCGTATATCGATATGCCCGGAATAGATCCATCAATTGCATGCCATAGGCTACGGGTCAATCCCAATTATCGACCTGTCAAGCAGAAACCAAGGAGACTTGCTCCCAAATTCCACGAAGCCGTCAATGAAGAGATCAATAGACTCAAACAGGTCGGCTTCATCAGAGAAGTCGATACTCCAGACTGGCTAGCCAACATAGTCCCAGTCCTAAAGAAGAATGGAAAAACAAGGGTCTGCATCGACTTCACAAGCTTGAATAAAGCTTGTCCTAAAGATTCATTCCCACTGCCACGAATCGATAGGCTAGTCGATCAGACATGCGGTTTTGAGCTACTGTCATTCATGGACGCATACTCAGGGTATAACCAGATCCCAATGTACGAGCCTGATCAAGAAAAGACCTCTTTTACAACTGAGCAAGGTATTTTCTGTTACAAAGTCATGCCATTCGGGCTAAGGAATGCAGGGGCGACCTACCAAAGACTGGTCACCAGAATGTTCGACGACCTCCTAGGTCGAACAATGGAGGTCTACATTGATGACATGCTAGTGAAGAGCGACAAAGAACGAGATCATTTGTACAACCTTGACCAGGCATTCCAAAGATTAAGGCAATACAGAATGCGTCTTAATCCAGAAAAGTGTCTGTTCGGGGTCGCATCAGGAAAATTCCTAGGCTACCTAGTCACCAGACGAGGCATTGAAGCAAATCCCGACCAAATCAGAGCCTTGGTCGACATGCCAAGTCCAAAAACAAAGAAACAAATCCAAAAACTCAACGGCATGGTGTCAGCTCTGAACAGGTTCATCTCAAGAGCATCAGATAAGTGCAGACCAATGCTTCATATCCTAAAGAAGGGGGCTACATATGAGTGGACAGAAGAATGCGAAAAGTAGGGGTGGGCACGGTCCGGTCCGGTCCTAAAATGTTATAGGACCGGGACCAAACCGACTTGAAAGTATCGGTTCGGTTTCGGTTCCATGGACCGAAATTATTTGAATGAAACCGGACCGAACCGGACCAAATACAATCGGTCCGGTTTCGGTCCGAAACTCGGTCCTGGGCTTTTTTATTGGGCTTTTAGTCCACTACACTTTAGATGATTATTTTTAAGTTTTGGGCTTTAAACAAAATAAGACATACACTAAATCAAGTACTAAATAGGAAAAAGGTCCAAAACCAATGAACCAACCATGGATCCACCATAAGCCCACAACCAATTACTAATTCCTATGTCTAGTTTAGTAATTTACTAATAAAAAAAATGTTTTTTTATTTATTTCGGTTTGGTTCGGTTCACTCGGTTCTATAAAAACAAGAACCGAGACCGGACCGATAGCTATATAGTTCGGTTCGGTTTCGGTCCGGTCTTGACCGGTTTTTAGTCAACTCGGTTTTGACCGGTTTTGACTCGGTTTTTTCGGTTCGGTTTTCGGTTTTTCGGTTTTTTTGCCCACCCCTAGCGAAAAGGCCTTCAATGATCTCAAGGCATATCTGTCTACTCCACCAGTTCTAACAAGGCCCAACGATGGAGATGTACTCGGCGTTTACCTCGCAACATCGGATTTCGCGATCAGCGCAGTACTCTTTAAAGAAGATAACCAGGTCGAGCGACCTATCTATTTCACAAGCAAAGTCTTACAGCAGGCCGAAATAAGGTACACACCTCTAGAGAAGTTAGCATTAGCACTACTTTACGCTGCATGCAAATTCAAGCCTTATTTCCAAGCACACACTGTAAAAGTAATCACCGATCAGCCATTACGCCACATACTGGAAAAGAAAAACAAAACAGGTCGTATGGCTCGATGGGCAGCCGAGCTGGGTGATTACACTTTCGAGTTCGTTTCACGACAGGCCGTCAAGGGACAGGTCGTTGCAGACTTTTTGGTAGACTATCCAGCAGAGGATGTCAATTGGGAACCAGAACCTGAAACAAGGCAAGTCCAAGACAACCCCCCAGATACTTGGCAGCTGTATGTAGATGGTTCCCACAACTCCAATGGAAGTGGAATTGGTAGTGTGCTAATCTCTCTTGAAGGATCACAGCTCGAAAGAGCAACTCGTCTGGACTTTTCGACCTCAAACAACGAGGCCGAATACGAAGCACTCATACAGGGCCTAAAAATGGCCATCGACTTGCAAGCAGTTCGTCTCAAGGTGTACAACGATTCACAACTGGTAGTCAATCAGATTACTAACAATTACCAAATCAATGGGATCAACCTAATCAGGTATGCCAGCAAAGCAAAGGAGCTCATCAGCAAGCTCAGCTATTTCACAATTGAACACATACCCAGAGATGACAACAGACATGCTGATTCACTGGCATTTCTAGCATCTAAGATCGAGTCAGACAGACCGCGGGCCCTAACTATAGCAATCAACTCATATGCCCGCATATCTCTTCAAGGAAGAGGATATTCATCAAATCTCCGATCTACTAGAAACAACTCCGGTAGACATCCAGGGGACTTGGATGGAGCCTTTCATGGTTTATCTGCAAATTGGTGTCCTACCATCCGACAAAAAGGAAGCCAGTCGATTGCTGCATAAAGTCACAATGTACAAAATCCATGAGGGCAAACTTTTCAGGAAATCAGCAACTGGATTGTTATTACGATGCTTGGTCCCAAAGCAAGGTCAGATGATATTTCAAGAAATCCATGAAGGTGAATGTGGAAACCATTCCGATGGGCGTACCTTAGCCCATAAAGCAATCTCTCAGGGATACTTCTGGCCAAGAATGAAGGAAGATGCAAAGAAATTTGTTTTGAAGTGCAAAGAATGCCAGCGATTTGCTGATAAGCAACACCAGCATCCAAATGATCTCATCAACATCACTGCACCATGGCCATTCCACATGTGGGGGCTTGATATCATGGGCCCCCTCATCAAGGAAAAGAAGTCTGAGAAGAGGTTCGTTCTAGTAGCCGTCGACTATTTCACTAAATGGGTGGAAGCTGTTGCATTAACCAACGTAACACAGGCAGATGTCCAAAGGTTTATGTGGGAAAATATCATCACAAGGTTCGGACTACCTAAACGGGTAGTCACAGACAATGGCACTCAGTTCGTTGGCAAGAATATAAAAAAATTCTACGACCTGTGGAAAATCGAGCATTCAAGGTCAACTCCTAGATACCCGCAAGCCAACGGCCAGGTCGAATCTGCAAATCGATAGATTCTAAACAATTTGAAGAAGAAGCTCGAAGACCAGCATGATCAATGGCCACAACAGTTGGAGAACATCTTGTGGGCTTATAGGACAACTCCTCGCACATCCACAGGGATGTCACCATTCAGTCTTTGCTATGGAGTTGAGGCCGTTATTCCCACTGAATTAACATTTGGAACGACCAAGTCTCTTCTGGTCGACACGGAGCTCAACAATCAGATCTGGTCGTTTGGAGTCGACCTCCTCGAAGAGCGACGTAACCACGCCACTATAAAGCTCGAGCAATACCAACAGAGACTCAAGCGAGCTTATAACAAAGGCGTGCGACCAAGAACTTTCCAGCCAGGGGAACTAGTCTTAAGAAGAATGTTCAGTAACAAAAGAAAGGACACTATGGGCAAGCTCAACGCCAATTGGGAAGGTCCTTACATTATCACAAAAGTCCAGAGCAACGGTTCTTATCGTCTTCAGACACCAGAAGGGGAGATCGTTAAGAACCCGTGGAATGATTTTCACTTAAAGAAATTTTATCAATGAAATGTAAGCATCCATTCATTGCATTTCAATCTATAAATTCAATTTTGCCTTCATCTCTGCTCAAACATGAATGGCTACTAAAGGTCTAATCCCTCGACCTACAAATTATTAAAACTCTAGTCCCTTTGATAATTTAAAAGTTTGTTAAGTTAAATCACTAGCAACTTAACTTGGTGCATTGGTCATTCTCTTCCCACGACCCAAGCACAATTATGTTGAATGCGACCTCAACCCACAATCAGGTCGACCAAATGTCACATATTGTTTGCAAGTCCATTCAAGCAGACAAAACGACATGAGCAACAATGCAAGGTAATTCTTGAATTAACTTTTTACTTTATGAGATTTTAACAATTACAGGTACAACCAAAATAGAATCAAGGCATACAAGAGGAACTGTTTCAGTACGTCCTGCTTGCAGCCATTCATCTCGTCTACCTGCCTTTTGAACGAGCTACCAGGACTTCCTGGAAACTAGTTGGTCAAAAAGAATCCATACAAAAGTCATCAAAGTAAAAGCTGATTACTGATGCCAAATACAAAAGACAAGGAGTTCTCCACTCAAGCTCTCAAAGTTACAAGGGGGCTCTCAACAATAAGCTCTAGAAGACATACTGCAACAACAAGGAGTGCAAGAAGCAAACTTCGCACAAGGTCACCCAATACAAGAAAGGGAAACCAACGTTACCCAATACAAGAAAGGTAAAACAAGGTTACCCAATACAAGAAAGGGAAACCAAGGCTAGCTCATTGCTGCACAGACTGGTCGCCTGAAGTATCAACTTCAATAAGGGTTCCACCGACCTGGTCACTAGGGCCCATCGAGGTGTCCTGAGCTGGCGCCGAAGTATCTCCAACACCACCTCGCGTCTCCTCTTCTTCGGGCGACCCCATCAAAGCTTTCTGCAGCTGCTCACAGTAGGCCTGCCACGCCGCACCATTCTCCTGGCTTACGTTCTGCCAGTGCTCAGCAGAAGCGTTAGCAGCAGCCACATTTTCCTTCAACTGCTCATTGGTCTCCTTCAGCTGCTCCACTGTCTCCTTCAGCGCCGCGACCTGAGCATCCCTGTCCCTCAACTTGCACTCCGCAACAAGAGCAACATTCTTCGCTTGCTCAAGCTTGTCATTCATCGCCTTCAGCTCAACCTCAGCCTGGGCGCCAACTTCAGCGACCAGACGAATCTCCTGGAAGGTCGCGTTAACCTACAAAGCGCAAACAAATTTAGACAACAACGACTAAGCAGAAAATAATACTTACGGCAACACCTACCAAAGACAGCGCCGAATTCAGCTTTGAGCAGTTGACCAAAAGAGATTGAGACTTCACTGTTCGAGCATCAGCTTCCAGAACGATGCCCTCATTCACAGCCCGGGCGACGCAGGGGTCAGCAATGGCACTGTCATTATCATACACGACATGCCTCTCACCACGGCCATCCAAGTAGTCGAAGGGCCCAGGGCGAAACTCAGACGTCACACCCTTGCCTTTCTGCGAAGGCCGAGCAGCAGTCTTCATCGACACAGCAGACAACTCTGGACCCTTAACAGGCGGGGTAAGAGCAGGCGTCGGCACAACGGGTCTCTCCAACAGCTTCAGAGTACCCGAGTGAGACCTCTTCTTCTGCCCTGAAAATGCAGGCAGTTTGGGAAATGAAGGCGGAGGAGACACGACTAGGGGGCTCGCCGCTACCTCCACCTGGCGCGAGCCACCACCACCTCTCTCATTCTCCACAGGCCGTTCTTTCTCCGACCTACGAGCAGCACCAGCAGACCGCTCTCTCTCAGCAGCCCTCGAGCTATACACAGCTCGTTCCTTCTCCTCAGCAGACCTCGAGCTACCACCAGCTCGTTCCTTCTCACCACCCCGCGAGCTGCCACCAGATCGCCCAACATCACCTTTGTGAATAGCAGACATATGTGCCTTCCTCAATTTCTTCCTCCTTCGAAGCTCGTCTTCAACAGTTTTTGAACCACCCTTGGGAGTAAAATGCTCCTTCAGATGGGGCAAGAGCCGTATCTTACGCTTGTCAGCCAAGCAACCAAAATTGTTCAAAACGGAAACCAGATCGTTCTTCCTCACAAGGGAATCGTCCCTGATCGCTGCAAAAACACACAACATAATCAAGTCCAGGAAAAGTAAAACCATCTATTACACTAAGACTAACGACCAGAAACTTACGAGTATCATTCCTAGTCACATGACGCAACTGGATACTCCCCTCAACGATAGACCCAGTAATCAGCATGGGATCTTTCCACCATGGCTCACTACTTACAGAATAAATCAGAGGCAAACGTTCTGGCCTAACTTGCATGTTATAGCCGGAAATATCAGTCTTTGAAGAGCGTTTGAAAGTAAAATGGTCCAACACATCTTTCGCAGAGATGTGCCCCCTATGCAACCTATTCAGGTCATCAATGACCCTCATATTTCTCCAGAAATTGCCATTCATCTGGCAGGGGGCTCGACCAATGGCATTCAACACGTCAACCACCAATTGAGACAAAGGCAACCTCAGCCCAGCACGGAATTGATGCAAAGTAAATACAGTAGAAGACGGATTATTAGGTCGATAGTCAGGAGAAAGTAAACGATCTCCAAGAAATCTAATCTCCAAATTCCTAATCGACCTAAGATCATAATGCCTCCTAACAGCAAGATGTCGATGTACATAATTCATATTCACGATTCTACTCATTCTACCATCGTCGCCCTCCACCATTTCATCATCAGAAGAGTCGGGCCCATGAGAACCACTACTCTGGGGGCTATCTACCTCCTCGTCAAGAACGGGAGACAGAGGGTCAGAATGAGTATTCTCAGACTCATACTCCTCAACCCCACCATCACTCAAGTGATCATTTTGCGAATCACTACCCTCAGACATTACTCTAAAGCAATACAGACAACAACAGAAGAAGAAAAAGAAAGAAAATAAACAATCAGAGGAAAAAGAAGAAAACAAACCTCACGAGCTCTCAAAGTTCTTCAGATCGCAAGGCAAAAACGGCAGCAATTCAAATAAAGGCAAGATAAGTAAACCCTTCTCAAGGTAACTACAGTTTAAATACTGTAGCTCAAGCATTTCCAGCCATCGATTCACAAACAGACGAACGGCTGAGATCGACAAAAGGATCAATATGCAATGCAGTTATTCTCCACTCACAAAACGTTTCGTATCCACCGTTGGATAAGTCCACGTGCAAGACAGATACTCAATCAAGCAATACGTGCGTCAGTTGCCATAACTACACAGCTAACTGCACGAGGAGACTCCTCCACTTCCCCGTAAAATCGCCATGATTACCACAAACAGCGCTGCATGACCGCCACGTCACCAAATTCAAAAAGTAAACCTCAAATCAACATCGAATGGTGCATTAAGTCTTTTCAGCCCGCCTTCACCAGCCGACCTAAAAAGAGGGGGCTTATGTAGGGGTACTACATACTCCAGCCAATCAAAAGCAGCCACGTGGCACAATCATCCAATTACCAGGTCGCCACAGCACCGACCTCCTAGCAGCTCGTTCACAACGACCCGATCATACAACGAGCAGCGACCTGCCATACACACGTGCTCTCATTCAATGCACAGAATATTCTCATCAGTTACACAATTAATTCACAGGGATGATCCGCGCGCGTTACTCATTTAATCCTCATTATGATGGCGGAGAATCTGCAAGATCCACGATCCACGCCCTTCTATCTTCTATATAAACAGAACTACGATGGCTTGATCTCTAAGTTCAATTCCCCCGAGCTAGAGTACGTAGGCAATCTCGATCTCAACGAGGTGCAGCCACCCCAATCTCAAACATCCCCATTTGGTGAAGTCTCTCTATCGACCTGACCCAGCAGTGCATTAATCTAGAAATAGGTTAATACATAATGTGTTCTATATGCATGGATTGCAACCTGAAGACACAACAACCCACCTATTGTGCAACTGTCAGGAAATCAAACTGACCACTACTTCAACTGGCAACTGGCAACTAGCAACTAGCAAAAGGAAAATTTGATGGCCTCCTGAACCTGTTAATCCTTCATGGTTCACAAACTTGTTTTTTTTTTTTTTTTTTGCTAGGTAATATGTGATTTTATTGAGAAAACAAAGTTACATCTACAAAAAGATAGCCTTAGTTACAAGTAACTAAGTCTATTTGTCAAATCTGAAATACATTTGAAAAGGCACTTCCCACTTAAACAATTCTGCTCCTCTTTTTGTTGCTGCGTCAGCAGAGAAATTTTCTTCTCTCCATATATGTGAAATATAGAAAGTGCCCTTGCTGATCTCCATTATGCTTGAAGCCTCAAAGGCACTTGGTCACTCCTAAATGCTGTTGTAGTAGCAGCCGAGTCAATCCCTACCCAAAGATTCAACCAGCCTCTCTTGGTAGCTTCCACCACACCTTCCACCACAGCTTTGCATTCTGCGATATAGTTATTAGTTTTTAATGGAGTAATGTTTGTTGGGGTTTTACCTTCTTGCTAATGTTCAAACTTTATTGTAACCGTTTATGTGAAATATAGAAAGTGCCCCAGTTGGTAGTAGGGTAGGGATGGGTGAAACCCCGCCCCATATCCCCGTCGCGCAACTTAGAGCATTCCCAATGCAGGGTGGATAAATCCACCTCCACGTAGGCGCCACGTAGGTCCACCTAAGCAAAATCCACCTTGTTGATTCAAGGTGAAACTCTACAAGGTGGAGAGTTCCCAAGGGAAGGTGGACTCTTGTAGAGAGGAAGTGGATTTTTAGAAAAACCGGACGGCATGTGACATGCCGTCCGAGAGTCCAAAACTTTTAAAACACTACGTAAACTTAAAAAAAAAACAGACGACATGTAACATGCCGTCCGGTTCTACCTTCAAATCCACCTGTGGGCAGCCCACCCCCAAAATCCACCTCCCCTTGGGACATTCTTTTAGACTACAAGGTGGATTTATCCACCCCACCTCCAAAATCCACCTTGCATTGGGAATGCTCTTACAAATTACAATATCCCCTAATCCAATAATCTCCTCCAGACACCATTAGCATAGGAAGAGGGAAAGCTGAGTTGTTTCATCTGCTCCACTCCTATCAATTCATACCTAAAGCTCGAACTTTGTTTTTCTCTCAACCACTCTTCTCCTCTTCTACAAATTCCATTCACTAATCTTCTTATGGATTCTCTTTAATAGAGATAACCAACAAGGTCAGACATTGGTGGTTTTTGACAAGTTTTCCGGCAACCTGATTCTAATTTCGGTGGTTTTTGGCGAGTTTTCCGGTAAACTTAACACTTTTCCGGCGACCTAATTCTAATTCCGGTGTTTTATAGCATTTTCTCGGCTTCGTAGTATTTTCCGACCAAAAGTTTGTATTCAGAGTTTTGAATTTATTTTCTGATAGATAGTTTACTGTTTGGTTAGTTTTTAGGATTTCTTCAGTAGTTTTTCGGTGACCATAAAATTCCTGCTCTTTTTTATTTTAAGTTCAACCAAACCTTTTTGATAACTGATATTTATTTGGGCTATTTTGTATTTAGTCCCCCTAGAAGATTGCTAATTAGCAAATGGTCCCGAGTTTTTCGTTTATTTGTAAATAGTCCCTTTTCTGTCAATTGACTGTTAGTCAACTCAGTTGACCAAAGTCAAACCATCCAATTTTTTTTAATGTCTAAACTACCAATGCACGTGTTTTCCACGTGACACTACTTAAACCATTAAAACCATTTTTTTTGTATTATCCACGTGTCGAGATTTCATTGGTTATCAGAATCTATGGTTAGATATTACGCCACGTGTTTAATACAGTAGTCGAGGATCTGGATTCAATCAAAACATATTATCCTAAGTTTCTATTCTTTCTCTTCAACCTTACACTAAACAGCCACCGCCACCGCCGCTTTCAACCACCGCCGCTTTAACCTTATTGCACCACCACCACCTCTAACCTTATTCCACCATTACCAGCAAGATCTAAACGAGAAAGAAGTGATTTAAGTGAAGGATCACGATCGATGAAAGCAGTAACAACTAGGGTTCCAGTTTCCACAGCAGTTTTAAATGAAAGAAGAAGAAGAGAGAGAAATAGAAATGTGTAGAAATTTGAAATGAATGAAACTGATGATTGTTTGATAATTTGCGCCGTTGTGCGTAGGTTTAGACGAGGTGGTCTGGTCATGGCGTTTTCAGCTTTCGATGATAAAGTGTGTTCTTTCTTCAATTTACAATCAATTTACACAATTCACAAAGAACTCCAGTACATAATCACTCCTGACCAAAACTAAGACAAGCAATTTACAGTTGATTTTTAATTAGATTAATGCAGAACTCAAATGGGTTTCACTTGGAATTTTCAACCAAGTTATGATTACTAACAAGAATTCAATCAATCAACAAAAATAATTAAAACCAAAAGAACTAGAAATAAAGAAAAAAAGAAATCCCATTACTTGAAAATGTCGAATCGCTCTCGAGCAAAGCCAAGAGAAGCATTCCTCAACAAATTCAAATCTTTTTTTCTAGTACCACTACTAGCAGCAGCAGCCTCATCATCATCATCATCATCGACTGGTAAAAAAGTTTCATCTAAAAAACCTTTAGTCTTTAATTTCTCAATAAATGTTAACCATTCAGGCCATGGATGAGAACTAAATGAAGAAGAAGGAGAAGAAGAAATGGTTGTGGTTTCACTTTCATTAGAATTGTCGGTAAGGGTGTCAATAGCTGCAGAAGAGGTAGTATATTTGTTGAAGAAATGGGGTTTTAAAGAGGGAGAAAAAGAAGGTAAAGGTGTTGTTTTTGTGAAACGAAGAGGAAGAAGAAGACGAAGTGAGTGGTTGGAGTTGGAAAATTTTCTCAAAAGGGTATTAGAGATAGAAGAAGATGGTGTTATTGAAAGGGTATTTTGGTTAATACGAAAGAAAGAAGACACAAAAAGTAAACGCCTTGAAGCTGTGAATTCTCTCATCTGAAAGAAGATTAGAAACGGGGGTTTGAGTTTGAGAATGAAGCAGGGAAGAGAACAAGGATAGAGTCGTTCTCAGGGTTTAAGGGGTAGACGTGTGCCAGGAGTGATTATGTACTGGAGTTCTTTGTGAATTGTGTAAATTGATTGTTGTAGCATTATTATTGATTATGTGCGTAGTTTCTTGTTGTTTCGAAAGTTTTTTTTTTTTTTCCCCGAAATTCAATTCGATTTGATTTCGTTGTTTGTTGGTTTGTTCTTGAGTTGTTAATTAACAGTTAAAAATTATTTTTTAGTCTTTAAACTCTGTCTTAATAACGAATGGGTTAAATGACTAAATAGTCTACACTTGAGTTGATAACCAATGAAATCTCGACACGTGGATAATACAAAAAAAATGATTTTAATGGTTTAAGTAGTGTCACGTGGAAAACACGTGCATGGGTAGTTTAGACATTAAAAAAAATTGGATGGTTTGACTTTGGTCAACTGAGTTGACTAACAGTCAATTGACAGAAAAATGACTATTTACAAATAAACGAAAAACTCGGGACCATTTGCTAATTAGCAATCTTCTAGGGGGACTAAATACAAAATAGCCCTATTTATTTCAACCTTTGTCTCCATATATTTTGTTGGTCTCTTTTATCAGTTCATAAGTTACTCTTTGAGTCCATCTATCTCACCATTGATCAAAAAGTTCCATTGGTAGGTGGTTAGAACCTTTGGTCTCCACGACGCCTTTCGTTATCGTCGTAGAGATCAAGTTTGTCTTAGTTTTACTAGTATCTTATTTCTCTATTTATTTCTACTATTTCGGTATTAATTCCTTTGATGATGAAATGAGTCAGGAAATTAGAGTTGTGTGTTTTAGCACCTTGTTTATGTTCTTTCCCTGTTGTTCTAAAAAAATATGGTCTTGTTTCATCTTTGTTCTAAGGTTTGAATCAATGAAATGCAATGTTTTTGCTTTTACCTTGGTGTACATCTTGATGCAAATACAACAGCCAAATGTTCAGATTCTCGCTTCGACTCCTCTCTTAAATTCGTTGGTTTGGAGAGATTTCTATTGTACATCGCTCATTAGTGAGCATACAAATATTCTTAATTGGATATTGATTGCAAGTTTAACTTTTTCAGCTTGCAGGTGTGACAATGCTCTTCTTCGGTTCATCTATAATTTAGCTTCCCTAGTTTAGTTCATTTTACACTTCATCTATAGTTTAGTCTCCTCTACAGCTTGGTTCCTTTGGGAGTATGGAGTTTGGATCTCATATTTGGAGTGGTTGGTTTGTTTTGAGATGAAGTCATGGAGCAGCTCAAAAAATAGTGGCAACTTATCAGTTTTCACCTTATTACAAGAATGGCGTACGATATATCAGCTTATTATGTATTTAACTCTATCTTGTTTTTCTATTTTCGGAGCCTTATACCTCCTTATGCTTGTAACCTTTGTTCTTAATATATATATAAATCATGATTATTTAAAAAAAAAAAAAAGCCTTTTAATCCGACACATAGCACATACACACATATGAAAGGCATAGATTACTTTAACAATAATTAGCATCAATTTAGTGCTATACCAAAGACTTTTAAGGCTATTGTATTGTTGGGAACCCTTTAAGGCACATTGTATTGATTTAAAATGAATATATATGGATGCTTCCTGTTAGTATAATGCAGCTGGAAATGGCATCAAAATATATATATATTTTGAGCCCTATAAGAAATACGGCTTATTCGTAATGAGTTTGGTGTATTTCTTACTAGGCTCTCCAGATATATAGGATCAATGCACTAACGACATGGCAGAATGATGGGCACTTATGGAAAGTCTGAAACTCTTGAAAACCATAAATCTTACAGCTGTGGAAGTGGAGTGTTATGAATTCAGAATGTGGGTTTGGCTGGACTTTTGACAATGTTGTATACTCAGGGGTACTAGTATTACTGTCAGGCATGTATACCGCAAAGCTAATAACAATAAGGTTGCAGTCTTGCAGACTAATTAGCCAAACGTGTTAGGTTTAGTATTTGTAATGCCCCTTGGATTTTGACTCCAGAGTTGGGACTCTTTTGTACATGGATTCCATATCTAGTGGTTATACACTAGATCATACAACTGATGTAATAGAATAAGCTTTTGTGATAATAATAATAATTTTTTTTTTTTAAAAAAAAATGGGTTTTTAGACTTTGGTCCACCTAATTAATGTCTATTTAAGAAATGAGACACATTTAATTGGTATTTAGAATATAGGGCACCTTTCCGTTAGTTGACTATTATGACTAACTGTTGACTCAAGTCAAACAACTTATATTCTGTAAATACCCATAATACCCTGCACACAGGTGTCCTATTCTCTAATTTTATTTAACACATGGTGTCTTCTTCTCTAATAATAAAAATTCTGAAAGGTTTGCAAGGGATGATATAATGACACGTGTCAATTTATCAACCGTAAGATGGAATCAAATGACGATATAATGACACGTGTAACAGTTTTGTTGTAAAAATTCAATCTTGTGATATGCACGTGAAGGGGTAATATTGTCATTTCAAAAAAATTAACAAGCAAGCAACAGTCAACGCAGTCAATTCACGGAAGGTGCCCCAAACTCTAAATATCGATTAAAAACATCTCATTTTCTAAATAGGTATTATTTAGGCGTCCCAAAGTCTAAAAACCCCTAAAAAAAACATGAGTTTTCACATTACATGCAATTGAAAAGAACTCATGACTTATCCAGTTATTACTCCCGGACCACTTTATCTCCAGCAGCAGCAAGCAGCATCACTTGGGACTTGAAAAGAAAACAAAACCTTATCCATTACCATCTTATCTCCAAGTATTCACTATTATTCAGACATGGTATAAATTAGAAGTTTAGAACTCACTATTCAGATTTCAGAAACCTCCCCACAATTGAAAACAATTATAATCCATCAAAATGGAGGCAGCATTGCATTATGCACAGTCCTTCCCCACTGTAACCACCACCAAGCCGCCTTCATCTACTGGGTGGCTAAAACCTTCATCAATGATAAAGATAACTCCTCCTTCTCCACACACCTCTCGATCCAAAGTAATGGCTAGAGCACCAGAAAATTCTATCGTAGACTACACTTCCAAAACCTCGTAAGCTGTTGGAATTTGGATCTTTCTTATGTCTAAATTACACTATAAAATGGTTTATGTACTAATTTTTTATGTATGTGTTTCCAGTGTATTTCCTGCAGAAGCATGTGAAACTATTGGGGGTGACGCTTGCGATGCTGAAATATTTCCTGAAGTTAAACTTAAAGCAGAAGATGATGAAAACACCAAGGCAAAGATTACTCAAGAATCAGTTGACAGAGAGTATCTTGAATATAATGAGCCAAAAACGTAAGATCTAAAGAAATTACCTCTGGCTTCTTAAATCTTATAATTTGATAACATTGAGTTGCTTGCTTGCTCACAGAAAATTCATAAATGTTGCAGGGTGTTCCCAGATGAAGCTTGTGATGATCTTGGCGGAGAATTCTGTCAGCCTGACTATCAGAAAGGGGTTTACTAAAACATCTTTTAACAATAAAGATGAGTCTCTCCATTCTCTTTCTTTCCTTGTTCTGCTGTAAATAGAGAGAACTCATGATGTAAGTACATACTATAATCGTAATTAAGCTGAGTGTTGCAGTAACTCGTACGATCACACACAGATATACCTTAGTTTCTACACTCTGATTGGTGCCATTATTCAACTCAAGCTCAAAGCACGATTGAGAAAAGGAGGAAGCCACTATACATAGATAAATGAAGGTGTAGCACAGAACCATATCTCCTAAGGCACTACAACTCATTCACCATTGAAAATTCACTATCGTGTCCAAGTCAAACAAACCACATTTTCTCAACACTTGCTCTAGTTTGTACAAAAACACTTGCATCAGCTACCAACCTTCACTTTGTGGGTAACAAAAATGGATCAAACTCAAGAAACACTATAAATTAACAGGAATACTCCCTCCATGGACCATTTGAATTAATATTCCAAAGTAATGAGTTATCTACTGACACCAGATTCTCTACTGTATTCCTTAATTCATACTCTCAGTATACAATTGATCTCCAAAATTAATACTAATGTAGATTACTGAGCTTTAATTTAATTTAGATGTTACTGACGATATTGTTCTCAAGGAAAGAAACACTGCATGATATAAAGCATTCCAAAATTTTATTAACTCATTGATTTCACAAATCCTTATCTTAAAAATGGGAACCTAGATAATTTGAGCGGGTGATGGTGTTGGCGGGTTTTCACCCAGACCTTTTGCAACTACTCTCACTGACTTAACCAACTAAGCCAACTGGCACTCTGTCACGAACCTAGACTTTCCTAAGATCGCAGACTGAAGTAGAACTCTGACAGGTTCCCCAATGTTACTGAAGAAAGCTAAAATATTGTCCAAGCACTCTGACTGGTATCCCCAACAAGAAAGCCAAAATATTGTCTTTGTCCTCTCATGGAATCACAAAGGTATACCAGTTACCAGCCAAGGATGATGCACAAAGTTGACACAAACTTATACGTACATTTTTTTTACCGGTAAAGTACAGATTTCATTGATAAAAGTGTATGAGTTACACACTAGCCCAACTTATAAAGAAAGTCACCCAGTGTTGAAAATCAAGTCCTCCCATCTCAACATGAAATCATCTAGTCTAACACCACTCATTCAAGGTCTGAAGAAGATTCAAACAAACTTACACATACATATGTAACAAAAAAATTCAATTTTCGCTATGTTTTGTCTGTTTCATTGGTACATATGTAGTGAGGAGGTTTGGTGTATTTCATGGACATTTAATTTAGTACAAAAACTCTACTTTCAAATTCTACAAGATGAATAGGACCTTCAAGTCATAACATCATTACACAAAAGGCCTTTCATAGCTACAAAGAGTTAAACCATATGGTTAGATGGGGAAATAACTCTCTCCTGAAAGATTGAACATTTGTGAGGAGAACTACTCTCCATCTACAATATCCTCCAATACCAGATATTGCAGAGCTATTGAGTACTTCGCTACTTCCTTGCTTCCTGATTCGCCCACGGATGTGCTAGTATTATTCTTCAGGAGAAATGATTGCATGCCATCACCTTAACAAGCAACACACTCCAATCATGTTTCATTGGCATTGTGAAACAACTTGAACAAAATTTAGTGTGACTCGGACACAGGTGTATGTTTAAATATTATGACTACAACAGTTTATCATTGGTTCTGAGTTAAAAAGGCAAGTCCCATGAGACAATTCAATTTTGGGTACATATAGCAATGTTTATCTTCCGTAAGAGTGTAGACAACATATATAGATAATCTGTATCAATCAAAGTTAAAAGTTAAAAGTTAATTTCTAAACGCTTAAGCAAATTGGTTTATAACACCCGGATGTTGCACATAGTCTAATTTATTAACTGACATCCTTCCTACTCTTGTCAAAGAATACTTAGGCAATGACCAAAAGTAAAATCTCAGAAGTGGTTCCAAAATCAGACATTTTTGTCGTTGCTGACAAGATCGACTAAAATGGTGTGAATTTTAGTAGTGAGTGGCAATCATGTTTTTTTTATTTCAGAGACAACAGTTTTGATTAGCCAACAAAATGATGAGATATAGTAGGAACATACAAATAATGTAGCCTTGAAACCAAGGGTGCACCTAAATGAACACAATATAGTGCATAATAACTATGAGATGGGAACACAGAAGGAATACTCTTCGTGAAAGTTCCTGAGACTCTGAGAATGGTGAAAAGTTTTATTACCCTGCTAGCCTGATGTAAAAATTTCCTAAAAGGGTACTAAATAATTTCCTAAAATGTGGGTTAACAAAGGAATAATTCCCTTGGACAATTAATCACAGCCAAGTGTTTTCATTGTGGCATACGTGTTTGCGTTGCCATCTCAAATAATGTAAGAAACCAAAGTTGGAGAAATCACAACTTCTGAGTTACGTGGTTAAATGACTGCGTACCTTTAATTGTGAAAATGGAATGCACCCATCTTTTGTAGATGAATAACAACCTTGGTGTGTCCCCATGTTGAGTATCAGAGAGCAAAAGCTTGCAAGGAGGTCGTGATTCCATTCTTTCACTATAAAATAAAAACAAAACCCCCATGAAAATATGTACATTAGTAACATTACCAAATGTGGATTCAATTTACAAATACTTTACTTGGCATGGGTTATGGCATTTCGACATAATGCAAGTGTCCTAACAATTGCCAAGTCCCTCCCACGCTGATTGTTGTATTTCGCTTGACAATTACTACATCAAACAACACAGTCTTAAAACTAGATTGCAACTAATTAATTGTGAAAATGACAAAACCAGAGCTTCTGTTTTACATTTGGATGAAAATACTAACCTGTCATCAAAGAAATCGCCAAAATCATCAACAATAACTGCAGCAGGAAAGGTTTTGAGTAAATGGAATGCAGCAAAGTATTTCTTGATCCCTTGATCATCTTCAACATACCTTGAGTCATTAAAATCAAAACAAAATCACCTCACATTTGATTAATAATTAAAGGGTTTTTTTTATATATATCTTACTTCATTTCGATTCGCTGAAACACATCTGAAGATGGATCAATGGACTGCACAAGAAAAGAAAAAAAAGGGTCAAAATCCCAAATTCAGTATTTAGAAATTAAAAAAAACACATGGGGGGGTGGGGAAAGAATAGGAAGAAGAACCTTGGAGAAATAAGGGGGTTTGTTCTCTAGTTTAGAGCGATTGCAAATGAAAACCACTTTGTTGTTATTGTTGGTGTTGTCCAAAGCGGTGTTGAAAGCGAATTGGAAGAGAAGGGAAGTCTTCCCACTGTTTGATTGTTAAAAATATTAGTAGGAGTAGTAGTGAAAGAGAGAAAGATAGGAATGAAGTGGAGTGGAGTGATTACCATGAAGGGGGGCCAGCAAGAAGCATGATTTGTTGGTCTGAAGAAGAAGAAAAATGGTGGTTCTGCCGGTGTTGCTTGGTGGTGGTGGTGGTGGAGAGAAAGAATCTTCCCACCATTTTAGTTGCAACTTAAGCTCAGCTAATTAGCTAAACGCCTAGACTGCTAACCTGACATGGTTGTTTGTAATTAAACAGGGAATATTTGAGCCCTGAGCCCAAATGCTCATGTAAAGAAAAGGAACCGAGTATTCTGTGTCAAACGAAACCAACCTATGTGAGATTATTTAACTTAAGTTACTGCTGTCTTTTCTAAATTTCCTGCCTTGCCTTCACTACTGAAAGTAGGCAGTGTTCTCTGTTAATGGTTTGTCCCTTAATAGTAGTTTCTGCAGAGCCAAACTAACCACATATACTATAAAAGTAAACATTTATGGTTTACAATTGCTTCTGCGTGTGGTGATCGACAAGGCCTGAATATCTCAAGTGTTGCATTTAGCTATGTCAAAACTTCAAGGGAAGGGCTCTTTTATACATGGCTGTCTTCAGAGGAAGGGCTCAATAGGCTCAGCCTTGATGATCCAGATAGCTGCAACCGTGGGACTTCAGCATGGAAATGAATCTCATCCAATGAACTTCACAGGACTTCATCCTTGACAGGGTTGATAAATCAACACTGAAAATCTTGTTGACAAATCGTAAATAATTAAAATATCCTTTTATCAAGAATGTATGAATGTATCTACTTACCTGGGTCAAAAAAACAAAAAAGAATGTATCTATTTCCCACCATATACCATCACGGCATCACCACAAGCATTGTGCATTTGTGCTGTCAAGTGATCGAAAATTCCAACTTATACCACCCCACTCCCTTGTAAAATCCCATGACCTAAAGATGGTGAAGTCATAGCACAAGGTAAATTGCTCTATAACAATATAGATAGGCATTATATTATAAAAGCTAAGCTTCAATGTACAGAACCTTCGGAAAACACATGAATATTTTTATTTTATTTTGGTAAGAAAAAAAAAATGTTGTTGTAAGCCTGTTTTTAATGCGATCAGTAACTCGTAATGCTGACGGGATTCGAACCCCAGACCTCTTATATCATCATCCAAAGGTTTTACCAGTTGAGCCCAACTGGCACCTGCAAATGAATATTTTCTTCTCACATATATAACAAATAATGGCTTCAATGTACAGAACTTTCTGAAAACAAATGAATATTTTCATATTGCATTTATAACAAATAATGGCTTCTGTTGCACAGAATGTTCTCCCAACAAGCGTTATTTGGCAGTACACAGCCAACATACCTATTTCTTAGATTTGGCATCAAACCTTTCCTCAACTTTCACAAAATTTCAAACACTTGTCCTTCCTTTCACAAAATTTCAAACACTTGTCCTTCCTTCGCTAGTTATAATGCTTTCTGGATAAACTTGAACGCCCTGCAGTTCAAATATTATCCAAACAGAAAGCAAGCAAGATTTTGGGCTTGCAGGCTAATGGGAAAAGAAAATTGTAAGTATATCATAGTCAGGAGTCACACAGGATCCAGGAAACTTGAGCCTGAAAGGCTGAAATTGAGTTTTATTCTTATCCTGTGTGGCTTGAAACATACAACATCCAATCAGACGTACTTGTAATATGGCTCCTTTCAAAAATTAATCTACGAAATTCAGCAAACTAATAAGACTCAGAGGTCACGAAGGAACCACATCTTAGAATCTCCACAATTATGTATGTTTATGGGTTCTCCCAAAATGTTTTCTTTTCATCCAAAATCTTCTACAAGAGTTTATCCAAAACATGAAATCAAATAAGACTCGTGAAAAAGGTAGCTTACAACAAAACAAGTAGAACAGACAATGTCTAACAGAGCTATCGACCACAAACATCATCACCAGATTCCTCAACAGTAAGAACACTTAAGATGCTGGTTGCCAATTTCTCACCCAATCTGTCAACATGCCCACATTCCTACTAATGTCCTCAACGCTATCACTCTGTAATGGTATCACTATGTCCTCAGGATAACTGCCTTTGGCCTCTTCCAATAATACTTGAAAGATTTCACATTCGATGTTGTTTGAGAGCTTTGCCCCTTGGTAACCTCTGGTAACATGACAAAGCTGAGTCATTAGAATTCAGGGGGAATGTATGTTAAAGGATTATTGAGGTTATAAAGATCCATTAATTACACGACAGAGAGGGACTACTGACTCCTAACCTATCCGGAACAGATATTTTAATCTAGACGCTCAATCATGTGGAACTAAAATATATTTCTGAGTCCCAATGGTCTAAATTCAAACAAAACATGCAACCCCAAAAGGGAATTCTTTGAACTAGAAGCATGAATGTTAAACTTACCTGTTACTCAAGCGATCATACAGCACAGGGTTGTTGGTTTGAAGAACAACCACGCGGTCAAACCAGCGTTCAGGAAAGAAATCACAGCCGTGGTAATCCACGATGTTGCCTCCTTCTTCCATAATGTCCTCAAGCTCATCGCATACCTGTAAAAACACATGTCGATTAACTAGGTAGACTATTATAGTTTAGTCGGTAGCTCACTTTAAGCTAAGCTAGCATGATTCTGTTATCCTTAGCAGTTTACCTACGAACTAATCAATATACACACTACCGACTGATACTAACAACTCGATCTTATTCATGCCTAACTTATTTGGAATCCTTGAAAATGACCATATACAGTAATTCAATGATTAAAAACATCTCTATTTATCAAATATGGAAATGAAGACAGTGAGACAGAAGGAAAGGCAAAGGTCCACAATAAAGAAAAAGCTTACTAGGTCCTCGTTAATGATGTGACAATCAAACTCATCATCCCAACCATCATGCAAATTCTTCTGCTTCACCAGTTCCCCAATGTTGATGTGGCGTAGCTGTGTGGAATCAGCCAACAAAGATGAAGTTGTAGTCTTTCCAACTCCTGGAGTTCCAGTGACTAGTATGTTGGGTTTCTTCCTGCTATTTTGCGACATGAGTTCCCTCCAACTTACGTCCCCTATTTCAACCAATAAATTTCATTAGTACGTACGCCACAACCAACTTATTATCAAATAAAACCTTCAAATCAAATCATAAAAAGCACATTCCCAAACGACAACAACAATAATAATAAATATACATTCAACATGATCATGTTTACAACATTTTAACTAACTAAATTCAAACTGCACTTGATAATAATTAACAATTTATAGCAACATGATATATATCTCAGCTGTCTATCAACTTTGAATTTAAATGTTTACCTGAATTGCGAAATTATATACAAAAGTGTTGATTGAGACGAATTAGATTTGTATATACAGAGAGAGATGGAAAGGAGAAACAGAGAAGAGAGAATGAGATGATTACAAGAGGGAAGACTGGAGAGTAGAAAAGGGATTTAACAAATTTTGGAATTAGGGTTTAGAAAAGAGAAGAGATTTTAAGATGATTTAATTGATTGAATTTTACGTTGTTTTTACATGGGTTTGTGACTGCACCGACCAAACCATGTAAAAAGTGTCTATCCACCACACGTTACAAATATCTATCTATGCAAAACTGGAGGATTTATTTATAATAACCAATGAGTAGTGGATGAATGTTTTGGATAATATTTTCGTACGTTATGGGACTAATCTAATGTATGATGCCTTAGGTATGGGAAATGGGTGATGGTTTTCAAATTTCAATTACTTGACACAGATGGATCTGCCATGCATCATATGGCCCTGTCGAAGCTGGTTTGATCATTAGAGATTCTTGCTTGTAGTTGCTACTTGCTAAGCCTATATTAGTTGGAACAGTCTTATTGGCAAAATTCATGGCATTACTATTATTAGGGTGTCAAATTGTGGTTGTTCTTAACTTGCCGAGGGTGGAAAGTGGAAGTCGACTCACAGGTATTATATAATATTTGTCAAAGTGACGACCTACCTATTTCATCAATCAAGGAAACTGGAAAGACATAAAGAGACTGCTACAGCAAATCCCTTATTGTTGGTTTCATTGGAGATATAGGGAAACTAGCTCTGCGGCACAACACAAGCTTCTCAACTGCAACGCCAAAGCCCTCGCCATGCACATACATATGCCTGCTTATCCAGAAGAAATAAATGTTTTAATGGCTTGTTTTGACTCCTTTTGTTGGCTTATACTACCTTTATGGTTACTTATCCAACTTGTATCTGATGCACGACAGAGAAATCCCCATCAACGTCCCTCAAAGTTTTCAGTACCCCATTACTTCTATTCTACAAATTGTATCGTGATTCAATCAAGAGAATTAACATGATTTTATTTACACTTACAGATCGTGGATGAGGTAAAAACAATCGTGGCAATTCAAGTACATGCATACCATTCCAAGCACCAAAAGCATGGACTCTATAATTTGGCCCTGGTTGTTGAGCAGAGGGCTCACTGGTCCAATCAACTACATAAACAAACTAGAGTTGTGGAGCAGAGGGACCAATTCCAAGCAAATAAAGTAAACGTAAACACCATTAGCACTTGGGGAAACTCAGTCTGGCCTAACAAAATATAAGGAAAACACATTCCAAAGCTGTTGAACACGCGATAATATCAACATTTGAGGGCAGAACTGTTGTATATTGGCTCGCCATAGTTGGGTGCACATGATCATACCTTATAAGAGGTGTGATCCATAGGATCAATTTCCTATATTGGTTAAGGAAACCATATATGTGCAGGAGTTCTATTTGGACTCTGTTTCCTATTTATCTCTATTTTGAATTAGTAATTCTATATGGATTTGATTTCTATCCATGGGCTATAAATACACAAGTAACTTGGTATTTGTAAGACAAAGAAAACAAGAGAAGACAAGAGAGTAGAAAACAATAGAAACATAGACATAGATAGAGTAAGTGAGAGAGAACTTTGGGAGCCAAGGGTGTATTGGGTTTAAGGTGAGAGATTAAGATCTTGAGAAAGATACTAAGGAGATTATTGTAATCGGTGTTTCTTTTCTTATAGTGAAATCTTCTCATTGTTCCCCGTGGAGGTAGGCATTGCCGAACCACGTATATCTTGGTGTTATTGTTCTTTATTGTTTTGTTCTTCTTATACTATTGTTTATTGTTTGGTAATCTTTGACTTCATTGACAAAACGGATCCTGCAAAGGAGGTGTTCTCACGAATATCTAGGTTGCGGGTTGTTGGCGTTGTTAGGATTTAATTAATCACTGTATATAGTCCAACAAGTGGTATCAGAGCTTAGGTTGGATTTAAGGTTTTGTCAAAGATGACGGAGACTACAGGTGTACTGCAAATAGTGACGATAAGAAACCATCGGTTACTACTCTTGGCGGCGGTGTAAAAGTTGAGCTTAAACCGTTTGACGGTAGAGATAACTTTACACTATGGCAAAGGAAGATGAGAAACGTTTTGATCCAACAAGATCTTCATGTGGTTCTTGACGGGAAAGACAAGAAGCCAAAAGACATGTCAGATGACGAGTGGAACAAAGCAGATCTCAAAGCCATGAGTTCCATCGAACTACATTTCTCGGACGAGGTAATGTTTAATGTGATGGAGGATACTTGTTCCAAAGGAACGTGGGAAAAGCTCGAGAAGTTGTATATGGGTAAGTCTTTATCAAATAAACTTTTCTTGAAAGATGAACTCTTGAATCTTCGGATGGAAGAAGGTGGTGATCTTATGGAACATCTAAACGTGTTCAATAAGTGCATAACAAATTTGCTACGGGTGGATGTGAAGTATGACGATGAAAACAAGTCTCTGTACCTGCTCAGATCTTTGCCTCCATCTTTCAAGCACTTCAGGACCACATTGATGTTCGGCAAGGATACTTTAAAGTATGATGAAGTTGTTCAAGATATAATCTCTCATGTGAAGATGAATAAGAACACAGGTGAAGACTCTCAAGCAGAAGGACTATATGTTAATAATTCTAATGAGAGGGGCCGAACAAATAAGAGAAGTAGCAAATCAAAAGGCAGGGGAAGATCTAAATCCAGGGATAAAGAAGGTTGCTTTGAATGTGGTGCGACAGACCACTGGAAACGAGATTGTAAGAAATATAAGGAAAAGAAGAAGAAGGCCGAAAATTCAAATTCAGCCAGCGTTGTTACAGATGATAGCGACGGAGAAATTTTGGCGACTTCTTCAGGTAATGATATTTCTTCGCCTTGGATTTTAGATTGTGGCGTTTCTTATCATATGTGTTCAAACGAAGACTGGTTTGACACGTTTGAGAAAAGAAAATGCGACGTAGTTTTATGGGGAATAATTCTAGTTGTAAAGTTTGTGGAATCGGTACAGTAAAGTTGAAGATGCATGATGGAATTGTTAGGACTCTGGGTAACGTGAAATACGTTCCTGCACTAAGGAAGAATCTTATTTCCCTGGGTTATTTGGATAAGAATGGGTACACATACAAATCCAAAGATGGGAATCTCATAGTCTCAAAGGGTTCACTTGTGGTTATGAGAGGAGTAAGACTTTCTAACAATTTATACAAGCTTTTAGGAAATACAGTAATTGGTGGAGCTGCAGTTTCTACACAAGAAGATCACACTCAGCTTTGGCACTTGAGGCTAGGGCATATGAGTGAAAGAGCCATGGAAGAACTACACAAGCGACAATTGTTGAAGGGTGTAGGAGAGTGTAAACTTGAGTTCTGCAAGTATTGTATTATGGGAAAGCAAACTAAAGTACACTTCAAAGCTGCAGATACAAAGAACAGAAGTACAGAACTATATTCACTCAGATGTGTGGGGGCCTTCACCTACTCAATCAAAAGGTGGAGCTCGCTACTTTGTCACTTTCATCGATGATTTTTCGAGGAAAGTTTGGGTCTACTTCATGAAGGAGAAATCCGAAGTTTTCACTAAATTCAAGGAGTGGAAGGCAGAGGTAGAAAATCAAACAGGCAGAAAAATCAAGTATCTAAGAACTGACAATGGCGGTGAATATAAAGATAGGAAGTTTCTACAGTACTGTAAAGATGAAGGTATTGCAAGGCATTTTGCCGTGAAGAAGAATCCCCAACAGAATGGAGCTGCAGAAAGGATGAATAGAACTCTTATGAATAAAGAGAGGTGCATGAGGTTTCATGCAGGTCTGCCAGAGATGTTTTGGGCAGAGTCACTTAACCATGCTTGTCACTTGGTTAATCGTTCACCATCCAAGATGCTTGATTTCAGATGTGCAGAAGAGGTATGGTCAGGTAAACCGGTAGACTACTCTACTTTGAAGGTATTTGGATGTAATGCATATGCTCTTATTCCTAGTAATGAAAGAACCAAACTTAAACCCAAATCTCATGAATGCATTTTCATCGGCTTCGAGAAGGGAGTGAAGGGTTATAAGTTATGGGATCCAGTGAACCAAAAGATAATCCTTAGTAGAGATGTTGTGTTTCATGAGAAGACTATGCCTATGAATCAAGACATGAAGAATGGGGAGAAAAACACTATTGTTAAGAAAGCAACTACAGAGATATCTCCTCTTACCAAGGTATCCAACAGGGAGACTCCTATTCAGGTGGAGGAGTCAGATGCAGGGGTTGAAGAGGATGGGCCAGAACAACAACAATGTGAAAAGGAGGCTGAATCGAATAAAGATAAGCAACAACCTTACAGCATAGCAAAGAACCGGGGCCAAAGACAAGTCAAAGCACCTATTAGACTTGGGTTCGAGGAAGAAGTTCATTATGCTTTAAGCATTAGTGAATGTGATCCTACTTCTTATCGTGAAGCAGTTGAAAGTAACGAAAGAGAAGAGTGGATTGAAGCTATGGATGAAGAGATGGAATCTCTATACAAGAACTCCGTTTGGGAGTTGGTTCCTAAACCTGCAGAAAGAAAAATTGTTGGCTGTAAGTGGGTTTACAGGAAGAAGGAAGGAATGCATGAGAAAGAACCACCAAAGTTCAAAGCACGTTTGGTGGCGAAGGGGTACTCACAGAAGGAAGGAGTTGATTATGATGAAATTTTCTCTCCGGTAGTGAAACATACTTCTATTAGAGTGTTACTATCACTGGTTGCTCAGCAGGATATGGAGCTTGAGCAGTTAGATGTCAAAACTGCTTTTCTCCATGGTGAATTAGAGGAAGTCATCTACATGGCTCAGCCTCAGGGTTTTGTTAAAGCTGGTAAGGAAAATCTGGTTTGTAGGTTGAAGAAGTCTCTTTACGGGCTCAAGCAATCTTCAAGGCAGTGGTACAAACGTTTCGACTCTTATATGCTGAACATTGGGTATAGAAGATGTGACTATGATTGTTGTGTGTACACTCATGTGTTTGATGATGGGATGGTGATCCTATTGCTACTTTATGTAGATGACATGCTTATTGCTTGTCGGGATATGTCTAGAATTAAGGAGCTGAAGACGTTGTTAAGCAAGGAATTCGATAAGAAGGATCTTGGTCCTGCACAGAAGATCGATCCTAGGTATGGAGATAAGGAGAGACAAGAAAACTGGAAAGATATGGCTGTCACAAGTCAAGTCCATTCAAAAGGTACTTGAGCGCTTCAATATGATTGATGTAGAACCTGTGTCAACTCCTTTGAACAACAGTTTTCTTTTAAACAAAAGTCAATGTCCTTCTACAGACGCTGAAGTGGAAGAGATGAAGAAGAAGCCGTATGCAAGCGCAGTAGGGTGTCTCATGTACGCAATGGTATGCACAAGACCTGATTTAGCTCAAGCACTAAGTGTAGTATCGAGATACATGGCGAATCCAGGAAAGCCACACTGGAAAGCTGTGACATGGATTCTCAAGTATCTGAAGGGCACCAAGACGTTGGGTATCTTGTTTGAAAGACAACAAGGGAAAGCATATGTT
Organism: Aquilegia eximia; assembly: GCA_023053565.1. NCBI lineage: Eukaryota > Viridiplantae > Streptophyta > Magnoliopsida > Ranunculales > Ranunculaceae > Aquilegia > Aquilegia eximia. The sequence continues at coordinate 31,986,315 of JALIGU010000003.1, forward strand.
TCGGGTTATGTGGATGCTGATTATGCAGGAGATTTAGATAAGCGAAGATCCACCACAGGGTACGTCTTCACTTATGGTGGAGGACCGGTTAGTTGGAGATCAATGCTCCAAATGGTTACTGCTTTATCCACTACTGAGGCGGAGTATATGACAGTAACAGAAGCTTGCAAGGAAGCTATTTGGCTGAAGGGATTAGTAAGCACATTCGGGTTAGATCAAAATTCTATGATGATAAGATGTGACAGTCAGAGTGCTATTTGCCTTGCGAAGAATCAAATGTTTCATGCAAGAACGAAACATATTGATATTCGCTATCATCGGATTCGAGATTGGTTGGACTCAGGTGAAATTACAGTTGAGAAGGTCCACACGATGAGAATGCTTCAGATTGTCTTACTAAGCCGGTTTCAGTTGAGAAGTTCAGACATTGTTTGAACTGGCTCAATCTTTCTACATGCTAAAGATTGGGTGGAGCATCTTCTCACTTGAGGTGCGTTGAGGCAAGAGGATTCTTGCCAATGTGACGGTGCTTGAAGAAATTCAAGCTGCAATGATCTTGTTTTTGGTCGATGGCTCGCCAAGGTAGAGATTGTTGTATATTGGCTCGCCATAGTTGGGTGCACATGATCATACCTTATAAGAGGTGTGATCCATAGGATCAGTTTCCTATATTGGTTAAGGAAACCATATATGTGCAGGAGTTCTATTTGGACTCGGTCTCCTATTTATCTCTATTTTGAATTAGTAATTCTATATGGATTTGATTTCTATCCATGGGCTATAAATACACAAGTAACTTGGTATTTGTAAGACAAAGAAAACAAGAGAAGACAAGAGAGTAGAAAATAATAGAAACATAGAGATAGATAGAGTAAGTGAGAGAGAACTTTGGGAGCCAAGGGTGTATTGGGTTTAAGGTGAGAGATTAAGATCTTGAGAAAGATACTAAGGAGATTATTGTAATCGGTGTTTATTTTCTTATAGTGAAATCTTCTCATTGTTCCCCGTGGAGGTAGGCATTGCCGAACCACGTATATCTTGGTGTTATTGTTCTTTATTGTTTTGTTCTTCTTATACTATTGTTTATTGTTTGGTAATCTTTGACTTCATTGACAAAACGGATCCTGTATTGCAAAGGAGGTGTTCTCACGAGTATCTAGGTTGCGGGTTGTTGGCGTTGTTAGGATTTAATTAATCACTGTATATAGTCCAACAAGTGGTATCAGAGCTTAGGTTGGATTTAAGGTTTTGTCAAAGATGACGGAGACTACAGGTGTTCCTGCAAATAGTGACGATAAGAAACCATCGGTTACTACTCTTGGCGGCGGTGTAAAAGTTGAGCTTAAACCGTTTGACGGTAGAGATAACTTTACACTATGGCAAAGGAAGATGAGAAACGTTTTGATCCAACAAGATCTTCATGTGGTTCTTGACGGAGGAGGTTTAAACAACATGTAGCTGCAACATATATGAACACTAAGCAGTTAAATATGTAGCTTTCTCATAGGATAATACATCTACCAAAACAAAACAATGGGAAATTTGGACTTAACCCCCCATATTATGTACACTCTATAAATAAACCCCTTTGTAGTTGAAAACTTGGACATAACACCCCGCAGTTTGGTTCCGTCCAATTTTCCATCCCATGCCTAAAATTTCTTATCGAAATGCCCCTCAACCATCTATTGAATTAAACCTCATAATTCTCACTGTTGTCTTCTTCTGCATTGTTTCATTTTTTTTTCTCTTTGTGGAAAGGAAAACATTGACGAAGATGAATCCATTTTTTTTTCTCTTTGTGGAAAGGAAACATTGACGAAGATGAACTTGGATTAAAACTAATAACTTCAATCCTATTAATTACCACCCATAAGAGGTGTTCTCGTTGCCAACCAACCATCTTTCCATTACCCTTGTTGAATCACCTCTATTTTACCTCGTTGACCCCACTTGAATCCTCATACAACCATTTGAAAACATTTTGAGATATTTGGATTGAAACCCCATAACTTCAATCCTCTAATTTCCCTGAATTCCACTCCGATCTCTTAAACTACAATATCCATATTAACCACACTATATCTAATTTAGCTTTGATTGTAGTATTTAATTTGTTCTCAAAAGCATGGTTTTTCTCCCCAAATAAGATTTTGGGTTTCTTTTCTTGCTATGATAGAGTATTTTCTTGAGTGATTTGGTTGAAAGAGAATGAACAAAGGATGCAAAAATTGCAAAAAAGTGCTGCCATAAGCAATCTTTTGCAACCCAATTTCTCTTTGAGATGAATTGGGTGACCAATAATCTTGCCATCTTGGTGATTTCAACTCATCTTTACAAGTGAAGATGAGAAGGAAGGGAAGAAAGAGAAAGAAAGAAAAAATGGTTGAAGAGGGGCATTTAGGTAAGAAAAGATAGAAGGAGGATGGAAAACTGGACGGAGCTAAACGGCGGGGTGTTAAGTCCAAGTTTTCAACTATTGGGGGGTTTATTTATAAAGCATCCATAATATGGGGGGTTAAGTCCAAATTTCCCCAAAACAATAAAAAGAGTACTATACAATACGTATATAGGTAATATCTCACCCGTGTTTCTAAGTAACCATTAACGGATAGCATAAACTTGACCAAAATAATATGCTAACCTGTGAGAATCCATCTCTTGTGAGAAAAATTGAAGACCCTGGTGTACCCCCTAAAGGAATTTCAAACCACGGTTTGGCTAAATCTCAAACTCATCTCAATTCTGAAAAAATTCAATCAACCCAAAAAATAGCGGAATAAGAAAGAACTCGTATCAACTAAGCTAACCTTGTCCCAGTGCGTTCACTGCGAACTGGAATCACATAAGAGTTGGGAGGATCAGCAGCAGCATCAAGTATTTCTCGGGATGTTCCAGGTTCGAACCACGATATTTCGGAAGGGGGAGATTTAAAAATAGCCTCAAATGGATCCTCCTCCTGATTCTACAAAGAAAAGGAACAAAAAAAATAAAAAACAAGTCATTTAGTGGAGGTTGCACAAAAAAAGACCGAGGAAAACAATAAACAGTGGAAAAAGGGTAAGAAGCACACTCGGTATTTTTCTTCTTTTCTAACACAAATTTGATGTACTTTGGTATCCTTATCTGTAGGGACAAGTTCCTTTGGAAATTCAGTATTCTTGATGGCCTGCGTTCAAAAAGAGATCAGTTCCAATTCTAAAAGAACAACATCATTTAACACCCAAACAAAATGTTATAAGGAAATATGTCATCGATCTAACAACCACATTTGCAAGCACTGAGCAGTACATGCAAAATAAACTTGAATATGCCAAAAAAAAAAAAACAATTTAATGGGGTTTAGTTTCATTGAAACCATTTAACTTGTAACAAACCAATCATGGATACTCAGCACTGGTCATTATCAATCTTTCTTCGGATGAGAATGGAGAATGGCATGCATTCATAAAAAACAAAAACTGAATCATACATTTTGAGGGTTTGCCTAAAACCAAAAAGGTTTTAAGCTACAAGAGAACCGATTAACAAAACATGTTTACATTCTTGGTTAAAAAGGGGTCTATCTTCATGCCTTGCCGTTAAAAAAAAAAAAAAAATTCCTTTAATGGAGTTATAAAGAAATTTTCTTTGGAGCACTAAAACCCAAGACCCACTGTAACTTAATACTTGAAAATGTTGAAATGGGAAAAAATAGGATTGGGGAAAACAAAAAATGTGGTTGAAATAATAAGGATTGACAGTTGTTGTGAGTTTAGCAACGCCATTATTCTAATAAAGATAAATTGATATCAGAAGCAACAGTAGTAGGTTTTACATATTATGCGATTTGTTGTTGTAATATTTACTTAGAATACATGTGTAGTAAATAGGGAAAAAAATGTATATCAATGACAAGTAAATTTAGGTTTCTTTGTTTTTTTTTTTGCAGAAAGCAAGCTGGGGTTAAGGCAGACCCCTACCAGGTTTATTGAAATTCAATTTCTAATGCACATCATACCACTGGCATCTCTTTTCACAAGATGAGAGTTGCTCAGTAAGAGGATTACAAAAAATAGTGAGTACATCATTACAAAGACTAAGAGCAGCTAAAGAGTCTGCCACAGAGTTCGTCTCTCTGTAAACATGTTCAACTCTGAAGCTTGTGAATTTGGGAATGAGTTCACTGATACTATCTCTGATGCCTCTGACCCTCTAGGTAGGTTCAGTCAATCCTTGTATGATGGTACATGCTTGCATACATTCACATTGAAGAAAGATAGTTTTGTAGTTCATGTATAATGCAATCTTCATGCCTTCCAACACTGCAGTCAGTTCTATAAATAAGATTGAAGGACTAGTTGAGCCAGCTGAGTATCCCAATAGCACATCCCCTTGTTCATCTCTGAATACACCACCAATTCCTGCAGCTTGAGAGGAAAGAGAGCCATCAGTATTGAGTGTGATTTCTCCAGTTGCAGGTTTTTTCCAAGATACCATGGTAGGCAATGAGTGTCTGAAAGTGCAGGTATTGCCTAGTATCTCTGCAGCTTTTCTATTCAACATAGAGTCAGGTTGCAGTTTGTTCACTTTGGTAAGTCTCCACCTGACATCGTTCTTGATTCTGTTGATAATCTTTGCCTGTGTATCCACTTGATTTCTGAAGATTCTGTTATTTCTCTCTGCCCATATCCAATAAACAGCCGCACTGGAAGCTCTTTGGAGAAGATTCTTATGTAATTCATGGCCCTTTGTATTAACCTATTTCTAGATTAATGCACTGCTGGGTCAGGTCGCTAGGGAGACTTGACCAAGTGGGGATGTTTGAGATCGGGGTGGCTGCACCTCGTTGAGATCGAGATTGCCTACGTACTCTAGCTCGGGGGAATTGAACTTAGAGATCAAGCCATCGTAGTTCTGTTTATATAGAAGATAGAAGGGCGTGGATCGTGGATCTTGCAGATTCTCCGCCATCATAATGAGGATTAAATGAGTAACGCGCTCGGATCATCCCTGTGAATTAATTGTGTAACTAATGAGAATATTCTGTGCATTGAATGAGAGCACGTGTGTATGGCAGGTCGCTGCTCGTTGTATGATCGGGTCGTTGTGAACGAGCTGCTAGGAGGTCGGTGCTGTGGCGACCTGGTAATTGGATGATTGTGCCACGTGGCTGCTTTTGATTGGCTGGAGTATGTAGTACCCCTACATAAGCCCCCTCTTTTTAGGTCGGCTGGTGAAGGCGGGCTGGAAAGACTTAATGCACCATTCGATGTTGATTTGAGGTTTACTTTTTGAATTTGTTGACGTGGTGGTCATGCAGCGCTGTTTGTGGTAATCATGGCGATTTTACGGGGAAGTGGAGGAGTCTCCTCGGGCAGTTAGCTGTGTAGTTATGGCAACTGACGCACGTATTGCTTGATTGAGTATCTGTCTTGCACGTGGACTTATCCAACGGTGGATACGAAACGTTTTGTGAGTGGAGAATAACTGCATTGCATATTGATCCTTTTGTCGATCTCAGCCGTTCGTCTGTTTTTGAATCGATGGCTGGAAATGCTTGAGCTACAGTATTTAAACTTGTAGTTACCTTGAGAAGGGTTTACTTATCTTGCCTTTATTTGAATTGCTGCCGCTTTTGCCTTGCGATCTGAAGAACTTTGAGAGCTCGTGAGGTTTGTTTTCTTCTCTTTCCTCTGATTGTTTATTTTCTTTCTTTTTCTTCTTCTGTTGTTGTCTGTATTGCTTTAGAGTAATGTCTGAGGGTAGTGATTCGCAAAATGATCACTTGAGTGATGGTGGGGTTGAGGAGTATGAGTCTGAGAATACTCATTCTGACCCTCTGTCTCCCGTTCTTGACGAGGAGGTAGATAGCCCCCAGAGTAGTGGTTCTCATGGGCCCGACTCTTCTGATGATGAAATGGTGGAGGGCGACGATGGTAGAATGTGTAGAATCGTGAATATGAATTATGTACATCGACATCTTGCTGTTAGGAGGCATTATGATCTTAGGTCGATTAGGAATTTGGAGATTAGATTTCTTGGAGATCGTTTACTTTCTCCTGACTATCGACCTAATAATCCGTCTTCTACTGTATTTACTTTGCATCAATTCCGTGCTGGGCTGAGGTTGCCTTTGTCTCAATTGGTGGTTGACGTGTTGAATGCCATTGGTCGAGCCCCCTGCCAGATGAATGGCAATTTCTGGAGAAATATGAGGGTCATTGATGACCTGAATAGGTTGCATAGGGGGCACATCTCTGCGAAAGATGTGTTGGACCATTTTACTTTCAAACGCTCTTCAAAGACTGATATTTCCGGCTATAACATGCAAGTTAGGCCAGAACGTTTGCCTCTGATTTATCCTGTAAGTAGTGAGCCATGGTGGAAAGATCCCATGCTGATTACTGGGTCTATCGTTGAGGGGAGTATCCAGTTGCGTCATTGACTAGGAATGATACTCGTAAGTTTCTGGTCGTTAGTCTTAGTGTAATAGATGGTTTTACTTTTCCTGGACTTGATTATGCTGTGTGTTTTTGCAGCGATCAGGGACGATTCCCTTGTGAGGAAGAACGATCTGGTTTCCGTTTTGAACAATTTTGGTTGCTTGGCTGACAAGCGTAAGATACGGCTCTTGCCCCATCTGAAGGAGCATTTTACTCCCAAGGGTGGTTCAAAAACTGTTGAAGACGAGCTTCGAAGGAGGAAGAAATTGAGGAAGGCACATATGTCTGCTATTCACAAAGGTGATGCTGGGCGATCTGGTGGCAGCTCGCGGGGTGGTGAGAAGGAACGAGCTGGTGGTAGCTCGAGGTCTGCTGAGGAGAAGGAACGAGCTGTGTATAGCTCGAGGGCTGCTGAGAGAGAGCGGTCTGCTGGTGCTGCTCGTAGGTCGGAGAAAGAACGGCCTGTGGAGAATGAGAGAGGTGGTGGTGGCTCGCGCCAGGTGGAGGCAGCGGCGAGCCCCCTAGTCGTGTCTCCTCCGCCTTCATTTCCCAAACTGCCTGCATTTTCAGGGCAGAAGAAGAGGTCTCACTCGGGTACTCTGAAGCTGTTGGAGAGACCCGTTGTGCCGACGCCTGCTCTTACCCCGCCTGTTAAGGGTCCGGAGTTGTCTGCTGTGTCGATGAAGACTGCTGCTCGGCCTTCGCAGAAAGGCAAGGGTGTGACGTCTGAGTTTCGCCCTGGGCCCTTCGACTACTTGGATGGCCGTGGTGAGAGGCATGTCGTGTATGATAATGACAGTGCCATTGCTGACCCCTGCGTCGCCCGGGCTGTGAATGAGGGCATCGTTCTGGAAGCTGATGCTCGAACAGTGAAGTCTCAATCTCTTTTGGTCAACTGCTCAAAGCTGAATTCGGCGCTGTCTTTGGTAGGTGTTGCCGTAAGTATTATTTTCTGCTTAGTCGTTGTTGTCTAAATTTGTTTGCGCTTTGTAGGTTAACGCGACCTTCCAGGAGATTCGTCTGGTCGCTGAAGTTGGCGCCCAGGCTGAGGTTGAGCTGAAGGCGATGAATGACAAGCTTGAGCAGGCGAAGAATGTTGCTCTTGTTGCGGAGTGCAAGTTGAGGGACAGGGATGCTCAGGTCGCGGCGCTGAAGGAGACAGTGGAGCAGCTGAAGGAGACCAATGAGCAGTTGAAGGAAAATGTGGCTGCTGCTAACGCTTCTGCTGAGCACTGGCAGAACGTAAGCCAGGAGAATGGTGCGGCGTGGCAGGCCTACTGTGAGCAGCTGCAGAAAGCTTTGATGGGGTCGCCCGAAGGAGAGGAGACGCGAGGTGGTGTTGGAGATACTTCGGCGCCAGCTCAGGACACCTCGATGGGCCCTAGTGACCAGGTCGCTGGAACCCTTATTGAAGTTGATACTTCAGGCGACCAGTCTGTGCAGCAATGAGCTAGCCTTGGTTTCCCTTTCTTGTATTGGGTAACCTTGTTTTCCCTTTCTTGTATTGGGTAACGTTGGTTTCCCTTTCTTGTATTGGGTAACGTTGGTTTCCCTTTCTTGTATTGGGTAACCTTGTGCGAAGTTTGCTTCTTGCACTCCTTGTTGTTGCAGTATGTCTTCTAGAGCTTATTGTTGAGAGCCCCCTTGTAACTTTGAGAGCTTGAGTGGAGAAGTCCTTGTCTTTTGTATTTGTCATCAGTAATCAGTTTTACTTTGATGACCGTGTATGGATTCCTTTTGACTAGCTAGTTTCCAGGAAGTCTTGGTAGCTCGTTCAGAAGGCAGGTAGACGAGATGAATGGCTGCAAGCAGGACGTACTGAAACAGTTCCTCTTGTATGCCTTGATTCTATTTTGGTTGTACCTGTAATTGTTAAAATCTCATAAAGTAAAAGTTTAATTCAACGATTTACCTTGCATTACTGCTCATGTCGTTTTGTCTGCTCGAATGGACTTGCAAACAATAAGTGACATTTGCTCGACCTGAATGTGGGTTGAGGTCGCATTCAACATAATTGTGCTTAGGTCGTGGGAAGAGAGTGACCAATGCACCAAGTTAAGTTGCTAGTGATTTAACTTAACAAACTTTTAAATTATCAAAGGGAATAGAGTTTTGATAATTTGTAGGTCGAGGGATTGGACCTTTAGTAGCCATTCATGTTTGAGCAGAGATGAAGGCAAAATTCAATTTATACATTGAAATGCAATGAATGGATGCTTACATTTCATTGATAAAATTTCTTTAAGTGAAAAGCATTCCACGGGTTCTTAACGATCTCCCCTTCTGGTGTTTGAAGACGATAAGAACCGTTGCTCTGGACCTTTGAGATAATGTAAGGACCTTCCCAATTGGCGTTCAGTTTGCCAATCATGTCCTTTCTTTTATTGTGGAACATTTTCCTTAAGACTAGTTCCCCTGGCTGGAAAGTTCTTGGTCGGACGCCTTTGTTGTAAGCTCGCTTGAGTCTCTGTTGGTATTGCTCGAGCTTTATAGTGGCGTGGTTACGTCGTTCTTCGAGGAGGTCGACTCCAAATGACCAGGCTTGATTGTTGAGCTCAGTGTCGACCAGAAGTGATTTGGTCGTTCCAAATGTTAGCTCGGTGGGAATAACTGCTTCAACTCCGTAGCATAGGCTGAAAGGTGACATCCCAGTGGACGTACGAGGAGTTGTTCTGTAGGCCCACAGGATGTTTTCCAATTGTTGTGGCCATTGATCATGCTGGTCTTCGAGCTTCTTCTTCAAATTGTTTAGAATCTGTCGATTTGCAGCTTCGATCTGGCCGTTGGCTTGCGGATATCTAGGAGTTGACCTTGAATGCTCGATTTTCCACAGGTCGTAGAATTTTTTTATATTCTTGCCAACGAACTGAGTGCCATTGTCTGTGACTACCCGTTTTGGTAGTCCGAACCTTGTGATGATATTTTCCCACATAAACCTTTGGACATCTGCCTGTGTTACGTTGGTTAATGCAACAGCTTCCACCCATTTAGTGAAATAATCGACGGCTACTAGAACGAACCTCTTCTCAGACTTCTTTTCTTTTATCAGGGGCCCCATGATGTCGAGCCCCCACATGTGGAATGGCCATGGTGCAGTGATGTTAATGAGATCATTCGGATGCTGGTGTTGCTTATCGGCGAATCGCTGGCATTCTTTGCACTTCAAAACAAATTTCTTTGCGTCTTCCTTCATTTTTGGCCAGAAGTATCCCTGAGAGATCGCTTTATGGGCTAAGGTTCGCCCACCGGAATGGTTTCCGCATTCTCCTTCATGGATTTCTTGAAATATCATTTGACCTTGCTTTGGGATCAAGCATCGTAATAACAATCCAGTTGCTGATTTCCTGAAAAGTTTACCCTCATGGATTTTGTACATTGTGACTTTATGCAGCAATCGACTGGCTTCTTTTTTGTCGGATGGCAGGACACCAGTTTGAAGATAAATCATGAAAGGCTCCATCCAAGTCCCTTGGATGTCTGCTGGAGTTGTCTCTAGTAGATCAGAGATTTGATGAACATCCTCCTCCTTGAAAAGATATGCGGGTTGTGAATTGACTGCTATAGTTAGGGCCCGCGGTCTGTCTGACTCAATCTTTGATGCTAGAAATGCCAGTGAATCAGCATGTCTGTTGTCATCTCTGGGTATGTGTTCAATTGTGAAATAGCTGAGCCTGCCGATGAGCTCCTTTGCTTTGCTAGCATATCTGATGAGGTTGACCCCATTGATCTGGTAATTGTTAGTAATCTGATTGACTACCAGCTGTGAATCTCTGTACACCTTGAGACGAACTGCTTGTAAGTCGATGGCCATTTTTAGGCCTTGTATGAGTGTTTCGTATTCGGCCTCGTTGTTTGAGGTCGAAAAGTCCAGGCGAGTTGCTCTTTCGAGCTGTGATCCTTCAGGGGAGATTAGCACACTACCTATTCCACTTCCATTGGAGTTGTGGGAACCATCTACATACAGCTGCCAAGTATCTGGGGGGTTGTCTTGGACTTGCCTTGTTTCAGGTTCTGGTTCCCAATTGATATCCTCTGCTGGATAGTCTACCAAAAAGTCTGCGACGACCTGGCCCTTGACGGCCTGTCGTGAAACGAACTCGAAAGTGTAATCACCCAGCTCGGCTGCCCATCGAGCCATACGACCTGTTTTGTTTTTCTTTTCCAATATGTGGCGTAATGGCTGATCGGTTATTACTTTTACAGTGTGTGCTTGGAAATAAGGCTTGAATTTGCATGCAGCGTAAAGTAGTCCTAATGCTAACTTCTCTAGAGGTGTGTACCTTATTTCGGCCTGCTGTAAGACTTTGCTTGTGAAATAGATAGGTCGCTCGACCTGGTTCTCTTCTTTAAAGAGTACTGCGCTGATCGCGAAATCTGAAGTTGCGAGGTAAACGCCGAGTACATCTCCATCGTTGGGCCTTGTGAGAACTGGTGGAGTAGACAGATATGCCTTGAGATCATTGAAGGCCTTCTCGCATTCTTCTGTCCACTCATATGTAGCCCCTTCTTTAGGATATAAAGCATTGGTCTGCACTTATCTGATGCTCTTGAGATGAACCTGTTCAGAGCTGACACCATGCCGTTGAGTTTTTGGATTTGTTTCTTTGTTTTTGGGCTTGGCATGTCGATCAGGGCTCTGATCTGGTCGGGATTTGCTTCAATGCCTCGTCTGGTGACTAGGTAGCCGAGGAATTTTCCTGATGCAACCCCGAACAGACACTTCTCTGGATTAAGACGCATTCTGTATTGCCTTAATCTTTGGAATGCCTGGTCGAGATTGTACAAATGATCTCGTTCTTTGTCGTTCTTCACTAGCATGTCATCAATGTAGACCTCCATTGTTTGTAGACCTCCATTGTTCGACCTAGGAGGTCGTCGAACATTCTGGTGACCAGTCTTTGGTAGGTCGCTCCTGCATTCCTTAGCCCGAATGGCATAACTTTGTAGCAAAAAATGCCTTGCTCTGTTGTGAATGAGGTCTTCTCCTGGTCAGGCTCGTACATTGGGATCTGGTTGTATCCCGAATATGCGTCCATGAATGACAGTAGCTCAAAGCCGCATGTCTGATCGACTAGCCTATCGATTCGTGGCAGTGGGAATGAATCTTTAGGACAAGCTTTGTTCAAACTTGTGAAGTCGATACAGACTCTTGTTTTCCCATTCTTCTTTAAGACTGGTACGATGTTGGCTAGCCAGTCTGGAGTATCGACCTCTCTGATGAAGTCGACTTGTTTAAGCCTGTTGATTTCTTCGTTAACAGCTTTGTGAAACTTTGGAGCAAGCCTCCTTGGTTTTTGCTTTACAGGTTGATAATTGGGATTGACCCGTAGTTTATGACATGCAATTGATGGATCTATACCAGGCATATTGATGTACGACCAAGCAAAAACATCTTTATTATTTGAAAGAAAATTTACAAAGTTGGCGAACTTATCTTCTTCCAATTCTGAACCTACATAGACATGTCTTGGGTCCTCATCTGACCCAATGTTCACACGCACGCCTGGATCGGTGCTTCCGAGACTAAGCTTGGGGGAGCTCACTTGCTCCTTCTGTAATTGCTATTTAGCAGGTTCAGCCTTTTCTTTGGACGGGCTTTTTGACTTGTTGTTCCCCTCCTGAGCCTCTGTTGTGACTAGGCTCTTCCCTTTGAGATCACCATCCTTGACTCCAGAGGTGGATGGCTTTGACGATGGGACAACTTCAATAACACCGTGGCATTCCTGTGCGGTGTTCTGGTTGCCGCGGAGTTCCATTATCCCATAAGGGCCGGGATAGCGGAATACCTGATGGTAAGTTGACGGCACACCTCTCATAGCATGGATCCACTTTCGACCCAGAATCGCATTGTATTTGCTTGCGATATTGAGGACGCTGAACTTGCTGGTTACAACGACCTTGTCTTCCCTCCTGCCTACAGTAACGGGCAAAAGAATTTCCCCCTTAGGGTCTTCCCTTGAACTATTGAAGCCAAGGATGGGTGTGAAATCTGGGATGAGCACTGAGTCGGGCAACCTCATGTCCTTGCTGGACTGGAACAGCAAACACAAAAGATGATCTTCCTTGATCAGAGGGAGGGACTTCCGGAATCCCTTGATGTGGTCGGTTGGATCCCCGACGCCTGCATATTGGTCGAATTTGGGGGCATTCAGCTTGTTCGGCAGATCGTGTTCCAGGATCTCGTTGGAGAAAGGAGACTCCTGGAATTGTTGAAGGGACTGCACAGCAAGTTGCTCTGCAGTGTGGCTCTTGGACCGGTGAAGGAGAGCCTGTGATGCTTTGAACTCCGCCAGCTGCTGGCTGAGTTGCTCGAACTTTTGGTTGGAGTCATCAGCAGGAATGACTCCAAGTCCGCTATTTTCCCCTTGTTGGGGGTTGGTTTGTGCGGCCTTTAGACATTCATTTTCTTCCTGCAGACGTGTAATCTGTGCCTGCAGATCTTGGATAGTAACTTCCTGATTAGTCATTTGGAATGGGTGATTTTGATTTTGTGGGTGGGAGGGTTTGGGTTTTCGATTATATCGAATTCCTTGCAGTCGGCGCCAAATGTATTAACCTATTTCTAGATTAATGCACTGCTGAGTCAGGTCGCTAGGGAGACTTGACCAAGTGGGGATGTTTGAGATCGGGGTGGCTGCACCTCGTTGAGATCGAGATTGCCTACGTACTCTAGCTCGGGGGAATTGAACTTAGAGATCAAGCCATCGTAGTTCTGTTTATATAGAAGATAGAAGGGCGTGGATCGTGGATCTTGCAGATTCTCCGCCATCATAATGAGGATTAAATGAGTAACGCGCGCGGATCATCCCTGTGAATTAATTGTGTAACTGATGAGAATATTCTGTGCATTGAATGAGAGCACGTGTGTATGGCAGGTCGCTGCTCGTTGTATGATCGGGTCGTTGTGAACGAGCTGCTAGGAGGTCGGTGCTGTGGCGGTAATTGGATGATTGTGCCACGTGGCTGCTTTTGATTGGCTGGAGTTTGTAGTACCCCTACACCCTTGCTAGCATTAAGGATGTAATTCTTATGTAATTTAGGTTTCTTTGTTTGTTAGTACTTACATCTAAAAATGGATGATTAGTAGGATCATCAAACCTCTTTAAAGGACCACCATTGACAGTGAAACCATACTTACAAATCACGATATCCTGAACAAAATCAGGACGAGCAGTTCGAATAGAACCTTCAAATTTCACTCCCCTGAGATATATCATTACATGACAATAAAACAAACAAAAAAAACACAATTAAATTAATAAATTATCCTTCTACTACTACTGCTAAACAATAATAATAATAATCACAAGAATGTCTACATACCCATGATCGGGACCAGAAGTTGTGCAGAAGTAGTCCATGTAACTTACATTACCCAAAAAGTGTTTATCGTATATACGACATGTTACAGGTTGATAATAACTACTTGTGGTTGACGATGGATAAGGAACACATGGATTATAATAGGGCGAACACGATGGTGGTGGTAGTAGTAGTAGTGGTGGTGGTGGTGGTGGTGTTTCTGTTTCATCACGAATTCGCAATGATTGCAAGGCAGAACAACTGTTACACTCCATCTCCATTAGAGTGAGAGAGAGAGAGAGAGAGCGAGCGCAAAACGCAATTCGATGCCCTTGCCCTTGCCGTCCTTGTGATATCAATATCAACAATAATTTAACATCTCGAGGAAGCAGGACATCCACGGCCCAAAACATGTTATTTCTGCACTCACGCAGCCCATCAACAAGTAGGCCCATCATCAATTGCGAGCCCGAACTTCAACTTAACTAGTTGTGGAACCCGTGCTACGCACCGGGGAATTTTGAGAACTTTTAATTATTTTCGAAGATGAGTTAGTTATGTAGAAAATACAGTTAGTTCTTGGAAATAAAAGTATTTTGATGATTTGCTACTTTTAGTGCAATAGTTTTGATGTTGATCAGAAGAGACATTGAATTTTCTTCCTTCAATCAGCTACAATTCGAAGGGAAGGGCAGGAATGGCAACTTCAAACTGCCTTTTTTATTCTCACTGATGATCTTGCAGAGTTGCGGATGTTGGCATGTACTACCATGTAGAGCTTTTGCCAATTTTATAATTCTTTCTATTTTATTGTTGAATTGGTTGGAAAGTTAGAAGTGTCTAACATCGTATTTCCTATATTTATTAACTACCTTTGCGCGTAGACCGAGTTTCATCAACAACCTGGTTCTGTGTAACAAAAGCAACAAAATACAATCAACATAAATTACTATAACTTAGACACTTTTGAATTCAACTGTGAAATTATGGCATTTCTAAACTTTATTTGATAAATGACTGACATCCTCTACTATCATATATATATTGAGCGCTTTTTAGTTGCTTGGTATCATTTCAGCCAAGCTTTGGCATCAAGATTTATTGTATCAAACACCCGAAACAACCATAACGCCTTATCTCAATAAGGTTTGTGGTAGGTAACCTCTTTTTCCCTTCTTCTGAATTAACATGTCATAACAGAATTTCATACATGATAAACATTAAGACTGAAAGAAGTATATTTTTTTTTGGGGGGGGGAAGAAGTATACGTATTAGATACATGTTGGTTTCTATTCCTTTTTTTTTTCCAGTGGAACGCAGACGAAAGATGGTATACATACATCTAAATTCCTCCAAGAAATCAGAAGTTCAAACTCCTCTCATGAATAAAAGCAACAACTATAATCTATTAAGCAAGGAACCCAAGTCTTTCTCCATTCTTCTTTGATAACCGAATTAGTCCTTGCCTTTTCTTTGCGTCTGCTCCAATTGATTTATAGAATTCAGTAATTACCTAAAAGAAAATCAAATTCGATTATCAGATCTTTCATATTTCTTTGTGCTCTTATAAGCTGAAGATTAATTATGTATTAATAATCACCACAATATAAGATATATGTAATGTTATGGAATATAGCAAAGGAAGTGAATTGTACCTGTGAGTGAAGAGCAATGGCCTTGCCTCTAAGCTGATTAAACCGGTTTTTTCCAACAATATCGCAAGTAATAACAACAATGGGTGCAAAGAGACATTTTCCTTCATTAACATTTTTCCTCATAGGTGTCAACCTAGTAGATTTTTCTATTGTAATTTATGTTGGAACTGAATTAACCAACATTAGTTTGATCATCACCATTACACTTTGATATCCCATAACTATAGCGAAGTTCCAAACCTTCGTAGATAGCCCAGAGCATTAATTATCTTTATAATGCGCAGTGGTGGAGGCATATATAACAATAGAAGGGCGGTATAGTTGCACATTCAGCCCCAGTTTCTTCACAAATCTCATATATTAATAGTAGTGTTGATAAGTTTTCATTTGTAAGATCTAACTGATCTCTTTAGTAAGAAGTGTTGATAGTGTTCCTCAACAATTAATCAAAAAATGATGATGCATAGAAACTAAGCAGAGTATATTTTTTTCTTAATTGTTGATTAAGGTAAAATATGGATAACTAAAATAAATGCATACTGCACCTATTGGTTCTTGAGGGGCATTTCTTATTTGTAGTTATTGCTACCTTCATTTCTTTCTCATGTGTGTACGAAACCATAAGTCATGTATTCATACAGAAGATGACGTGTGGACGGTGGTTAGATGCAGAGTATTCTTGAATGTTGCATATCTGCAGAATCGAATATAAACTTTATAGAAGGTTTTGAAGAAATATAGATCATGAAGAAGTAAAAGATTTAATCTCCAAATAACGTTTACTAGGGGTGGGCAAAAAAACCGAAAAACCGAAAACCGAACCGAAAAAACCGAGTCAAAACCGAGTTGACCAGAAACCGGTCAAGACCGAACCGAAACCGAACCGAACCATATAGATATTGGTCCGGTCTCTATTTTTATAAAACGAGGGAACCGAACCGAACCGAACCGAACCGAATTACATGGATATTGGGCTTTTCTTCTATTTAGTATTAGATTTGGTTTGATTTGGTCCATGTCTTATTTTGTGTAAAGCCCAAAACTTAAGAACAATCTTTAATATTTTAGTGGACTAAAGGCCCAATAACAAAAGCCCAAAACCGAGTTTCGAACCGAAACCGGACCGACTATATTTGGTCCGGCTCGGTCTGGTTATATTCAAATATTTTCGGTCCATGAACCGAAACCGAACCGAAAATTTAAAATCAATTTGGTCCCGGTCCTATTACTTTTTGGGACCGGACCGGACCGTGCCCACCCCTAACGTTTACAGTGAAAATTCAGCAAGCAGCAATGCGTAATTTTTTCTTGTCCATGTGATTGACAATGTAGCGAAGCCTTTACCATTTGCAAACCCCATTCATATAAATCTGTAAATTTTTCTCAAGTACATTTGAAGACTTGCGGAGATACATTTGCAGAGACGGTCATGGTAGATAATCGGTGTGAGGGCTTTCATAGGGTTTAAGTTGAAGAAGGGTCTGGAATTGTCCAAACCCTTTATGACAAAAATGTTATTTGGAAAGTGGTCAAGTGGAGGTCTTAATAAATCTAAGAATCAATTTGAAGATCCATTGATTATTTAAGTCGGGTGCAAAGTAATAAACTACAAAAGGAATTAGTAATGCCAAACTAAAAGAAAAGAGTTTACACGGTTTGCCTCATTTTTTATTTCAGTTGTCTTCGTAGAACTATAAACCAACACAAAAAAGAAAAGAGCATGAAAAAGTGATGTGAATCATAAAATGTAGCAGGAGGATTTATGCCAACCCTTTGTAGAGTAGGTTGGTGGGCTGTTATACATTAGGTATCTATATGATATGATTTAAGTGTAATTTAGTTCTTACTTTTCATCCGGGTCATGTACTTACATATAAATCAGAAAATTGTAAAACATAAAATTATTCATCAATAGGGTGAGGTATACAACAAATTAAAGCAAACTACTTATATGTTTTTTTTTTAAGTGCACTATGGATATATGAGGCAGAGTATAACATAATAAACACCCAACATAAACAAAGCAATACCTGTTTCGAGGAGTTCCGTTTGGGATTCATAAGTACTATGGGTATCCATTGAGTCCATTAATCTTGATTTTGTTTTTGAAAGTTCTTGATTAGGTCTTTCTCTTTTGTAAAAGTGGAATCGGAGAAGAGAGAATCCAATTTCTTGGTTAAGCCGTAGAATAAAATTCAACTGTTGAAGACTTCTTTTTTAGCTCAAGGTTCAATTACGGGCGAAGGAGGCTTGAAGCAAAACTCGGTTTCATGCGTCAGATTGTCCATCCCTATCAGACTTCTATGTATTCATATACTTGGAACTAAGCTCCCTTTTGTAATTTTTATTGTTTACTCAATAAAATTACCTTTTAGGAAAAATGTATCTATTTTAAGATATCTGTAGGTGTTGTCTTCCTCTACTTTCAATTCTTAATGTATCTTCATTGGAACTGGAACTAAGTCAGGGCATTGAGAGAGAGCTATGGATATATAGTTAAAATCGGAACCTATTTATTGGAGTTTATCCAAAACCATGGAAACGTTTTACAAATCACAGCTATTTATATTGGTATGTACACTGTACAATGGTCTTGAACTGAAATAATTTCAAGTGCCGCAATTCATATTTCTAAATCCATTTGGGATTTTGTAGTCCAATATCAGAAACTTCCCTTTGATTTGCTTTGTTGTATAGATGGTCTAATTTAGACCGTGTGTATCTCGATCACATGTATCTTCTCAAAGTTGAGATTAATTATTTTGCTTAGGACATATGTTGTATCTTCGGATTAAGATATAGAATGCTTATAATCTTTTTGAGGTTTTTACTTGCAGGCTGTACGTATAGAGTTTGTTGTAACCATAAGGCATGAGATGGCAATGCAAGTAACATTTATTTATTTATTTATTTTTTTATTTTTTTGCGGTGTTAATGATAAGCAACCAAAGAAAGCAACAAAGAGTGTAAATAATAAAACTTAGATTATTGATAACTTATAGGAAACACTCGTTACAAATCAAAGCTTACCAAAACTTGAAGGAGATATATTGTGGCAGAATCATCCTAGTCTTCTTAATTAGCATAAGCCAAACTCTCACAAACATCAACATAGACTGTAACTTCACCAAATCTGTACGGGAAGTACTGGTAGGCGATCTAATTGACAGTGATGCACTTCTCACCAACATAATGACTGTGGAACAACTCCTCAACAACTGGGCAGTTCACAATAGAGTCAACTTGGGCACTAATCTATGGGAACTCCTTCCTTATGCCCTGCTATGGATCACATGGAAGACTCACAATGATAGAGGTTTCAGAGAATGCAGTAAACAAAGATAAGGTAGTCAAGAGAGTTAAAGATACCATATGGAATTGGGTTGGTGAGCACCTTGTTGAACCGAGAATTCCACTTCAGGGACCTGCTTAATGGTTAGAGCATTATTCTCACGCCTTGATAACATAAACAGTTCATTAACCATAAATTGATAACAAATGTTCAGGAAAAACTTTTGATCATATGTGGCTTATATATTACTCATTTAATATCGACTACAATCATGAAAATATATCAAAAGCAAACAACAAAAGTGGTGGCAATGCACCTTCATCGTAGAAACCCAGCCCTGAGTTTGAGATGTCATGAAGTGTTTTCCGATTACCTAAGTTCCCTCCAACTTCTTTTGAGAAAGTGCAGGGAGATTACTGTTGTTTTTTTTTTTTTTTCAAAGAAGGCCCTAAAAGAATATTAACA
The DNA here is from genome assembly GCA_023053565.1 of Aquilegia eximia. Classification (NCBI taxonomy): domain Eukaryota; kingdom Viridiplantae; phylum Streptophyta; class Magnoliopsida; order Ranunculales; family Ranunculaceae; genus Aquilegia; species Aquilegia eximia. The sequence goes on from JALIGU010000003.1 coordinate 32,005,455, forward strand.
AATTTAAAAAGGACTACATCAGCAAAACAAAAATTCTCTGCATGAATTTTACACAGTTAAGGTAGTAAAATCTAAACAAAACAATGATGAGTTTAATAACAAAGTACCCTCATCATGAAGAAACAATTTAAATATTAAACACCTCAAAAATAAAATCATGGGTTCCATACCCTAGCAAACATACTAAAATATGATCATTAGTGTGTCTTAATTAAATGGAAAATAAGTCCATTGAAATAGCCAATTGCTTGATTTAATAGTGTATTTTGCAGTGTTGGTAAAAACAGAAATTAATCAAAATAATACACTGCAATCTGAACCATCAAATTGCTTGAATTAGAGCACATCTAAACTATATTACACGGATTAACAACTTTTGCTTACAATGGGAACAAATATTGGTACCTTGAACTTGTTGTTAAATTGATCATCTGTTATGTGTTGGGATTTGAAATCAGGTTGAATAGGTAGTTGCTTTCATTTCTATGGCTGCTTCTCATGGGCAATTATGTTGGTAGCAAAGGTTATGTTATACTGAACTTAGCTACCGAGTGAATAATCTTACCAATGTGATTGCTGTTATACATCAGCTCCCTAGATTGAATGATAGCATACCATGCTTTCCCACCAGTATATTTCATAAATTTCTCCTTCTGTCTTTTCTTTGCTCTTTGAATCATGTATATGAGTTAGTTGAACTCTCATTCAGCTTTTGGTTTGAGCTTGGCATCATAGGTCGCAGGCTTGCACTATTAGTTTGATTTTCAGGAAAGAGAGGCTAAAAAAAGACTTTTTTCCTGTTTTCCAGTATTCCTTCCAAGTCCAACCTTCGGTAACTTCTTTGGTCCAAAGATAATTACTAAGATCCCTGGATGTATGGGCATTCTCAAATTTTAGTGAAGTGAAAGTTAAACCTACCTATGTCTTCATGAAAAAATAGGCGTGCGCACAAAAGGAGCATAGTGAAAATCTTTAGAAGACTAAATTTCCTAATAAACTCAGGTATTTTTGTGGGATCTTTGGAAGACTAAATTTCCAAATAAACTCAGGTATTTCTTTGGGATCTTTGGAAGACTAAATTTCCAAATAAACTCGGGTATTTCTGTGGGATGTCAGTTAAAAAAACTATTCAAATTTCAGGTCCTAAAAGTTTTTTGTACTTTATTAGTTCAATGTAACTTTGCAACTTACCTATTAGGAAAGACTTCAGTATGAGGTAGGTTGGACTTTACTTTCCCATACTCTATAGCTTGTATCCGCATAAATCAAAATATCTATAATAGCAATAAACTCAACTTAAAGTCAACATTGAATGTATGAATTTTCTAATTAAGGCAAAATTAGACACTCAGTGCACATAAACCTCGCTGGGTATATACCACCACCATGATGTAGTCAATCAACTTTGGCGGAAGCAGCTAGGTATTGGTCGTATTTTTGTACTACATGTCAGACTGAAACAAAAGGCTAGATGTTTCATATTTAGCATGTTCTAATTACCATGTTCAAAGAGCACAAAATAAATAAAGCTTATCAAGTTGATCAACTTTTTTCAATTATTCCTTGAAAAAATAAATAAAGCTCTTACCTCAAGTGTCAGCACATTTGATTAAAGGTAAATATAGAGAGGTTTCTTAAATATTGTGACCCTGTATGATGTAAATGAATTACCTGGTTAACTTCAGATACTGATATATCAATAGCAACTTTAACATCAACATCCTCCACGCGCTTGCGATTTTCTGATCACTCTACAATCAGCCTATCTATCACATCTTCCAATTCTTTATCAAAATTCAAAATTATGACTTCCTTTTGCTTTAGCATCCTTGAACTGAGAAGGGCTTCAGATAACTTTTAAATAAAAATATTGCAAGATATTATAACATATTATGCAAATGTAAAAGCATGTATTCAGAAAACTCTATGAGGGTTTGGAAGAACACATATTTAATTAAAAACTACTGGCGATATCAGAGTGTTAGGAAAAAGAATAGTGTAGGGGAGAACGTATATAAGCACTCACAATTAATAGATACAGCATGCAGATTTGCATCTACAATTTTATATTTTTAAAGTCTAATTGTTATTTTCATAATCGACCTTGACTCCTTATATGACAGTGAAAACAGGAAGAGGAAATATTCAATATATGTATAAATGGATCTCCATAACAGAAAACACTACTTGCCCAAGTGTATATAAATCACAAAATACTCAAAGAATAGAAACATAGATTTAGATAAAAATATAAGCAGATAAATTTAAAAAGACTCGTATATTAGAACAAACCTTGGTGAGTGATGTATTGCATGTTTGAGACTCTTCAAAGAGGATGTCTCCATAAAAGGGTTGATCCAATACGTTCATATAACATTGATATGAATGAACTATATCCTGTAATAGAAACATACATAAATATAAACGAAGCACAATATATATGAATCAATAGAAGGGACTGAAAACATTACAATACATGTGATGGATCGGTGAAAAAAAAAATTAGAGAATCATATCATAGTTGGAATTTTGTGCATCAATAATCATGATCAAACCTGTGTGAGCAAAATCTTGAAATTAATTTGAAAAGCATCAATCCAAACGATCAAACCTGTGTTCGCGAAATCTTTGAATTAGTCTGAAAAGCATCCATCCAAGCACGTTCCTGGAAGGGGAGAACCGGAGAAGAGTAGAGTCTTCAAAGTTAAGGTTTAGCCGATGATTAAACAGGGAATCCTTTACTTAATTATTGCTGATGTGAAATAGTGTTTAGAGAAGTTTGGGCCTAGGGCTTTCACGAAATTTGAGCTTTGCTCTCAAATCGCGCCACGTGGTACTTGTTAGGCTCTCAAATCCACCCCCCTGGTTCCATTAGTATCTGTACCACTTGACATTTTTGTGTTTCTTCAATGTTTTTGTGAATTTATATAATTTATGTGAAGGAAAAACCAAAACTACGTACTAAGATACAGTATTCAACTTCATCAAATAAATAAATAAATAAAACCCCATGCATGGCAAAAAAATTTATATGTATAGCCAACTTGTATGTGGGTGTGTACACCCAATCATATGATGCCACGTGTCTATAAAGTGGTTGGAAAACTGATAAGCCCACTAGGGTTAACTAAACCCATACTAGGTTATATTATTATTGCCACATGGCATTTTGTGATTGGGTGTACACACCCACATACAAGTAAGCTACACATATAAAATTCTCTGCCATGCATGGTATAACAGGGTTATTTTCTAACAAGTTTTCTACCCTGCTATGCCACTAGAAACTCACTCTAGCCTCAAGCCACACACACACTTGCATACACAATTAGACTATTGAACTGGTTTGTAAGGCCGCAGCCATTTTTATTCCTTTACACTTGGAGAATACAACACTCACTCAATCTGTCTTCCCAATCAGATCAAGTTTGGTTTTATAGACCAGCAAACTATTACACATGTCAAGGTATGACAAGCCCACACCATAGCCTTCTTACAAGTGTTACACTAACACTTAGATCTTTGCCATGTGTGGCAGTTCCGTAACCGCCAATAACTACCCAAATCTGCTGGCAACTTTCTGCCTATGTGTTGCACACATGTTTGCCCAGCAAACAGATCACAACACTTGTCAAGCCTTGCCAACAAAAGTCTGCCACGTGTGAGCGGTTACATAACTGTCGTAACCGTCGTAACTGCTCCCAAGCCACCTGGACCCAAGGCAATGCCCAACACACTGCCTCCTTGTATTCCCAACACTTAGTCAATGAACTAGCATCAATGCACCACCATGATCTGCCTTGCCACCTGACAAGAATGTGGTGCGGTACTGCCCACTACGCCTTGGTTCCTTTGTAATCTGACAATGCCCGCACCAGGGCTGCATTCTGACATGCCCTCAAGCTTGTCAGAAGTGCTCAAGGCCAAAAGGTATAACACATGGTCAGTAAGCTTTGATGCCATATTACTTGAATTGGAATTTCTGCTTCCTCAAACATGCATGCATTTCCAGAGTTGAATCATAATAGCAAGTGATAAAGATTTCCATACATGTTTTGGTGGTTCATTGAGCATCTTGCTAAAGTTTCTCATAGACTCTTGATCCTAAATGTCTATTTGAAGTCCCATAGTGTTTGTGGTTTTCATCCATATTTGCTTAATTAGCAATGTTGCATTCAAACCAGATGTCATTTCATTCTTGAAGGGACACAACCAGTGCCGTTGGGAGCTCAGACACACTATTACGCGGATTAAGGGCCTTATGGGGCAACTAACTCAGTTTGAGATTAAGCATATTTATAGAGAGTGTAATAGTTTAGCAGATGTTTTAGCCTCTAATATTTCCACAAATGTATGTGTTGATGTAATTCCTAGTTCCGTCTCTGAGGATATTAGGAAGATAGTTTATGATGATGCTCATAGGAAAGTATATGAAAAGTTGTAACAAGCTTATTTATTAATGAAACAGAGTGAGGGACCCTAGATAAAACCCTGCTTGCCTACCAAAAATAAAAACCCCAGATGTGTGGCCTAGTTTCTAGTGCACTTCTGCATAGAATACACTGAAAGGCCACGCTGATGTTTCTTTTTTGTACCTGGTCATCCGTTGCAATAACCCCATGCAACGGCTTTCAGCTCAAGGTTTTGTCCCTTGGATGCAGATCAATAGCCATCCAATACTACAACCAAGAGGGTTTGGGGATAAGAGTTTTCAACACTTCATATGCAGATTTAGTAAAGAACTTACCATCTGTGTTATGTGGCCATATCTTTTCATCCGGCATCTCAGGATTGGGATAAGGATTGTAAATAAGTCAGGCCCCAAGCTCTCTATAATCTGAATTAATATAGCTCGCCAATTCCACTTATTTTCCTGTATGCGATCATTTAAGGTGGCTCTCGTAGATTTCCATATGTCACTAGATAGGTCAATGTAATCTGAGAGACGCGTGTCTCTCACGTCACCCAATGATGTTTCCATATATTAATTTGTTTCCCATCTCCGATGATCCATGATTGATGGCGTCTAATAAGCTTAAGTGACTTCTTCATACCTAACCAAATTGTAGACGTTTTGCAGTCTGTCCACTCTCCATATATATCATCTTAGGTATTTGCCTTTCATATAAGTACTCCAACATGTCTCCTCATTAAGAAGAGCACATCCTAATTTCATAAGTTTTGCCATGTTGAGCTCGATCTTATGCCCAACCCTCCATTTTATCTACTGGTACATATTTTTTTCCATGCTACAATGACAACTTTCTTCTCCAATGGATTGCCAGACCATAAAAAACTTCTCAGTTAGCTTTCTTAAGTTTTAATCACACTTTTAGACCACTTCATTACTGCCATATTATGGATTGGATCATTGGAATGCTTGTAAGAATATGCTTAATAATAAGGTTCATGTTTTATAATGACAACACCCTTCAACTCCAGCTGGCTGTTTTGTCTCCGATCCTTCACATCATAGAAGCTAATGTTGCTCTGTTGGGGGTTTCCAGAAAAGCAAAGATTGCGGAGGTTGGGTATAGCAGAAGGACAATTACCTGAGAAATATCTAGGAGTTAACTATTTTTTTGCAGTAAGATGGGGGTTGCCAGAAAAGCAAAGATTGCAGAGGTTGGGTATAACAGAAGGACAACTACCTGAGAAATATCTAGGAGCTAGCAACTTTTTATTTTTATTTTTTTTTGCAGTGAGATGGGGGTTGCCAGAAAAGCAAAGATTGCAGAGGTTGGGTATAGCAGAAAGACAACTACTTGAGAAAGATTGCTATGTTGGGGAGCTAATGTTTCCAAATAGAACCTGTAAAAGTTTCCAATGAATCCATCTGGTCATGGGGAGCTATCCGATCTCCATTAAGATCATACACAGCTTTCTTGATTTCATCAACTTCGGGGAATGTAGAAAGTCTTTGATTATCCTCATTTGTTACTAGTTTTGGAATAATGGAGATGATCTTTTGATTTATTATAGTCTCTTCTTTCTTGAATCTGTTTTCAAAGTTCTTCAAAATATATGCTGCTATTTCATCTTGATTTATCATTTTTGCTTCTCTGGTCGCCTTTGAGCTCTTTTATCATTGATTTGCTACTCCTTATCTTGTTAAGCAAAAAAGAAGTATTGACTGCACCTTTCACCTTTTGTTTCCCATTTCACTTTTGCTTTCTGCTGAAAAACCAATTGTCGAAACCAATAGGGTTATTTTGTATTTGGTCCCTCTAGAGATGGCTAATTAACATGTGGTCCAAAGTTTTTTGCTTATTAGTAAATGGTCCCAAAATCTTACTTTACTGTCAGTCAATGCATTTGACTCGAGTCAAGGCATTTATATTTTTTAATGTCCATAATACCCTTTCACGTGTTTTGCACGTGACACAACTTAAAACTTAAAAACCATAAAAAACAAATTTAACAAAATTCACAATAATGTTTTCGATGATATTTACAATCAATCATTTTATATGGGCAAAAAGAAAGGACTAATGTAGAGAACTAGAGATCCTTCAAACAAATTTACAATTTATAAAAAACAAAATACTCATTTTAACTCGTAGTTATTTACTAATGAATTAACTTTGCCCGTTTGATATAGTAATATTTAACAAAATTATTTGTTGGTGTATTTGGTATAGGGTGGTTCAGGTAAGCTAAATTCCTGGCTCCGCCACTGATTTTTCCTATATATTCTACTAAAACAAAATTTGAAATGCCAAGCAACTATACACTCAAATATGTTGTCATTTTTAAAGGAAATTTGGTCAAAACCCCCTATGTTTTGACTGGCTTTGGCGTGAACCCCCCAATGTTGTCCAACATTGGCGTTAACCCCCTTTCATTAAGCACCCCCTAATTTTTCATCCATTCAAAGTTTGACTACCTATTATAACCTTAATTTAAATGATTTGTCTAAACCCTCAAAAATTGGTTATCAAAATTAACTTCACTAATTTAAATTTGAATTTGAATTTGGGGTATAATGGGTAAGCAAACTTTTGGGGGAGTTTTGACAAATCGTTTGAATTAGGGGTATAATAGGTAAGCAAACTTTAAATGGACGGAAATTTGGGGGAATGGGGGTTGCTTAACGGAAGGGGGTTAACGCCAAGGTTGGACAACATTGGGGGGTTTACGCCAAATCCGGTCAAAACATAGGGGGTTTTGACCAATTTTCCCCATTTTTAAACTAGCCCAAGTTGATGCAACTTAATGTTCAACCTTCTGAATGAAGCAATTTCAGCGAAACCTTATTAGGTGACCAACTTTTATATTTTGGACTTCTCGAAAAATTCATGTTCATCTGACAGAACTGGTTTTTATTCTTGGAGATCTTTGATTCTCCCCTTGGCCTTGGTTAGGTATAGCAGATAACATGGAATCCTTCTGTCGCATGTGTCGCATGTGTAGGGTGTAAACTGAAAGTTCAGAGAATGACACCTGATGGAATCTGCTTGATTCACAGTATCAAAGTAGTTTGAAATGTTCAGCAGATGTCTACATATTATACATAGGATAAACCAGGATGGAATACAGCATCTCAAAGCAGGGGTTCCGACGGATGAGCTTCCGATGATAACATAAAATTTTTGAATTGAAAGTGCTTTTAACAATTCCTTATCCTCGTAGTCCCTTTTAATCTAGTGACATAAGGTCATTTTGTTACTTTTTTAGTAGGGGTTCTGTTGCTATATTGCAAATTGTTGATCACTGGATGATCTACTTCAAGACAGTGGGTTGATCAGAAATTCATTCAAATATCCTTTCTCAAGATCTTTACAAAGTTTGTCAATCCATACTGTAGAGAAAATTATGACAAGTAGATGTGGGATAAATGTTACTATCATTAAGTAGATGTTAAGTACAGTAGAAGATGCAACCAAGTTCTTTAGCATCACAATGATGAGCAGATTAACAACAGTTCCCTCCACAATTTTTTTTGTACCTGACCCCAATATGGAGTACAGTAACCCCTGGTGATCGATTAAGGTTGTATGATAATCATAGTTAAGATATTCCTGAGGTTATTACCTTAGGCTAAAAAGAAAACAAAATGCCACTTGTATATCAAAATATAGGCCAATTTGTATAAAAATTGTTTTGTTTTATATAGTGGCTGAGAGTGCATTGGATAATAATAGTGATTACTAAATAAGTTAAAGAGTATCTAGTACGTATCAGTATAGGATTTAGAAAATTAGAAGTCAGTAGAAGATCTCGGAAGTCCCTTCTTGTTGGTATTGTTTGAGTAGTATATAAAGGGATCGGACCCATGCAACAACAGAACAGAAACAAACCAACGCGCAGATTAGAGACTAGAGAGAGAGAGACAGAAAGAGAGAGAGAATTGTTGTGCTAGGTTTTTATTTTACCAAGAAGATCAAAGAGTTTGCAATCAGCAATGGCAAAAGGTTCTTCTTTTTATGTGAAGATCAAACATCAACAACAAAAACTGAAAAGTGAGATGCCAGTTGAATTCAACTGGTAAAATCTCTGGGTGATGATATCAGAGGTTTGGGGTTCGAATCCTGCCAGCATTACCGAGTTACTGATCTCATTAAAAAACAGGCTTACCAAACCATTTTTCTAGTGAATGAGCCTGTGGCTTAATGGTAGCACCCCTCTCACAAAGTGGAGAGGTTGTGGGTTCGAAACACGTCAACAGCTGATTGTTGATATAAGTTTCAACACGTAATTTAAAGAGTAGAGGTCTCTTCAACCTCGCTTGCCAATAAAAAAAAAAAAAACTGAAAAGCAGCAACCAAGAGGATGAAGATAATACTACTCTTACTACTACTACTACTGAAGATTTTGTTTCCGATACACCTGATTATACAGAGGTGTTGTGCCAGAAGAAGGGACCTATTATTTTGAACAAAGAGGTGTTGTGCTTCTATTTTTTATGTTTTGTTTGTTTAGCTTGCAGATCATGCTGCATGTCTGAATACATTGTTAATAATAATAAAAAAAAGGTTGTTGGTTATTCCTTCTATTTTTTTGTTTTTTTTTTTATTTATTTATTTATTCCATGTATGTGTTGTTGGATGCATCTTTTCTGAGATATTGGTTTAACTCAATTGTCTTAAATAAGTTGCAATATGTTTGGGTATTTTCTCTTTCTGAACTCTTAAGTATGTTTTGGTATGTATCATGCATTTTTCCTCGCTTGTCTGCACAGTGCACAGCATACTTGCATGATGGGAGTTTTTGGAAACCACTTACATATTCTTTGAGCTCATAGAACTTCTCTATCTCTCGAGTATTTATGTTATCTTGAGCTATTCTCTTCTGTTTTGGTTAATGCTTATCTTGTTGTTCGTGTTATCGAACTTTCTTATCTTCCTCTTACAACTCTTGTTAGTGGTCAATGACTCACTTTATCCCCAGCCATTTGATTGTCTTAAGAGCAATATCAGTTGGCTAAGAACCCGTTGGGGTTGTGAGGGTCATGCTCTGACGGATGCACTCAAGAGATGTTAGTTCTTGTGTTACACGTTATCATGGTGTTGCACTTCTTGAGTTTGTATTTGTCAAAAAGATCTAGGCTACACCCTACCCTCGTGTATTTGAAAAGATTGAGGCAAAAATCCCTCCCACACGAGAATGACATTGAAAAGATCTTAACTAAACTCCACCACATGCGGCAAAATGAAAAATTCAAGCGCGTGCTCATTGTATTTGTGTAAGGCATAAAAAGTTTATATGTCTTTGCCTTTTGGATATTTTGGTTTTTGTTTGAAAGATCATATTTATATTCATTTGCCTTCTACTCATGATGATTGTTTCAAAGGGGGTTGAAGTTTGTTTTTCTAAGCTCACTTACTAATCATATGTCTCTTGTTGATGGTTCTATATTCTAGGTCTTCAAAGGGTGTGTTCTAGTGGTGAACTTTCTCTCTCTTTATGCATTGCATTGCATCTACACACACCGAGGTTTAGTTTATGATGCACTTCAATTCTCTTATTTGTTCAATCTTTTGTTTATCCCCATATATTGCATCTTATTTTTGTACGGATTGGGATTGGCTACTATTTGGGGAATTTCATGATGTGTTCCTCTTCATTTTTATGGTACATATGTTCTTTTCACTTTTTTTTCTTATTAAGATTTGTGAAGTTGTTTTAGTTATGGATTTTTCTCATTGATGGTGTTTGTATTGTGTTGAGAAGAGTTTGTTCTATAGCTTGTGTTCAATATCTATTTCTTGTTAACATGTTTTATTCTTCTCTTCTTTTCTGTTATTTGTTATGGTTTGTTTTTCTTACTTCTTTCTTTTGTCACTTTACTTCTTTTGTGACAAAAAGGGGGATATTATAACTCTAATACTAACATCCTCTTCTTCTTTATTAGTTTATCTTGGGTCATGTTTCAGGTATGCTACACTTTGGGGGAGCACAAGTATTCATGTTTGAAATTCATGAAGTATGGGGGAGCTCAAATATTCAAATTTGGAGTTCGTGAAGTATGGGGGAGTATTTCCTGAAAGCTTCCGTTGATTCTCTGATTGGTTTATGGATTGCATTGTTTCTGCCTCGTCTCTGATTGCCAAAGCTTCATGTTCCCGTTGATTATCATATAATGATGATTCATTGCATATTATCTTGAAGCTTGTGTTGGTGTCTTAAGACGTGATTTTCAAGATGATGATCGTCTCATTGGTTAGTATTGAGTGTGAGTGTTCTTGTAGGCATGTATTATAAATGTCGTTGTGTTTGGTTTGGGTTTGTAAGCATGTATTATAAGTGCGTTTAGAGTCATAGGTTTTTGTCCCAAAATGAATGTCAAAGGGGGAGATTGAAACCGGCATTCGGTTGTTTGACATCATTTTGTGACTAGGTTAGGAGTGTCCGAGGTTATCTCGCCTTGACGTCATTATTAGGAAGTACCTTGATGTGTGAGTGTCGTCCTGTGTCTTCTTACTTTCTTTCAAAGTCTATTAGGTTGTTGTTTGTTCCAGGACGTACGTACCTAGTTAGGACGTACGTACGTAGGGTAGGGCAGATCTTTTATTTTTGGTTAGGACGTACGTACCTAGTTAGGACGTACGTACTTCCTGTTCAACAGATCACTTTTTCGTTCAGGGACGTACGTACCTAGTTAGGGCGTACGTACGTCGTGGTGTGTTTTTCATGTTTCGGCCCATTTTCTCTCTTTTCCAAACCCTAAGTATAAATAGGTTTTCATCCAAAGAACAAGGCAGTTCTTTGGCCGTCCAATTGAAGTCTTCTACTTGAGTTTGTTTAGGTTTGTTTAGGTGATTGAACTCATTCTTTTCTTCCCCATTCATCTTCTTGTGTGTTCATCAAGGAACTCTGGTGTAAGCTTGTTTCATAGATCGGCTTCGAGTCTTCTTGTGTGTTCATCAAGAAGTCGAATGTCTTATGCGTACATCAAGGTACTCTGGTGAAGTCAAGGTGTTAGAGATAACCAGTAGTGTCAACTCGCAGTGATTGCAGGTAGTTGATAGGTTTGTACATCTCTTTTCATCTAGTGGATTTATTTGTTGTCGCGAGGACAACCGTGGACGTTTCCCATATTGGGTTTTACCACGTTAAAAATATCGTGTGTTCTTTATTTGTTTATCGCTTTACTGTTTGCTTTACTACTGTTATATTGCACATATTGGGTTTTCAATTGGTATCAGTCGCAGGGCGCTTATTATGGAGAGTAATAGCTCAAACGTAGATCCTTTTGGTGCAATTATGATGAATAAAGCTAATTGTAATTTGTTCTGCGCATCAAAGCTGCTGAAACAATAGCTCAGATTGTTGAAATAGATGCTATAGAGAAGTTCTCCATTGAGTCTATGGATGTGAACGACGACCTCCTGACTTGCAAACAACATGGTGGATCTATGCGCAAAGAGGAAAATTTTGATGAATAAGGTCAAGAATGTTGTGGTCGAGCTGAGTAGAAGTAACACCTCTGGTAGGAAAGATCTTACTAAAAGTCATCAGACCTTCTCTACGGATGTTATAGCATTTCTAAAGATTGGTGGTTGTCCAAAAACATCACTACTAATTGGTCAAGATGTCTTGTCTATATCAAATTGGTCGCAGTTGATACAAGTAAACTTCATGAAAAAGTTTTTGGGAAGCTCTTTCGTTCAACATGTCAAGATAAATAAACTGTTACAAGACTTCTACGACTTCACACCAAGGGTAGAGGTGCCACATCAACCAGAGCTATATGTATCAAGCAGCGAGGAGGAGAGTGCAGGTATACGATATGTCTTCCAGCCAGAATTAGAAATAAAAAAATCCTCACTATTTCAGAGTATGTGTCTCAGAAAATTCCATACTCAATAAAGAAAAAACACAGCGAATGAAGCAGCAACGATTTCTATCTGCCTCGAAGAATGCTGGTTACTATTCTGTTAGTTTCCGGAATGACGAAGGCTAGCCAGAACACAGTCATAGAGTTAGATCTTTGACATTAGATGTGTTGAGTTGTTTTGTATCTATATTTATCATGTACTCAAACATCAATTTTTTTTATTATTAATAAAGTCATGAAGTTCTTTTTAACAATTTATGTATGTATCTATATATATTATATCTAGGGCCATTTTGCTTATACACCCTACTTTTACCACCTGATTTGTCAATACCACCTATGTTTGCAAAGAATTGGTCGATCCACCTTTTAACAGTTTGACTCAGTTAAAGACCACAGTCAACAGTATTTGACCAATTCAGAAATTAGGAACTTACAATAATACCCTCATTTTTTAAAATTCCGAAATTGCCCTTTTTAATCTAAACCGTAGATCTACCTTAAATTTCGAGATGTAATATGTTCCGTCAATGGTTGGTAGGAATAGATCATTTTACCCTTTATTGAAATAAAACCTAGAATACACCCCATTCATCTTCTTCTTCACTTAGCTAGTATCTCCTTCCCTCCAATGCTCTGTTCTTTCCCGCCAATAAAACCCTAGAATAATTTTTACTAATCTTTCAAGTTTAAAGTCTTCTCTTATTTGATAATTAAGTTTGCGCGCACCAACAAACTCAATTTCGCATCGGTTCAGGTAACACACTTACCCTTGTTATACCCTTGTTGCATGTTTAGATCATGATGTATATTCTTTGAATCTAATAGTGAATCTGTTGTTAGTGATAAAATACTTGTTAGATTCATCATTTAAGAGTGTTAAAATGCTCCAATTTTACTGAATGTTAGTTGCAAATTTCAATTTTCTAATATTTTGAAAAAACTGGATGTTGATGCTTAATTTTGTATAGGATTTATATGTTAGTTTGAACATAAATGAATAATATGTATTAATGTTAAAATTTTATCATAGAAGATGCACCAATGAAGGTAATGTTGTCATTGACCATCAATGATGTAATGTTGTCACCGATGTACTGATCATCAATGATGTTGAAATGTTGAGCTAGTGTTGTGACCTTTGTGTGATTTGTTTTTACTTGGCAGAGTCAGAAATGGGTGAGCTTAAATTCAGAAATTTAAAGTTTCATTATAAGGGTTCTTGGATTGAAACCGGAGAAAGAGGTGGGTTTATGTTCATGAAATACATTGGTGGAAGGGTTAAGGATGAGTTAAACTGGGATGGTGATAAAGTTTCCCTTATTGAATTGGTTAATTGGTTGAAGGAGAACATTTCAGGAACCAGAGATGCTAAGGTGAAGTTGTTTTATATTCAAGAAGGGAAGGAAGGTGTTAAAGAACCACTTGAGGATGACATAGATGTAATGAATATGTGGGATCAAGTTGTAGAGGATGGTGATGGGTTTAAACATATATATGTTGATATTTTTCCTGAAGCTTCATTGAATGCCTTCAAAGAAGTACAAGAGTTGAAAGAGTCACTGCTGAGTAGAAATAAGTCTCCAGCTAAAAAAAAGGCAAGGGACTTACAAGTTATGTAGGGGATCACAGCAATGCTAGTGGACTGCAGGATTCAAGCCCACACATATCCAAGCCCACAAATGATGGTAAGACTAAGACTACATTCATCTGTAAAATTAGGGCAAGTAACACACTTTTTTGGTACTTCTTTCAAAGTGAAGCTGGAAGAACATTGGTGCAGCTGTAATGAATGGCAAGTGACTGGCATGCCATGTGTTCATGCAGTGGCTATTATTGAACCTAGGAGGTTAAATCCTTTATTGTAAGTTTCCTCTTGTTCCGTATTTTTTTTTTTAATGAGTTCAATGCCATATTTTTTTCTCTACTAATTTTTATACTTCAATGATTTCAGGTACTTCAGTCATTATTTCAGTATTTCTACTTACAAGCAAGCTTACAGTGGTTGTATATATCCAGTTTTAGGGGATAGTGATTGGCCTGAGGTTGGTATTATAGTGATACTATTTATAGTGGTTGTATATATCCAGTTCTAAATATATATTTTTTTGGATTTTTTTTATGTTAGAATGATGAAGAGATTTATCCACCTGATAAACCAAGAGCACCAGGCAGGCCTAGAGTTTTAAGGATAAGAGGTGCAAATGAAATGAGAGCTCCAAGTGAACGAGTAAACAATAGATGTGGTACTTGTGGGGGTTACAACTATAACAGCAAGATTTGTCAAGGTAATCCTAATGATTAATTGTTTTTAGTAATCAGCTATGTTATATTATTAACATGTTAACACTTTTTATGAATAATCAATTGTTTGACTATTGTTTAGGTGGAAATCCTAATGATCCTCTGAGAAGAAGAAGAGGGGAACCAAGAAGCAGTGGTGGCCATGGAAATAGGGGAGGAAGACCTAGACTACATCCAATAGCTAGAAGACCTGAAACTGCAGTTAATCAAGCCAATGGTGATCCTCCAATAGTTGCCACTTCACCAAGACCAGTTAGAAGATCAAGAAATTCAAGATGGAGGACAAAAAAAAATGTGAATGCAGAAACTAATGTTCAACCTACACAGCAAAATGGGCCTGCTCCAGAAGGAAGCACACCACCAAGGACAGGTAAATGTACAAGAAGATCAAGTTCAAGAGCAGCTAGAACCCAAACAACTACAACCCAAGCAACTACAACTCAAGCAGCTACCAGCCAAGGAAATGGGAGCCAATCAGTTACAAGCCAAGCACCTGGGAGCCAAGCAGG
The DNA here is from genome assembly GCA_023053565.1 of Aquilegia eximia. NCBI lineage: Eukaryota > Viridiplantae > Streptophyta > Magnoliopsida > Ranunculales > Ranunculaceae > Aquilegia > Aquilegia eximia. The sequence continues at coordinate 32,020,548 of JALIGU010000003.1, forward strand.
TACAAGTCAAACAACTGGGAGCCAATCAATTACAAGCCAAGCAGAAGATCAAGTTCCACCAGTTGTGAATGTGCCTTTCAAAAAACCTAGACAAACTGAAGTTCCACCAGCAAGTAAGCCACCTCTCTCAAAAGCTGCAGTTCAACAAAACAAGTATTTTAAGGCTCCATCAGTGTTCCCTTTCAGAGGTACAAATATGGAACCTTCAAGACTAGCTAAATTATTTGGAATCCCATCAAAAGAAGGTCAATCATCTAGTCAGCAGGGCAACAAATCTTCAGCTTCAATCCCACCATGGAAAACCCATGATATTCTTTATGGTTTCTGTATGAATTGCTTAGAAGGAGTTTTTTGTTATGAAACATTGAATTGAAGGAGTTTTGTATTACTAGTTATGGTATTATGTGATAAACTGCTTGTAGGCAGATTTTTTTTATTTTTTTTTTTTTGGAATATTGATGCTAGTATTATGTGATAAACTGCTAGCATCAAACATGTTTTCCTTATTTTGCTAGTTATGGTGAACAAGGGTATGTAATGAACAAGTCATGTTTTGTGTTGAAAGATTGATCTAGTTGTTATTTTCCAAACATGGTATGCAGATGAGCTTTATAGAGAACAAGTTGTTATTGAAACCGGCATTCGGTTGTTTGACATTATTTGTGACTTGGTGTGTCCGCGTTATCTAGCCTTGATCTCATTATTAGGAATACCTTGATGTGTGAGCGTCGTCCCGAGTATCCTTTCTCTAGTTTGTGTTAGTCACTATATTGTTTGGTATTGTACGTACGTACCTAGTTAGGACGTACGTACCTTGAGTTCGACAGAACTTTTCCTTGGTGTTAGGACGCACGTACCTAGTTAGGACATACGTACCTTGAGTTCGACAGCAAACTTTTTCTTTCAGGGACGTACGTACCTAGTTAAGGTGTACGTACGCCGTCGTATGGTTTTCTTGTTACCAAATAGAAACATAACATTTTGCACACACAAATTACCAGATAGAAACATAACATTTTCCACATTACATATTTTGTAATTTGAGAATCAAAGCTGCCATATCATCTGGATTTCCTTCAGCTATCATAGGTACAGTTCCATCAATTCGAAGTTTTATAGTTGAAGTAGTAGGTTTTTCTTCAATTTTCTCGTTCTCAGTCTTCATCTTCTCTTCCTTTTCCTTCTTCTTCTTCTTTGCTTCCTCAAACCATTCAAAACCACGACAAATTGGTTGGTTTGAACACTTAAAAAATTTGTCCCCTTTACTGTTTTCTTGACCACTTACGAAAAGCCTCATAGGATGTTGTTTGCACCTCACACATTGGTAATTTTTCCAGGAGCAGTCATGTTTCCAATGATCGTCCTCGCCGCAAAAAAAACATCTTGAAATCACCTGCAAAAAAAAAAAAGCAAATTCAAAATGATAACAGTTTCACAAATTAAAAACTCAAAATTGTAGTAACAAAACTAATCAATTGTTTCAAAACCTTCGAAGAACTTGAAGACGCCATTAATCACCTTCAATTTTGTGTTTTTGATTTGGGGAAAAAGTTAGATTTTTAAAGAGAGAAGATGATAACCCCAACGGCTATAAGATCGACGGCACAAATTACATCTCGAAATTTAAGGTAGATCTACGGTTTAGATTGAAAAGGGGCAATTTCAGAATTTTAAAAAATGAGGGTATTATTATAAGTTCCTAATTTCTGAATTGGTCAAATACTGTTGACTGTGGTCTTTAACTGAGTCAAACTGTTAAAAGGTGGGTCGATCAATTCTTTGCATACATAGGTGGTATTGACAAATCAGGTGGTAAAAGTAGGGTGTATCAGCAAAATGGCCCTTATATCTAAGTTATAAGCCACAACCCTTAGATAGTTTTATATTTTCGCTGGATATTTTTAATCGTCAGATACTTACCGTTACAGATGGAGATCTGGTTATTTGCAGATGGACGCTTAAGATATGTTTTAAGTTTTACGTTTTGGGCAATAGTTCTATCACAATGAACAACCCAGCAAACAAACAGATGCAATTTTCCTCTTTGGGCTTGCGTTTTAATGAATTTTGTAATAATTCAATTGCATGATCAGCTTTGTACTTACATTGTCAATCTGATTACTTCTATTCTGACAGATGATCGATCAAGACCGTGTTTTAGTAGTTCAGAATACTTCTGGTAGAGGTCTCCCCCTGACAAAAATGCCTTGAACAGCACAAGTGATCTTTCCGGCTGAGTGGATGTTGCCATAGACTTTAGTCCATCCACCCACCTGAGAACATAAATCAGATAGCTAGTTAATCCTTCAGCAAACAAAATCAATAAAAAAGAGGGGGATGAACACTTCTAACCTTGGCTACATATTAAGAGCTAAGGGAAAGTTACTTGTTTATGTTGTAATCATATAATCAAGGGCCATTTTGTTGATACACCCTACTTTTACCACCTGATTTATCAATACCACCTATGTTTGCAAAAAAATGGTTGACCCACATTTTAACAGTTTGACTCAGTTAAAGACCACAGTCAACAATATTTGACCAATTCTGAAATTGGGAACTTACAATAATACCCTCATTTTTTTAATTTTTGAAATTGCCCTTTTTCAATCCAAACCGTAGATCTATCTTTAATTTTGAGATGTAATCTGTGTCGTCGATGGTTGGGAGGAATAGACCATTTTACCCTTTATTGAAATAAAACCTAGAATACACCCTATTCATCTTCTTTTTCACTTAGCTAGTATCTCTTTTCTCCAATGCTTTGTTCTTTCCCGCCAATAAAACCCTAGAATTCTAGGGTTTTGTACAATTAAATTTGGGGATTTCAACAATTTTTACTAATCTTTCAAGTTTAAAGTCTTCTCTTGCTTGATAATTAAGTTTACGCGCATCAACAAACTCAATTTCGCATTGGTTCAGGTAACACCAATTTCGCATTGGTTCAACAAAACAAGTATTTTAAGGCTCCATCAGTGTTCCCTTTCAGAGGTACAAACATGGAACCTGCAAGACTAGCTAAATTATTTGGAATCCCATCAAAAGAAGGTCAATTATCTAGTCAGTAGGGCAGCAAATCTTCAGCTTCAAACCCACCATGGAAACGATGATATTCTTTATGGTTTCTGTATTGAATTGCTTAGAAGCAGTTTTTTGTTATGAAACATTGAATTGAAGGAGTTTTGTTTTGCTAGTTATGGTATTATGTGATAAACTGCTTGCAGGCATGGGTTTTTTTGTTTTTTTTTTGGAATATTGATGCTAGTATTATGTGATAAACTGCTAGCATCAGACATGTTTCCTTATTTTGCTAGTTATGGTGAACAAGGGTATGTAATGAACAAGTCATGTTTTGTGCTGAAAGATTGATCTAGTTGTTATTTTTCAAACATGGTATGTTGTTAAAGTTTATAGAAAACAAGTTGTTATTAAACATGGTATGTTGTTAAGGTTTTGTGAACAAGTTTTGTGATGACGACGTACGTACGTCCTAACTAGGTACGTACGTCCCTGAATGAAAAAGTCTGCTGACCAACTCGACGTACGTACGCCCTAACTAGGTACGTACGTCCCTGAAAGAAGAAAGTTTGCTGACCAACTTATGGTACGTACGTCCTAACTAGGTACGTACGTCCAAACCTTAACAAAAGTTCTGTCCAACTCAAAGTACGTACGTCCTAACTAGGTACGTACGTCCTGTACCAAACAGCAACCTGACAGTCATGATGAGAGAAGGGATACTCAGGACGACACTCATACATCAAGGTATTCCTAATAATGAGATCAAGGCGAGATAACCAAGGACACACGAAGTCACAAAATAATGTCAAACAACCGAATGCCGGTTTCACAGTTTTGTATAGAGAACAAGATTTTTTTTTTTTTTTTGCAACATGCTCTGCTATTACAGTCAAATAGAGAACAAGTTTATTTCATATTGAAGAACTTCAAATTACAGTTCATTTTGCATACACAATTTACCAGATAGAAACATAACATTTTGCACATTACATATTTTGCAACTTGATAATCAAAGTTGCCATATCATATGGATTTCCTTCAGCTGTCATAGGTACAGTTCCATCAATTCGAAGCTTTATAGTTGAAGTAGTAGGTTTCTCTTCAATCTTCTCCTTCTCAGTCTTCATCTTCTCTTCCTTTTCCTTCTTCTTCTTCTTTGCTTCCTCAAACCATTCAAAACCACCACAAATTGGTTGGTTTGCACACTTAAAAAAGATGTCCACTTTATTGCTTTCTTGACCACTTACGAAAAGCTTCATAGGATGTTGTTTGCACCTCACACATTGGTAATTTTTCCAGGAGCAGACATGCTTCCAATGATCAGAGCCGCAAAAAAAAACATCTTGAAATCACCTGCAAAAAAAAAAAAAAAAAATTCAAAATGATAACAGTTTCACAAATTAAAAACTCAAAATTGTAGTAACAAAACTAATCAATTGTTTCAAAACCTTCGAAGAACTTGAAGACGCCATTAATCACCTTCAATTTTGTGTTTTTGATTTGCGAAAAAAATTAGGTTTTTAAAGAGAGAAAATGATAACCCCAACGGCTATAAGATCAACGGCACAGATTACATCTCAAAATTAAAGATAGATCTACGGTTTAGATTGAAAAAGGGCAATTTCGAAATTTAAAAAAATGAGGGTATTATTGTAAGTTCCCTATTTTAGAATTGGTCAAATATTGTTGACTGTGGTCTTTAACTGAGTCAAACTGTTAAAAGGTGGGTCGACCAATTTTTTGCAAACATAGGTGGCCGTATTGACAAATCAGGTGGTAAAAGTAGGGTGTATCAGCAAAATGGCCCTATAATCAATGAATAATCAAAATCAAAATCGCAATTGTCGATGCACTTGCAAAAGTTAAACCAATAATGAGTTGATGATATTTAATGTAAGAAATATTTACTCCAACATAAATACTGTACAAACATACTTCAACATTTCATGAACTTGTGTTACTTAATTTGCAGATTAAAAATCAAGTGACAGCCAAACTTTAAATACTGTACATAGATATATGGGCAGTAGCTTCAAAAGGTTTATCAAAAAAAAGCTTCAAGAGGTTTAGTTTGTTGACAAAAAAGTACATGGAGAAGCATGACTTGAATTACATATTTCACAACCATACCCCATGCACTTCCTGCTGTTTTATGTGATATTGTATCTCCCTTTGCAGTGCTTGTAAAAAATCATTGACAACCTGCTTGTATAGTTTTCATTATGAATAAAATGAAGTGATGTTTATCAAAAAAAAAAATCTATGTAAGGAGACCAAAGTGAAAAAGTTTAACGTTAATATGCTATCCTTTTGAAGAAGAATTGGGAGTGCTCACCTCCATCTCAACCCTTTCCCAATAAGGGTGTGGGAACCGAAGGTGCCGGCAAATGTCAAATTCTTTCTTTCCCAAGGGTGTGGGAACCGAAGGTGCCGGCAAATGTCAAATTCTTTCTTTCCCAAGGGTGTGGGAACCGAAGGTGCCGGCAAATGTTCAAATTCTTTCTTTGCCCCTAGCTTGGGACTTCGGGAGAGTTTCACTTTGGATAACTTGATATCAAGTGGGTTCATATTGCCAAATAAGTGTGCTATTTGTAAAAGTGATGCTGAGACAATAAATCACCTTTTTCTCTTATGCCCCAAGACTCAAATGGTGTGGAAGGGTTTGAAGAACCACCTCCCCAATTCTCAGTTTCTGTGCAGGTTCGATGATGTCAACAATTTATTGTTGAACTGGCCAGTTTTCAACGGTGCAGGGATTGCTGCAATCCTATGGAAAAGCCTGCCCATTGTTGTTGTTTGGACTCTGTGGTGTGCAAGTTATAATCTGGTTTTTTGAGACATGTAGTTTGATGTGCAGACTGTTATACGGACTGTCAAGTGCCTTACTTGGGCATGGCTTGACATCTCCAGGCAAGGTACTCAGGAGAAGTCCAAGGCTCCAAGCACAGGGTATCTGATCTCCTTGGGAGCTGGGAACTGTTGGTACAAGACGGGTTAGACTGTGACACAGGAAACTTGTATGACCATACTCAGATTGGTACTATAGGGACTGTGCTTCGGGCAGTATGCTGGCTGGTGATGCAGCGTCTCTCTACGGGGTTGCTGACAGGTTCTCTGTGACTTTTTCTGCTTGCAGGGGATGCTGATAGCATTCTTTTGTTGTTCTGTGTTTTTTAAGGCTCCATCCCAAGTTGTTTAGGAGGCTGTGCTGACCCAGAGGATAGGCCTGGCCTTGTGACTACCGCCAATAAGGCCTTTTGACTACCGCCAATAAGGTAAGGTGTGATGGCGACTGCATTACTTGCCAGGGGAGAGATGGAGTGCTATCCTTATTGTACAATCGACTCTTTGTACTGCTGAACAGCTTAAGTTTTTAATGAAATATGTAGTTCTTTCATAATAAAAAAAAAATATACAGTAGTAACTTCTGGGGGCAAAGCATCAGGTTCCAAGTGCATGGTATCTGGTATGAGAAACTGCGCATATCCTTCCTTCTAATTGTCCGAATCAACTCAAAACCATTAACTAAGTTACCTTTAAAAGAATGTCATATAACCATTCATCTCCTCCAAACTGGCTACTTTCAATTCAGCACATTCAGAAAAATCCCAGGACTTCAATAATCACCATTCTTGTACACAGCCCAAACTTAACCTTTCTCAGGGTAAATTCTGTTAAAAAAAAATTGTGTTCACCTCACAACTTACCACATGTGAGAACTGGGACATGCTCAAGCTCGTCATAGTTCTCCGAGGCCTAAATAACCCACAGCCAAAGGGTAGACTCTCTTGCACCCATTGCTTTTCCTCATCAAGCATTGGGTAAGGATCCAAAAGAAAGAGTTGAGGAAGCACCAAAAGAGGGATCTGAACTTCCAAAGGCCGGACTTGATGAAGCACCAAATGTTGGAGTGGAAGATTGTGTCGCCCAAAACACACCAGTTGATGTGCCAATCACCCCTTCATTTTCTTATCAGTTTTCTGTGTAAAACTTCAATTGAATGGAGAACGAAAACAGAAAGAAAATGAAGAGGTTATTAGTACAAGTAAAACGCCAAGTTCAACGGCACTTGACAAGGTCACTGGGCCATATAAATACGTTCGGAGGGATCACATTTCAGCACTTGACAAGTTCACTTGCAGATCCCTGTTGACAAAACTAAGAATTGACTCAGAGAAAAACTATTATCTTCCTCTTTCATAGAAGAACATATTCTTCTTCAGCAAATAGCTGTCATAATGCTTGAGCCTCAGATGACAGATTCCTCTTATTTTGCATCCTTCACAATCACTATATTGTTTTTAATACATGTAATCAAACAGTAGGTGTGTACTTAGCTAATGACTAGTTGGAGGCCGACTTGGTTAACGCTCCAGCTAATCTTTGGGAAACTAATAGCTTTAAAATGTTGATTGTTTTGGGAAACAGTAGATACACCACTTGCATTTTATATCAAAATCAACTAAAGTAACATCTGCAACAAAACTATATGTCTATACCTAACAATGTAACAGTGTTTTTAGATTTAATTGAAAAAAGGCCCTCGGTAAGAAAGACAAATAAACAGGGGTAATCACCAATGAATGGGATATATTAAGATAGAGCTTGATAGAGTAGCCTCAACATTTCTAGATTATATGACAACATGAGACTTTGCAAAAACTAAATGATAACTGATAAGATCGATCATTGTTAGCATTTCCCTTTCAAATAAACAACTCTAGTAAGAGATTATTTCTGAGCAAGCTCCCATTTCTCGCTAGTTCACATTAAGATAGCCTACTTGTTACTCAAAAGGACAACAATTTCAAATTTTGATAAGACAGATCAAACAATCTGTTCATTGACAATAAGAAATTTCATATAATCATATCATCCTAAAACACATTGCAATGACGTCAAATGCGAACAAATTTTGCAACATATAATTATAAAACAAATCACAGAAACAAAAGTCTTTCGCAATTGAAATTACACAAAACTTAGTTTCAATTAAACTCCATATCTCTTTCTCAATACCAAAAACAACAAAATTCATAACTTCAAAATTCAAATCAAACAAAATAACAAACAAACTTACCCAACAAAGATAAGATAATCTACTACTTCTTCAACAAATTATCAGGAACAACCTTAAGAAGCTTTCTCTGTTTAGATTTAGCAATCTTCTTCAAAGTCTTAGGATTAGTAATCTTCTGAAGCTTAGTACCAGATTTCAATATATTCTCTTGTTTCTTCTTCTCTCTTTCTTCTTTCTTCTTCCTTTTCTCAACCTTATTCAATCTTATCTCTTCTTTCAACTCAGTTACTCTTTCTTTATAAGCTTTCTTTATCTCTTTCTCTTTAGCTCTTTGCTCAAATGTTGTTCCCTTTAAACTTATCTTTGCTGCAGAGCTTCTCCGTTCACGAGATTGTTTCCATTTCCGACCAGATACTTTTCCGGCAATTACTCCATCGTAAGTTGGTTTTCCGAAAAGAGGTTTTTCTGGATTTTCTGATGAAGGTAAAGCAAGTCTCTTAGATGGAGGTGGAGCATTGTTGAGATCGAGGTCCATCGATGAACCATCTTGTAGATATAGCTGTTCTTCTTCTTCTTCGTCGTTGGATCTCTTTCTCTTGTTTCTTTGACCACCAATTCCTTCATCTAAGTATCGGAAATCAAGTGTGGAAGCCATGGCCGTCAATCGAAAGCTTTGGAGAGAGAGAAAGAAGATCAAAGAATGATTGTGGTGGTTTTTAGGGTTTATGGTGTGGTTTGGCGGATCTCAATGGGCCAGACCTGAGTAATAGAAGCCCACTAACATGGATCGTAAATTAGTCCATGAACTACAACTCTGCAAGAAATTAAGCAACCCTTCTAACTTTTAAGGGCCACTTCAATACTTCATTTTTACTGAAAGCCATACTTGTCTATAATTTGAACGCGCTGTTGCGCTGCATATGCTTCTTTATTTGAGGACAGTGTGCAGTGTGCTGTGTGCATAACAACAAGAGGCCATTCAAGAATTGGGACGACGTATGACTGCCAAACTAGGATCTAATGTCAAAAATTTAGTTAACTAACAATGGTAGACAGATCTATGGACCTATGGATTTGTTATGGAATGCAAAAACTTTGGAGTTTGGACGGACTACTTCGCCAGTAAATCGTGGCCCAAAGATGCCAAATTATTGGGATTCTGTAAGTGCATTCCAGAAGAAGGTTGGTAAATTTTGCTAGGCTTTCAGAAGAAGGTTGGTAAAGATATCCATCTAATTTGTATGTTCCAGGCATCCAGCTAGAAAGTTTGATTATGATGGTCACTGAATCCAAAAAATGCTATTACAAACCAACATTTTTCTTGTGACAAAAATGGCATTGGAGTACTGGACTGCACAGTAAAATGTACATCTTGCCATGGACCATGGTGATGTGAAAAATACAGTTCCAACCCAATGACTATTATCACCCATTCATTTCAGCAACCAATCTCTCCAATGATGTTCTGTTCACTAGTTATGCTCAGCTCATATATGTTTGTATGTGGACCACTAGACCTCACTTTATCCCACCAAACCAGCTAGTATAGTTATAGCTGATTGCTAGCCTGGTACCAATAGGATGCTCTACTACCAAGTCTTTGTGTTCTATTGATTATGATGGCTCATAAGACATAAGCAATTAAAATTTTAATATATAAGGGTGTGCAATATGTGTTAATTTTCCCAAACACATATTGTCTTGCTTTGGTGTGTTATCCTTTATTTTATTTTATTTTTGTGTGAAGTTTCAACCTAGTTGGTTTGGTTGCAAACGTGTTTGATAAATTTATCAAATTGTTTACTAAGTTGAAATGAAATATGGCATGTGGGGATATGTACATGTGGTCAAATTTATATAGCAAAAATGATAAAATGGCCCATGGAGTGTGGTCTATTCTTTGGGGTGCAAGAAAAAGTCCAAATGAGTTTTCTATGTGAACATTTGTGTTTGATTTCCTTGTTTGAATGGATGAAGCTTCTCAACTACCTAGCATAAGTTAAGACCGACCCATAATATGAAATGCAAAATAGATGACATTGTGATGTATATATAGCTTTTTTTTCTTATTGAACTTGCCAAGCCAGATGACTTAATAATATTATACATGACTTCATTTCCACACTTTCTCTTTATCAACAACAACCTATTAAAATTTCATGTTAAACTCTTCATTTTTCCCAAGGGATTACTATAATTTTAAAAAAAAAAAGATTTTCAAGAACATGGGCTTTTATCATTTTAGCAAATAAGCCCAAGCCCAAACAAATAAATTGTTACTCGTTTACCAAGAGAAACAAAAAGCAGAGTATGATGAGTGATGACCACAACCTTTCTCTATCAATTGCAATCAGGTTACAAAGCAATATGATATTTTGACACATGGACCAATCACCTACAAACAGACATCCAAATATGATTTTTTATTAGGACCTACTTAATCATACTTTCTTTCTCTAACTTTTTCTTAAAAAAGAACTATAGTATTAATTTTAAAACACACTCATCAATCCATTTAACACTAATCAATAAATTAAAATCTAATGATATTATTATTTTAAACCAAAAGGTGTGGTGGAACTTGGAAGCTTTCCATCTTGTGCGCACCACTCTGATGAATAAAGTCCAAGGTTTGTAATACTAATTTTTAATTTTTATTATCTTATAAGCCCTCCTCAGCAAACGTGCACACCCTTCTTGTTTAAACTTATGTTGATGATTAGCAACATTAGTGCTGTTTAAAGGGAACCAATGCCCACCATGTCCTCTAACTCAAGACATTTTTTCTCATGTTTGCTTTGCTTCTTTCCTACAACTCTAAAATAACCCCCTTATGTTTACATTTTCTCAAACATCAATTAATTAATACCTTAATTTTTACTTATTTATTAATTAAGAAAAATAACTGCAAATGATGTCATCCCAACTCATTAGTCATGGATGACATAATATTAACCGTCCAAAATGCACCATTATCAGTTATACCACTTGTAATAGCTATCGACCGTTGGATTCAATTCGATCGATCATAGGTGTATTGGTATTTTGGATTTTTTTTATATGAATTGATAGACTAATGAGAGCCACTTTTAAGGGTCTGTTTGATTGGTCGTGGAAAAATTCCCACATCAAACATTACCCCAGAAATTCCCAGATGCCTGTTTGATTGGTAAAGTTGGGTCATGTAAAAATTCCATGATAAAAATATTTCTCATGAATCTTTCCTTGACCCACCCCTAAAAAAAATTCCCAAACTTGTAAGGGAATATTTTTTTGTCTAATCAAACAACTAAAATCTTTCCCACATAAAATTTTCCTCGTGTTTTTATATCTAATGACTCTAATCAAATAACTAAAATCTTTCCCACGTAAAATTTTTCTTGTGTTTTTATGTCCAATCAAACGACCCATTAGTGAGAATTATTTTATGTGGGAATATTTTCAACTGTAAAAATTCCCACAAGTAGTTATTCCCACCAATCAAACACACCCAATATCTTGGTCAAGGTTGGTTACCATAAAGTAACATATGTAATGACATGGGACTTTTGATTGAGTTAACTAGAGTTAAGTTAATTGATTAGAGTAGTAGTATTTGTGTAATTAAAGATTAAGATAGAGGAGAGAGAAAGTGGTGTTTTTAGTTTGAGTTTGAGGTGTCAGGAAAGATGCAAGTTCAGGGTTTGTCTCGTAAGAAGTAGGTCTGTCTATGAGGTAGGGTTAAAGTGGGACCCATGTGATTGAATAGAATAAGAAAATTGCCTAGTTAGGTTGGAACATAGGTGGGACCCATAAATGGTTTAAGGCGGATTAATCGAGCCACATTGTTAAGTTGAACCCAGCACCGACGACGATCGAAGTGGCTACAGCAAGTCCAATAGTTCATTGTTCTGCAACTATTGAGCATTCCACATTTCCATGTCAACCAACACCATATATATTGGACCAAAACGATGTTATGTACTTATGTAGTGTTGGCTGATATTTCTGAGAATGTTGATCAAATTGTCAGCAAAAATGACAAGTATATTTTATAGGGTCCGTCTAATTGGTCTAATTTTATTTACCAATTTACCAATGAAAAGAATGTCATAAGCAGAATTTGGAATTTTTAATTATTTTAGAAGATTTTTTGAAAATGTTTATTTTTTTGTTAATATAATTTATTTAATTATTTTTTAAAATTCTAACGGTAAATACCATAATCTGTGTTCTGATGTGGCAGGGTTAGAATGACTAAGTGTGTCAAGGTAAAGGATAAATGAGGAGTATAGGATGATATATGTATTAACCATATTTGGGAGGTTGGTCAATACATTAATGAAAGATGATGATGTGTATGATATGAACAATAATAAAGTAGACACGTAATAATAAAGTAGAGACGTGAACACCATTGTATACGTGGTTCGGTAATTGTGCCTACATCCACGGAGAGAGAGAATGAACTTTATTATAGTAGTAGTGATACAAAATGGGAGTTCGATAATGGAGAGAGCTCAAGAGAGAGATGAGACCTGAGAGGTGAGGTCTCATGAGAGAGTGTTGAGGTCTTGTGTATGATTCACCATGAGACTATGAGAAGATGAGTAGTTTGCCTTTATATTTATAGGCTACAATGTAACTCCATTCTTAGCAATTAATAGGGTAATAATGGGGAAAATATCTTTGTAATAATAAGGCTTAACTTTGTAACTTGTGCCATCAAGAGAGAGCCCATTAGATGTTGACATGTGGCACCATGATGGACCGTAGAGATGGTGCCACATGTATGTTGTATATAGTACCCCTACATAAGCCCCCTCTTTTTAGGTTGAACGGAGTTCGGGCTGAAAAGAAGTAAACGAACCGATCCAGCCCCCAAGATGAATGAAATATGGGGTTCTTTAACGAAGTCGATCCGCCCCAAATTTTGATGAGCTTGATCATTGAGATTTGCAGGACGCGATGAAGGTCCCTTGTGGTAATTGCAACTCGATCATGACTTTGTGTATAGCGAGCTAGTTAGTTCCAGGGAGACCTGGTAGCTCGTTCAGAAGGCATGTAGACGAGATGGACAGCTGCAAGCAGGTCGTACTGAAGTGGGTCTTCTTGCATACATGGGTGGTTGTCTTTTTGTGGTCGAGTTGCATAGACCTGATACTTGTTGATAATGTTAGCATGTGAAATATTATAAAATTTAGTAAGAGACTTACACTGAACTGTATGTCTTCCTTATGAGTTTTATATGTACTATCTTTGTCACCTTGTGATTGGACATTCCGACAGATGTGGCACATTGGAGTGCACATGTAGCTCGTTTGAGAAAGAGCATTGGTTGACCAAGTGTTTTGAGAGTTACTTGGAACCTTTTGGTGCCCGATCTAGTGAATGGTCGCAGCGTGGAGACCTGTTTGACAATTCTCGGGCATGTGGCATTTATGGGTCTGCATTGCGTTGAGAGTGAATGCGTTCGACCAGGCGTGTGGCTAGAGAATTGTGTTTGAGGTCGTCCCGCATACGAGTGACTCACTAGTCAATGAGGGTGGCCGTATTGTATATCAAGCATTTCACTTGTAAAGAGTTCAGTGAAAGCAATGTGGCACATTTGTGCAAAAATAGCTCATGGGGAGTGAGGTCGTGTTCATGTGACCTGCACATAGAGAGAGCTACAAAAAATATCATTAATAGCTAATTGTGCTAATAATAAGTTAATTTCATTAGATAAAGTGAGAATAGCCCCCTGTATGGCATAAATGTTCTTGAGGTCGTTGAAAGACCTGTAATTTGAGGAGGTCGTTGATAGACCTGGTGAGGTCGTTGGGTTAGGGACCTGAGTAAGAGGTCGCGTCGAGACCTGAGAGGTCGTTGGCTTAGAGACCTGAATAAGAGGTCGCGTCGAGACCTGAGAGGTCGTTGGCTTAGAGACCTGAATAAGAAGTCACGATGAGAGACCTAAGCTCGTCTGCTTAGAGACCTGAATATGTGAGGAGGTCTCTGTAAGACCTGAACATGTGGCCGTTAAGAATGTAACTGATATATATAATCATGATCGAGTTATGAGAATAAATGCTACATAGATGCATATAATAATCAATTTGTGTGAGACAAAATAGAATGAACAGTAAGATCATAGTGAATTGATACTTATCTTGCTTTCGTCGAGTTTCACATACAATAATGGTAACCGAAAGTAAACCTCCAATTTGGAAATTGTGATTGCAATTCTGCCAAATAGAATTTCTTGAACTTGAAATCACCACTTTGAGAGCCTTACAACAATGGTGTAATGGTGGGGTTGGTGGGTGGAATTCGCTTGAGAAAATCCCAAGTCCCTGTAGTCGGCGCCAAATGTATTAACCATATTTGTGAGGTTGGTCAATACATTAATGAAAGATCATGATGTGTATGATATGAACAATAATAAAGTAGAGACGTGAACACCATTGTATACGTGGTTCGGCAATTGTGCCTACATCCACGGAGAGAGAGAATGAACTTTATTATAGTAGTGGTGATACAAAATGGGAGCTCGATAATGGAGAGAGCTCAAGAGAGAGATGAGACCTGAGAGGTGAGGTCTCATGAGAGAGTGTTGAGGTCTTGTGTATGATTCACAATGAGACCATGAGAAGATGAGTAGTTTGCCTTTATATTTATAGGCTACAATGTAACTCCATTCTTAGCAATTAATAGGGTAATAATGGGGAAAATATCTTTGTAATAATAAGGCTTAACTTTGTAACTTGTGCCATCAAGAGAGAGCACATTAGATGTTGACATGTGGCACCATGATGGACGATAGAGATGGTGCCACATGTATGTTGTATATAGTACCCCTACAATATATAAGAATCTTCTAGAGCCTCACGAACTGAGCACGTGAAGACAGTTGCCTAGCACTTACTACAAAATACTTAAAAGAAACGAAGTCGCGTAGATGAAAAGGGAGCCCTAGGATCCAAGGGATGATCCTAGGGGTAGGAGGAAACGGTGTGGAGACTATATAAGAGGAAACCTAGAGAAACCCTAAGGTAACTAATCCTTTCTTCAACCTAGCTCTCTCTACTTTGCCTCCATTGTTACTAACTTAAGTTTTGGAGCTTCTTCCACCGGCCCAAATTCGGTGGTATTTTGCATGTGATCAAGGTGGCAACTGGAGGATTGTGGATTCATCTCAATTTGAGGCCCGCACGACGGGTTAAAGCTTCCATAAAAGCCAGACTAAGCAATAAAATACCTCGTATTTTATTCAGGTATCCACTGCAAAAGAAACTTGTCTAAAACATACCAAGCTACAAAGGGAGCTTACACCGGCCAACTCTATTGTCTATCCTTCATTTTTACGAAGCAATCAAATGTCAGGATGAAAAATCAACTTATTAATGTTGTTTAATAACTATAAAAACCCTTATTGTATATATACCCCTGTTGTGGGATGAATCAAATATCACAAATTGAAGTATTGTTTCCTACATGGTATCAAGAGCAGGTTCAATCATTTGAACTTGTTTTGTATATTTTTTTTCTTCTTGAATCCTGAAACCCGAAGAACACCACAAACTCGCTGGCTCGATGCGTATTACAACCATTGAAATCAAACCATCCTTGAATCTCAAACCTGAATTCATCTTTATTTTTCGAAAATTTCAAAACCTGAATCTCAAACGTAAATTCTTTAATGGCCAGATCTTTAATTGATGACAATCATTCAAATCCCGAAAATTAAATTATGCCAGAAACTCAATCATCCTCACAAGTCATTCATCACCACTACACCCAACAAGACAGCTCTGTGTTTTCAAAAACTATTTCGTTGGATGAATCCAAGTACACCATATGGGCTCCCCTCATGATGCGCAATGGAGCACGAGGAAAGATTGGTTATTTGATTGGCGCAAAGGCTGAACCCCTTATGAATTGTAACACCCATGAGTTGATGTTAGTCCCACATTGCCAATGAAGTGGCTGTATTAATAGTATATAGAACTTAACCATACTCTAACTAATGTCAAGGTCTTTTGGGGAAAAGCCCAGATGGGTGGACCTGATCCAAAACCCTCTACTATTGGATATCTGCAGTGACTAAAGGGGGACAATATTAACATTAGCGACCGATATGGTGTTCGACACTTCGGAATGAGCGAGGACGAAATCCCAGGGCGTTACAATTGGTATCAGAGCCGACAAATGGGTTCCTGTTGCAGGTGAGAACTACGCTGGAAAAGTCCAGGGAACGCTAAGTACTTGTCTCACTTGGCAGGGAACGTTGGCGATTTTGGGACTGTATTGAGTGTACTCCGAGAACGGCTCTATTCTAAGGTGGTGGGAATGTGGGATTGTAACACCTATGAGTTGGTGTTAGTCCCACATTGCCAATGAAGTAGTTATATTGGTTGTGTAAAGAGCTTAATCATACTCTAACTAATGTCAGCCCAAAAAGCCCAAATGGGTGGGCCCTAGTAAAAAACCATCTGTGACATAAAATTAAGTCCACAAAACCAGTCCATGGCAACTTTGTGGGTGCAAATAGCAATTTCTCTCATTTGTGTAAATAACACTCTTTTAATGGTTTTTCTTGGCTTTTGGCGGGCTTCAACACAATATTCCCAGTTTGACTCATGAAACCTACACAAATTACAAGAAAGCACTAATCAATAGATATAACACAATAATGTAAGTTAAGTGCTATGCAAACAAGGTGTTATTCGAGGGATAAATATACACTTTTGAGGACTTATCATGTAACAGATTAAGTGACAATTCCTGTAGATTAATTTTGTAACACCCCGGGTCGGCAGGTGGTTTGTCGAGGGGGTGGGTCCTATGACACTTGGGAGGGGGATGTCCTGACATTGGAATATAATATAGTTATACATCCGTCGTATATTATCACCGAGGCCTTTTGGGCTCACTTGGCTCCAGAGTTTGAAAGAACTCCGGAGTTAAGCATGCTCGGGTGGGAGTAATCTCGTCCGACAGTGTGGGGTCACCCATCCTGAGATTACTCCCACCCGAGCACGCTTAACTCCAGAGTTTTTTCTAACTTTAGAGCCAAGTGAGCCCAAAAGGCCTTGGTGATAATATATGACGGATCTATACCTATATTCCAATGTCAGGACATTCCCCTCCCAATTTTTGTAGGACCCACCCCCTCGGCAAACCACCTGCCGACCCGGGGTGTTACACCTTGCGCAAGGAACCTAAATTCTCCTTGGAACAGAGCTATGCTTACATCCGCAAAGTGCAATATGTGAAACAGACTATGAGGCGTTTTGTATCTACTGAATATGGAGAATTCGGCAATAGCAATGAGATATGTTATGACGTGATTGGTTATCCTGATTGGTGGGACTTCACCAAGAAGCCCCAAAAGAATATAAGCAAGGCTACCATTGCTACTGCTAGGAATGAACATCTAGACAGTGTTTTCGCTAATGTAGCACAATTAGGTATGAATGATAAGGTTATTTCGAATAGTACATAGATAATTGATTCAATGCATTTGATTATATGACAAATAACCCTAACCTTGTGGAAAATCTTAGAGTTTCCGCTTAAAATGTTGTCTCTACTACTGATGTTACCATAGTTTAAAATATAGTTTGATTTCGCAGAATTTTGGCGAAATATGATGTTTCCTAAATTCGGATCTAAGAATTAGGCGGATATCTATCGGTGCGTGGAACTTCCCATTCTGATAAAATTTCGCGAAATCATAGCCGAAATTTACGGATTCTCACAGATTCAACAAGATTTTCTTCACGGACTCAACGGATTTTAAAGATAAGAGTAGAATATTTTTTGTTTTAGTATCAGATTTCTAATATGTGATAGTCATATTCACCATTAAAATTGTTTCTTCATCTTCTTTCATGGTAAGGATCGGGCAAAATAAAATATGAAGAATTTCATCATCTTTTTCACAATAGGGATCGATTAAAATCAAATATGAATAAAAAAAAATGTGCAGACTTTATAGGAAGAATAAAAACAAATTGGATTGTATTTAGATGTGTATTTCATAGGGTTTGTTTAGACCCACATGATGAAACCAAATGTAATGCTCATATTTGTTATGAGGGAGAGAATTAGTTATATAGGAAGTCTAAATTTGATTTATGAATCATATTTTATATAGGAAGTCCAAACAATCATGGAAGATCTATTAGATTTTATCAGATTTTTATAAGTTTTTTTATGTAAATAATATATTTTATTATATATTTTTTTTTAAAATAGTAAACAAAATCCCAACAATCCGAGGAGGAGAAAAGGATATCCGCGGTACATTCCATTTTTTGGAAAAAAGAAATTTCTTCTGAAGACGAAATTTTAAACTATGGATGGTACTCTAACTCCAGTTAGCGGAGAATATTCTATTGTGTTATTTGATACCCTAACTCTTGAATCTGTTTTAATTGTTCCTTCACTAGCTTATAGTCTATTGTTTGTCTATCAAATTATTGTAGCACTAGCATGTATTGTGACGTTATATCCATCTTTCTGTGTGCTTCAGGACATTCTAACTCGGCAGATTCTTGGTTATGGTGTTAGAAGAGGGAAGTTGTACTACTTGGATCTGACAGAGACTTGAGAGAAATACAATAATTTTTTGGGGCAAGCTAGCAGGTCAACAAGGTCGATAATGCAAATGAAGTTGTATGGTTATGGCATCGTCGTTTAGGACATCTATCTTTTAATTATCTTAAGAAGTTGCAGCCTCATTTGTTTTCGGTTGTTAGTGATTCAAAATTTGATTGTGACATTTGTGAACTAACCAAAAGCCATCAGATTTCATATTCGCCAAGTATTAATAGATGTTCTGTTCCCTTTATGAAAATTCACTCTGATGTTTGGGGTCGTGCAAAAATTCCTTCATTTTCTGGAGCTCGGTATTATGTAACTTATATTGATGATTGCATTTGCATGACATGGGTGTCGTTAATGAAAAGTAAGAGTGGTGTATTTGGAATGTTTATTGATTTTACAAAATGGCAGTGACACAATACCAACAATCCAGTTTCGCTTATTTTTTTTGGAACTTAAGGTGCACTCCGCCCGGAGAGTAGGAAACTAGAGGCTTCTCACGGAAACTAAGTAGCGCCTTTTTAATTGAATCTTAAGTAATCAGTGTGCGAAGCGGCTTTGCCCCTTTTCAGTAGGGGGAGCGAAAGGTTAGACCTCAGAAAGTCAGCGAACAGCGGTTCTTCTATTCAGAGTTTTTTAGTCTGACAATGGTGGAGAGTTTGTAAATGGCCTTATGTTTGAGTTTTGTCGATCAATTGGAATTCGTCATCAAACCTCCAATTCTTGTATTCCTCAACAGAATGGTTTAGCAGAACGGAAGAACATGTAGTTGTTGGAAGTTGTTTGTGCTTCCTTGTTTGACATGAATGTACATCGATTCTATTAGGGTGAAGCCAGCATATGTTATCAATCGTTCTCCCTCACGGGTAATTGAGTTCCAGAATCCTCATTAGAAGCTTCACACAATTTTGTCCATCCCTTCTATGCCTAATTAGAGCCCCGAGTGTTTGGGTGCACAACTTATATCCACACACCAAAACCACAACAAAGCAAGCTTGATCCCCATGCGAAAAAATGTATTTTTGTGGGTTATGTAGAGTTTCAGAAAGGGTACAAATGTTATGACCCGCTCACTGATAAAATGTATATATATCTCTTGATGTCTCATTCCATGAATCTGAGCCCTATTACTATTGATGGATATGCCTCCAGGCATGAAGAATAACCCAAGAGTTGTTGGTAAGGTGTGTAAATTAAAAAAAAATCTTTGTATGACCTGAAACAATCTCCAAGAGCTTGGTTTGGAAGATTTTCGAAGTTTATGAGAGCTTTTAGTTACAAACAAAACAATTCTGATCATACCTTGTTTATCAAGAACAAAAATGGTAAGATTACAGCTCTAATTGTGTATGTTAATGACATGATTGTTACAAGGGATGATCCAAAAGAAATAAATGAATTGCAAAAATATTTGTCGAAGGAATTTGAAATGAAGGATCTCGGACAACTAAAGTATTTTCTGGGTATTGAAGTTGTAAGGTCTAAGAAAGGGATTTCACTTTTACAAAAGAAGTATGTTCTTGATTTGCTTGCTGAAACAGGGATGTTGGCCTGCAAACCGATAGAAACACCCATTGAGATTAATCATAGACTTGTTATTCTTCCTGATCAAGTCCCTATTGATAAAGGGAGGTATCAACGTCTTGTAGGAAGATTAATTTATCTTTCTCATACTAGAACTGATATTGCTTATGATGTGAGTGTTGTTAGTGAAGAACATATGGATGTAGTCCTTCGTATCTTGAAGTAAGTGTTTGAAGATGGCGCCCGATAAATTATTACTGTTTGGAAAAAAAATGATACATTAGATGTTGTTGGATACATAAATGATGAATTGGAAGTTGTTGGATACACAGATGCAGATTGGGCTGGTGATAAAACTGATAGACACTCTACACTAGGGCACTTCACTTTTGTTGATGGGAACCTTGTAACTTGGTGTTGTAAAACACAAAAAGTTGTTGTCAGATCAAGTGTACGAGTTACATTTCGAAGTATGACACATGGAGTGTGAAATATTATGGATCCGTAATGTCCTGAAGAAATTGGGTTTCAAGCTTCAAAGGCCTATGGATTTAAATTGTGAATACAACTGCCATTCAGATTGCAGATAATCTAGTTCAACATGATAAAACAAAACATCTGAAGGTTGACCGTCATTTTATTAAATAAAACTTGACAAAAAAGTTATTCGTTTTCCATTTGCAACCTCGGAGGAACAATTAACGGATGCTCTTAATAAAAGGGGTATCTAAAAAGGTTTTTGACAACTCAGTTGACAAGTTGGGCATGATAGACATCTATGCACCAACTTGAGGGAGAGTATAGAAAGCTGTATATATTCTAATTATAGAAACTTTTATATATTTAGGATATTCTAATTATATATTTAGGTATCTCAAAATTATAATATTCTGTAAGATAGTTTTTTGTTAAACAAGAAATCCCTACTGTATATATACCTTTGTTGTGTGATGAATCAAATATCATAAATTGAAGTATTATTTTTTACAATAACATGGTTTATTAATGAGGTTAGGGGAAAAAAATGGTCCAAGGTGTTAGATTTTAATATATACTCTATATAATTAGAGAACCTACCCATAAGATAAATTTTTCTCTCCTAATTGATAGCCTAATTGAAAAGGAGTTGAGTTTAATTTTAATTTTATGAAGATCAAATTTGTATTTTTACAATATTCTTAAGTGGACCACAATTTAAAAAGACTTAAATGGGCCGTAAACTCAAGGCACATGCATTGCATGGGGTAAATAGCTAGTAGATATATTAATTGAAAAATGGTTAGCATTTAGATTTAAAATTTGCTCTTATTTTGGAATTGAGCTAAAATATTTTAAATTTACTTTTGGGTTGGCAAGCAAAGTTGGATGTACCATACCCTTTGTAATTAGGTGAATTAACTTTGTTGACAATCAATTTTTGGGGAGTTTTGATACCCACGATCTCTCTTAAAAGTGAGAGGGTTGCATTACAGTTGAGCAAAAAACTTACTTGTTTTAAACTTAATTATTGAAATCCGCACAGTGAAAAACTCATGTTTTGGGTTTTTTATTTTCAACTAGGATATCTCAACCATCTCTAATGTTTTGTAAATTTAACACTATATTTACAAGTCTTTTGATATTTCTTCAATTCATAAATTTTTTTTCTTTTTTGTCTATTACGAGTAATATTTTAAAATACAATTATTGTGTTTAGATTTATGAGTCATACAATTACAGTAGAAACTCTCTCTAAATTTATAAATATTAATTTATAGATGAATCAATATATTATTTATTTATTGATAAATAAAAAATCTTGCTTATAAGATAATAATTTTCTTTGGTCCCAATGGTGATCATAATAGGGGTTTCATTACAAATCCATTTTAACAAGTGGAATATATATAATATAACCCTAACCTTAGTTTATCGGACGAGATATAACGTTTGTGTAGTGTTTAAGAAGTCCAAGTTTGTATAATTATTAGTTAGTATACTTCCAATCTTTACGAAAGACGTGTATCTATTAACGATCAACCAATTTAATAAGATTATATAACACCTTAGGTTTGAATGTTTGACGTACAGGTGGTTTGTTGAAAGGGGTGGATCCCACAACTCTAAGGGGCATATCCTCAATTAACCAAATACTGTGTGGTTTTTGCCGAGCAACAACCTACTTCCAGATATCAGCCATCATGAGGTTACTTATAGCCTGCGCATGTTTAACTTCAGAGTTATTTCAAATATGGAGCCAAGAGTACTTAAAAGTTATTAATCGCAATAGTGATTTTTTTTTTAATATATATTCCATTGCTATGATATGCCCCTAGAAGTTGTGGAACCTATATCTCTTAACGAACCGCCACCTGTTAGATATATATGGTGTGTTAGAGTACAAGCACCTTAGGATAGAGTTGTCTTTGGCTCTGGAATATATATAGCCCCATGGTTTTCGAACCCCCCTACTCCCTTGTGAGACAAGCATTTGGTGCAACCTTCGCTTATATCTTGGGCTAGGCTCCTCTCCAACATACTCTCCGACTATTTGAAACGATACAATATATTCCACGACGGGTTATGATATGATGTTTTTGCAACATTATCCAAGATTTTTCTTAATATCTAATAAAACTTATTTTGAAGGATTTTAGTAAAATTCACAAAACATCCTTTTGTTTTAAATTTAGTTACCTTTTATTATTTGGTTTCTAGTTGTACATTTAAATTGTTACTTTGGATTAAAAATACACCAAGATACAAGATAACGATCAATTAATAATACAAAAGTAATAACTACAATGAACACATAGGAATTTTTTTTTTTTTTTTTTTTTTTTTATGTGTATGAGTAAAAAGATTGATATATTGTAATACACCAGAGTTGTGTTTCGCCCTACATCATCTATGAGTGGTTGTGGTGGTAGTATATAGAACTTATAACCGTATTCCAACCAATGTCAATATTACGATTAGGGCCCAAGTGGATGGACATTGATCCAAAACCCTATACTACTAGATATCTACATTGACAAAAGGACTATATTAACATAGTGAACTGTATAGCGCTCAACATTATTGGGAAGAACGGGGTCAAATCCCAAAATGTTATACTGATATGTATTGTTTTGGATTAATTGTATTATTTAGTTAGAGTCCGCTATAACGAGTTACTTCTCATGGTTTATAATGAGAAGTCACACTCTTAACCGTTGGATAGATCCAAATTTTAATAAAAAAATCTAAATCAGATATGACATATCTATCAAATGCTGATAGAAAGAGAGAAAGAATCATTTCAGGTGGAAAAAAAATTCTTCTTCATGCTTCATCTCCCATTGTCTATAATTATAGTTTGTTTTTGTTTTTATTTTTGTTTTTGTTTTTGTTATTCATCTATTCATTTTCAAAGTCATGGAAAATAAAGAAATCTAAGATAAGATATTTGAAGGACGTATAATCAAATCGGTTTTTGGCACAAAGTTAATGCAAATTATAAAACATAGATTCTAATTTGATTCAAACAAATTAGATACTACAAATTTGTAGGTTTTGATTTTTATGTAATGACTGTTCTTTTGTTGGATTATTAACCCTAATTGAAGTACAACACATGAAAACAAAAATTGATTGAAATTGATTTTTTTAAAATTAGTAATAACCGAAAAAACCCTAGTTGAGATTTATTTGTTAAAAATGTTCAATGGAAATCTAACGGTGACGAAGGACTTAATTTTGTATTCTTTAATTTTCTTTTCACGTTATTCTTTATTGTAATATATCCATGTATTGACTTTACACCATAAGGTGTGAGACATAACTCGTTATAGCTAGACTCTTTTAGTTAGGGTTTCATTTGTTCGTACTAATAAGAATGATTAGTAAATTTCTAGATATTTAGTGTTTTATAATGAGAACTATATTTTGTCTAGGACGACAAACTTTAACCATTTTAGTTCTAAATTTGATTTGAACCAAATACTTCCATCCCTACAATTTTAGTTTTTTTTCTTAATAAAGTATTTATATATTATTATTATTATTTGGTACAAATAATATTATTTTTTCTCTCAACCAGTTTGGGGTTAAAGTCTGGTTAATTTCCTAAAATGGTGGTAGTTTTGTTACATTTTTCTTAAGTTATTGGCAGTTTACGAAAATGACTTTATGCCGGTGACTTTAAGAATTAAAGACACAATACTAACCATTACAGTTGTTGACCATGCTGTATAGAGCTAATAATCATAAAACATTCTCACAAATAAGCTTAACCAATAATCATGCATGAGCGAAGCTTGATAAATTTGTGTAACCTCCCCACGACAGGGAGTACATCAATGACATCACAAAACACAACATTAAAAAGTTAAGAAATGCATTTTAGAATAAACAGTATGACATGTAAAAATTAAGGACATTTAAGAGCATAAAACAACACACTTGCGCAATATCTACCCTGGAATTCCTAAATCACTATTCAAATAGTAACTGATAAAAAATCTACCTTCAAACCTAACTTTTGTTTTATTTGAGATGGTAAGCTGCGAAAAAAAATATGGTCAAGATCAAAAATTAAAAACTTACTAGGTCCCCTAGATGTGTGCTTCATGACCCTTATCCACTAGGTCTAGCATTATCAAGTTGGAGGAGGGGTGTCTACAGCTCGTCTTTAGTAATATGCAAATCCATAAAAAACAGGAAATGACTTTAGAAACTGCAGAAGAACGTATTTGCATTATTATTCAAAATCCTACCACCATGGAAGACTTTTAGCTTTCTGCTCTACAGTGTGATCTTTAACACCATCTAAAGTAGTAACGTGTACAGTTCCTCCCCACGATGGAACATTGAGAATCACTGATATAATAAAAGGCTCCAGATTTTGCCAAGGGAAAAATTGATTTAGCCAAAGGTCTAATTTTTATTATGGCAAATATACCTTCAGTTTTGATGTTACTAAAACTGTATGATTCGTTATCAAAGAGATAAAATGACGGTATGATTCAATTCTCTGATTTCTAAGCATTTGTTTAACATTAGATTGGGTACCCAATATCCCTCTTCTTAATTGATGAGTTTGTAATATATATATATACTAGTTGAACCCGTGCCTATCGGCACGATAATATCAACTAAAATTTTCTTACAATTGAACTAAATATATATTATCATGATCTCAATTCAAAATAAAAATTAATAAATATGAAATTAAATAAAAGAAAGTCTATGATCTCAATATTTATAGGTCAATCAAATATTTTTAACTTCATTTAAAAACTCATATATTCCAGAGTAATTATGTTTTGAACATTAGTCTAAAGAAAATTTGAATCATGTAAATATGAAAAAAGTATAGCACATAGTTAACATAAACACAATGCATATGTCACTTCTATCATTAATAATTTGAACATATATAGTACTCTAAAAAAATATAATTCTTCTGATGTTTTATAGTCTTATAGACATTAACATAAATATCTTTATCAGCTCCATGTATCCATTTTAAATTTTTTGTATATCAATAGGAACATTAGTTGCTCTATCATCCACATTAACATTTTCTTCAATAAGAGTATTTGCAGCTAAACATTCTTGAATATCACCTGGGAAAAAATTTATTGCTTGCGCATTGAGTAATCCGACATCATCATTTCTAGCCGAGAGAATGGTTCATTCTTGAAGATACTCTAGGTTAGCAGTTTTAGGAACATTTAATTTTGGATAAACTTTGAAAATAAGTTCTGTAGAGTTCTGACAACGTGAAATTTCAGCAGGTAATTCAACTGTTTCTTTTGGATTTGTTCCCACCTGAAAAAGGAAAATGATTTGTATTATTTAACATTAGGGTTTTGCATTGATATAAAAGAAATATTTAACAAAATAATATAAAACAAATATTTAAAAAAAAAAGAATAATATAGTTTCACCTGTAGTAAATATTCAACAAATTTCACATTATCTATGTCATCAATGTTAAGAAGCATATTTTTAACTAAAGTTAAAACTTCAACACGTTTCCATAGTAGAGATCTTTTTAGTGATGCACAAACAATTTCTTGTCTTGTACCTTTAGGAATAACAGGAAGAGTTTGCTTGAAATCACCTCCTAAAACTATAGCAATACCACCGAATGGTTCCTTGGAGTCACGAATGTCTTGTAGGGTGCGCTCAACTGCTTCAACACAATGCCGATGTTGCATTGGGACTTCATCCCAAATAATAAGTTTTGTTTTTCTAAACAGTTCAGCATGAATTGATTGTTTGGTAACTGAACAAACAAAATCGTCTAAAATATCAAAGGGTATTTTAAACGTAGAATGAGCTGTTCTCCCTCCTGTTAAAAGCAATGAAGCAATGCCTGACGATGCGACCATTATTACAATATTCCCTTGACTTCGTAGTGTTGCAGCAACAGTGTTGTAGACAAATGTTTTCCCTGTTCCAGCTGGACCACTTAAAAAAAAGGTACGCCCACTGTCATTCAAAACCGATTCTGTAATAACTGTATACGAATGCAGTTGTTCACTATTTAGTTTTGCAACATCGAGTGCAGCTTGAACACCTAGGCCTTCATGATTCAACTGCTCATGTTCCCAAAGAAGACGATTTGTCGTTACACACTTCCAATCTTTACATGGTAAAGGCATTTTTGGAAAGTCATTAAGATTTTTGCCACTTTCTAAAAGAGTCTCATTTAGAAGAAACAATCCATAATAAAAAACATCTTCATCAAATGGATTAGCAATACCAAAAGCAGTCCTGAGTGTATGGGGCAAGTCATCACATATTTTTAAATAGTAATTCTGCCACAATATTTCTGGTCTTGAAGGATTGCACTCTAAAAGTATTAGACAAAATAATCTTCGGACTTGTCTTCCGGTTTTCATTTCGACAGCTTCATGTAGACATAAATCCCATTCATTGTCATCCTCCAACAATCCATGATGAATGCATGCTTCTCTATAAATGTCATATTCAACATCGCCCACCTTCTTTAATGAATCAAAAGAAACTGGACCTTTGACAACTGTTAACAACAATCTAAGATAAAATCTTTCTCCATCGTTAGGACTGGCGAAATACATTCTACCAATTGCGAATTTGCTGATGAGTCTTGGTTCCCATCTTTTGTTATCCTTATCCCATTTGAAATGTTGTGGAAATTCTTGGTAAGTATAACATCTAGCGTCCGGATTATCACGACAATAATCTAAAAAAGCACTTAAAGTTGACTTTTGAGTTTCAGTTCTAGTTTTAATTATTGACGGACTGTCTTTGGGATTGAATGCGACCACGTGCATACCAGGGAGATGAACTGCTAACCTTACCACATTTGGAAATTCTTCATGTATTCGATTTCCTAACAATCTCCAAGCTGCTTCAGTTGGACCGATATATCTGGCATCAATATATTGTTGGATCTCATCATTTTCTTTTCCGACAACCAATGTAGCTCTATCATGACCCTTGTAGATATATTTATGAATATACTTAACAGCTTTGACCGAAGCACAAATTTCCACGTTAATATGACAATCGAACATCTCAGATAGATGTGGGTTGTAAGGAACAACATCTCGGTTATCTACTATATGACCTCTGACCTCATATTTTATACCAGTTTCACGCCTCATATAAATTGGATAACCATCAACATCTATTTTTTGTCTCTGTTTAAAATGGTCTTGGATACCTGGATTTGCACGTCTTGTTCACCATGCATGATGAGTTCTCGTTTCGGGTACCACATGGACCGTGAATCATGCATTTTTTAATGGTCTCAAAAAGAGCAGGTCTTTTAACTGGATCAGGGAATTCTGCACTCACAAATTTATCAACTTGAGCTATTGTACAGATTTTATCCTCCTGTCGTAGAAATATCAAAGCATGCATATGGGGAAGACCTCGCTTCTGAAATTCAATGGTGTATACCCTTGCAACTGTTTTACCAAATAGTTCCTTGTCGATAATTTCTTTCATAATAGCCTTTCTTTTTAGCCCAAACACACGTGCCACTAATTTCGGACGATCTAAAGCATTTTGGTGTGGTTTGAGTTCATTTTGTATCTCAGGCCATTTAGGATTAGCTGTAGCAGTTAGGAAAATATCTGGATGCTTGTTAAACCTGGTAATTGCCATAGAATCTTGATATATCTCGTACATGTGTCTTGGACTACCCAAATACGTGGAGGGAAGAATAAACCGTTTACCCAATTGGTTGGGATCGGTATTGTTTTCAACAATATCAGTCAAACCATTATATACTTCACATCGTAAATTAGCTTGATGGGTTCTAAGATAAAACAATTTATTCTGTTCATACGAAGCCCAAGCGTCTACTATAAATTTTTGGAACAAAGGACCAGCTCTTAAAATCGATGAATTCTCAGAACTCCTTTCAAACAGTCGATAACAAAAATATTCAAGTTGAGTCAATCTGTTTAGTTTTGCCTGTGGCTTATACTTTTTGAGCTTCCTTTTTGAGCTTCACATCCCAATGTGTCATTTCCGGTGACCAACCAAGATCTCCTCTCGAAAATAATAAAACAAAATGTGATGGCCAATATAAAGGATGGCATTCACTTATTCTCTCCAAACGATTATTTTTCAAATGCAGAATGATATCTCATTTAGAAGTTTCTTCACTTCCATCTCAGAGTAAGATAACAGCAATATCATCTGATGTTGGTAGGTTGTAACGCCTTGAATCAGTACCAGGTTTGTAAGTTAAAGTTATGGGTATGTCTTCAACTCCATCAGCATTAACTTTCTCCAAAATCTCAAACGCTTGTTGATATATCTTGCACAACTCATTAGATTCTAAAAGAGTATCTTGAATAATCTTCAAAACTTCTAGAATTAAGTGTGGATTACGATCTGTGCGATAATTCAATGCTTCAGAAGGGTCATAGATATAAAGTTGAGAATAAATTGGAGCTTGACCTGGTTCTGGCAAAAGTGAACCGACCCGGTGGCATAATTCCCCATGAACTGTAAATGAAGTAGGTCCTCTACCATGAAGTATACGATTATCCATCTTAACACCAAGACTTGAGAAGGCATTTGCTGAATTGTAAGATCTAATATTGTTTCGAAAAGATCTAGCCAATATGTCAGTACCTTCGTATAAAGATATAAGAGCCGAAGGCAAAGACAAAAACGAAGGTAATTTAATCTTTCCCGATAAACAACATTGGCCAAATAATGGATCATCCTTTTTAGATTTGGTAAATTGTTCATCAAACCAATGATATGCATCACAAAATTTACACTTCACATTCATTTTCCCAAGATAGTGTCGTTCTTTCGGAATATCGTCAATAATTTTTGATGGTATCTCCACTTCATCCAAAAAAATTTCATCATAATGAAAATCGTTCATAGGCACACTACCATCATAATGAGAATCGTTCACATGCATACTATCAACTATAACAGCTTTGGACCTTGTAACATCACTGTAACATCACAAATTAATAAAAACATGAGTTGATATAATAAAGATGATTACTTTTTAAATTAGTCATAGTTCTAACATATATATGGCATAACATAAAAATGATCAAAACTGAATGACCTATTTAATCAATGGGCCATAATTATGTCATGAGTGGGTTTACATAATATATGTTTTTGTTACAACACTGAAGCTATATGGCATACAGGTTGGGTGTCATCATAGGTGAAAATATCGTTTGAGGGCGGATATCCGACCTGTGAAAAAATGGAAAATATCGCGGATATCTGACCTCCTGTGTCGGATTTTTGAGGTTTGGCAAATTCGAAAAAACCGGAAAATATCGCGGATATTCGCGAATATTCGCGAAAAATTCGGCAAATTGGGAGGTTTTCTGCACTTTCCGTGTTTTTTTGAATTTTTCGATATATAAACTTATAATTAAAAGAAAAACATACATTACAAATTAAACACACGACAAATCATACAAGGAAGCTAAGACGGAACTATTACACAAGATAGTTTTACTCATAGGTGAAAAAATCGTAAATATCGGGCGGATATTCATAGAAATTTTATATGTTTACAATACAAGAACTAAACACAAACAACCTTATTACAACTCAACCCATAGTTTTATTTTAATAATCAAAATAAAAGACATGCTAACCCCAGAATGATAGACGCCCCTTGTCAAACCGATGAGCTTCGAGTCGCATACGTGTGGGGACGAACTCAGTACAGTAATATTCCCATGACATTGTTTGCTCGTACGACCTGAATTGGTCAATATGCATATCATATGCATCTTGATCCATACAATACGGAGCAAATGATTCAAATATAGGAAATCTCGAGTATTGTTGAACCGGCATTAATGTATCGGCTGACTGCACGTCGGACCCACTTGTCATTGGGGCCAACCAACTCCCTATATTAGGAAACCAAGAACCACTGTCATCTGGTTGGGTTTGGTAGGATGGTACACTGGAATCATCACTTTGGGAGGTTCCTATGTTACCATAAGAAAAATGAGTATGGGAATGAGCATGTGTTTGGAAACATGCCTTGGATACCAATTATTCATTACACAAATTCGATACCAATTATTCATTACACAAAAACAAATCTTGGATACAAACAGTATACTGGTTTGCCAAAAGTGAGAGAGAACTTCACTTTGGCATGGACGTGCTTTTTTTTCGTTTCTTTCTGATATATTGCTCTTGGAGGGCCATCAAGTTCGTCGCGAAAGTTTCCAAACGTCTAGTGCC
The DNA here is from genome assembly GCA_023053565.1 of Aquilegia eximia. Lineage (NCBI taxonomy): Eukaryota > Viridiplantae > Streptophyta > Magnoliopsida > Ranunculales > Ranunculaceae > Aquilegia > Aquilegia eximia. The sequence continues at coordinate 32,051,398 of JALIGU010000003.1, forward strand.
TTTTGGACATTTTTTTGATAATCTCATCGAAAATTCTAGTTCGGGGGGATTAAAAATAAATGTGTTAATTTTAAAATCAAAAATTTCCAAAATTTCGATAAATATCGTTTTTTGCCGATTTATGCCGCGAATATCCGATAAATGCCGACCGGCATGGGGTGTTTTAATATCCGAATATATGCCGTATGCCGTACCGTGCCGATCTCTGAAAAAACGGAAAATATCGCGAATATCCGACCGGCAAGAACGATATTTTCACCTATGCCATGATATTTACGGATGTGCTTTTTTGTATCATAGTTGATGTATTTTTCTTTATTTAATAAATAAATAAATAAAATCACAATAACTTACTTGATTGAACTTGGAGCTATAATTTCATTTTCATGCGTAGCATTTCCAGTTGATGATGAACCATTTAAAACATGTTGATTTTCAACTGTGTTGGACAATATTTTCTTCGATGTTAAAGCTTTCACAATTCTCATTCAAAGTTTTATCTGCCGCATATGAAGATTCTATTTTTCGCAACCGTTCCCTTTCTCTTCGAGCACGTTGTGCCAACGTAAATTTGCTTGCTAAAGGAAACCTGTAAAGATTTGTAAAAAAAATAAAAAATGAGCTATATATATGATAATTTAAGTTGAAATGAACGATTGTGTTCTGTGAAATATTCTAAAAATGAAATTGGAATTAATGAATATAAATATTTGTAAGAACACTATACGATATCATTATTTTTTTACCTTGTATCATTATCTTCATTGATTGAAAAGTCATCGTTGTTACATTTTTTTTGCAATCGTTCCTTTTCTCTACAAGCGCGTTGCGCCATTGTAAATTTGTTTGGTAAAAGAGATCTACAAAAATTTGTTAAAACAAATTAACAACCATATATGATAAGCTAAATTTAAATGTATTTTAACAATTACAAAAATGTATCAATCAAATTCGTAGTATAAAGGATGTCCAGGGAACACAATCGAATTAATAGTATAAATTTATATGTATAAAGCTTGCATAATATAAAATTATTTATTACCTTGTATCATTATTTTCATTAACAGAAGACTCATTGCTAATAGATTTTTTATGCAATTGTTCCTTTTCTCTCCTAGCGCGTTGCGCCAATGTAAATTTACTTGGTAATGGAAGCCTACAAAGAGTTGGGGAAAAAAATTAACGATATTATAAATGCTTTTAAAAAATTATATTTTAAAAAATAAAAATAAATTAAACTCAATATGATATTAATATTTTCTTACCTTCTATCATTATTTTCATCGAATGAAGATTCCTCCTTCTTCAAATCTGGAATAGTGCTTCTATTATCCTTTGTGGTCGGTTGTCAGATAAAACAACCCTATACACAAATTAAAAATTGGATGTATCGATATTAATACTAAGACATGAAATAAAATCCGTATTTAAATACATTAAGTCAGTATTTGACCACCTTCCATTGAGTGATTTTTGACGTTTTTTTGAAGCCATATTTTCGCTTTCTAATAGGTCATTTGTTTCTTTAATCTTCCTTTTACTTTGAGTTGATTTATCTTCCTCCATCCTGATAAAAGCATAGAATAATTTCAACAAAAACGGAAAAATTAGAATGAAAACAATGAAAACCTCATATAAATTTTGATGATAGACAACAATACACCAATTTTGAATTTAATTTTTTTAGATTGAGAAAGAGTGACGCATGAACTTGATATTAAGAAATTAAAAAAAAAAAAAAAAAAAGGTTAAAAACTTACTCTTTTGTAGTTGCCTCCTTCGTTATAGAGAGTGGCTAGAGAAAGAAGAGGATCAAGTAGAGTTTGTAAGCTTCAAAGTGTGAAGAAGTGCTTTAATTTGTTTGTCCGAGTAATGAAGAGGAGAAAAAAAATAAGGTTTTGAAGGAGAGGTTTATAACCATGCTAAATTATTTATAAAATTACAACATTTATTATCGTAGTATATACTTTGAAGGCAATACTAACAATCACATTGTAAGTTTATTTGGATTGTTAATCTATAAAGCACAGAGTACACAAATGTATCAATTCGCTCTACATTTGGAACTCCGATTAGTACATTTTATTTTATTTTTGTTACCAGACCTGAGAAAACACATTTTATTAATTAGAAAACACAAAATGGAGCTTTACATTAGAAAAAAAAACCCTTGCAGATTAATGTCCAATGCCCTATGCTATATAATCTCCTGCAATTCATGTCTTTTAGATTTTCACTACATAGATTAGCTTACACCGATCGAGTTTTATTCTCTCAAATAATTTTTATAGCAATTCTTCTATCAGTAAGACAAATATAAGAATCCACATATGATCTGAAATCTGTAAAAAAAAATTATAACAATAAATGTTTTAACCTTATTCTGGTTCCTAAAAGACACATGGTGATATATAATCATACTATTGAAGAAAGTGTCAGATTCCAAACCAACTTAAGAGTGAAAATACAGATAAAATATCAGATGATCGATAAGATCAGTGAAGTCAAGTACTTTGTGTGTAGTTAATATTGTAAAACTGGGGGATCCAGTTTCTCTGATAAAGTAGGCAAATCCTATGTCAGAATGTAACGGACTTTTTCTTTGATTTGTTTCTATTAATGAAAAGGGGTAGGTCCTCTACAGCAACCCCGCTTACCTACTACAAAAAAAAAAATGTATATGTGAAGGATTTGTTCGTTGCTACTGTAGATATAAAAGAAGAACATGATATCTCCATCTGTGTGTGTGTAGAGATATCAATATGATATCTGATAAATCAGGAATTATAATATTTTAATTAAATATTAATATAATACTACGAAACTAATTGCTAAGACTAAATTCATACCTCACCAAACAGTTGTCTGAACAATCTTGGCAGCACGAATAGCCCAAACACCTACAATCAGTTAGGTAAGCAACAATAATTAATCATATTTCAAGCATCGTCTCAAAATCATCAATTAATTATGAAAATGGGATTTAGAAGTCATTTTTTGGAAAGAAGACAACTCTTCAGTAATCTAATACTGATCACATTTCATAGCTACCAATCTTTATCATAGGAAGTGTATATAGTGAGGTATAATATATCAAAATGTTATAGGACATCAATATTGTTGAGATGATGGAAACTAAATGTTGATGAAAAAAACAAAAAAAAAAAAAAACAATCCTATTGAAATGAGCAATCTTGTAGTAGTAATAAGTTCATTGTGACGTTCTAAACAAAAATAAAAATTTAAACATGTTTATAATTGCTCTTAAGTCTTAAAGTCTTGATACCAAAAACTAAAAGAAAGATAACTGTAAATGTTAAGACTCACGCAGTGGCATCATCAACAATCCTTATCAAAAATCTCTGACATTGTAAGTTTATCAAGATATGCAACATATTAAGGTCACAATGTAACATATAGTCTTAACTATAAAACTTCTCAGAATGTTAAGTATTATGATATTGGAACAGCCACCTAAAACAATAGAATTAAATAATCTCTAATTGCTCTATCCTCTTTGCCAAAGATATCAAGCATTTGTGACTTAATAATTACATTTGTTTCTTGAACAGGTAATAATGAGTGTGGATCTCTATGTTATTGAATTCCCTCCTTACCCATCTCTTAATATTTTGCATGACTTTAAACCCAAAACAATGCAGCGAGCTACATACCACATAATTTCAACATGTTGGTCATATCATTTGCTACTTAAGAAAATTGGTTGTTTTACTAAACTATTATAGTGGATGTCATGTGTTGCAACAGTCTAAAGATGTTTATTTTCTTTGAAAAAAAGTTGTGTTGCTAATGGAGACATACCAAGTTTTAGACATATATCATGATCAAAGGAAGTAAGCAAACCCATAACAAACTATTTCTAATGCGACTCCAAGTTTTAGATATATATCATGACCAAAGGAAGTTTTAACCCATAATCAAACCCATAACAAACTATTTCTAACATTCTAATGTAAGTTCAGACAACAAAACTACACTCATCAATAACTGAACAAATCCTAATCTGATTCCGAGTCACTCTAGCAAGGTACATACATGTACTGTAGAACATGAAAAATCGATTTCACCATATGTTTATTGAGGTATCTAATATACTAACTCTCAAAAGATTACTGAAATTTTATGTGTTATAACATTACACCTATCATAAGAAAAAATATATGAACAATCAAGAAGAGAAACTGTTATAAGAAAATCACTTAAAGTGTCTAGGCAACAAAGAAAGTGGATATATTTATTATACATCCAGTGGAATTAAACTCTTCTTATGATGTTCTCACAAAAAATGTACTCGAACATTTGTCCAAGATTGCAACTCTTTCTATTCATTACGCAATAGTATTCCCCAAGCGAGTTTTTACAATTACAAAGAAGCAGTGTGATTAGCTACTACAACTAAATAGTTTATCTGTACATTAGTTATTTAGTATCTCAGGATGACCCACCTTCTAAAAATTTTGATAGTAGATCAGGGAATCTGCTTGCACAATGTGACTTATATTATTTTGTAAAATTGTACTTTAGTACTCGATTCAATGATTCTTCTATGTGAACTTTTCATATGGTTTTAGACAAAGGAGATTTTTTTATTTTAGAGTGAAATAGAGAAAGTGAAGTTTGGGGGTTTCAAAAGATGAAGATGGATTTGTTTTTGCAGTATAGAAACGACCTTTAAAACAACCATGGTGATTGTTGAACTTTAAAAAGACAAAGTGATTTTATTGGAGAGATTAATTGTTAAAAATCTTAACCTATGTAGATACAGCTCCAACTAGCCATACACTACTGTTATTGCAGCTCCCAAGTAAGTTAGATAAAAGACTTGGAAAAATAATGACCTTGAAAAATAATTTTGGTGGCATGATTGGTGTATGGTGTTAATAACCATTTTTGAAAATTCCTTAGGGTTTAGACACGACACTATTGATTAACCATCGAAGCAAAGGACAAAATACTCTTATAAATCAAATTTTTATTTAATTAAACTAAACCTTAAATTAAATAAACACCAGTGAATAATTAGACATCACTATCAATGGTTATTTAAAAAAAAAAAAAAAAATTGGTCAAAAAGAGACCGTTAAGGTAACACAATCAAATTTGGAGAAGAAAGAGAGCTAAAAATTGAATGATTATGAGAAAGAACATACCTTTTGAGGGAGAGAAGACAGAGAGAGAGAGATGTTGATTATTTGATTATGAAGATCATGATGATGAGAGATAGAGAATCAGACAGTTGATGTAGACGATGATGGTGAGTGAGTAGATCGGAGAAGAAAGGGTTTGATTATGCAAAAGAGTAAGAATAACCTACATCTAATTGGCCCAGCCCAAATCACACAGTTCATATAACTGGTCCGACCCAATCTATTTTATATGTATGTTTTATATCTTTTTTTATATCCCCGTTGTTCCATATAATATATATATATATATATATATATATATATATATATATATATATATATATATATATATATATATATATATATATATATATATATATATATAAAATAATCAATTAATTGGAAGTTGTTAATCTTACAGTTTAACAAGAAAACAATATTTGGCAATTATTTTCATCACGAGTTTGCCGATGAATAGAACAAGAACAAAGAAAAAGAAAAAAAATATCCTTCTCATTTGAGTCTCTCTTTTAAAAAAATGAAAACAAATAGCTATTAGGGTATTGAAGAATATACAAGCTTCTTTTAAAGATTAAAAGACAATGAACAATTGAGATTAAAAAAGATGAGCAAATGACAAACTTCTTCACAAGATGTCTATATTCATATAAACATTTGAGATTGGAAACGATGTCAAGCTTCTTCACGAGATGTCCGTAATAATTGAGATTGAACAATTTATCCAAAAATAAAATTGAGTTCAAACAATTGAAGAGAACAGAAGAGAACCTTATCCAGTGTATTTAGAATGAAATGAACAGAGTTTTGATGGGAAGTAAAGCTGAAGATGAATGACACTACTAAGAACATGCACTTCATGGAGGGCATAAACTGCAATGTCTTATTCACATCATGGGATCTGATATAAATTTTATGTAGGAAATTGTTCAGTTAAGGAGTGATACAAGGTGTAAGGGAAGGCTACGGTAGCATGAGTGAATCTGTAAATTTTTTTAACTTTTCTTAAAAAAAAAAAAAAAAAAAAAAAAACCCCCGCTTGCATGTGTCGACATCACAGGTGCATCTCTGATGGTGGGGTTTGGTAATGAAAATTTCGAAGTGGGTCAGACAACCATTAATGCAGCTGCAACTAAGGTACAGAAACACGAGGGAGCATGTGCAGTGAACCAGCATTGTTTCATTCCTTTTGCTTTTGACACTTTTGAGTTTCTAGCACCAGAAGCAGATGAACTTCTCAGGAGGGTACAAAAGGTGATGTATAGCAATGTGATGACGGCGGGTTCCAATGAATATGTATTTGGTAGGATTGGTTTTGTTATTCAAAAAGGGCTTGCAGTGCAGTTTGTAGCGCGTTTGTCCTCTAACTTTGTGTAATTCTTCCTTTATCAATAAAAAAAAAAAAATTGAACATCATTATTAGAGGGTATATTTGTCATATTGAAATTAAACCCTTGGCTGAATCAATTTTCTCCTTGGCAAAATCTGGAGCCTAATAAAAAAAATACAAATCACTGAGCTACTGCAATGGTTAATCCAAGCGTATGCCAATCTCTTAGAATGTTTCCCGTTTGTTGGAAATACACTTGATGACTTGCAACAAATTAATTAAGTTGTGGTTAATTTTTGGTAGACTACTAAAACTATCAAGGACATTGAGAACACTTTGCAACCAAAACAAGAAAAAATTATTTTTCTAAATATTAACTTGAAACAAATTAATTGAGGTAACAACAAAAAAAAAAGGGTAATTTCCCGAATAAGCATAGGTTTATCACCTTTCTTCCCAAATCAGCACATTTGACTGCAATCTTCCCCAACAAGCACAATTCTCGGTTTGACTTGCTGAATTTTTGCCTTTTAGCATATTTTGTTTCCTATTATACCCTTTAGCCTATAATCATTTGTTTTAATAGGTTTTCAATAGGTTTTCAGTAGATGTGACATCTGAGATAATGACATGACAGTAGATTACAACCATTGGATCATGATAATAAGTTACAACCGTTGGATATAATTTGCTAATTCCTATCCTCCACAAGTGATGTTATTTCCTCTACAATTTGTAATTTTAAACAAGCATCTGCTACAGTAAACAACAGCCACTCAGCGCCACGTGTCATTAACCGTTGGGTTTTAATTGGGCGGGAACAGGTAAAGTGATACTTAACCTAGGGTTTTCACACCGATTCAGAATCCACAACCACCCACTCTCTCTTCTTCTTAAACCGATTCTTCTTCCATTAAACTGCTCATAACTCTTTTAATTTCTTTCCCATCTTCCATTTCTACACAATCATCTTCTAATTTCTACACAATCATCTTCTAATTTTCCATCTTCCATTCTAATTTCTACATAATCATGCCGAAAAAGATTGAAGGCGATGAAGTCAACAGAAAATTTAGCATCATTGTGAGATGCTCACCATCTAAGTTTGAAGCCCACTATCTAAACCCAAACGAAAGAGTGCCCCCCAATGAGTTAGAATCTTTTAAAAATTCCCCTTTTGGGCAGTTTTTGAGTTTGGAGGGACAAGAAAAAATCGCCATGATAACTTCGGTAGTTACAGAAATTGTTTCAAATAGGGTTGGTCGACTGAAGTATTCAATTGGGGGTAGAGTGATTGAGTTCAAAATGACAGATCTTGCTTTGATTTTGGGGCCTTTGAAATTTGGGCATTTACCTGTTGATTTTGTTATTAGGAAGCAAACTGAATATAGTGCTTTCAGATCGAAATACTTCCAGAATAACCTACACATCAGAGATTCTCATATCCTTGATGCAATTAAGGAAGCAAGAGAAGCCGAAGATGTTAATCCAGATGATGTCAATAGGTTGAATAGGTTGTATTTTCTTGCAATTTTTCTGCTTGCTGACTCATCCAAAACAATTGATGTAAGGTATGTCGATCTTGCTGAAAATTTGGTCGATTTTGATGATTTTCCATGGGGTACTGCTGCATTCAAATTGCTTGAGAGCAATTTAGAAGATGTGTATACCAAAATTGTTGATGGTGTACAAAACTATTGTATCAATGGATGTGTGTTTGCATTCATTATTTGGGCATATTTGCATCTCCCAAATCTTGGTCCCAGAAAGATTCCCAACTCTCCTTTTCCAAGGATGTTAGGATGGTATGATTTGCCCACTAGGAACAAATCAAGGGACAAACTTTCTGAGAAATTTCACCCCAAGAAAGGCTTCATTAATGTGGCCTATCCACTGGATATCACTCTGCAAGAAAGAGCTGCAGCAAATTTACAAGTGGTTGAAGAAGTAAGTCATCTTTATGTTACTGTATTTTCAATATCCCCTACTTTGTTTTCTTTTTCCTCTACAGATATGTACTTATCCGTTACATGTTAATTCCAGTTTCAGGCTCTTTCACAAGCAGAATATGAAGAGTCTGCTTCTTCAAGGCCAGTTTCTAGATTAGTTCGTCCATCTCAGCAATCATCTGCAACAACAAGTTCTGGAAATCTTATTACACTTGAAAGAAATGCTCTTGAGGCAATTCTCAAAGGAGTCTTTGAAATGGTATGTTGTTACTACTACTTTGAAATTCTATCTGAAACCATGAATAACTTATCTTCTTTATAGGTTTCTTACTTATTACATTGAATACATATATTCTAAAACCTCTAGTTGATCATTATTAATATGTTTTAGTATATCGTCTACATTGATATTATTTTCCTCTATGTTATACAGTTCTATCCGTTACCTTGTTTCTGTATACTCTTTATAATTTGTTAACATAATATACTCTTTAAACTTTACATGTTGTTGAATTTGATTAAAGTCATATACAAAAACTTTAAACCTTGAAATGTTGAAACCTTGAAACCTCTATAATTTGAATGTTAACATAATATATCCTTTAAATATTTGAATGATGTTTTCTATAATGTTGGGTTTATCCTCTACAATCTTATTGCATTATTTTTGAAGGGTCGTGAGGCAGGGATGGTTTCTGACAAAATCAGTGATGCTGATGTGGCTGTTAAAGGTGTGTTTGCACAGATTGGTAAGGGGGCATCAAAGAAGACAAGTAAAAGTAAGAAGAAGATAAGTTCCCCCTCAAAGCCAACTCTCAAACCCAAATCAGTCAAAAAGACCAATCCTTTGCCAAGTCCTCCAAAAAGGGCAACCAGATCAAGTACTGCATCCCAAGTTTCACCAACAGTTTCAACAAGGAAACAAACAATTTCATCCAAGAAAACCAATGTTTCACCCAAGAAACCCATTGTACCAACCAAGAAAGTTAGTGCTCTACCCAAACCTATTGGGAAGGTGAAGATACCTCCCAAGCAGAAACCCCCTCAAGCACAACAGTGAGTGATTTCCCACAGCCCAAAATTATTGATTATAAGAAGATGGAGGAAGAGCCTATACCAGCACAGACAACAGTTAAAACCACCAGGAGTAAAAGCTCTTTGTCTTTTAATTATGAGGTAAAAAGAAGGGAACCTCGACCACCAAAATCTGAAGGGGATAAGGGGGTAAAGAGGAAAAGATCAGAGGAGGGGGAGAAGGATAACAAGAAGAAGAAAAAAAATTCAAAGAAGGGGGAATCTGAAGAAGTGGAGAAGCGTAAAAAAAAGATGTCCATTGTGGATATGGGGAAGCAGGATGAAGATAAGGCAACTCCACAGAATGATGAGATAGAAGAGGGTAAAAATACAGTAGGGGGGAGTGATGATGACATGTTACCATTAGACCGACATTTTCCCGTGTTTGATTTTAATGTTGAAGAACAAAATGACCAACAGGCTGGAGAGAAACAGATAGAGAAAGAAGAGAAAAAAAGGAAGAGAGCAGAGATGTTGTTTCCTATTATAAGGCATTAACCTGAAAGGAAGGTTAAAGGTGATGCCTTTGATCTTAGTTGGAGGAAAGAATTAAGAAAGAGAAGGGAGGCAAAGAAGCTGAAGGAAAAAAATGCAAGGAAGATACAGTCAGATGATGATGAAGTCCCCAGCAGTAAGAAAGTAAGAAAGTTGTCTTTCTGGAGTGATGATCATTCATCAGATGACATGGAGTCCATTGTGGATGTATTGAATAACCTGAGAGGTGTACCTGATCCTCTTGCCAAGGCAATGTCAAAACTCCAAGGTCTTTCTGTACTGATGGGCGAGAAAGCTGAAGTGAATGAAGAAGGTAAACCTAATGATTCAAGTACAAAGGATGGTGATCCTTCTGTATCCGCTACAGAAGATACATGGTCTGCTAGAAAGGAGGATCCATCCGCTACACCGACAAAGGTAACAACAGATGAAACCGAAACGGCTACAACTGAGGTTTCATCCGCTACATTGTCTGGTTCGAAGGCTAAAAGCATTGAGGCATCTTCTACAACTGTTGAATCTGCTGATAGTGAAGAAGAAGATGATGATAAGCAGGATGATGATTCTGATGATGATAAAAAAGATGATGGTAAGGAGGAGGATGATAAGCAGGATGAGGATGAAAAAGATGATGGTAGGGAGGATGATGATAAGAAGAATGATGATAAGAATGATGATGGGGATGATGATAAAACTGAAGGGGATGATGATGACAATGGTGGATGTGATCATCATACTGATGTGGTGGTTAATAGAGAAGATGTACCTCAACAGTATAGACTTGAAACACCTACTGCATCAGATATTGAGGAGTCATCAGGCAGGAAGAGTGTTCTCATTCTTGGTGTAAGTGAATCTGATGATGATGAGAAGGATACAAAATTTGACCTGCAAGCATTAAGAGTGGCAAAGAGGGAAAGGGAAGCCAAAACTTATCAAAACATGGAGGCTGGTGAACTTTCTTTGGGCCTTAGGTGTAATGCAAGGATGTCAGAGATAATGAAAGAACCATTCTTCAGTAGACAAGTGAAAGAGGATGATACAAAACTTTGTCACTACTTTTGGAGTTTGGCTTCTGACCCAAAGTGGAGTAGAGTCCCCATGAGAAGTTATGGTTTTCTGGCTTCATGCTCAGTGAGTGCCTACAACACACTCTACAAAGGTAATTGGCTTAATGATGAGATTATTGACATCTATCTCAGGCTGCTCATTCGTTGGTATGGTACCATGAGGCCATATTACTTTAGGGATGAAGATCAATATGCTATTATTTCAACAGTATATCTACATGTAAGTACCTTGTTCCCTTATTCTACCTAGTAATTATAACCTTCAATTCTGAGCTGTTTGAAGAATTATTTTTCCTTTTTGTAGACCAAAATCAAGTGTGATGTGATGCCTGAATACGACAAACTGATGAAAGATAAGAGTTTTGCCAAAATGAATCCTCAGGAAAGAGTGACATCTGGGCGTTTCCAAATTTCATCAGGCTGTACTTCAATTGTTGATCCATGGGTAGGTCTCAAAAATCAAGTTCACCCTGTGAAAGCAAAGGCACTTCTCATCCCATTACAGGTATATTTCATACTTTCCTCCACAACCTCTACATGTCATAAGTTATCCTTTATTTTATTATTTCTATTTGCCACTAGTGATATGTATATATGTGTTATTTGTAGGTGAATGATAACCACTGGATTCTGCTTTCTTTCAATTTTAGTGAGAAAATTGTTAGAATCTATGATTCTTTGGGAATGACAAGGGGTATACCTGAATTGAGAAACATGGAAAAGTTTTTGCCATATGTTGTTTTTGCTGCTGATCCATCACAGGTTCAACTGAAACTGGATATGAAGTGGAAGCGTGAGTATGTTAAGTGTGTTGAACAACCAGATGGTTGTAGCTGTGGATTATTCCTCCTTGCCTTCGTCGAATGCGTGCTTCGAGGAATACCACCTCAGTTCGATGCAGATCCTCTTCAGACGCGCTATCGTATTGCCAGAGACCTAATTGATATAGGGGAACCTCCCTCTTCCAAAAACAAGAGCAAAGTTTAGTTATTTGTTGTTTGTATTGTATGCTATACATTTTATTTGGTTGTTTGAAGACATGTTTATATGGTTGTTTATGAACCCAATGTTTTTTATGTGGTTGTTTATGAATCTATGTTCATGGTTGTGAATGATACATTCTGTTCTTATTTGGTTGTTTGTGAACCTATATTGTTCCTGTTCTTTATGTTTGAATTGTAGAGGATACACAAATATATGGTAGCCGTTAGCAAACATAGAGGACAGCACTGCAATGCACAGTAGACAATCTATGCAAAAAACCTAACAACCAAATAAGGTAACACTCAAGTGTCACTGATAAAACATACGATAACAATAGTGTTTTCCTGTCAAAAATAGGTTGGATTTCAAGCCCCTACCCTTATATAACATGAAAATCAATACAAAATAAAGTCAACGGATAACAGGCTATATGTAGAGGATATAAACATGTATGTGGAAGATACATTCCCAAAAAATTACAAAACCCATTTCAGTACTTAGATTGTAGTTGGAACAGGGCTAAGTGGTGGCCCTTCACCAAATAGGGTGTGACTGAAGAGTTGATAGTCATCTACACATTCAAGACAAGTTGATTTGTTATGACCTCTGACTCTACACATTGAACATCGCCTACTCTGGACAGGGACACCCTCAGCTTTACCTCTCTTCCTGGCTGTTTTAGGACGCCCTGCCTTTGAAGTTTTTAGTGGTGGAAGAATTCTTCTTCTTTGTCTGTCGGTTGGCCATTCTTCCTTCCCTCTTGTGGGTGTCCATTCTTCTCTATAAGTTTCTATGTATGTTTCCTTCTAGTAGTACACCTCAACAAATTTGTATGGATCAAATCCAACTTCCTTTATAGCTGCCATGGCATGCTCACATGGTATCCCCATGGTTTGAAACCATTTGCATGTACATGTTCTTTTGTTGAGGTCAACCACACATGACCTTTTAATCCCTCTAACAGACCAAATACCTGCTGAAGCTCTTTCAAGTGTGCATTTTCTTGCAACTGCAGCATTGTGCACTATTTGCTCTTGACACCATGTTGTGACAGGTGAATTGAACTTCAAAGAATCATTGCGATAATCTCGATAATGCCTAATTACATTATCTCGTATCATTGAAACAATGGTAGTAACTGGCATCATTCTTTCTTCAATGATCATTTTGTTCCAGCTCTCCACATGATTTGTTGTCACAATTTCATATCTGCAAAATCAATGTAAAGGATAGAAACCTTATAGTACCGGATAGGATTTGTATTATAGCGTACACAGAAATATGTTAGCAAACTTACCTGGATTTCTCTTGGAAAGCACTTGCCCACTTTTCTAAAGGCCCAACATCCATAAGTTTTTCATGTGCTTTGGAGGATAGGACCCATATTCCTAGCATATTTCCCCAAAATTCTTGTTGGTTGAGGGTTTTTGCTGATTCTTGCACCAATAACTTGATTTTCTTGTGACCAAACTTGCCACTCATGTGATAGGAACAGTACATATGGACAGCATTTGGCAGAATTTTAGGAACACCTTGGATGATGCTTTTGTGTCTATCAGATAACAAAATGAACTGGTGATCTACACCAACCACATGGTCCCTTAGTTTGGTAAAAAACCAATCCCAAGAATCATTTTTCTCTTTCATTACAACTGCGAAAGCGAGGGGGAACACATGGTTGTTGCCATCGACTGCAATAGCACTTAGAATTGTTCCAGGGTACCTCCCTTTAAGGAAAGTTCCATCAACAATGACTACAGGACGCAAGTTCTTCTTGTAGACCCTAACTGATATATCATATGTCCAAAAGAAACATTCAAAACGATCACCTGGTCCAGTTAGAATATCAGTCACAGCATCTGGATCAACACTCATGAGCTCATGACTATATGTCTCAAGCAACTGATATGAGTAGCTGTAGCTTCCTCTTATCTGCAACAAAGAATAGATGTGAAAAACTATACTCTACACAGAAAACAATCTAGCCGATACTAGTGCCTATGGTAGCGACTACAGAAACAAAGTAGAAGATGCTATACCAATAGGCGGATAACATAGAGAATACCTTCATCAGTGCTTTCTCTTTAGCAAACCATGCAACTTTGTATGAAACTGTGGTCTCATAGTCTTCCTTGACCATCTTTACAAGTGCTTTAGGCTTTAAGTTTGGGTTATCCCTTAACTTTCTCATTAATACTCTAGAAACCCAATCACTATTTGCTTGGGGATTTGTTCCTCCAACTCTAAAATTACCACAAGAGTGGTCATCATTCATTCTACAAATCTTCCAAGTGTTATCCATATTTCGTGTTGCGTAGACTCTCCATGGACAACCATCTGCTTTAGATTTCCAAATCAACCTTTTTGTGTTGGTGCTTTGCCTGCGTATATCTTTTTCAGTCTTAATCGTGTAGGTTTGGAGGTCCCTTTCAAGATCATCTCGACTTAAATATACTATTCCACATGCAGGTCTAACATAATCATTGTGAGAAGGCTCTGTATGGGGAGCACAACCAACATTTACCCTAGATTTTGCAATGTACGCAGAAAAGATTTTGTCTAATTCACGTTTCACTTCATCGTTATCGCGGTTTTCCGTAACTCTTACATTCTTCTGGAGTGGCACATTGTTGGGAAATGGTACATCTGTATCAGGAGGTACAGTGGTCGGAGTTGGAGGGTTGTCTTGAAGTGGCACAGTGGTAGGAGTTGGAGGGTTGTCTTGTAGCGGCGCAGTGTTATGTTGTGGTTGATTGTTGACGTAATCCCCTACTCGAGCAAAACGATCCTCTAGATTGCACCGTATATCCGCTGCATTAGCATTTCTATCCGTTACCACATCTTCGCTATGCACGGTTTCTTGTGTCGATAGATCACCGAACATTGGGTAGCTGTCATTGTACATTTCGTTCTCAAATTCTTGATCTTGGGTGTCAAGAATTGGTGTTTTCATCTCACCAATGCCTTCAGATGAAGATTGGATGACACCATCATCTTCATTATGAGATGGAGGAGGTGGTGTAGGACCAAACATTGGCTGGCTGTCAGTATACATCTCAGATTCAAACTCATCTTCAAGTCTATCGAATGAATTATAAGAGTAATCACTATTTGAGTCGAACACATCCTCTTCTGTATCCCATTGGCCTTCCTCACATTCACCCTCATTGTCATCATCCAATACTTCTTCTTGGCTTCTCTCTATCTCTGGATCTAATCTTTCTTCTACACTTTCCAATTCATCTGAATCCCCAAAACCATTATCCCTACGCATATCAGATAGAATCCCCGCTATGTCTTCAAGACTACCAAATCTAGCCGATTTTGGTACACATATAGGCGATCCAGTTGCTGTTCTAGCCGATAAGGGAGTCAAGTTAATTGGAGGTTGAGGAATGTAAACATCATCTCTCACTTGAACATTAGGGGGAGGGGTTTCCAAGAATAAAGGGTCATTTGAGTGCCCCTTTCCCTTTACAGTCACTTCTGGGTCTTGAGAAGGAGTTTCCAATCTATATTCATCAGGAACATGGAAAGGTTTTGTTGGTGTACAAAAAGAAGAGTAGTCTGGTTTCCTACCCAAGCCTAGATTATTAACAACAGGTTCAGGGAAAAGTTTTCTCTTCAAAGATTGACTAGTTTTGGCATTGACAACAGGTTCAGGGAAAAGTTTTCTCTTCAAAGATTGACTAGTTTTGGAATCCCCCTTGGGCAGCTCTCTTCGTATCTCACTCACTTGGCTTGAGGCTTCATTAGTCTCTGACTGTATCATAACTGGTGTTAAATGATCAACCACCCAAATAGAAATCACCATTGCAGCTGAATTTGTAATGTATGCAATCATTGCCATGTAATGATCTTCGCATTCAACCTTAGTTGGATTATTGTTGATTACAGCTCGCAATGACCAAGTTGTTCTTGGTGCCTTACATAAGGATTCAACCAATTCCAAGAAGTCTCCGTAGGATGTCTTGTTATTAGCGATCCTTATTTTTGACTCACCATGTACATATGCAATCTCAACTTCTTCAACTGTAACAACCAATTGCCCACCATATTGGAATATGATAGTAAATGTGTTCTCTGCATAACATCAATTAAAATGGGTTTAATATCACATCTCTATAAACGAGTGTACTGAAGGTTTCGGCTACAATATCAGTATTAACGGTTACAGATGACAGTTTATCGTCTAGAAATTTAAGAATGTATGTCAAAGTGATAATCAGTACCACATGATAAACCCACTTTTAGATCTTCTAATCATTAGATAAAAAACTTCAAAACCCCCCATAGAAACAGAGACAAAGAGCCATACATGGTAGACACTAGTGATTTAAAGCTTGAAAACAACATACTAGAAACCCAAAAAACAAATTCTGGGGTTTTCATACCCCCAACCCAAATATCAACTAGAGTTGAAACCCCACCCACAATTGAATGCTTGCATTTAAGCTGGTGGGTGTGTGTGTGTGAGTGAATACTTTAATGCCACTGAGATTGAAACCTAAAACAGACAACTTTAATACCAATGATTGGTATTGATGCCACTGAAATCAAACCCCCCATTACCATTATAAATGAACAACCTTCAAACCTCAAAACTTACCAGGAATCTGAACGTTCATAACTTGCTTGCCCTTATTGTTTCCTTTTTTTCCCATGATGAACATATTACCGATGAAAACCCCAACGTCAAAAAAAAAAATCGAAGCTTTACGACAAAGAGATTGTGATCTGATGAAAAGAGGTTATCTTCTTGTTCATTCTCTGCGATGAACAAAGAAGGTGAAGAAGAAGAAGAACAGATCGAGAAAAGTTTTGGTTAACTTCTCTTTTAAGGTAAGACAGTTGTTTTTGTCTTTTCTGGGTGGAGGATAGAGTAGTGTGTTGTGGAGGATTGAGAATGCTGATTTCTGTGTTATTTCATCCAACGGTGGTAATTAAAGATGCTTTTTCATCTAACGGCGAGAGTTTAGTTTGCTGAATTGAATGAGGAGAGAGAGAAAAATCAGACAAACAGAAGATATGATGTGACGGCTTAAAGCTGTCATAAGGGTAGAAATGTCCAATTGAAAAGTCAAAGATAGAATTGTGCTTGTTGGGGAAGATTGCAGTCAAATGTGCTGATTTGGGAAGAAAGGTGATAAACCTATGCTTATTCGGGAAATTACCCAAAAAAAAATACAAATTAATTGAGGTGTGGTTAATTTAGTAGACTGCTAAATTATCCATGACATAAATAACACTTTGCAACCAAAACAAGAAAAAGTTATTTTCCTAAATATTGTCTTGCAACAAATTAATTGAGGTAAAAAAAAAAAAAAAATACAAATTAATTGAGGTGTAGTTAATTTAGTAGATTGCTAAATTATCCATGACATAAAGAACACTTTGCAACCAAAACAAGAAAAAATTATTTTCCTAAATATCGACTTACACTGAATTAATTGATTATCCATAAGTTTTGAAAATACTTTGCAACTACAACCAAGTTTTTTTTTTTTTTTTTTTTCCCAAATAGGTTTAAATCCCATTCACCATATAAAAACTCATTCAGCATTATTGCGTTGTCGACAAGCATCTCTTTCTCGTGTCTCAACAACAAACCACCAGTAAAACAGTAAAAAAAACGTTTTCATTATTTTACTCATTTAAAACGGTAAAAAAAAAAAACAGAAACAACGTTTCAGTGTTCACCACTGTATTGTTATATGTACCGCCGGCGCAAGAAACAGTCGTCATTAATCTTTTCTGACACGTGGCTTACGTAATAAAGATTCTTATACAAAACGTTAAAAATAAATAAATAAAATAAAAAGTAACCATAGTTAAACTTGTCGTTATTAAAGCATTAGTACAACCGAGTGTACTTTATCAAACTAATTTATCTTGCCTCTTATTCTCACGACAAAACCATTTCCCCATAAACAACTTTCCGTCTTCTCCGTTATAACAGCAAAAAATATTCTTGTAGTGTTACAGTTAAATGTCCATCCACGTTGGATGTTTTTATTACCGGTAACTGATATAAAAGGTTAAAAAGGGTAACCGTAAGTGAAATGATTGAACCGCGGTTAGAGTCAGAAAGAGAGAGAAAGAGTGGTAGTGAGTACGAAGAGAAGAGGTTATGGGTAGTACTGAACGACTTGCAGAAGAGATAGAAAGAGAAAAAAACTAATTAAAAAAAAAAGAAAGATAGAAAACAAGATTTGAAGAAGAGAGAAAGAAAGAAGAAGAAAGAATGTGTGATTTGGATTTCAATCTGTTTGATAAAATCAAAGAGTAATTGTTTTCATTTCTAGGGTTTATTTAAAGTGAAAGAGATTGGAAATAAGGAAGAAGAGGTTTTTTTTTTAAAAGTTTTAGGGTTTTTGGTGAAGTTGTAGTTGATTTGTTGAAATTGGAAAAGAATTAGGGTTTTGATGAGAGATCTGAGTTGAAAATTGGTGTTAGAAAATGGCTACTTCAGAGATTTCAAGTAAAAATGGTCGTGGAGAGAGTTGTTACTCTTCAGGTAACGATGGTGGTGGAAAAGCTATGAATGGAGGTTTTTCAAACTATAAAGGTGAATTGAAAGAGTTAGGTTTAGGGTTTTTGAAGAGATCTGATAAAAGGATCTGGTTCTGATTTGTTTGGTTTGGTTTTTTTGTTGTTGTGTAGGTTCAGAAGAAGCACTTTATACAGAACTATGGCATGCTTGTGCTGGTCCTCTTGTTACGGTTCCAAGAGAAGGAGAAAGAGTTTTCTATTTTCCTCAAGGACATATTGAGCAGGTATAATTTGGTTTGCTTTTTAATTTGGTTTGGTTTTAAGGACTTTTATAAGTTTGTTTTGGTATTTCTGTTTCTGGAACTTACGTGTTTAGATAAATTGTTTTGTTGATTTGATTAATTTTGGACTTTTATATAGGTAGAAGCTTCAACAAATCAAGTTGCTGATAAACAAATGCCTGTTTACAATCTTCGTTCAAAAATTTTATGTCGTGTGATTAATGTTGAGCTCAAGGTATTGATTTCTTCTCATCAATTAGGGTTCAATTTTTGTGGGGTTTTCTACTTGTGGTTGTTGAGGATCCAATCAATGTTATAGCTGTTGAATTTTGACGAGGTTTCATTTCTCTTCAGGCTGAACCAGATACTGATGAGGTGTTTGCACAAGTGACTTTGCTTCCAGAAGACAATGTATGGCTACTTTCTTCTTCGGTTTTGTGAATTTATTAAAGTTAAGAATATATTGAATTTTGATGGTTGCAATGTTTTTTCTGCCAGCAAGATGAGAACGCTGTGGAAAAGGAACCGTCGCCCCCTCCACATCCACGACCTCATGTCCATTCCTTTTGTAAAACTCTGACTGCCTCTGATACTAGTACCCATGGTGGATTCTCAGTTTTAAGGCGTCATGCTGATGAATGCTTACCGCCATTGGTGCGCCTCTTGTGCCCTATGCCTTGCCTTGTTCCAGTTTGCATTTGTATTTTGTGTGTCCTGTAATATTGGTTATCTTACCTTTTGTAGGATATGTGCCGGCAACCCCCGACACAAGAGTTGGTGGCTAAGGATTTGCATGGAATTGAGTGGAAATTTCGACACATTTTTCGCGGTAAGATTGCTGTTTTGATTTTTGTTGATTGTTACAACTGCTCCTTAGCAACCCCTTAAATATTTATCAGCAAGTAGATTAAGAAGTGGTCAGTTTTGAAATTTCTAGTGAAGTTTTTGATAGGGAATAAGATGTTGCAGTATTGTTATTTCTGTTATATTCAATGAGGTTGGAATGGTATTGTTTGTTGAACCTATCTTCGATATTTAATGTATCATGGACCCCAGAGTAAAACTAATGTGTTATTCCTGCAATTAAACTCTTAGGCTTAGTGGAGTCTTAAGGATTGCAAAATCTCAACTATCCTTTTGCCGATACGGTTTGTGTATTTACTTTAAGTAGGGAATAAAACAAGAGAGGCATATTTGGTGGACTGGAGTATGGTTGCAGGATCCATGTGTTACTCTAAGCTTTCTAATGTTTCACTTATCCGTTCTCCGCATTCATGATTTCACATTCTTCTTATTATATGGCTGTATGCTTTTGATGTCAAGGTAGTTTTAGGGATCAGATGTACTTGAAACATGCTTACCTCTTTTGGGAATCCCTGTAGTCTTGCTTGATAGATTTAAATGCCAGTATCTCTTTTATTTTATTTATTAGTGTGACGACATATCTTGGTGGTTTTATAGAACGAATATTGCATATTATTGTATTGTGCTTGAAATACGTGTTAACAAACATGATAGTTCAAACTCTAATGAAATCCGATGATTCTTGCCCCCTGTTGTGTGCATCTTCAAATGACATAATCAGATGTTCTCTTTGCTTTCTGACAAGTGTGTTATTTGCATAACTAGATAATGGATTTAGCTGCTCATACAAGTCTATTCTTTAGGAGCAGTAAAGTATTGGTTTCCCATATTTGTCTGATGTTCGTAATTTTGAACTTCCAGGTCAACCAAGGAGACACCTTCTTCAAAGTGGTTGGAGTGTCTTTGTGAGTTCTAAAAGGCTTGTTGCAGGGGATGCTTTTATTTTTCTAAGGTTTGTTATTATTCGGGTTAATTCAAATTTCATTGTTTAGAGTTGATCTTCATGCCTAATCATTATTCTATGATTTCCAGAGGTGAAAATGGGGAGCTTCGTGTCGGGGTTAGACGTGCTTTGAGGCAGCAGAGCAATGTTCCATCTTCTGTCATATCCAGTCACAGCATGCACCTCGGTGTACTCGCAACAGCCTGGCACGCTGTTTCCACAGGAACCATGTTCACTGTGTATTACAAACCTAGGTATGCATCACATCTGAGTACTTTTTTGGATTGATGTAACCAGATTTAATATTTGAATGGACGATGGTATCAATCTAAATCTAGTAGATATGTGAGGTCATGTCTGTCACATTATAGAGGTGAATTGATGTAGATTGGTAACTTTATATATTGAAAAAAGAAAGCTTGATGCAAGTTTATGCCCTGAATAATCTCCTTAAGCTCCTCATAATCTGCGTTACATTTACAGAACAAGCCCTGCTGAGTTCATTGTTCCTTATGATCAATACATGGAGTCCGTAAAGAATACATACTCAATAGGGATGAGGTTTAAGATGAGATTTGAAGGTGAAGAAGCTCCAGAACAGAGGTAAAATTTTGTCACCGGTTATGTAATCTGATATACTATTGCGTGACATTGGCATACGTGGGCCAGTAAACATCTTATTACTGACATGGTTGTTCTGTGAGTGTTACAGATTCACAGGAACAATAGTTGGCATGGGAGATGCTGATTCCAATAGGTGGCATGACTCGAAATGGAGATGTCTAAAGGTAAGGCAATTTGCTTTTGCCACGTCGCTTTGTAAAAATTATTTGAACTACGTAAGTGATACAGCTTTCTTTTACATTTCTTACAGGTGCGATGGGATGAAACATCTTCTGTTCCTCGTCCTGAGAGAGTTTCTCCATGGAAAATAGAACCTGCTATGGCTCCTGCACTGAATACTCTTCCAATTTCCCGACCCAAGAGGCCCCGAGCAGTGGCTGCATCCCCTGATTCCTCTGTTCTCACAAAAGAAGGTAGAGGATTACTCATTGCTGTTCGTCCAAAAATGCCCTCCATTTATCATAATTTGGTAATGCATCTGACACCCCCAAAATTGTTTCCATTATGTAGGTTCGTCCAAAATTACCATAGACAGCGCATCAGTAAATGGGTTTTCGAGGGTCTTGCAAGGTCAAGAAACCTCGACCTTGAAAAACTCCCTTTCCGAGAATAATGAGTCAGAGTCTGTTCAAAGGCCTGTTACATGGCCTCCATCACAGGATGATGGGAAAATTGATATGGTATGTGGTCAAAACAGATATGGAACAGAAAATTGGGCACCTATGGTGAGGCATGAACCAACCTATACAGATCTGCTATCTGGGTTTCGATCCTCTAATGACTCCCCACATGCCTTGGCAACATCGTTTTCTGAAAGAAACATAGAAGATACTAATCCTTTGAAGAAGCAGTGGCAAGACTCAGAAGGCAAATTAGTTGCGCTCCCATGGTCTATGATGCCCCCAAGTCAATCTATGAACACATTGGACTCTGATATGAAGATTCACTCACAAGCAAATGAGATATCTTATCCAAAGGCAGGAACCAAGTACAATGCGTTTAGTGGCTATCCTGTTCTACAAAATATAAGGGTTGAGCAGCACGAAGGAAACTGGATGATGCCTTTGCTCTCATCACCCCACTCGGAGACTCTTCATCATCCTAGAGGGATAAGACCACAACCTTCTTATTTTCAACAACATGAGGTTTCAAAATCCAAAACTAATGGAAACTGCAAGCTCTTTGGAATCCCCCTCAACGTTAACCCTGTGGTACCAGAACCAGCAGCACCACATGGAAATGTTCCGTATGAGCCAGAAAACCATATCACTTCTGCTTTGCCTCCCCAAAAGGCGCTGGATTCTGACCACCAATCAGAGCAATCAAAGGCCTCAAAGTCAACAGATACAGCTGTTTTGGGCAATGAGCAAGAGAAATCTACTCCAGGATGTCAACAACAACGTAGAGATGTTAAGAGCAAGCTTCAGGGTGGTTCAACAAGAAGTTGCACGAAGGTTAGTACCAACGTTTGGTCATTTTATAAACTTGTATGGGTGTTTAGAATTGCTGCCAACTCTTACCTATCTGCTGATTTCAGGTTCACAAGCAGGGGATTGCATTGGGGAGGTCTGTGGACCTTACAAAGTTTAGTGGATATGATGAACTGCTTACTGAACTAGACCAGATGTTTGATTTTGATGGTGAATTAATGGCTCACAGTAAAATCTGGCAAGTTGTTTATACTGATAATGAAGGTGATATGATGCTTGTGGGAGATGACCCTTGGCAGTAAGTATTCAAATAATTTTTGATTAGTGTTACTAGTGTTTGCATTTGGTAGCTATTGACTCTCTTCTTAGATGATACTTGTTTCACGAATATATTCAATGTTTAACATTGTTCGGTCGTCTATAGGGAATTTTGTAGCATGGTCCGCAAGATCTTCATTTACACAAGGGAAGAAGTCCAGAAGATGACCCCTGGGGCTTTGAACGCTCGGGCTGAAGACAATCCAACGAATGCGGAGGAAAGAACGGGTGAACAAGAAACTAGTTGTGCAGCAGCAGCTAGTCCCGAGAATTGTTAGGCTTATCTCACATGGTTAGTAAGTCCAGATTCTATACAGCTAATCAGAAAACAAAAAGCTGGGATTATTTCAGCTATCCTTCTGTTTTATAAACAAGTATCATTATTTTTTATTTATTGATTGAAAAGCATCTTTATTTCAGCTGTGACTTTGTTTTCTCGCTGACCAGGTATTCTGAAGAAGGCACTGGCAAGTAGAGCATAAATTTGGTACTTGAACTCTGCTACATATTCGAAGATGTTCATATGCTTCTTCTCTATAGAATGTTTCAGTAGGAAAGTAACTGGGGGTGTTTGGTATTATCAGTTTTGGGTTATTGTGATTTTTTTCACAATATTTCTTATGGTGGTTTTTAAATTTTTGTCGTATATATAATGTAGGCAAATGCACTTTGCAATAGGTAAGATCTGTCTTAGGTCAGTCAATTATGTACAGGGTTCTCACTTCCTCTTCTTTTTTTGCTTTTGTTTATTGTACCCAGTCATGAAAAATGATACCTCATATTAATATGAACCTGTTGCTGGTTTCGGCTTTCTTTTTCCTTTCTGTCCTTTTTGTATAGTTATTGAGTGTTTATTTCTTTATGAAAGAAAAAGAATAGAAGAGGTTTCTGGTTTAAAAGAGCAATTATGGTGTGATGAATGGACAAGAATCAGATGCTATACGATTATTTCTCCCTTTGTGTCCCTTAGTGCCTGATTTTGAGTTGTTGAGCACAGTAAAAACATTTCCTTACAGTTTCACATTTATAATTTTATATGGTAGCTTAGTTTTGCTCTCCAAATTTTCCTTGTAGTTAGATAGTATTGTAGTTGTTTTTTTCTTATGTTACAGTACCTAAAAGATTCCATTTGTTCTTTTAGAAAATGTGATGATAACTTCCACATGTTAAGTGGAAGAGTTTGAGTTTTGATACTATCTTGTTTGTACGACACAAGAATGAGGTATTGAATGCCATTTAAAAATGTTATCTTTAAGTCTTTGGTAAGGACACAAGCATGGGTTGAGTATTATACTTGTGTCGAGCAATGACAAGACATATGGCCTGCATGTAAGCGGTTTGTGAACCCACACGTATTGATAAAATGGACTCTTTAACTAAGTATAGAAATGTTAATTAGGTAAGCAGAGCGTAGTGGTCTGTAGAATACAGATGGACCTGTAACTAAAGCTTAGATTGCTACACCTAGAATGGGGATTTAAAACTATTTCTGCTGTTGTTTCGGTGGAGTTTTTTCTATTCTGAAATGCACACCAGAGGATAACTCCTACAGTCTGAATGTATGATATGGTTATGAGTTATTTTACCATCACCTTAATCAGAGATGAAGGTCAGTTGGATCCTAATTCTTGTACACATGAAAAAGAGAAAAACCCAAAGTGGATACTAAACCCAAATTTAGTTCCAAGGTGTTAAAAAAGCCAGCCAACAAACCATCCAATCACCATCAAAAAGATAAGATTTGGTGAAGTTTTGATGCAAAGTAATTGCTTCCCAAGATGAGCACAATAAGCTTGTTTGACTTGTGGTGGTAATTGAAACTTTGAAAGACCACTTTGAAGTTATCAGCCTATCATAGATAGACATTAGAGCTAGAGACTACTTCAATCTAAAATGGTCAACATCGGCGGTATTCCAAACATTTGGGGTTTCTTACTGAGCACTTATACGTTGGCCATGTTTTAGACTTGTAGTGCCCACTACTATGTGTGGATTTCCTTGGTAACAGACTAACAGCTACCGTATTGTCCAATATGAAACGAAAATACAGAAGACTTGAATGAAAGTTGAAATGTATTCAACAAACAAGAGAGTAGATATATCATATATATACTTTTAGAAGACCTTATTTGGCGTTGTTTTATTGTTTAGAGTTTCCAGAGACCAGCACATGCATGTTCTTGAGAAAAAGTGAGTGCTGAAAACAAAGTTTCGGACTGTTTCTAAAAGATTTGATACTTATCTTCAAGATGTCAATTGTCATGCATGTATGGTATGGGTGCTGAAAACAACAATCCTAAGAACTCAAGAAGAATTTGCATGTGGTGTGTAGTGTGTACGCATACAAAGGAAGAGCATCCAAGGCCAAGGGTGGTTTTTTGCATGGAAATGGTTTTGGGACCTCATTAAGGGTCCATAAATCAATGGCCCATCTAAAGCCCGATTTATAAAAAAAGTCCTCTTTAAGCATTCGTCGGCTAAGAAAATACCTAATTAGCTTAAAAATTATAAAATCGACCCTGTTTCTATTTTATGTTAAATTTTGATTCCAATTTTACCCTTTATTCTTCTTTCTTCTTCTTCCTACCATTATCTCTGTTATATGGTTCCAAATAAACAAACTCTCACACCTTCGCAGTGTTACTTTGTGTTGACAACAAGAAGAAGAAGTCCAAGAAGAATATCAGAATATGTAAAATCTACTTCATGGTGTTAAATCAAGTTCACCATCAAAATATGTAAAATCTGTTATATGGTTCCAAATAAACCCCAAATTCTTCATAAACTCCATCATTTGTTTCTCTGATTCAACCATTTGTCTTTGCTTCACTTCTTCAACTTTCTCATAAATTTTCCCAAATTTCGTTATAGCTTGTGTTAATTCCTTAACACCATCAACATCCTCATCTTTCCTTCTATTCTCTTCCTCTCTTGATCTCGATGATTCAGAAAGTGATGAAGCAGCTGCAGCCGCCGTAACAACAGAATAATTCTTTCTAAAACAAGAATCATCAATTCCAATTGTTATAGGACTAGGAGCAGGTCTTTTCGATCTAGGCACAACATTAGCATGTGGTAATGATGAAAAAGGTGGTGTTCTTTGATGATAAGGTAAAGTTAAAGCTAAAGGAGGTGAATTTGAAGACGACGACATCAATTGCAATGACGGTGGTGGTGGTGGTAGTCGTGGTGCAGGTTAAGCAAGATGTTGTTGTTGTCGATGATGATGATGTTGTTGTTTCTTGTTAGAACCATTAGGACCAATTAACATATCACGACGAGAATAAAAAGACCATTTATTTATAAAAGTACTAGAAGAAGCTAAAATCTTAGCTTTTTCAACTTTATATTTCTTCTTTAAAGTATCAATTCGATTCTTACATTGAACATCAGTTCTTCTAGCTTTTTTTTAATAGAAGAACCATTTTGATCATTAACAGCATCAACAACTTCTTGCCAATGTTTTTTTGCAGTGGATTCGATAAAAAACCATAGTACGAACTAAGAATGTAAAGAGATTGGACATAAACCTTCTGCACGTAATGCATTGATCTCTACGAAAGTATCCATTGAGCTCTTTGCATTCCAGACCCTAATTCAAATATGCATTAATCTCCTTGCAAACAATAAAATGAGCTCTAAGAAAGTATGCACCCTCTTTGCATTCCAGACCCAATTCAAATATGCACTCTAGACCCAATTCAAATATGCACTGATCTCTTTGGAAGCAAGGCATTGAGCTATGTGCAAGTATACATTGAGCTCTTTGCATTCCATACCCAATGAAAAAGGTTTAATGCAAAAAATATCACCAGTGTCAAAACTTCTCTAATAGAAACAACATCAAATAAAACATCTCAAGTTTTAAGAACAAGATTTGAATACGACTAACTTAAATTTGAATTATTATTACCTTACAAGCAAAAAAAATATATAAATGGTAAGGTTCTTGAAGAACTCTATCAGGTATGATGAAAGACACCAGAGGTGTTGATAGGGTGCGTTTAAGGTCTCTGGTTCAGAAAAATCACTTTTGCTTTGTTAGTAGTGTAGGACTGTAAAAGCAAGAACATGAAACCAGACTTTTCAAAATCAAATCAAACATCACGTTCTTAAAATAAACAATTCAAATTGAATTAAATTAAGAGTCTAAATCAAATTTTGATAACAACCTAGATTTATAAATTGCAATTTCAGCAATACTCAAACTTGAATCAGTTTAAAAGAATCTTGATTGGATTACATGAATACAGTGTTGGAATTTCCACTTATAAAAGCCCAATCCATAATGTGGTCCATGTATATTTAATATTGGTTTAATATAGAAATAAGCTAATTAGTAATAGGTTATGTGGAAGTCATATCTACATAGATCTTAACTATGATGGAAGGTCTAGATCTAATGGGTTTAGGTTTTGTAGATTTAAGTCCTCTCTCCACCTCTATAAATAGGTGTATGATCTCCATCCTTATACACTTACTATTACAACACATATTAAGGTTTTAGAGGCAAGGAGAGAGAAACCTAGATCTTGTGCAACTTCTCAAATCATCAATAGCTATGGACAAAGGTATGTGTAGTGATTAATTATATGATTCATGATCCTTATTGTTTATCAATAATATTAATTATGCTTATATGTGGTATCAAAGCCAATATGAATCATGTTTTTAATTCTATAATTACTGCAAAATAAATTCTGTATTATAGTTCCGCATCAAGAAACAGTTTTTATTTTTTTACGGTTCAATCATGTTCCTGCACAATTTATTTTGTTACGTTAAAGTGTGTATGATCAAGGGCCTTTGGGTTTTCTATCTGGTTATTGGCAATAGTATTTTTTTTTTTTTTTTTTTTGACTTTAACATCAATTCATTAAAACCGTAACATATGACTGCTATTTTGTCTCTAACATCAATTCATATACTGTATGTATGCATGCAAAAGAATCATCTCTCACTAGTTATTATTAATTGTTGATGGGATGTAATTGTCACATAGCATCTTGAAAGTGTGAAACACGTTTTTCGTCTTGAATGCTCTGCACTTGTAGGCAGTAACAATTACCTTTACATTAATTGATGCATGACATATATTTACATGCATGCATGATTCCAAGGGATAAAAAAGGACCCCTTTGACCATGTCCACAGTTCACATGCATGCTGATTCTTATTAATTAAAACAAACTTTTAAGATCAGACCATAAAATTTCGTCTTCTTTTAACTGTTATTTGGTTCGGTTATTATGATTTTGGTGTGTATTACACAAGCATGTGGACCTAAGTTTTTACCCCTTATGTATTTGTATGATTGGTATGGATATTATCCTTGCATAGATTGTATCATCATCTGCCAACACATCACAGTATATGTTTTTAAGAATTTATGTGAACTGCTTAGCCCCATAACTTTTGTATTATTGTGGGTATTACGAATTCATAGATTCTGTGTTGTTAGTAACTGCATATTTCTTTGATAGATATATATTACGGTTTATTTATTTATTTATTTATTTATTTTTTTTTTTTTTCTGTTTAATATTCATGATAAATTTTTATTGGTATATCACCACAGTGAATCCATGTATGTGTATGAATATTGAATATTAATTTTCTTAAACATTCATATTACGTTGGTATCACCACAGTGAATCAAATTATTTTGAATGTTAGACTAAGTATCTCATCGGCTTTTATTATTCACTTGCATTATTGACTTACCCACAGGTAGATCAAGCATATGTTAGATTGGATAATATTATGGGGTTGCTCATATTTATGATTAAATAAGTGTAGGATATCCACAGATGCCATGCTAAGTTTGATTATATAATATGACACCCAAGTATGTACTTTATCAAATCTTAGTCATATTAGTTTAATTATGTGTTAATTAATGTAGTGAGTATGTTTTACTTTTATTGCAGTTTCCCTCCCCATTAGTCTTAATTCGCATGCTTCGTCTGTTCCTATCCTGAATGGAACTAACTTTTCGGACTGGAATGAACAAGTTCAATTTAACTTGGGAGTTCTAGATCTAGATTTGTGTTTCCCCTCTGATGAACCCGCTGCTATTACTGATGAAAGCAGTGAGGCTGAGGTAAACATGCATTATTCATGGACTAGATCAAACAGACTAAGCTTAATGTTTATGCGAATGACTGTTGCAAACAACATTAAGTCATCTCTCCCTGAGACCACCTCAGCTAAGGAGTATTTGAATAACATTAAAGAACGTTTCCGCACTGCTGACAAATCACTGGCTGGAAAATTAATGGCAGAACTGACTACCATGCGTTTTGATGGTACTCGGACTATGCATGACCATGTTCTTGAGATGACTAATCTGGCTGCAAAATTGAAGAAATTAGGCATGATTGTGGATGATTCGTTTCTTGTCCAATTTGTCCTAAATTCTTTGCCTCCTCAGTATGGGCCTTTTCAGATTCACTATAACACTATTAAGGATAAGTGGAATGTGAATGAATTGTCCAACATGTTGGTTCAAGAAGAGGCACGTCTTAAGCAGCAGAATACTCATGTCGCTCAAGCTAATCTCATGGTTCAAGGAGCTGGAAAGAACTATTCGAAAAAGAACGCTGGGAAAGGCATGAAGCGTGGCCCACCCAAGCATAATGAATCTGATAAATCTACACCAAAGAAAGGAAAAAGTGATTTGAAGTGTCATTTCTGTAAAAAGACTGGGCACTTTCAGAAAGATTGCTTGAAACGTAAAGCTTGGTTCGAAAAGAAGGGTAAGCCTTGTGCTTTTGTATGTTTTGAATCAAACTTGATTGAAGTTCCTTCTAACACTTGGTGGATTGATTCGGGTGCTAATGTTCATGTTTCAAACTCGATGCAGGGATTCCTTACAACCCGGACCATAAGTCCAAATGAGGCATTTCTCTACATGGGAAATCGAGTTAAAGCCCAAGTTGAAGCCATCGGAACTTTTCGTTTAGTTTTAGATACTGGTCATATTTTAGACTTACAACAAACTCTCTATGTTCCTTCTGTTTCTCGTAATTTATGTTCTATGTCCAAACTAGATCTTGATGGCTATTCTTTTAAAATAGAAAGTGGTTGTTTAAATTTGTTTAAAAATTCATCCCTTGTTGGTTCTGGAATTTTGATCAATGGTTTATATCGAGTTAATCTCGAACATACTTTTTCTGAATCACTTCTTACCTTGCATCCTAATGTTGGAACTAAACGAAGTTCAATGAATGAAAATTCATCCTTCTTATGGCATAAAAGATTGGGTCATATATCCAAAGAAAGAGTACGTAGATTAGTAAAAGAAGGGGTTCTCCCGAACCTTGATTTTACTGATTTTGGTGTGTGTGTGGATTGCATTAAGGGCAAGCAAACCAAACACACAAAGAAAGGAGCCACAAGAAGTACACAGCTTCTTGAAATAATACATACAGACATATGTGGACCTTTTGATGTTCCATCTTTTGGTGGAGAAAAGTATTTTATTACCTTTATCGATGATTTTTCTCGTTATTGTTACATCTATCTATTGCATGATAAATCTCAATCTGTAAATGCTGTTGAAATTTACATAACTGAAATTGAGAGGCAGTTAGATAGAAAAGTGAAAATTATACGATCTGATAGAGGTGGTGAATTTTATGGAAGGTATGATGAAACGGGACAACATCCCGGTCCTTTTGCCAAACTTCTAGAACGGTTAGGAATTTGTGCCCAATACACAATGCCTGGTTCTCCATGGCAGAATGGTGTAGCTGAAAGGCGCAATCGAACACTTATGGATATGGTTCGAAGTATGATGAGTAATTCTAACTTACCCATATCGTTATGGATGTATGCTCTACGCACTGCAGTGTATATTTTGAATCGGGTTCCAAGTAAGGCAGTTCCAAAGACACCTTTTGAACTGTGGAAAGGGTGGAAACCTAGTTTAAAACATTTACACATTTGGGGCTGTCAAGCCGAAGCTAGAATATACAATCCTCAAGAAAGGAAATTGGATCCGAAAACAATTAGTGGTTACTTTATCGGTTATCCAGAAAAGTCCAAAGGGTATAGATTTTACTGTCCTAACCATACCACTAGAATAGTTGAAACTGGAAATGCAAGATTCATTGAGAATGGCGAATTAAGTGGGAGTGATCAAATCAATGAAGTAATCATTAAAGAAATTAGGGTACCAATTACGTTACCCCGACTTCATAATGATATTAATGTTACTTCGGTTGTTCCTCATGTTGTAGTACCGTTAAACAACAATGAACAACAAGTAGTTGATCATCAACCAAATAATGAGGTTGTCGCTATTGAACCGATTGCAAATACACCACAAGAAGTAACATTAAGAAGATCTCAAAGATCACGAAAACCAGCTATTTCGGATGATTATTTGGTGTATTTGATAGATTCTGAAATTAAGGATCCAGTTACGTATTCACAAGCCATTACTTGTAGTAATTCTGATAAATGGATCAATGCCATGAATGAAGAGATAAAGTGTATGGACTTTAATGAAGTCTGGGATTTAGTTGAATTGCCTGAAGGACACAAGGTAGTCGGGAGCAAATGGCTTTACAAAACCAAACGCGACTCGAAAGGCAATATCGAACGACATAAAGCTAGACTTGTAGCCCAAGGCTTTACTCAGGAAGAGGGTGTTGACTACAATGAAACCTTCTCACCTGTGTCCAGGAAGGATTCCCTTAGAATTATTATGGCATTGGTAGCTCATTTTGACTTGGAGCTGCATCAAATGGATGTGAAAACGGCATTTCTGAATGGAAGTTTGGATGAAGAAGTCTATATGGCTCAGCCAAAGGGCTACACAAAAGAAGGACAAGAATACATGGTCTGTTTGTTAAAGAAGTCAATATACGGACTTAGACAATCTTCCCGGCAATGGTACCTAAAGTTTCATGGTATTATTACTTCCTTTGGGTTTACTGAAAACACTGTTGATCAGTGTATATACCTGAAGGTCAGTGGGAGTAAGTTTATTTTCCTGGTTCTGTATGTTGATGATATATTACTTGCCAGCAGTGACTTTGGTTTATTACATGACACAAAAGAATTTCTTTCCAAACACTTTGAGATGAAGGATATGGGGGAGGCATCCTACGTGATAGGAATAGAAATATTTCGGGATAGATCGCGTGGATTGTTGGGATTGTCTCAGAAAGCTTACATCAATAAAGTTTTGGATAGATTTAATATGTTAAAGTGCAATTCAGATGTTGTTCCAATTCAGAAGGGGGATCGTTTCGAATTAAGTCAATGTCCTAAAAATGAATTGGAACGAGAACAAATGAAAGAAAGACCTTATGCTTCTATGGTAGGGAGTATGATGTATGCACAAGTTTGCACCAGACCAGACATTAGTTTTCCTCTCGGAGTATTAGGTAGATATCAAAGCAATCCAGGACCTGCTCATTGGGCAGCTGCTAAGAAAGTGCTAAGGTATCTACAAGGGACCAAAGATCACATGCTCACATTTAGAAGAACTGATCATCTCGAGGTGATTGGTTACACAGATTCGGATTACAATGGATGTGTGGACAGTAGGAAAAACACTTTTGGCTATGTGTTTATGCTCTCTGGGGGAGCCATTTCTTGGAAGAGTGGTAAAGAGAGCATCATTGCTGGGTCCTCTATGGAAGCCGAATTTGTAGCTTGCTTTGAAGCTAAAAATCAAGCATTATGGCTGAGAAATTTTATTTCAGGACTTAGAGTTATTGATTCTATATCTAGGCCGCTGAAAATTCATTGTGATAATGCCTCAGCTGTATTCTTCTCTAAGCATGATAGGTATTCTAAAGCTAATAAGCACATGGATATGAAATACTTGTCAGTTAAAGAAGAAGTTCGGAACAAGCGAGTGTCAATTGAACACATTAGTACAAATGTTAACATAGCAGATCCACTAACTAAAGGTTTGAAACCAAACATATTTTTGCAACATGTTGACAAGATGGGTATTGAGTGTAACCCGTAACTGATAATTTGTGGATTGTTTAGTGCTTATTTTTGACATTATTTTGAGCTCATTATTATTAATTAAGTTTTGAACACTTTTCTGTTCTCCATTGTTTATGTACATGTATGTGAATGGATGATTGTTGACAGAAATAGTCTAATAAAGACATTATTGGACATTATTGGACCATTATTGATACTTCTGCTTATAGACCTAGTTAATTAAATTGTTAATATCGTAGTACATGGAAGGAACCATGTCATATATGCGATGTGGAAACCGCCATGACTCATGTTAATGGTTTGATTGATGATGGTATTATGATAACCATTTCGAAAACTAATTTAGCTCTTATTGCGCGCCTTATGTATTCTACATTAAACCGTATATGAGAGTTTATTATGGACCAAGTGGGAGACTGTTGGAATTTCCACTTATAAAAGCCCAACCCATAATGTGGTCCATGTATATTTAATATTGGTTTAATATAGAAATAAGCTAATTAGTAATAGGTTATGTGGAAGTCATATCTACATAGATCTTAACTATGATGGAAGGTCTAGATCTAATGGGTTTAGGTTTTGTAGATTTAGGTCCTCTCTCCACCTCTATAAATAGGTGTATGATCTCCATCCTTATACACTTACTATTACAACACATATTAAGGTTTTAGAGGCAAGGAGAGAGAAACCTAGATCTTGTGCAACTTCTCAAATCATCAATAGCTATGGACAAAGGTATGTGTAGTGATTAATTATATGATTCATGATCCTTATTGTTTATCAATAATATTAATTATGCTTATATACAGTGCACATAGATTCACCATTATACCATAAAATTAAGAGAGCTTAGTTAAACTTTATAATTTTGTGTTGGCGAGGTATGGAATAACCTTTTTTACATTGTGATTATTATGTCGTTGCCAATGTATGCATTGCAAAGATCTCTATGCATCCATTGCATTGATCTTTATGCAAACCAACACAATATATACTGACGAGGCAAAAATGTAAATAATTCTGTGGAAACAATGTATTAATGTCTATGCATACAATGCCTTGATCTATATACAACTATGCATTGGATTGTTTGCATTCCACAACAATTATTTAGAAGTTGTTAGTTACTACTGACAAGTGGAACCCAATGCCTAGATTTCTATAAAAAGATCTAGTAGCAGGCTAGCAACAACAACAATTGATGATTTAATTAGAGAAGATGAAGAAGTCCCAATTACTATTGTCTCTAAAAGTGAAAATTCAATTGTAGAGGCTGATGATTGTTAGAGGGTATATAATATATATTCTAAAATCGATATACGAAAACCATATTGGTTCCTTGTTCAGAGAGAATTTGCATTGTGGCTCATTTATTTAACAACTCATTTTGTTTCTTGAAAAATAAGATCTTATCAATATATCATAGGTCATCTATCTATTTAATAACAACAGTCATTTTGTTGAAACATGTTTATTGGCTGCTCTTTATGGCCAGTGTAGAGGTCGTTTTTCTATCCACAATTGTTGTTGAGATTTAGAAAAGAGAAGAATATATATTTGAAATGGAAACCAGTAGAAGGAAAAACATAAGTAATAGTGAAAAAAGTTGCAGCAGTAGAACGAAATGATGATGCGATATTGTGGACGAAGAATTCAAAGAAATTTTTCTTCCTTTGATATTGGGTTTTTCTGTTCAATTAATGAGAGATAATTGAAAGAGGAGATATACAGAAGACGAGATATAAAAAGAAAGGATAATTTCGTCCAATAGAGCCGTAATTAACGTCAGGACCTATTTTACCATTTCTTAACCGGATCATTCTTATATTTCGGATGCTTATGGGGTCCATTTTTTTATTCCCTTGGTTTTTTTGGCTTATGAAACACAGTTTAAATGACACAGTAAAATGTAAATATACACTTGGTCACTTGCCCTTTTTAAGTTTTTTTTTCTTGATTACCAAGTTATATAAACCTGTATGGTAACCAATGTCCAAAGATCATCTATTTTGCTGGTTGTTATGTTTTTGGTGAATTCCCTAGTCACTTGGCCTTCATTTTTGTCTTGATTATGAAGTTATAGGTATCCTGTGTCATAGTCTCATAGAGCCTTCCTAATAGGAGGTATGTCTTGGAGGTGGGATGGAAAAATAATAATTTCCAAACGCAAAGTTGGTTCTGCAGACTCCAAGCCAAGGCCATTCTGTGGATACAATCATGTTAATCCTCCCAGAAGATCATCCTCAGAAACAATTTGCTCACTTGAAAAGTTTCAAGGAGCTGCCATTCATAGTGTTGCACTCATAAAAGGATAAGAGGATTAGATACTACATTCTTATCAATCTGATGCATACATGTCACATCAGTACCAACCAATACATCAGATGACATGCTAATATGCTATATAACACCAACATGAAGCACATTCAAAACCATTTGGTTCTTCTGCATGACATCTATTTGATCACCTTGCTGATGTTGATCTGATGATGAATTATAACTCTAAAATGATGAGATCTTATTTTAAACAAATAATTCTGAACAATGTACTTCTTTTGCTTCTATGCTTAAAGGAAAACTAACTAACATACTCTCGCTAAACTTGTTAAGAGATTTCTCCCGACTTTGCTGGAAGCATCCGTTTCTATAGAAATGAAAAGAAGACTGCGTCAAAGGACTAAGAGAAACAGCTACAGTTAGTACTTCGGGGAGACACTTTGAGGAGACTTCTCTGCAACTCTTTGTAGGGTGAAGAGGGCTACATCATACCATGGAAGCCAGCTGAATCCATGAGAATTGCTTTAATGTCCTCTGGCGGGACGTCCACACCTTCTTTGCATTGCTATTAAGAATAAAAAGAAAACAGTTAGCTGGTCATCTTTGAGTCAGAGTAGTAGATCTACAATGTCAAATTCAACAGAAGAACACAATTGTTAACAAGACAAGACTTGGTTGACACTGTTTCTTTTGCTGTCCAATGATTACTGCAAAGCTTTCACCAAAAGAGAACAGCACGCAAATATGTCATGAGGTTATTTTACGAGGAAACCCTAGGCAGAAAATTATAGTAACCATTTAGAAAACAGTAACCCCCCCCATCCCTCACATCTTGAAGATAAGGTGAGAAGAAGTGGAGTAAATTGCCTCAAACAATCCTTAGGAACAGTCACAATGATTGACTGAACTCACAAGACATTTGTACACAATTCCTACAATGTGCGGACACTTTGTAATAAGCCTGTTACAAAAATAACTTATCGAGGTCTTTGCTATTACTACAGAAATTAGTCAACCTGGATAGGATATGCATTTGTGACTGATGCAAACTAAAGTTATACCGTTTTAGCAAACTAGAATACAAAGAAGGTGGGATTACCTCAGCTCTGAAAACATCCAAAGCAAATCCATTGAAACAGCTAATGACAGCCTGCTGAATATCTAGCCCAATACCATCGAGAGCCTTCATTGCAGAGAGCAAAAGACCTGGTCTACGGGCACAAAACATATGAATATTGACAGCTCTTCCTTCTCTTACCCTGACTTCAACCTACAAATGTAAAAGTTCAGTAATATGTTACTCCAATTTAGCATCATCGTACATGAAACAAAGAGGATGTCAAAGGTCACAACTAAGTATAAGACTGAACTCTAACTAAAACATCCAACCATAAAAAATGCAAAAATTGAAACCAAGAAGAGGAGTGGAAAACAAAGAGGTATTGTGGTGGACGATTATACCCAAGACACAAATATCTAATTACAAAAGTCTGCGATAAAACATGTTACAAGTTTATAACCCACTGGGAATAAAGTATAGAACCAATGAAATTACATGGCATTAAAAACAAGGGAAAATTAGTGGTGCTAAAAAGAAGGCACATTGAGAAATGCAATCTTCTAAAAAAAAGGTAAGTGTCTCAGCTAATAATAGAGCAATATTTTATCCTATGCTTTACTTCGGTACAAACAAGATAACAACAATATATTGAGTGCGCAAAAGATAACACGAATAGAAGTAGCAAGATTATGGAAGTTTATTACCCTTGCAGGTTGGCTATTTGGACTTGACAGTGAGCTAGGACAGAGTTCCTCCTTGACTCGGCAGGGCAGGGTGGGTGGGGTGGGTGTCAAGGGGTGGAAGCTTGTAGTTGGCGGAAGTGAAGAGCCAGGAGATGTTGATTCTAATTCATTGTGTAGGTCATTGATCCTTTGAAGAAGCTCCTTCAAGTACTCAATTGCATCTCCCAGGATTGAAGCTCTATCCATCTGTCCAAACAACAACATTAAGCATATATCAACATACAAATTTTCTGAAATCACAAGGATCACCTAGACAAACATTATTTATTTTCTCAACAATAAATGACTCAATCAAACATGTAAAGCACCAAATTGGTTGTCAACACACCAAATTGGTTGTCAACAAACAATTCGCAGCGGCTTAGGTCCCAAGTCCCAACCATTGCATGTGGTTTTTTCAAACCAAAATTAGTTAGCCAAGTAGGAGACTCTACATTTCCAGTATATATGCACAAATTTATCCCCTTTAGACCTCATTACTTGTTCCAAAAATTATCGGGATTCCTGAGAGGCATTCAAATTTTCAATTGGGATCAAGTCATGGGTGTCCAACTATTCCATGGAATTCTCGATTCAAAATTCTCATCAGTGGTGGAATAGCTAAGTCATACAATCAGTTCAAATATCAAAGAAATGAAAATTAAACTAACATATCATACGGGATAAAAAAACACTAAACAACAAATCTTACCTTGCTAATCTTTGGTACAACAGACCTAAGCATGTAAAGCCTATCATTGAGCTTCTTTCTCCGGCGTCTCTCAGCCATCAGATTTTTAGCTGGAGGTCCCTTCTTCTTCCCCTTCTGATCACCACCAGTTACAGTGCTGTTTGCATTTGAATTAATCCCACCGTTCTTCTCACTGTCATCCACCTTATTATTATCATCCATACCATCCTCAGAATCATAATTCAATCCAGAAATATCAATGCTTGCATCATCCAGCTCATCTTCATCATTGCTCCTTCTCCTTTTCTGTTGCTCCTTCTCAAATTCTCTCTTCCCTTTGTTATCACCCACCAAACTCATTCCTTTGTCAGAGTTTTGTCGAAGAGCAGCTCTCTTTTGAAAAAGAGTAGGTTGTGCTCCAAGAGGAGGAAAGCTATCAAGAGGTCTTAAGACCTTAGGCCTATTCAGAAACAAAGAATTTGCAGAACTCTCAAAACCCCCAAAACCAATAGGATTGAAACTAGTTCCACTATTATCACTCAACGGTAACAAATGGGTATTAACAAATTGAGAATTTGAAGATAAATCATGACTACCCATATGTTCCTGAGAGTTCAAATCATTGAATTCAGTCAACAACCCATTTCCCCTATTCATTAAAACAGGAGAAGTAGAAGCATGATGATTACCCATAAGAAACCCTGGTTCAAAACCCAAATCAAAACCATTCTCAAAAGGGTTATTGTTATTACAAACAACATTGAGAAGTGAAGATAGACTAGATTTATTAGATGGTAAGAAAGAATGTACTTGTGAAGGGTCAAGAGAAAAAACAGAAGAAGGTGAACAAGATGAAGAAGAATCAAGTTGTTGCAAAAGTAAATTCTCTCCAGAAATGGGGTTTTGCATAGTTTGAAAATCTTGATGGTGAGATGGGTTATGCATAGAGTTGTTATTATTATTAGTAGTAGTAGTAGTAGTACTAGTAGTATTTAAATACCAATCTTCTTCAAGTAAAGATTTGAAAGTAGATAGTGAACTCACTCCACCACCACTATTCATCATATCTTCTTTGTTTTCTAATACTACTCCATTGTTTCTCCATGAAACCCCATCTCCTACTCCTACTTCACCACCTTCTTCTTCTTCTTGCATCCAAAGAACTCCATTATTATTATTCCTTGGAAGCATTTTTTCTGAGAGGTTTGTTTCAAAAGTGTTTTATTTTTAGAAAAAAAAAAAGGGGAAACAAAGCAAACCAGATTGAGAGTAATGAAAAGAAGAAAGAACAAAGAGAGGTTACAGAGAGAGAAGGAAAAGGTGTTCAACTTTTCAGATAAAGAGAGAGAGAGAGAGAGAGAGAGAGAGAGAGAGAAAGAGATAACTTTGAACGTTACTCTGAGAGACTTCTCTCTCTCTCTGTGTGTGTGGCTGTTTTTCTACTGGCTATTTTAATGTAACGACAATGTTTGAAATGACTAAATTAACCTTGGGGTATAAAGTTTGTACTATTGTCGACTGCAACTAAAAGCGGTGACTACAGTACTACATTTTGACTCGTAAGGTTAAGTTGTGCATGTATGCAACTTCACTACCCCCACACTTTTTTTTGTATACATTGTAAAGTGTTATTCGGTGAGGTTGCATGTATGCACCATAAAGAATAAAAATATAATATTAGATAATATTTTTTTTTTTTTTATTGCAAAAAACATCTCTATGGTCGGCCTATAATTTCAACATAGCGCTATAATTCATGGAATCAACTTCTGTCAAAGTATAATAAGTGTTAAAAAATTTAAAATTTTTCTCTTTAGGTTTTTCATGCGTTTCAAATTCGTAAAAAGGAAAGTTTCTGATTAAAACAGCTTTCCAAATTATTGAGGAATCTAATGATTTTGCAAGCAAGGAATCATAATTCTTGAACTAACCCAACTCATGATAACTCAAAACCTGTAACGTTAATAAACAGGTTGAAAACTGTTATCCGTGTAAAGAAAACAAACAATGAAGGATATAATCGACCTAGCTTAATTAATATTTAATTATTCTCCCTCTCGTAAAAATGGTTGTGTTTGTGATTAAATGAGTGAATTGTTTACAAAGTTTGTACTATTGTCGAATGCAAAGTAAATCAGTGGCTACATTAAGTAGGGGTGTTATTCGAGCCCAATGAACCGAGATTTGGTATGTTCAAGCTTGGCTCGAGGCATGCCCAAATTTTATACGAGCTTTTTTTGTGTGTTCAAACTTGACTCATTTAGCCAAACAAACGAGCTCGAGCCGAGCTTTAACTGAACCGATCCTGAGCCAAGCTCAAACTGCTCGGCTCATTTAACACCAGTGCTTGCAAGGTTAAGTTGCGCATGTATGCAACACTTTTTATACATTGTAAGTGTCATGTAGTGAGATGGCATGTATGCAATACGTATAAAGAAGAAAAACGTAACATTGGATAATTTCTTTTCCCATCGCAAAAGTCGTCTCTACATTCGGCCCATAAAATTCATTTGAAACCCCGCTACTAGAGTCATTCAAACAACAAGTGCTAAAATGATTCATAGAATCAGGTTCTGTCAAAATATAACAAGTCTTATAAAATTTAAATTTTTTCTCTTCAGGTGTTTCAGTCGTTTAATTAATATTCGTAAAAGGAAGGTTTCTGGCAAAACACAGCTTTACAAATTATTGAGGAATCTAATGATTTTTCAAAGAATTAATTAGTACCGCACACAGTATAATTTACAGTTAGGGTTCATAATTTGTGAACCCAGCTCATGATAATCTAAAACCTATAACGTCCGTAAGGAGCTTGAAAACTATTATCTACGAAAAAAACATATAGTGAAGGATATAATCGACCTAACTTAATATTTAATTGTTTTTCCTCTATTTATAGTAAAAAATATTGTGTTTGTGATTAAATAAGTGAATTGTTTACATTTTATGGTAGGTATTAATTTGAAAACTAAAGGATTTAGCTAGGATAATAAACTTTGAAAATTTTATGGTAAATATTAATTTTTTATAGAATCAATTTCTGCAAAAGTACAACAAATGTTAAGACTTTTATGGTTTTTTCCTCCTCCTATAGTACTGTTTAAAATTTTAACAGACAGAGATCATTAGTCGTGAACCCTTAACGCTCATGATAATCTAGCAAGAACCTGTAACGTTCGTAAACAGCTTGGAAACGGAAGCCCACAGTACTCACAATGCCAACCCTAACCTCAGATCAAACCCACTTGATATCTTGTGTTAACTATACTCGTGGGGCATTATTAAGTAATTGAAGAAGTGTAATTTAGCGTAAAGGAGGCCACGTCTAGCTAAAAGGATCTTCAATTAATATTCCATCCATATTATTCAAACCACATTTTCCCTCCTATAAACCTAATGAGCTTGTTAAGAAATGAACAACCCTCAGTCGAAAACTAAGGGCATGCTGCATCTCTAGCTAGATAATACTCTAGTGTCCAAACTTTCTCTCAGCTCACATTTAAGAGAGAAATTCTATTTGGATTGGAGGAATCCATTCCAATTGAAATATGCTGATCGAGTTTAATTAGCTATGAGTACAAATTTTCATACCTAGCTATTTGGCTATACATTTCAATGACTGACTCTCCTACATACATAGTGAGTGTGGGTCAGATCTGATCTAACCAGTACTGATAAGCTTGTATATATATGGTCCCTGTAATAGCTAGCTAGTGTGGTCCAGATGATATCTGATTCAGCCCCAAAACATGGATTATATATGCTAACACACATGCATGCGTGTTGGCGGGGTAGACCATATATGCATTCACCATTGTAACTAATAACCCAAAAGTCCAAAACATCT
The DNA here is from genome assembly GCA_023053565.1 of Aquilegia eximia. NCBI lineage: Eukaryota > Viridiplantae > Streptophyta > Magnoliopsida > Ranunculales > Ranunculaceae > Aquilegia > Aquilegia eximia. The sequence goes on from JALIGU010000003.1 coordinate 32,092,989, forward strand.
TGTTGAGGTGTGAGGCAATCTCATCAACTTATCACATAATTAAAGCAAAGAAACGTTATTTAAGATGAGAATAGTGACAAGAGAAGGAGAGTGAAGAGTGATGTTGAAAGGAGTTTGTTTGCATGGCAACCTTTATATTTTGCAGTAGAGAGAAGAGATTTGGAATAAATTTTTGATGTAAGTGAAACCCAAGTATCTCGTGATTCCTTTTCTATACTTAGCTTTCTCTCTCTCTTTCAATCTCTATTTCCACCGCCACCTAAATACACTTGTCTTTCAATCAACTTACCACCACCATGCCACCAACTTTGAACCTTCTACACTACGTAGTACTATTCTTTGATTTGCCCAAGTCCATACGTAATTTAATTTGTAGTTGAAATTACTCCTTTCAGTTTCTATAATAATAAGTACTTTTAATTATTTCAAATTAAAAGTGTTATGGACTTATATTTCTCAAAAACAAGAAGATCCATTATTCAAGAAGACTTCAAGTCTTCAAGTGAATTATATTGTCTGTAAACTGCAGCTTCTGCCATGCATATATGTTAAGTTGTTTTCTTGCATATCATGCATATAACTCATCAACTTTGCAAAAGCCAAAGGCTGTCAAACTTGGGTCCATCATCCATGGGTATTATTTTGTTGGTTTCCTTCTTCTAGGTTGTTCCTGCATGTCGATCGATCTCCATTATATATTATTATCTCTTATATATATTGAACTCCAATTAAGCTTTAAGGGATTTGTCTAATTACAAATAATTTAGTCTATACGAAAAAGAATTACAAAATTAAATAAGAAAAATATTGGTATATACAGCGCGGCTTGAAGTACAATAATGCTACAGAGTACAGACTACAGTCATCTCCAACCTTCCAAATTACATTTAATTTGCGTTTTTAAGGAATTGTATGTACATATTACTGGTCACGAGAATCATCATACAAAAATCTGTTTGATTGGAAAAGTTGCAGAATTATTATTTTAAAAGAAAATATATAAACAGGAAAATGTTTCAAAATGATTAGTAAATAAATAAGTTTGCTAGCTAGAAATGTGCAATGCTATATAGATTTATCAGCTAGCTATGTAAACCTAACCAGGTGATCGATAAGGCCCAAGAGATAGTCGAAAATATATATGCTCTAAATTTGATTATAATACAGCCTATACGGGTGAGGGTCTGTCCAATTAACGTACAGGCCGTTTTCTAAAAATAACGATAAGTTTATCCGATATATGTAAGACATCGACGACATTTATAAGACAATGACCGCAGGCCGGCCAATGTATTGATCAGTACTTGAGGATACTGTAAGACAAATACAATTGTTACTACCACCAACTTGTTGGCTAGCTATACAGATCGGAATACATGTCTTTAATACTTCTCACTAAACTCGTGATGTCAGAGAAAAAAAAAAATTGTACACAAATCTTATGGATACGATACCCCCGGCCATAATAACATAAATACATTAAATGAAAATACATAAATGAAAGATCATCCTGTCTCAAGAATTTGCCCCCACAACCTGACTAGTGACTACCTTACACTGTTTTTATCAACAATTTGTAGAACCTAACAAAGGATCCTAGGCTCTCTCTTTCTTTATGAAAGACGCCATATTAATTACATATCCTTACATATAATTCAATGTAGATGCATGAGACAAATTGTTAATGTGTCATGGCTTTCATTTTTGTTTGTTCGAAGATAACATAAAGTTTCAATTTGAAATGAAATTCAAGCCTAACAAGTCACAAGCCGAGCCCTAGTATGTTCAAGCTTGGCTCATTTTAAACCAGCTACGACTGGATATCATGTCTAAATGAATAACTTTGGAGTTTTTTTGTATTTAACTTAGTTTAAAAATGAACGAGCTCATCGAATCAAGCTAAGAACCCAGCTAAAAACAAGCGAGCCACAGATGGAGGTTGAGCTTCTCGGCTCAAATTGATACTTTTCAGGAGCCTTGCATAGCTGCAAGCTAGCCTGCAAATCCTCATTAGTCATCACACATTCACACTACTGTCTCAGGTCCAGACCAAAAAAAGAAAATTTTACAGAGTCCATCCAAAAGCCCATTTTCTCCTATCTCTTAGCCCATATTCAGCGTATTTATGCGGATCGGGGCCCAATTATCTGTTACAAACTTACAATCTTTTCGGTTTTGTTTTTCGGTTCCTTTTTAATATCGGGTACCAAACCAACCACAAATAACCTAGAAAACAATCCATCATCACTTTGCTCTCAACTCATTCGGCGAAAACTGTGTAATCTCAGGTAAATAAATAAATTCTATAAAACCTCTTCATATTGTTTTCTTAGAAAGTAATTAATACGTTTTAGATTAATTCCTGAAAAACTTATTTTATAACTTTTTTTTTTATAAGAAATCATTAATTTCTTTAAAACTTCTTCAAAGAGTGGAATTTCTTATTTGAAATTTTGTTTTATATTGATTGATGATGAAATATACTACATGTTTATATAATTTTCTGTTTATTTGCTAGAAGGTATATCGATGGTAGATTGTATAATATGAGTAATATGATTGGGGTTTCCAATTCTACTCAAGAAATTATATCCAAAAATAATAATTCTCAAGCAAATAAGAAATTTCAAGTTCAACAACCTCTAAAGAAAAAGAATGCGAAACAAAGAAGGTCTGAGAAGGTGTTTGGGAAGAGGACACGAGTACCGTATCATTCTAGGTCTACTTTTTTTCGATTGAATATAAAATTGGGTCATCAAACTGAGGGAGAAACAATAGCATGGTTGTTGAAGCAGTCAGAGCCTGTAGTAGATGAAGTTCTAGGAAATAAGAATCAAATCTGGAGGAAACCTAAGACTAAATGCGAGCAAACCAACACAACGTTTAATGATTTGGATGGGTTTAATGTTAAGAAATACTTTGAGTTGAATCAGGTGTGGGCATTGTGGCATGATGTAGATGGAATGCCTCGCTCGTATGCTCGAATTCATCAAGTATTTCCTGCTGAATTGAAGGTGGAGGTGGCTTTGCTAGAACCCCAACCCATGACAAATGAGGAAACACAATGGTTAGTTGAAAAAAATTTGCCTGTGGCTTGTGGGGCATTCAAAGAAACCAAACTGACAACCACTACAGAGGTTTCAGCCTTTTCTCATCAAGTTAATTGCCAATGGCCATCAAGGAAAAGGTCTTACTACAAAATTTTCCCCCGAAAGGGTGAGATTTGGGCTGTTTTCAAAGATTGGGACATTAGTTGGACGCTTCATGATTTGATGAGTGATACCCAATATGAGATGGTGGAAGTGGTGTCAGATTTTTGTGAGAAATCCGGAATTTTTGTTATTGGCTTGACCAGATTAGGGGAACATGGAGATGTTTTCGAAAGACAGTTGCATGAAGGACATGTATTGTCTAAGCAATTTTCAAGAAAGGAGATGTTACGGTTCTCTCATCGTGTTCCAGCATCCAAAGTGACAGGAGAGGGTATTCCCACCGGGTCATGGAAGCTCAACTCTGCAGCTTTGCCCCATCAACTCTTATAAACTGTTAGCAGGCAAGTAACTCTATTGCCATCTCTCACTATGCTTGCATAACCTGGCCCATCAGCTCCATTATTCTTTTATTTACATTAATATATTTATGTCTGAATCTTGATTGGTGATCATGTTCTTTTTTCATAAGTCAATAATTTATATATGTCCCTGCTTATATGAGCAATATATTCTTCTCTGTAGCATGCCGATGGTTAGGTTGTTTTGGTTATATTATCGAAGTGTATTTCCATATCAGAGAACGTTTTGTAGTTATATACTTTTATGTTATTCTAATGCTTCACCGGTGATGTTCTTGTTCTCATTGCTTAAAGTTGGTTATGTTTGGTGAATGTGGTCTTATGTATATATGTTCTGATTATCGCCATGGATTAATTTGGTTTGAACTTTCGAATGCTGCATTTCATTCAGCCCCAAAAATTTTATGCTTGATAGATCAAATTCAGTGTGCTTCTTGGTAATTGGTCATGTAAGATTGTCAACTACATGTGACAATCATAAAGCACACACGCATATATGATGTTTTGCATTTCATCTACATGAAAAGCATACTTGAGACCACATTAAGTTCGGAGAAAACCAGTTTCCTTGTTTAACTGAACTCTGGGAGCTTTGCATGGTTAACATATCATTGGTATAAACATATTTTACTATAGTAAAGAATATGAAACTGAGTAATTTTGATTCTCAAACATTTGTAGTTTTCCCTTTTGAGTTGCCTTTGCTGTGACTTCTGTATTATGATGAATAACTGTATCCCTTACCCAGTTACCCATATATATATATTACAATGACCACCACCAACTCTAGCCCAAATTCACTAACAAGTTTCCTGGACAGTTATGTCTGTAATAAGGACTTCTTAAACTCTGAACTGTGACCATGAAGAGCTTTATCAATGCAATGAAGACAAAACTGTATTTATTAACAAAAGATGGTAGTGGAAAACTGAAGTGTAAACTTTGCCTGATTAGAAGTGAATGGTGCGCCTCAACTCAACCTCATTCTCTACATTCTAAGTAGCTTCCAGTCAGAGAAATGGATGACTGACCACCCGACCTGGGTTTTCACTTTTCACAATCGTAGCCGGTCCTGAGGAGATGTACCTAGAGAGCCTAGAAGTAGGGTACGCATATGTCCTAGAGGCTCATATGTGTATGGTTGGTGCGCCTAGGCCTTGGGAAAGTGTTAGCCGAGCCTCGCTCTTGGCTCAGATGCCAATCCTAGACACAAGGCTAGTTATTTAAAATTGTGCGTTTTACTTTTTCCCCCTTTCAATTTTGTCAAATTAGCTATATAATATAAATGAAAAATAAAACCACCTAATTTTCTCTGATGTGTTCGAATTTCATTCACTCATAATGTTATAAAGTGGTCAAAATAATTTGAGTGATTATGACCTATATAAACAAACTAGAATCATTTATTTTACCACAGCTTGTGAGTCTATTTGAGTCCAGAGTTTGAACCATTTTTTATGGATGGCAAGTTCCAAAGCTAGGATAATGACAATACACTCCCCTTACTTGCACCAGGACCCAAAGCAAAAACACCTTAACTCCAGCCATTTGATTTTTGAAAATGTGGCCGAGCTCTACAAAGTTAACTTTCATTACCTCTGTCACACTTCTTTTATTATTTGAGGTGTTATTTGTCTGTTTAGCCAATGTCAAATTGATTAACAATGCCCCGTTATGTTATTGTTTTGTTCTTTAGCTCCCCCTAACTAGTAGTAACAACATACTACCTGATATTGAAATGTTCCTATTAGCATCTACTCTGACTTGGCACAATGGTAAATCGTATAATCTTCTTTTTGACCTTTCAACATCTTCTTTTTGACCTTGAGGTGCTCCGTTAAATAAGCAACACGTACTAGCCATAGCTGCTTGATGACAGGAGGACTAGAGCCACTTGCCAAATTGAGAATTCCACCGGAAACTTTTCACTAACTAGACTGGTGACGTATCACGTATTATCCAACGATTCTTTACAAATTACAAGACCATTCTTTGCTCTTAGTATTTAGACCCCTACCTTACACACACTTCTTGTTGCTTTTGTTTTGCCGAAGTATTCTGTAGTTAAGTAGCTAGTTGTTCTTTTGGAAGGGTAGAAAGCACTTATTTAGACCATCTCCAACGGGTTGCTATTTTCTCAAAAATTCATAAATTTAGTCTCCAACCAGTTGCTATTTTCTCAATTTTCTCAATTTTTTTTTTTTTGCTATTTTCTCAAATTTGTTTTCATATATGAGAAAACATTTGAGAATAACAATATTAAGACCATCACCAACCGCTATCGGAGATTTTTTTTTCATTTTGTTATTTCTATTGTTATACATATAAAAAACTACATTAGACCCTCTCTAACGGATTGCTATTTTCTCAAAAATTCGTAAATTTAGTCTCCAACTTGTTGCTATTTTTTAATTTTTTTTGTTATTTTCTCAAATCCGTTTTCATATATGAAAAACATTTGAGAATAGCAATATTTTTTTTTATACGGCCATCCACGGTTGAATAATAATTGATAAGGCGGATGGCATCCAACAACCTTCATATATACATATGGCGGGAAAATATAGTCACCAACCTTTTGGGTTGCAAAAGCTAATGGTTGGTGACATTATATAGTTTGGTATTCCAATAATACCCTTTCACCATATATTTACTTATATATTTACATATATACTTTTATATTCACTTATATATTTCCATATACTTGCATATTCACATTTCAAAAATATTTTCAACTAAAATTTATTTTTTTAGCACGCAAATTATATTAAATTTCAAAACGCAAATATGAATAAACTTATATAGAACAAAGGGTAAAAAGGTAAAAATATAAAAAAAATTGCATACAAGTTTTTTGGTGTCAACACAATAATGTGACGTATTGGAAGAGAATGATACGTGAAGATGAAGGCGGATGAGTGGTAAATTAAATATGGTTTTTGGTCATCAGCCAAACCATTATAAAGGCTGGTGGAGTAAAATAGAAAATGGGTTGGAGTTGTTTATATAGCTTTTTTATATTTATAGAAATAGAAATAACAAAATGAGAAAAATCTCCTGTAACGGTTGAAGATGGTCTAAACAACTCCAATCCATTTTGTTAATTTTACTCCACCAGCCTTCGTAATAGTCTGGCTTTTTGATAAAAAAAATAATATTTAATTTGCCCCTCACCCGCCTTCATCTCCACATATCAGACCATACTAATATGTAATATGTCACATCATTGTGTTGACAAAAAAAAACTTGGCATGCAATATTTTTTATATTTGTAGCTTTTTACCCTTTGTTTCTATGTAACAAAATTTGTTGGAATTTTTTTTGTTTCGATTCAACAATCTCTCCCTCTTCAAAATCAGTGATGGATCTGCGGATCTGCGGATCTGCCAGCCATAGTTATGTAAGTATTAATTCGATCTTCAAAACCCTAGTCATTTATCTATTTTTTTCTCAATTGAAGATTTTGTTGTTGTTGATGATGATCATCAATTCGAAAACCCTAATAAATTTTAAATTGATGATGTGATGGTGATTCTCATCCAAATTAGGGTTTGAAAATCGAAACAAAGATTTCATGATTTTGTTTATGGCTGATCGATCTATTAGAGAATTGCTTTTTCTTTTCTCGTTGAATCGTCGAGAAGAGAAAGAGAAAGAAAGAGGCGTATTAGTATTTTTGTTTTATAAAGAGAAAAACACCAACATCGTCAGTCGGTCTGTTATATGCAGCAGAAGAGAGATTGTGTTTAACAAAAGCATTTGCTTTTTACCGTTGTTGTATTACTTTTTACACTGTCCGATCAATAATTCAAAATTAAAACATTACATAGATAGTCTGTCCCATTTGTTTGTGATAGACTAAACCTTGAGAGCTAGAGATTTACCTGGAGACCTTCACTGGAGTTTTCAACAATATTTCTAGGCCTGAAAGATTTATTAGTGTATTTTGAAAGGTTTTACATAGATCATTTTCTAGGTGTAAAACCATTGTTTGTGATAGACTACACCATTGTACCTATTAGAACACTTGATATATTAGTGAAAAAGTTATTATCGAGGACAAACATAGATGCACGCATCGATGATCGATATATATAATAATACTAATTACCATTGTACAGTGGTGTGATAGATTACACCATTGTACCTACTTGAGATGATTTTACGATTTTGCTATAAATATACAAATAGGAATGAGAGAATAAAAAAATGGCACTGTAGCGTTTGGAGATGGTGTTAGAAGTTTTAGGCTTTGTTTGGCGTTGCATGATTTTAAGTAGCTTTCAAAACTTTCAGTCCCAGATGGCAAATAGTATGTAATAGACAACTTCTAAGATGGAGTCTTTTGGGGAAAAAAAAAACAGCTCGGTGAAGTACATCCTTGGATATTTCGTAACATGAGGATACCTCATTTATTCATGTACAGTATGTTGTTTTAAGTTCTTAATTTCTTTGGGGTAGGTTGTTCTGTGCTTGAGGGAACTATTATGGCATTCTCATGCACAAACGGAAGCAGTTTAGAGTGGTCTTGAGCTGTTTGTATTCATGAAATTGATGTTATATGGTCGACATTGGCTTTCAAAAGCTAAAGATGTGCCTTCTCCAGGACTGATGTTTCTCAACAGTTCCAAACAGCAAGAGATGGTGTACAGAAAACAGACTAAGAAATGATGTCCGATACGAATGCGTGCGACTGTATACCAGGATCTTCTTTGGTTAATGTACAGAAAACAGCAAGAGATGTGCCTTGTCCACGAGTGTGTGTGACTGTATACCAGGATCTTCTTTGGTTAATGTACAGATGCTAGTGTTAGCATACGAAATGTGACTATGTAAGTGTTTTTTTAAACTGATTGCTCCGGCCAAATCCCAAGTTTATCAGCTTCAAACATTTCTTATGACGTCATAGTAACACACACAGTAAGTGGTGTGTGTGATTCAGTCCTTTATGTAGCTGGGATGGCTTTATCAGTGCAATTTATCCATGATATAGCTGAAATGTTTTCTCATGGACAGCCAACCTGCTCTAAATGCTCTAAATGGTGGCCTATACTTTTCTTTCGACAGCCAGTTGCTTTGAAATGTCTGTAAATAGCATATATATAATAAAGTTCCAACATTTTCTCTGTTTGCAGTATTTAATATGGTCGGATGCTTTAATATAGTCAGTATGATATCTCTGTTTTAAAAAAAAAAAAAGGATAAAAATGAACTAGTTGATGATATTTGTATTTAGTTAATTAAAGCATCAAAGCCTGCAGAAGATGCTTAAAATGTGATGATATTCTGTAACTGATGTTCCAGCTGATATTTTGCATTGTTTAGAACTAATGTATCTTTCAAACAACTAAGTAAAAGGGAACCTACCCACATTCACACATTTAGAATCTAGAAAGATTGTGTTTCTAAGGAAAGTATGCATTCACAAAGTAAAAGTGAACTAAACCATGAAGTGTTATAGTGGGTCTTGTGGAAATGAGGGTTGGATTGTATTGCTTTTAACCTGTGGGTCATTCCCTAATTGTACAAAGTTTCTAGAAGGAACTTTCTTTATTTGGAAACAAGGAAAGGAAAGAGAAGAAGCTTCCTTCACTAGCACATTGTTGGTTTTAGTAAGTCTAAAGAGGACTAAAACCAAAGTTTTTAGTTTTTATACTAGTTGATTTGGTTATTAATAATAATTCTTCTTTATAGTTTAGTCTTATTCCTCCATTAATCAACTCTTGTACCTAAAGCACACATTCAGTATGTTGGTTGTTGTAGAAGAGGGTAGAGGGGGAATGAATGACCATTAATCACATGTTGTCCCAATACATATAAAATTATTGTTTGTATTGTACAAGGGAAGGGGACTCAGGGGAGAAGGCAGCAAGAGATGTAAGAGTTGCAGGTGATGTCACGTGGGTATAATTGGAGAAAAAACAAAAGATGAATCAATCAATGATTGTTATGAGTATGGGGTAATACAGTAGTTGGGTTGATAGTAGGGCCTCACAAGAAAAAGAAATTCATCGATCTGTTATAATCCTGTTGGCGCCAAAGTCACGCGCATGATACATATCACATATACATATATACTGCCGCCACCACAAAACACCTCTCACTCTCACTCTTTCTTACTCTTTCTCACTCACTCACAAAGATAAGATAAAGAAAGGGAAGCAGATAGAGTAAGTGAATGAGTGATATATAATTGAGACTTGAGACTTGAGACTTGAGATTACTCTACTACAGAACTGATGGATCTTGATTCCTAACTTCACTGGTTGGATGGAGTACTTCTAACTTCTAAGTAAGCATTCTTGATTGTTATAACTATTTTCTTTTCTTTGGTTCTGATCTGCGATTGTTATTTTTTGTTACATTTGTTTTAATGAATACTTCATTCTAGCTGTACGTAGATCAATGTTAGAACATAAGACCATATTACTCTAAGAAATGGTGTCATAAACTGATTTTGAGTCTCTTCTATTGATTAAATTAATGTTTATCTATCTGTGAGTATCTAACTGGTAATACGAGGGAAATAGCTGAATGTGGTAGTACAACACTTTGCATTCTTGACTTAACTTGATTTGAACTAATTAATGGTTTCGATCAAATTACCAAGAAACACATTTCAGAATGGCATAATTATTGTTCGCACAATTTTGACAAGAAGAGTTGCATTTCGCTACAACTTGTTACTCTCACAATCTGATCATAGTTATGGTGAGTAATCCAAGAAAACATAAAAAAAAACATTAGTTTGAGTTACTTCACCCCGTTAGCTAGTTGAACATCACAGTATTACTCAATCTGCTTCTAATGCCAATTCAAACTGATTTGCAAGTTTGAATTGCAAGTTTTGGTATTTAGAACTTCAAACTGAGGAAAGGAAAAAACAAATCTGCTTACTTTTATTTCCTTTCTCTAGGCATAACCAGATGAACTTGGGCCACCCCATTCCAACATCTTCCACCCAAATATTCTAAGGTACGATGTCCCTGCTATCTTGAGAATAAGATTTCAGATCCATGGATGCTGTGGAAACAAAATCAGCTACAGTTTTTCTGAAACCTCCGTGGTTGTTCAAAGGCAGGCACGTTTTTAGCCATTTTGTCTTTCCGCACATTTCATTCATATGTATTGTTATTTTTTGGTGTGCCAATTTTCCTCTTAGGTAACATGTTTCCATTTTTCAGTGCCCTATACCAGCTCCATCTTGTGAAAGCAGCAACAGCTCGGACTTTTATTCCAAAAGAATTTAGATTAGTTGAAGCTTTTGGGTATTTATCGCCATTCCTTATCTGTTACCCTCGTTTGTCTTTAACTTTTTCATTTCAGTTTTGGGGATTTCAGTATACTTCTTCCTCTATCAAAAAGATGATTTTCTCCTTTATTTAATAAACTAAGTTCCCTTTTCGCAGATATACTCTGGGCGGTTTCTTTCTAGCTCAGTACGAGGATAGCCCGTTTGGAGTGTTTGATGAGGTAGGTTAATCACCTTCATAATCTATACCACATGACAGGAAAAGTTAATTTGCAAAATAAAATTCTCTTAATTAAAAAGAATGAAGTTTTAGTTGAGATGTGTCACCTACCATTTTAATATTTCTGTACCTTTCAAGAATGTGGTCTTTTCTTTCTGTTGTGTGTTTCATTATTCGCTAGTGTTGTTCCTTTACCTAGCTCCATTTCATCATTAGTTTTTGCCAATAGATACCTCACGCACACTTTAATTTACAAGGAGAAATGAAACATACAACTGCTACTTGTCCATATTGTAACCAAAAAATTTATGTGCTTGCAGCTTGTGGTGATCGCAGGAATTGTTTGGAACCCTCCAACTTCTTGCGCGTAAGCTTACTTCCTTTGCACTTCTTTGCATATCAAAATGAAGTGAACCAAAAAATGTATGCTTTGTTCATTCAACTGTTATTGATTCATAGTATCAGTACGTATTTGTGACTTACGTGTTATAAAATCCTACAATACATTCAAATTTGTCAAGAGGACAGGACTTTGCTAGTTCAGGTAAAATTGTAGTGCCTTGTGCTTCGCTATGTTTATCTGGAGTTTTTGTAACTAACAATCCCTGTTAAAAGTTTCATGAACAAGGTTTAAAAGTTTCAGCCATAATGTACCATGATTCTTTGAGAAAACTTAATACTGTTGCGATTTGTGGAAGTTATGTTCCACAAGGTACGTCGATACCAAGCTGATCTAGTTAGATACAGTAATTTACATTTTACTAAATAGCATTTGCTATTGAACTCGGTCACAAACACAGCAGATCGATCTGTTTGCACATTTAGTCCCTATGTGACTCAGTTCGCCAGGCCATAATATCATTTATCAAACATCTTACATATTGAAGTACTTAAATAATATACCTTCTGATGGTATTAGTTCTTTACTTCTTTTTGCCAACAGATGGGCAGCTAGAGTGCTTGTGAACAACCATGATGCTTGCCTTCATGGGCGGAAGGTTTGCATTCTTTGCTTTCATCTTGCTGTTTATTTTCAAACTGGTTTTGTAATTGGATCACCTTGCTTTTCTGTCCTTGTTCGGTTGTGGTTGTACTCTCCAATCGGCTGGAGAAAATTTGACATAATTCCTTCCCAGTTCTCATTCCTTCTTCTGAGTTTTATTATGCTACATTGCTACCTCTTGCAGGATGTTGGACTCCCAAGTCATTATGCTGGATTTTCGAAGGTAAATCTTGAACTGAATAACTAAATCAATGATTACTTGTCACACAAGCCCCCAGCTTCCTCTAGACATGCTTAAATGAGATCTGAACCATTGATTGGGAAATCTTGGGAATCGCGGAGAAACTATTGCATTTTTGTTGGATTGATGATTTTTGTGGAATTATTCAACAAATCATTGGTTCAGATTCATGGGCCATATAGCCTTCTGAGTGCAAATTTCAGTGGATGTTTTGACCATGTGAGGGTTTGTTTTCTTAATGGCAATGAAAGACGTAGCTTAAAATCAGTATTTACTTGCACTGTTGCACATTGTCTAATGTATTGTTCTCATTGTGTAAAATTTTCATAAAGCAGAGAATTGCAGCAATCACAGAGACGCGGAGAGATACAAGCAGTGGTTTTCTGAACAGGGTTGGTGTGGGTTCTTTTGTTCGTAGTACAAAAAAACATTTGGATATTCAAGTCTCAGAAATCAAGGATTCGTCTGAAGCCGAATTCTGTAGTATGAGGCTTCCAACTTCTGGTGAGTCGGTTAGTAAAATATCTCCTCTCTCTTCCCTCTGTCTTCACGAATAATCCACGTTCCATAATTTTATGTGTAACATACCTCTTTTTATTTGTAAAAATTGTGGAAACCACCCAAGGTTTAAAAATGTTCATCAATGTGCTTGAAACAATTTGTTAGTTTGGATTTATACCTGGTTTTGATACTATTATAGTTTTTCTCGTTATATGGAGAGATCACCACCATGTCCGTGGAAAACTAAGTAATGTGCCTACACCCCTACAGATATATTTTGGGGGCAGAGTGGAAGCATATTTGTTATTATGCTTTGTTTTCGTAAAATACCAATTCACACACCTGAATGTTTCTCTTCTTCATTTTCTGGCCACGAGCTTCATGATTGCAGTGTCACAATCAACCTTGGGTAAAAGCTGGATGGGACCTCTCGTTAAAATGTCACTTCCGAGTTTTAGGTAATGTACTCTATGTGAATTGTTGTGTTCAAATCTAACTTGAGGGTAATGATTTGTTTGCTCTGTTGACATGCAGTGGAAAAACTGAATACAACCCTCAACTTCTCAAGTATTCATGCCAGATTGAGTGCAGGTGATTCACCTCAATATTTGCAACTCTTGTAGTTTGGATTTCACTGCTCTCCCCATACACTCTTCAATTACATCTTTTATTATGATTTGCCTCAACAGGGTGCGACCAGTGAAAACGGCCAAAGTATCCGGACCAATTTCAACAGCGACCGATGATGGAGAAAAATCATCTGATCCACAAAGTTCCATTTCTACCAGTTCCCCATTCATAGGACTGTCAGAAAGTGAAACCCGTCAAAGTAGCCTTTCTGTCTTGTTATCAAAGCCTTTGCTGGCTTTACAATTCAGTTTCCTGAGAATGCAGGTTGAAGCTCCCACGGTAGTTGTTTGCCGCTCGAAGATGCAATAGGAGGCTCTTGCTTGCTTGGATCACTGGTCCTCTTTCTTCCTTTTTTGTATATTGTATGTTCGAGCATTTCCTCCTTACCTTTTACAATAAGTTTGCTGCAGCAACATTTTGTTTCTATGGTAATGAGTTCTAGTGTTGGTTAAAATAATCCATTTATCTAGCAGTTTCATTCTCCTCTTTCTTGTGCATTTTTCTTCTTTCTTTGTTGAAGACAGGTTTTTTATTTTTTCCCCCTCTTTTTTGAAGAACTAGTGGTTTCTAATTTGAGTACTTATGAATTTTTTTACTCTCTCTTTTGGGGTATAAAGGAAGAAAAAACAATACACAAGAGGGTTTTACTAGGGTTTTTCTTTTCAATTAAAATCATGGAGAAAAAACAAGCAGCAATGCTTGCAATGCAAGAAAAGAGGCCGGGTGGCTGAAACATTGATTCATGCATAAGAAAGATTACCATGAAGCCAAGGAGAGGTTACGCCAAGCTGAAAGACTTTTTCCAGCTTCAAAACATCCAAGGGATGATCAATGTTTTTTTTTTTTGTTTTTTTTTTTTTAGGGATAATCAATGTTAGTAACATACTCTGTGCTTCACATTCTCTAAGTTCAAAAGCATTTACTACTAGTGATACTACTGATTGGAACATGGTACTTCTGGCCGATTCCAAGGTGGATGAATCTCACATTGCTTTTAAGTACCAGAAGCCTTTTGAGTCTCTTAAAACAATCGAAAACAACTTTCCTGGTACTGATTCTGCTCTCGCTGTCCTTCATGGCGCGTTCTCTGTGCTTTCTGATAAGAAGAAACGCTTTCAATTTGATTCTAAGGGGTTTACCCAGTTCAACATGTCTGACCACACTCCAGTTTCTTATGGCATGGATTCAGATACAGAGATACCTCAGCCACTGACTGATGATGAGAAGGATTGGGTGGAAGAGAAATTACCCTCCATCTGCGGATTATTCAGGGCAGGAAGAAATGCGATCAACTTTGGATGTCACAGTTTTCACATGTTATAAATTGCGACATGAACACACAAAATTCTTTATGTAGAATTTACCCTCAGAAAGGTGAAGTTTAAACATGTACAAGAGTTTGTACAAGAGTTGGCACTCGAAATGGAAATTTTGTGATTATGAATTCAGCCAGTGCCAGATTGTGGACGTCCTTTCAGATATTTCTGATGGAGCTGAAGTGAAAATTACCAGTTTGGTGGAGGTGAATGCATGATTGTACCACATTCTTTCAGAGGCAGTTGTATGATGGTTTTGAGTTGACTGACACGATTCCGAAAGGGGAGGTGCTTAGTTTTTCACACCAGATACCTTGTTTTGTTGTTCCAAGGATCGAGAGCCATGGTTTTCCTGGAGGTACTTTGCACTTGGAACCTGATTCCTTGCCCCCTAGACGCACCAGTTAGTTTTTGACATATTGTTTGATAGGTGCATGCTTCTAGTTCTTAATAACTCTAGAAATATATGCATAAATGCTTGTCATATACGGTGGAGTAGAGATGTGTTTAAGGAGAGTATTTGCTCTTAAGCTGCTTGTCATATATGGTGGAGTAGAGTTGTGTTTAAGGAGAGTATTTGCTCTTAAGCACTATCGACCAAAGGCTAATACAATTGTAAATCATAAATAAAGCTATCTACATCAAGGTAGATTAGCTGGTCCGACCTTGGGTTTGGGTTTGCAACCCAAGGTCACTAGTTCAATTCAATTCCTCTCAAGGCCTGGCCACTGACGAGGCAATACCCCCTCAAATATCCAATCAGGTCCCTGGGATTAGTCTGAAACCGAATCTTGTAGTATGAAGCTTCTAACTTCTGGTGAGTCTGTTGAAAGAATATCTCCTCCAACCCCGTCTTCGTGAGTAAATGAGTAATCTGACATTGTATAATTATATGTTGTAATGTACCTTACATAGCGCAAAATCTTAAGACGACATTGTTTCCTTACTTGCAATGAAAGACGTAGCTCAAAGTCAGTACTGTACTTCGTGTTTACTTACATAAGTCTGATGTGTTCTCACTGTGAAAATTTTCATAAAGCTGAAAAGCAATCACAGAGAAGTGGAGAGATACAAACAGTGATTTGCTGAACAGGTTGGTAGTACAAAAAAAACATTTGGATATTCAAGTCTCAGGGATCAAGGCGTCTGAAATCGAATTCTGTAGTATGAAGCTTCTAACTCTTGGTGAGTTGGTTGAGAAGATATTTCCACTACCCTCCGTCTTCATGAGTGCGCATTGTATAATTATATGTTGTAGTGTACTTGTGTATGTGCAAATTGTGCAAACCACCCAAGTTATGAAAATGTTCATCTATGTGCTTGAAACAATATATGTGTTGGAATGATGCTGATTTTATATATAGTGGAGGCTCTCTATTGGATTCAGAGAGTTTTTATGTGGCTTGCACTTGTTTTAAGAACAACACTGCCATGTAAAACTCTCAACTACAAATGTATTAAAAGTTCCGTCACAGTGAGCTCGGCCATGAAGAATTTATCACTCTCCGATCTAAACTTGAAGGTCATAGGTTAGTTTACTCTGCTGGCATGCAGTGGAAATCCTCAACTTCTACGTATTCATGCCAGATAGGTGAGTGCAGGTGATTCACATCAATACTTGCAACTCTATAGTTTGGATGTCAGTGCTCTTCTCTTCGAAAAAAAAACCATCTAATCTAAAAATAAGTTCCAATTCTATGATTCCCAATTCATATGACTTTTTTAATTTAGAACGTGAAACCCGTCAAAGAAGTGTTTCTGTCGTCTTTTTATCAATGCATGCAGGTTGAAGCTCCCACGGAAGTTGTTTCCCGCTCCAAGATGAAATAGGACGCTCTTGTTTGCTTGGATCACTTCTTTGTTTACCAGTTTCTATTGCACGCATGTTAGAGTACTTGCATTTTGTTTTATAGTAATCCATATGTATTTTCGATTCTTTGATGGACAGGATTAATATTTCACTCTTAAGTAGTGGATGATCCACTGTGGATCATTCTCTTGGCCGGTATGATATCAGTGTGAGTAATTAGTTGATTATCAGCGCGCGTAGTTTTGATGGTCCTATGCAGTAACAGCCTAGGCGCACAGTTGAGCCTAAGGCCATTTTACTCCAAACACAACTGGTGACCCTAGCTGCTTGACTGCAACACAGTCTTTTCAATGTCTAGCTACCTAGTTTATATCGAGTATTGAGTATATATTGCTGTCATGCATGTAGAATATGCAAGGGAAAATGCAAGATTCAAAGGTTCGGTTTGATAGGGACAAACATTTGCCTAAAGGATTTTACTCTGATTCAAATTAAAAGGATTTTACACTGATTTTCATGGTCAAACAACTAACAATAAACTCAATACTCCTCGTCCTCTGCTAACAGTGTGAAGTTTTGAAGATAGTTTTTAGCCAAATTCTTTATACTTTGAAGCCTGTAAGTATAAATTTCTCTTTTAGGCCCACAAGTGGTTAATTTACAACCTCATGCTCTAGTAATGGCGATGCTCATGTGCTTTGGCCTTTGACTCACCACCATGCAGAAGCTTGGCAAGCGCAAACTGAAATCTTTTTACATCATTCTTCATTTTTAACATTACTCAACTATCTATCTTAAAATTTCCATGCATGCGTAAAATAATTGCAGAAAATTTTTGCTATTTAGCGCCTAGAAGCAAAGCTACGTGTATATTCTCTTAAGCACCTCTCCTAACGGACATAGCAAGTATATCTCAAGTATATCTGCAGTTCTGCACATCATAATATAGTTTTTACAAATTCTCAAGAAATGTATAAATGCTTACTATGTATGGTGGAGATATAGCTTACCACTTTACCAGAGTATTAATTAATTTGCTCCTAAGCACTATATGGAGTAAATCTTATATAAAAGTTCTACATTAATTAAGGTCGATCAGCTGGTCCGGCCTTGGGTTTGCACCCCCAATGTCACTAGTTATCGTCGGATCATCCTCTCACCTCTCACGACCTTGCACTGGCGAGGCAATTCCCAGTCAATCTCCGACCTTGCACTGGCCTGCTGGCCAGACAACTGGGATGGTTAGAAAAAAAATATCATAGACAGTAGGTATACAAAGAGGGTTATTTTGGCGTGAAAATGTATATGTCTGCAAGTTTTTGCACTCTGATCATATTATCCATATAGAGAAACTGGTATGTGTACATGACACTAAAATGGAATTTGAGACTTTGGATGTATTATATCACTAATGGAACTTGGAGTAGTAGATAAGATAATGCAGTTAGCCAGTTAATTTTTGACTTTTGTTATAAGTTGGTTAAAAATAATGAATGAGACGTTACCAATACCAAGGTCCAAGGTTTGTTTCCTCCTCATCAGATGTACTAATCAGACAACAAACGAACCTTTTTCCTTCATTTTCCCATCTCATCATTCTCTCTCTCTTTTTCCACATTTTCATAAAAAAAAAAAAAAAAACCTCTTTGCTTTGATTCGAATTATCTCCAAGATATAGGTACGTTATTCATTAATTTCTTGTTAAGAATTTCAATTTATATTTGTTTTTCATGATTTGGAGTGTTTTAAATCTTCAAGATTTGATTTTTATGATTTTTTTTTTTCTTACTTTAGATCTAATTAAAGTTCAATTAACTTAAAGTTTATGAAAGAAGCATCATTTATTTGTTATGAAGATTCATCATTTTACTCTAGCAGTCTAGTTACATTGATTGCATTTACTGTTTTCTATTGATTTAATAGGTTTGGGGATGTGTAAAAACTGATTTTTTTATTGATTTTTTGTTAATAAAACTAGGGAAGAAGATTAAATTCTGCAACCCCAGATTGGGACTAGATCTCATTCATGTGTAGACTTGGAAATTGAACTGAATTGAAATCTTTACAATACATTTCAGCTCATTGCTGAGTTGCAAATCGACTTGAGATTTGAGATTTTTTTATGGTCTTGAAGAATTGGTTAGTCATTCGATGAAGTAGTTTTCGTGTTATTTGTTGAAGTATGGGGTCTTCTCAGTCGACACAAGTAAATGAAGAAGATGAGGAAGAGGAAGAAGAAGAAGAGGAGGAGGAAGAGGAAGATAATGACGAAATGGAACGGAGAGAATTTGTGAATCCATTGATGAAGAAGGTTTTGGAACAAGAACCAGAGATGCTTCCATGTCATTCATCTGCATCTCCGTTATCACCTCAGCTGTCCAACTTTGGTACTCCTCGTCTTGGTCCATCAATCAAGGTTTGGGATCCGTACAATGTGCTTGCACCGCCTCCACCTCCACCATTGCTGCCACCACCACCTCCGGCATTCTCTAGATCCTACTCATCTGATGGATTTGAGTTCGATCAGTTTGTAATAGAGGTTTATTTAATTACACATGGGGATTGCGGCGTGAATCTCAGACCAGATTTAGTGGGTGGGAGGTGGGCTGAGGCTGGTTTGACAACAAACGGCCAACGACAAGCTAGGGCTCTCGCGGTTTTTCTTAAATCACAAGGTGTTCGCTTCAATGCTGTTTATACATCTCCTTTGGAACGGGCGAGGTCGACTGCATTATCTGTTTGTCAGGTAATATGTATTCCATTGCATATACACATTTTATTTCCCCTGCTCCAATTTGATGATATAAAATGTTGGGCATTATTTAAGATGCTCAGGGTTTGTAAGTTCGTGTATGGTTCCCAATGGATTAAAACAATACTAATTATCTCGATGCGGTTTTCCAGAGAAGAAAGTGAAGGCGTACAAAGTATAAGCACCTCAGGGATCACGTAAAATATACACATGAAATATTGAAATAACTTTATGAAATAATTGAAACAGCATGTCCAGTGAATAAAATTACTAATACAAGCACAAAAGCTCTTACTGTTGACTCAGTCGAACCACCTAAAGAAATCACTTACATCAAATAGTTGATATCAGTAGCTAGTTGTAAACAAAAGTCTGGGTTCTGGACAAGTGTGTAATACCTGACCTATTTATATCCCCAAACATAATAAAAAGACAGTAGATTAGTTTATAAAAAGAGCGCAATTACAGTTATTATCAATAGCTAATTGTAAACAAAATGCATAAACAATAAAGTCTACATAGGTCAAACAAAATGAACGCAAACCCACAACAGGAACACAAATGTTGAAAAACACTCCGGTTTCTCATTCTTTATCCTTGACGCAAGCGTTTTAATGGTGGTTTTTTTTTTCTCAAGGAGTCTCCGGGGGAAGTAATCTGCTTTTTGCATCCAATCTTCTCAATTCATCTTCCTCATCAAGCGAATCTAGGTTAAACAAGGAAATAGCATAATACATCATAAAGATGTAGGCTAGTGTTGGACTGTACTTTCCATGAGGAATCAAGTACTCTTCATGTTGCATCTGTTTTTTTTCACTCTTAAACCCCTACACCTTCGATCCCTCCCTTCTTCCTTCTAAGTTGATCTATATCACTTGTCTTTTGTCAATGCGATCTTATTCTGAAGAGGGAAGAAGAGACACCAATAGCAATATAGCACAGACAACATCAAATAGGGTTAAGTTCATATTCTCCATGTTAAGTGAGCAATTGTACATATAAATAGATATTCCAAGAGCTGTTTAACACAAATTTCTCTAGATTGTATTGACTTTTCTTTCTTTCGAGAGTTGCATCTTCCCTTGAGACTTTCAAGGCTCCAAGTCATCGCTTCGGCTTTGTCAGATTAGAATTGTTCCACTTTTTCCACCACTCACTTCCCTTCCTGCCAGTTAAACTTTTCCACCCGACTATTTATTCCCACAAGGCCACAAGTCCACAACACTATTTGCAACTCCCCTAAAACAGCCCTTTCACTACTAACATCAATCAACCTAATGCAGTTGTCATTAACTTCATTACAAACAACTCTAATTTAGAGTTAGAGCACAAACTCGATTTGCGTACTATGTTCAAGATGATGAAGTTGAAACACGTATATGTCCATGTGCATAGGTTTGGTTTCTGGGAGTTGAGTAAAGCAAAAGAGAATGTCACTTTAATTTTACAAGTGTGTATGCAAAAGAATTGGCAGAGAGATTTAGACTGAGAATGATAATCCTTCCAGCATTTCCATGGAAGTTGGTGTTATTTGCTACAATGGAAGAATGCTAATGGTAGATCAAATACTTTCTCAAAGTCCTGTTGGAGTCATATTGATTGGTTTAGAAATTTCCCATCTTAAAAATTTGCAACTGAGTCTTTTGCATATGTATTTAGAAAAGTAGAACTACCGTTTTTCATCTGGTTTTATACAATTTTAAAGATGCAATGGGTCATGCTGTCACCTTATACTTTGCAGCATAGGTAGTTGCGAATCACTCTTTTGTTTTTAAATTAGTTTGCATAAAACTTGGCTATAACAAGCCCTTGGTGCTTGATTCAATCAGTACAAATTTTCTTTATTGTCAATTCGTCATACTTCTCTTCTTTCATATCCTCCACATAACCTACAATTTGATATACATCATGCACAACACTACGCAAGAATAATTACACGTCTTTTAATAAGCGTTACACATCGATTTTTTAATGGCAGGTGTTAACAAATACTCTTTAGTCCTAGACACAGATCAGGACAAAAAGAAGTAATATATCCTTGAAGGATTAGTCGTCAAGATAATTAGTAAGAAATAGCTTTCCTAAATTTGACTTGCACTTTCGACAATGTATTCCCAATTGCATGACATTAATAAAAGACAAATTTGAATTATCATCTGGAAGCAACAAATTTGAACCCTTCGCAGATATTTAAGAACGAAATTGAGCTTTTCACTCTTCCAAGGTCTCTCTTTTTATGCAAAAATATCAAATTGCATTATTAGAACCAGATTCGATTAAGTTTAGCCACAACTATTTGAACAAAGTTGATAGGTTCTACAGTACCTCTGCAGTCACCATGTCATTAGCTGCAGCTTATCAATCCCAACTATGAACCCAAACCACCCCTGCAACTCCTTGTATACCTACCCCCACCCCCTCACCCCCCCCCCCAAAAAAAAAGGAAAAAAAAAATTGATTTCCAGCCACCTATGAATGAAACCCTGTTGACCATGCGATACGCCAATAAATAATTTCTTGAGTTGAATATCAAATGTTTATGAGAATAGTTATCTGATTCGAAACTAAATTTATAATGGTATGTGTACAGACAACTATTAATTTGTATTACAGCTCTTGATAATCTCATGTGAAAAACTAACTGTTTATTACGTAATAATCTGCAGGAACTGAACTTTGCAGAAGAACAAATACAATCTTCTGATGAGCTTGTTGAGATGAGTCAGGGCCAATGGGAGGGATGCCTTACATCAGAGATATACACCAGTGACATGGTGAGTCTAATTGACAGATTACAACCTGATTTCTCTCCCCCGTCAGGAGAGTCACTGAGACACGTGGAGTTCCGGATGATCCAATTCTTTAACAGCACTGTCCTTAGTTTGCCAGAAAAGCTGAGAATAGGCAGCTTGTCTCCATTTCAACAAAATGAGAGCAAGGGATTTTCTCCACACAACTCACAAGGTTTGCCCAACTTGGTCAATGATCGGTATGGGCCAATTCCTGTACAGGCACATGGAGATTTGCCTTCAAAGAACAGGCAAGGC
Organism: Aquilegia eximia; assembly: GCA_023053565.1. NCBI lineage: Eukaryota > Viridiplantae > Streptophyta > Magnoliopsida > Ranunculales > Ranunculaceae > Aquilegia > Aquilegia eximia. The sequence goes on from JALIGU010000003.1 coordinate 32,115,332, forward strand.
CTGTCAAGGAAGAAGTCTGGTAAAAGCAGGCTACAGTTTGTCACCACCACTGGGAATCATGAAGCTGAGGATGAAACCTCCTCTCATGAAGCCAACAACCTTGGCCATCTTCATGAAGTAAACATCCAAAGATCTTCTGTGTGCTCGTCTTCCATTGGTGTTTTCACTCATGCAGTACCGATTAGGTGTCTTGTTGCAGGCCTCCTAGGATGCAGCCCAGCAATCTCGCATAAAATCTGTATAGATGATTCTTCTGTGACTGTACTGCAATATTCTCTGAGAACGGGTTGGCTGGTAAAGAGACTAAATGATACTGCACATCTCCGACTTCTATAGTCAGGAAATAGGAATGCCACGCAGGTCTTCAACTAGGTCATGGCTTTGCATGCCCTGATCTTCTGAAGAGGCATTCCAGTCAAGTCAAGGGAGGTCCAGAGCTTCAAGTGCTGGTTCTTTACCCAGATTGATATGTTTGGTACTGATTGATTAATTATCAACATGTTTTCCATACATATCATCAGGGATTATGTATTCTGAGGCCATCTACTCAAGAAAGTTGCTGGAGTTGGGAGTGTCCTCCAATTGAGGGATTCTTTTTGTTTGTAGCACATAATGCAGTTGTTCTGATGAGTGTAGTTTTGTTGTATATCGTGATTTGAACATTAAATTTCTTTTTTGAAATGAATAACCTAGTTTTTGCAATATCATGATTTTGTGTTTCATAATTCCTATATAAAATTTAGTGAGACGTACATAGTAGCTTCTTCTTCTTTTTTTTTTTTTTTTTTACTGATAAAAAAGTAGTATTTTATTGCATGCTCTTGGCACTGCCAGTTGGTAGCCTAGGCAGACTTCTGCGAGAGCCAATACCTTACAGCAGACTCAAAACAAAGACTTTGGCAGACCACCTGCTGCACCCCTCGCCACTTTAACCTCCCAGACCCTTGTTTCTAGTGTGGGAGAACCCTTCACCTGCTGCTACCAGTTTTCAGCCACTGTAGAGATCCAGTTCAGTAGCAAATCTGATATATTGTGCTGCTGCTTCAGCTCCTTTCCCCTACCTGAACATTCCAGCCAGTCTTAAGTTCTGCACTTCATTGCACCCACCATCTTCTCAACATTGAGATCTCCATTGCTAAAGATGATATTGTTTCGTGTGCACCATATGGTCCAGAGAACAGAGTAAGGCAGAATGTCCCGCATGAGTGACCTTCCCTATTATTCAGCACAGGCCACTGAAGTGAAAATGTCTTCCCCGAGTCCCTGTTCAGCACAGTATTCATTCTGGCCAGATGCCCAATTAAACTGTTCCAGCACTGCTGAGCCACTGGACATAGGAGAAACAGGTGAGTGGAACTCTCAGTGTCTGCCTTGCATAATGCCTTGCTCCACTAGTTTGTTGACCGTCAGAATTCTATTCCATACGACAGACCATATGAACAAATTTTACGTAAGTAGGGTACCTTTACCTCCCAAACAATGCCATATGGGAATGAAGCCAGAGACGCATGATTGTCAGGTCACTCGGTCACCAGTTTCGCATACATTGACTTCACAGTAAATTAGACCAATTCCACACCCATTTGTCTTGTCCCGGCTCGATCACCACATTAGCTAAGAGAGCTTTAAGAATTAAGAGCATCCATCTCCGCGACCTCACCCAATCTTGGTGTTTGCATACTCACCGGCCCATTTTTAGGAGAAGTAATCCGAAACAATATTTAGACTTGATTCGCAAAGATTGCTAAAAAAGAGTACTTGCTCCACTTATGACTTGTGTATGATGCCTTAAAAAAATTTGCGATCTGATGGGCTTCTTCATTAACCTTATAGTTGCCTCAAGCCCTTAGAGCATCTCTAATGGGTCTTCCATATTTAGCCTACACATGGGACGATTTAGCCTCCACGTAGGTGCCAGCTCCTTTCCTATCACTTTTTTTAGCAGGTCTTCCATACCTATATCAGGGGTATCCCTAACGCGTTTCCTATTTTTTTTGCCAAATTTTTATCTTCGAAATGTTTTTCTGTTCCACACTGGTCCAACCGGCGTGGAAGACTTGGGCTTCGCGTGGTTGGGCTTGGGGGCAGTAGCTGGGCTGGGCTTGGGGAATAAAAAAAATTAAAAAAAAGGTTCCACGCTGGTCCAACCGGCGTGGAAGACTTGGGCTTCGCGTGGTTGGGCTTGGGGGTAGTAGCTGGGCTGGGCTTGGAGAATAAAAAAAATTAAAAAAAAGGTTCCACGCCGGTTTGACCTGCGTCGAATAAAAAAAAAAAAAAAATAATAATAAAAAAAAAGTTCCACGCTGGTTGAACCAACATTTTATTTTAGCCATTTTTATAATCCTATCTTTGGTTCGATTTTGGACGAAGTTTTAGCAGACCGGCCCACCACATCCTACGTGGATAGCCGGCTGCTAAAATTATAGACGACGCGTTAGGGAATGGTTTTTTTCGGAATTCCTATAATTTAGATTATAGGAGACCCATTAGAGATGCTCTTAAGGGTACAATGGTAGCACCCTTCTGGTGAATGAGCTTGTGGCTTCTTCATTAACCTTATAGTTGCCTCAAGGGTACATGGTAGCACCCTTCTGGTGAATGAGCTTGTGGCTCAATGGCACCCTTCTAATAGGTTCGAAAGAGCTAATTGTTAATATAAGTTTCCACACGTAATTCAAAGAGATAGGGGTCCCATCAACCCGTCTGCCAATAAAAAAAAATAAAATTGATCCCTTCTGGAATCGTCGAGTGACCATGCAGACATGGGATTGACAACACTTCTCCCTAAAGAAGTAATATGAACCTACCACACTTTCTTCTCAGACGTCCAAATCACAATAAATATTCACCATGGAGCAGGACACTACTACTTTCCAACCTAAAATGCACATCTTTTGGGAATACAACTATGGTTGAAAGGTCCCGTAATATTTTGTTCATTTGTTGTCTCCATCTATATAAAGCAAACACAAGTAGGAAGCTACAACCTTTGATTTGATTAGTACTTTGTTTTTCTCTGAGAAAATCAGTTTCATTTAGTTTGGAAAATGATAGATGGATAATATTTATTGAATAAAACGTTGAGAACTTAATTTTATTTTTGAGGAAAAAAACACAAAAATTTAAAATAAAATCAAAGAAGTGCAGAAGAAGAAGAAGAAATGAAGTACGTACAAGTATCAAAAACAAGTAATAAATCAGTATTTTTCTTCTTAATAAAAGGACAAAAACCAGAATAATTTAATTTCCACTACTTCAACCAATTATATTCTGCCACGTATCATTATATTCAACACAACCGCCTACCCTACTCCTGTAGAACTTTTTTTCTGCCCTTTTTCTCTTTCTCTATAACCCCCCTATAACCCCTAAACCAAACAGAATCCTCTTTAAAACTAGTTACGCCCATTAGAAGAGTAGACACGACCACCAAACTCTCTCTCTCTCTCTCTCTCTCTCTCTCTCTCTCTCTCTCTCTTCTTCTTCTTCTTCTCTGCGATTGCTCAGGTACGTTATCCACTTTTCTTCAATCTCTTTGTTGTTTATTCTATAAAGGATAACGAATTAGAGAATTTATAATGAGAGTTTCAATTCAACTTTGTTCAAAAATGATTTTTCTAGGGTTTAACGAGAAGTATGTTTTTAGGAAATTTGAATCTGATATATAGATTCGAGTTTTAATAGCTTTCTTTCATTCTTAACAATACTTAATAGAGAAGAAGAAGAAGAAGAAGAATAATCACTAGGTTATATCTATGTATGTAGCTCACACTATAAGCTTCAACTTCGAATTTAACTTTGCTTAAAGATTCTGTATTTCTTAATCACTACTTAGCTTCATTAGATGGAAGTTTATTATTTAGCTTAAATCTTTGGAATTTTATATGGTTGACTTTTTTTTTTTTTTTTTTTTTTTGCGATAACTAGTATTATGTTATTTAGAATATAATTAGAAAAACCTTAATTTTGATGAATTTATTATGGTAGAAACTACTATGATGTATGATTTCACGTGTTTGCAATGGTTGTGGTTGTTGGAGAGACATGTCTTGTTGTTTATAATTTGGATAAAATGTTATATGCTTTGAACATCTAAGCTTACCAAATTTGTTGTTGATTTAATTTAATTTATAATTTTGATGTTTTTATTAACTTAATTTTTTCTTTTGCAGGTCACAGGATTTATATATATACAGTTCATAGTTTTGTTTGTTTTTAGTGGAAATCATGGCTAGGTCATTGATACAGTCGACAAACGTTCCAGCGACAGTTGCCTTTAATACAAAACATGCCCAACTCCGAGGATCTAAGACTAATAGAAGAACAATCAAAATGATATGTAATTTTCAGTCACCTTGTTTGAGAACTCAAGCACCACCCCTTACATTACGTGGTTTCTCGGGTTTGCGAGGATCCAATGCTTTAGATACATTGGTAATGCCTGGCCTTGACTTCCATTCTAAAGTAGCTGCTTCAATGAATGCACCACGTAATAAAAGAGGTAGCCGATGTGTTGTTAATGCTATGTTTGAACGCTTCACAGAAAAGGCCATCAAAGTAATTATGCTTGCACAAGAAGAAGCAAGACGGTTAGGCCACAATTTTGTTGGTACAGAACAAATCTTGTTAGGTCTCATTGGTGAAGGTACTGGCATTGCTGCAAAGGTGCTCAAATCCATGGGTATCAATCTCAAGGATGCTCGGGTGGAAGTCGAAAAAGTTATTGGTAGGGGAAGTGGGTTTGTTGCTGTGGAGATACCATTTACTCCTCGTGCAAAGCGTGTACTGGAGCTTTCCTTAGAGGAAGCCCGTCAACTCGGTAAGTTTTTGAGGTCTTGACAGTTCACAGATACTCTCCTTTTTATTACCCTAGTCAGCAAATCTTTGGTTTAGTCCGGATACTCTATTTGGAATGGAAGATTTTTAAAAACTGAATGTATTTAGCATTTTACTTTTTCCAGTTCCTTGATTCCCCATTCTTTTAGAGTTCTGGAATGCATCTCATATATGACACTTCAATTTCATGGTCCTTGGGGAAGTCCTATAATTCTACGTCACAATCAAACATGGAGGCCTCTTTAAGAGACTTGGAGCGTAATATTATATTACATGGTAACACTACATATGTACGTATCTGAATAAAGGAGCCCTAAAGTAGAGCACTAGTGTAAAGCACCTTTTCTGTATATGGTTTCTGTCGGGTTTTTGGACTGCAGGATGCTGGTTTCTGTCAGGTGTTTGGACTGCAGGCTGCTGGTGAAGGACAGTCCTGCAATTTCTAGTCTGCTGCAATGGCAGGGTTATTTCTTTCTTACTGTTGCTTTTAGGTCTTAACCGAAGCCGTCTGGGGGGCCGTGACGACCCAAATAATAGGCCTGGCCTAGTCTTTGTGGCTAGTCCGATAAGCTGTGATGGGAGTTCATTGCCCAGGGGAGGGTTGAAGTCCTACAATTGTACAAATGCGTACCTCTTTGTACTGCTAACAGTTAGAAGAAATGAATGAAATACTATTACTTCAATGAAAAAAAGTTTAATGTAGAGCCTTAAGTTTGACATTTTGTGTCAGAGATACTCTTCTTTTTGTTTGTTTATCTTCATGTCGAGGACAAATTAAGATGTTTCCTTTGCAACAAGGTGAAAATCATAATTTTGTACTTACTTTTTCAGGTCATAACTATATTGGATCCGAGCACCTTCTTCTAGGGTTGCTTCGTGAGGGTGAAGGTGTAGCAGCTCGTGTTCTTGAAAATCTTGGTGCTGATCCAAATAACATTCGAACACAGGCATGTTTGTTGTATTTTCTTAGCATCATTTTGCAGGCACTAAATCACTATAAGACCTCACTCTCTCTTAAATATGAATAGTAAATATTGCTGGTGCAGGTTATTCGTATGGTGGGAGAGAGCACAGACGCTGTTGGCGCTGGAGTTGGGGGAGGGACCAGTGGCAATAAGATGCCTACGCTTGAAGAATATGGGACCAATCTGACAAAACTAGCAGAGGAGGTAGTCCATTAAAACCGTCAAAAAACACAATGGTCTATTTTTCTGAGGCTATTAGTTAAGTATGTGGTAATTGATCTTGCAGGGTAAGCTGGATCCAGTGGTTGGAAGGCAGATACAAATAGAACGTGTAACTCAAATTCTGGGTAGGCGGACAAAGAACAACCCCTGCCTAATTGGAGAACCTGGTGTGGGGAAAACAGCAATTGCAGAAGGGCTTGCTCAGAGGATCGCAACTGGTGATGTGCCTGAAACTATTGAGGGAAAGAAGGTTATGCATTAACACTAATAACTTTGTTAATGCAGTATGAAGTACTTCCTCAAATCTCAACTAATATTATCTATTGCACAATTCAGGTAATTACCTTGGATATGGGTCTTCTTGTTGCTGGTACAAAATATCGTGGAGAGTTTGAGGAGAGATTAAAGAAACTTATGGAAGAAATTAAGCAAAGCGACGAGATAATACTTTTCATTGATGAGGTACATACCTTGATTGGAGCAGGAGCTGCCGAGGGTGCTATTGATGCTGCAAATATCTTGAAACCTGCTCTTGCAAGAGGAGAACTTCAGGTAATTGAGCTGCTCAGTATGCATACCATGATTGTATTCTTCTGTTGAGGGCTACTTATCATAAGAATAACCCACACCTCATTCCTTTTTCACTCTGGTTTACAGGTGTGCATGATTTTATTCTAGCGTAGTGAAATATTTAGTGTCCTATGTTGCACAATACTGGTAGTCTGACTCTGACACTAACCTGCATTCAAACAGAAGAAATTATGAAAGTTGGTTTCGGGTTTATATTATTTTTCGGTATATTCTCTATTTATACACCATAGAGTAAGTAAGTCTATATGCCTTTGTGCTAATTCATTTTCATGGTTGATTTACCTTAAAAGTAATGCGATGCTACGTGTACGAACAATGTCAATGTGTTTAATGTTATGTGCCTTTTACAATAAATAACCTTAAAAGTAGTTTTATTCCCTCCAAAGTTCAGCATTAACTGATATCGGTTTAAAGTTCTCATTGAGAGTTTTATAGATAATTGTTTTTTAAGGCACTACAATTATGCAGTCAAAGGTGCATATTCTGGGGGTGTCTAAGGAGGAAGGTGCAAGCCTAGGCGAAGTGGTGAACTGAGCAAAGTTTACGTGTTCCAGGCGCGAGTCACTAGACCGACCTTGAGCTTTTGACTGCTTAGAAAAAATAGAATTTGGATAAAAAGTTACACCATTTGGATTTGGTTAAAATCTAAGATGTTAAACAATTTATCTCTTAGACAAATGCACAATAACTTCTCTCGCCGCAGTTAGCCTCTGTTTTGTCCCCATGGTGTTTACACACCGTGCCATTTAGTTGGAGTAATTGCAACCCCAATACCTTGTCACTGTTTATTCAATGAAATCCTTCAGTTAAATTATGCATGTTCAAATAAGCCTGATCATTTGAAATTTCTAAATTTGTAGTTAGGAGAGGAGATATCCTGTATGAAAATGAGAACAATATAATACCTACAATGTGCTGTCTGGAAGAGTTCTTACAATTTACAAATGATGGTCTTTAGCAATTGGCATTGTGTCTTCGTGAATAGTATTTGTTCTAAATTATTAATCAATGGATAACCGACATTAGCCGCCTTTTCCTGCTAAAGCACTTGAAAACAGGGAGCTTCTTGCATTACCTTGCAGGTGGGCTCATAACGTGATTTTCCTACCGCTTTATCTTATAAGTATAATAAAAGCTTTTGTTTTACGGATTAAAAAATAACAATTTATAATCCTGGTTATATAATTATAAGACGTATAATATGATTTTGCAGTGGATACCAAGTTTGTGGATATCATTGCTTAATGGTGTTACTATTGTTATTTTTGTGTTGGTTGTTTGTGTGTAGGTAGTATGTTTTCAATTGCAATATGTTTTTCATTTTTTCGTGACCGTCTGATATAAATTTTGGGTGACTCCCCATTTCTTATGTTTCTGGTCTAAATGATGGACTCTATCACACATTTATTGATATGGCGTCAAAAATGGCGTTTTTATGCAGTGTATTGGGGCTACAACACTCGATGAATACAGAAAGCACATTGAGAAGGACCCAGCTTTGGAAAGACGATTCCAACCAGTGAAGGTGCCTGAACCATCTGTTGATGAGACCGTACAGATTCTTAAAGGGCTTCGTGAGCGTTATGAAATTCACCACAAACTCCGTTACACAGACGAAGCTCTAGAGGCTGCTGCACAGTTGTCATATCAGTACATCAGGTTAGAAATGTTTATGCAAATGCTAATAAAATAATTAAAAAAAAAAAAAAAAATACCACGTATTGGATTCAAAGTCATCTTGTGACAGCAAGCATAAAAAAAAGAAAAAGAATAATCGCCGAGTTACAATAGCTGTTAAGTTTCTTAGTTAAGCAACATTTTATGGTGTTGTGTTTTTGTGCTTGTTAGGTCGTTCTTTTTTTTTCTCTTTTTCTTTTACTGATTGTTGATGATCCCCCTTTTCACCACAATCACTTGGCGGTAAAACTGTTTGGAAACATAACTAAAATTTCTGCTTAGCCAACAAAAAAAATCACAACAGTTAACATTTTCTCGGAAAATGAAAAAAAATAAAAATACACAAGAGTAATGACTATCGTTAGATACTGTTTTTGGAATTCACGCTCCACTTGACCTGGAGCAAGTCTTGAAGAATGAAAGTGAGAAGTGGCAAAACAGAATTATAATCATGTTGCGTCATTAAGATTTTTTGTAAATATATATAGTGGATTTATTTCTTGAATAGGTTGCTTACATAAATTGTATTGTTGTGCATTTCTGCATGTAACAGCGATCGCTTCCTTCCAGACAAAGCAATTGATTTGATTGATGAGGCTGGCTCCCGAGTTCGGCTTCGTGATGCACAGGTGTGGTGTTGTTTTACTGGTGTGACTTAGAACATAAGACTTTATATTGAAAAAAAGTAGCTAATCTACTAAATGCTAGGTTTTAGGTTTTGATGCCCACACTTGCCTCCTCAACTAGTTCACTACTCCTTTTCTTGTTCTAGTATTGTAGTTAGGTATTTATAAACCTTGTTCAAATGCAGCTTCCGGAGGAAGCACGAGAGCTTGAAAAAGAGCTCAGGCAGATCACAAAGGAGAAAAACGAAGCTGCTCGTGGCCAGGACTTTGAAAAGGTACTTTCTCATTTCTGCAAGTAGGGGTGTTATTCGAGCCGAGCGAGCCGAGCTTTGAATGTTCATACTCGGCTCGTTTTAATACGAGTCGAGCCCGAGCCGAGCCCAATTTATGAATCGAGCTTTGTTTTATGTTCAAACTCGGCTCGCGAGCTATTTATCAAGCTCGAGCTCGTTAGGCTCGTTTAGCTCGAACCGAGCTCGAGCCCTCCAAGCTCGTTTAGCTCGAGTATATAAAAAAACTCCATTCACTCACTCTTCTTTGAATCTTCTATAGTTCTATTATTTTAATTAATAAAAAATGCTTATACGAAGCTCATCAACACTGATATTGAATTCATGGGTACCTTCATATTCAATAGAATTATCACCAGAACCTGATTTCTTTCATCATATTCCAAAAACCCAATCCATTTCTTTAACAACATCTTCTTTTTCTTCTCATTCTCCAAACAAGATAACAAGAGCACGTTCAGAGAATGATCTTCGAGATCTTGTTATACAGAAAAGAAATTCATTTAATCAGAGTCTTAATAAGTTATAGAAGATGAAGAAGAACAAGATCTAAAGAAGAATTTCAAGTTTTTGTCGATGGATGGATTGTTTTCAAGTACTAGGTTGGGTGAATTAGTTGAAGAAGAAGAAGAAGAGTATGTTGGTGGTGGATAATATAACTTAACTATATATAAATTCGAGCTACTCGGCTCGGCTCGAATAAAGCTCGGGATCGGCTCGAGCTCGAAACGAGCCTAAAATCTGTTCAAGCTCGGCTCGTTTTACAAGATGAGCGAGCCCGAGCCGAGTTTTAATCGAGCCGAACACGAGCCGAGCTCGAGCTGCTCAGCTCACATAACACCCCTATCTGCAAGATTCTACTTCTTCATTTTCGTCCTTACAGAAATCATGATACTTTTATGTCATTTTATTAAGGAAGAGAAACATTGTTTAAATTCTTACATAAAGTTGACCAACGAATTGACATGTCAGCTACTAGAAGAAATTACAAGAATACACAAAACTACTCATTGCTGAACTTCACCTAGTACGGCATATGCTACAAATGTACAACCTTATTAGTGTATGTGAAACTTTGCACGCTTAATAAGTTTATGATAATAGCAATACTTACTAACAATAGGAGTCATATGCTATAGCTCTCAAAATATAAGAAATGTCAATTGCAGTTGTTGTATGCTATTTTCTAAGAAGATAGTTATTTTGATTATAAAACAAAAAATAATGGATACCAGTTTCATTTGCAAGTTGTTCTGGATGCAGAATAAATTATCCAAATCAGACATTGGCCTTTAGTTTTCTTGAATTTGAAACTATTTTTATCTTGTGGACTTACAATATGAAACTGTTGACAGGCAGGGGAGTTGAGGGATAGGGAGATGGATCTAAAGACCCAGATCATGAGTCTCGTTGACAAAGGTAAAGAAAAAACCAAGGCAGAAAATGAGGCAGGTGATTCAGGCCCTGTTGTAACAGAAGTTGATATACAACATATTGTAGCTTCATGGACTGGAATACCTGTTGATAAAGTTTCAGTAGATGAGTCAGGTCGCCTTCTGAGAATGGAAGAAACACTCCATAAAAGAGTCATTGGTCAGAATGAAGCTGTTGAAGCTATCAGCCGGGCTATACGCCGTGCCCGTGTTGGACTTAAACATCCCAACAGGCCAATTGCTAGTTTCATATTCTCTGGTCCTACAGGTGTAGGAAAGTCAGAATTGGCGAAGGCGCTGGCTTCCTATTACTTTGGTTCCGAGGAATCTATGATACGGCTTGATATGAGTGAGTTCATGGAGCGGCACACTGTTTCCAAACTCATCGGTTCACCACCAGGTTATGTTGGTTATACTGAGGGTGGTCAGCTAACAGAAGCTGTTCGCCGCCGACCCTATACTGTAGTCCTATTTGACGAGATAGAGAAGGCCCACCCCGATGTCTTTAACATGATGCTTCAGATTTTGGAGGATGGGAGGTTGACAGATAGCAAGGGTCGAACTGTAGACTTCAAGAACACACTCTTGATCATGACCTCGAATATCGGAAGCAGTGTGATTGAGAAAGGTGGTAGACGCATGGGGTTTGATCTTGACTTCAACAAGACCGAGAAGGACACCAGCTACAGCCGTATAAAAAGTCTGGTGACGGAGGAGCTGAAACAGTATTTTAGACCAGAATTTCTAAACAGGTTGGATGAGATGATTGTTTTCCGCCGATTAACGAAGCTGGAGGTTAAGGAGATTTCTGTTATCATGCTGCGCGAGGTGTTTGAGAGGCTCCGTGTGAAGGGAATAGAGCTTCAGGTGACAGAGAAGTTCAAAGACAGAGTGGTTAACGAAGGATACAACCCGAGCTATGGGGCAAGGCCTCTGAGAAGGGCTATAATGAGGCTTTTGGAAGATAGTATGGCTGAGAAGATGCTTGGAGGTGAGATCAAAGAAGGAGATTCAGTTATCGTGGATGTTGATGAAAGTGGAAATGTTACTGTGTTGAATGGTAGCAGTGGTGCTCCTGAGCCATTATCTCCAGCATTACAAATTTGAGGGTATCCTTTGGCTCCACCTGACAATTTAAACCACTGTTTTTAGCAGTACTTATGGTTATCTCTGTAACAGAGCGTGGACTTCCTGAGGAAGACAATATCGGTACAAAAACTGGCCTCTTCCATCTAACCACCTGCTGCTGTTTGTTCTTGATATTACACTGCGGAAAGGGTTAAGTTGATACTCAATAAAACAGTAGTTGGCATTCTAGGGGATTGCTAAATTTTTTTGAGCTTGTATCTACACATTTCATTTTGTGCTTTTCTAGCAGTTGAAATTATCAGTTTTGGGTTGATATGTTCCTTCTTCCCTGTATAAATGGATAGCTACAAGAAAGCAGTAGAGTCCATTTCTTTCCAGATTTCTTTAGATTGCCCCATTTTGGTTTACAGTTTATTTCTTTCTTCTTGTTCCCTGCTTTAGACAAAACTGTAGGCTGGTCTGAAAGGCCTTGGCAGATTAACTGGTCAAAAAATGATATCTGATGGTTCTACTATTGTTTTGATGAGAACCTTGCCCGTTCATGCCAACCAGAGTAAAGGTCAAGCTATTGTGTGCCAAAGTTCCGTGCTAATATATTTGTTAAGTATCTCTGTTATTATCCTGGGGGTTCTGAATATGTGACTTCTATATTATAACCTGCACTTATAAAACTTGGTAAAAAGACAAACAACGGTCAAGATTTGCACAGGAAATTATAGAAATTGGGTTTTAATGAGATTATAAAAATTCGGTAATTTAACTCGTGCAATGCATGGGTTATCTTGAAATAGTTTCTAAGTATATGTAGTCATCAAAGATGTAATGTGAAATAATAAATTACTATCATTTTATAATATTTTTTGAGGATTTATTATTGTATTTGTTTACCTATATAATTTTCTTAACAATTTAAATAATATAAATTGACGTTTTTAATTTGGAGTGTAAATTATATCTCCAAGCTCACAATCCAAATTCTTGACATTATTTTGCTTATGTTACTATATTGTTATTGACAAAGTACTAATATTTTGGATAAGATGTTCAATTGATTTGGTTTGTAAACATATTGATTTAACCAAGTTATAGTGTTTACTTATTTTGATTTTTGAACATATTTTGGATAAATTTTAGTTATGTGATTTAAATAAATAATCTTCTAATTTTAGTTTAACAAAATTCTCTTCAATTAAAGCATAAGTTTTTTCATATGGATCAACTTTTGATGGTTACAAATTAGTATTTATTTTATATTGGTTAACTTTAAATATTTAATTTAGAGTGAAATTACTTAAATAGACTTACTAATTAACTATTGCGTAAAAGGTCTAAACTTTCAATTCTAAATTTTAATCAAATTCTCTTCAAGTAGAGCATCAATTTTTCTATAATTTAGAGAGAGAATATTTGCTTAAGGGCATGCCTAACTTTAATAGAGAGTATAGATTCTATCATACAACTCTATCTGTCTCATACGTCTCTCCATATTATCAATCAGTTTTAGCTTATCATCAAACCTCTATCACCTCTCTACTCTCATATTTTCATCAATGAACACTTTGTTTTTTCTCTCTTTTTCAACAAAGAAAAATTTAAAATTCAAGTTTTTTTGTGCTTAATTTTATTTTTATTTTCAGTATCTATAGCCAAAGTTAATTATACAAATAATACGTACAACCCATCCTTAAACCTGGACTATATGAGCTTTATACAATTAATTAATATTTCTATTTTTAATTTGATATTTGACTAATGATTCTATTAGTGATTTCAACCTAATACTATCGTTGTTGCTTTCATTTCAAGGACCAAACTATTGTGGAACTGGATGTTTCCATCAAAGAAAAACTACTATGGATCATCACTTAACAAAGCCAAGTTTCAAATTAAAAATCATGTCTTTACCAATGGTAAATGTTGATTGATTACTTAGATATATTTTTTCTTTATATACAAATGGTTGAATGAATGCCGTAACTTCTTTGTTGCAGCCACATAAAATCAGGAAGTAATAAAACCGATATTTAGGAATTCAAAGGAGCTTATGAGCCAGAACAACTATTTAGAATGATAAATAAACCATCAGATTCACCAAACAATCTTTCAAACTTTTTAAAAGCGGCTATGGAAATTTCTGACGGTAGCTATGAATCTAATAAACAATGAAACACAAAGGTCAGCCAGTTCACTTTTGCCCATAGTATAAATAGTCTTTCACAACCTCTACAAAGTTTTATCAGAATATGATTAATTGAATACTTTCAGTGCCACGGGTTGGTTGGGCTGCATGCAAAGACGGTCTTATTGGATAAAGAATTCATGCAAAGGCTTGGTTGACAAATTTTTGCACGTCACATTTTCATTCTTAGGTTGTGCGATGTCTACAAGGCCTATCATTAATATTCAAACTGGTCTTCTGGAAAAAAAATTCATCAGAAAATAAAAAAATTTCGTCACCGTGTTTGGTGATCTATGGTTTAGGCAATGTTTGGTTACACTTAAATTTGTGGCCTTGGATACATTCCTGAATTAATCTACTGCATCTTATCAGCCTATTTTATCCCAAACAACATATAATTCTTGCCCAAGGTTAATTATGCATGATAACTTCTATTGAACTAATTTTAGGGCAAATATGTGTACATTTAATAAGCAAGAATTTCACCTGAACATTGTATCTGATTAAAGGCCTCACTGGTTGTTCATCTTAACTGCACAATTATTAGTTTCAATTTTTTGAATTTCTTATTTTGTAAACGACATTAAATCTATCAGGTTACTATGTAGTCTTTTATACTACTATCAAACCTTAGAAACTTCCGAGTTCCAGTCTTTGACATGACCCTCCATCCTTCAAGTTCTCTCTTTATATATATATATATATATTTCTAGAACTGCAAATTTTTGAATTTGGATGCACCCATAAAATGGAATGACTATGGAAACATCACAATAAGACGTTGCAAATTGTGTAAATATAGGTTCATCATCAAAAGAAGGTGATCCACATATAGCCTATGCTATTGTTTAGGGTCAAATGCTCAACTCGGGGATTTTCTTGACAACAAATGAAGTCCAAAAATGGTCTAACAACTATTTTCAAGAAAGAATGGAATATGTGAAACTAATAGAAAAGATTCATGCAGCTGCAATTGAAAATATCAATTCAGAAGACATAAGTCATGAAGATGAAGCTATGGAAATTTAATATATTCTTTATTTTATCTTTGTTAAATTTATTTCTGTCTACAACAAATAATAGTATAGGATTTATTTTTCAGTAACAAAAAGGTTTAATTATCTCTATAATTTACATATAAAGGACTTTGCAAATTATATTAAAGCAATCACAATTTTTTGGCGTTTATTATCATTGAGTTACTCAATACAAGTATAAAAATAAATTAACTATTTTAATCAATTTAACTATTAATTGTCTATTTTAACCATTTAGATTTTAGATTTGTATCTAGATATAAAAAATAGTAATTTAAATATAATATTAAAAATAAGCGTCCCAGAGGGACAGGTCATACCTAGTGTAATATATAAAGCAGCACCGATGTTATGACAAATATCTGCAGTCTGTAAACTTTTTGCATCTTAGACCCTGCTTGGTTACCCCGCAAAAATTTGCATGAAATTTAACCTGATTTAATATGCTTGAAACTCTTGATAATTAGTTTTATGAACAAAATTTATGCAAAAGTTTGGTGTTATTTCAAAAGTGCAAAAATTTTACACCTTTCTCTAATAAACTTAGTAGGGGACCATCTATGATTATCTCATGTTTATAAACATGCAAGGTTTAATGGGAGACCAATAAGGTTTAAGCTAAAATAGGTAGGGGACTATTCAAATGAAAGAGTAAACTTGGGAGAGACCACTCTAACTATAGATGGGTAAAGATTTGTCTTTTTTTGCAGCCCAAACAAGAAGGGCCTTAGTAGAAATACTCTCTTTTGTCAAGTTCCATGCTAATAGCAATGTTATAACAGAACAACAGAATTGTGAGTGATCTGGAGTATAGCCATATAGGGGTGTTGAACTTGCCCCGTGACCCAGACCCGTCCCGCCCCACCCCAATGTTTGCCCCGCCCCGTATCCGCCCAAATGGTAGTAGGGCAGGGATGGGTTTCATACTATAGATTGAAACCCGCCTCGTTCCCCGCCCCATATCCCTGCCCCGTTCCCGCCCCATATCCCTAATCTTCTCTATCTCTCCCTCTCTCTCTTTACCTCAGACACAAAGAATTTTATGATATTGTGACCTTTTCCCTGTCCCCGCCCCGCCCCCGACCTGTACAGAGCAGGGATGGGGTGAACTTTTTTCCATCCCACTGTTCTCCGCCCCGCCTAAGAACGGGGCTTATTTGACCCCGCCTCGCCCCAACCCCGCGCTTTGTTCCCCCGCCCCGTCCTGCCCCGCCCCAATCAGCACCCCTATAGCCATATACACCAAAGAACAGTGGCAATTCTGCAATTGGCACACACATGCAGTGCCATGCCCGTAAAATTTAATGAAGAGGACACCTAGCATCCAATGTGCTCATATCTCTGCAAAGTGCTGGTCTCAGCACTGGATTATTCATTCACATTTTAAAATAGGTTTCCCATCATACTCCAAGCTTTGAAGAATGAGTAAGGGCGTGTGAGAAAACAGCTTGTGGAAGCTTTGAGGAGGGAGGCCAGTGCCGAAGAATTGGTTTTCCAAAATGTTCACCTTATTTGGATTACTTGTGTGTATAAAAGTATAAGCTGATATGAAACCTGGGGATGCTCTAATGCGGAACTATCAGTTTTGCAAAATGTTCACCTTATTGGATTACTTGTGTGTATAAAAGTATAAGCTGATATGAAACTTGGGGTTGCTCTAATGTCTAGAAATGCTGACACTTTGGATTGAATCCTAATCGGAGCTGTTTCAAAATTTCTTTTCTTTTTTACAAGTATCAGTTCCATTAAAACCAAGGATAAATAATGTACCAAGCTTGGGAAAGAGATTTCACAATCACTGCTTTGGAGGAAGTATCATTACAAGGGCATCACAGGAAATCAGAAATGCTGAATCTAAAAGATCCCAATGAAAAGAATATGCTCTATCGGGCAAGCAGATGGATCCAATCAAACATCAATCGCTGAAAGTGGTATTCCCTGTTAACTGTATTACCTCCCAGCTAATTCCATGTGTAGCCCTTCACTTGTAGGATGCCTTTATGGCTTTATCACTGTCTGGAACCCCCGTTCTGAATCTGCAATCATTTCTTGTTTTCCAAACAGTCCACAGTAAAGCAACATGAATCACATCCCACATTTTCCTGCCTATACCAGTTCCATTGGAGCTCGGCCAAGAAACAAAAGTATCTATCGTTGTCATTGCTCTGTCAAACAATTCCTCAATATCGAAGACATCACTCAGATTCGGGCTTCGCTGAATCAAGCTGAAAGTGAGAATGGTGCAGAAACCGATCTGCTTTCCCTGCCTTGGATGCAAGATATTAAACCAAAAGCTCAGTTGCCTTGCCTCCATTTGCCATCAGTCACTTGCAACTCCAAATCAGTTATAATCAAAGTTCTAACAACCTTACTTTAGTGACCACTTTGAAAGCCCAACCTTTAAGATAAAAAACATAGTTTAAAACGTCTTCCCAGAATGTTGATCATATTTTTGTACCATGTTACAACTTCAATAGAGTAGATTCAGGTCATCAGAGAAGTGGATAACCATCAATAAATCGGATTGCTCCAGAACTGGGTTGTTGCTGCCATCTCTGAAAATAATGAATGCGCCCAGATCTTCCTGAAAATCTATCCCATGGCACCATTTACCCTCCCCTGTGAGCTTTTTGTGTGACTAGTGGAAATGGATACTGAATGAGCTCAGATCATAAATCTCCCTACCAGAGTAACAGTGAACAAACTCAGGGGCTTCCACAACCGCCTCTGCTGATCTTAAGTGCAGTCAAAACCTTCTGGATCTCCATGGTCATGGCACTATCTACACTCCCTGATGAAAGTTTTCTATGTGACTTCTGTAAATGAAGTTTGAGAGAGCTACTGCTCAAACCAGCATTCTTCCCACAAATTGGGCACACTCTCATCATTGGCTTCCTTTGTTGCCATTCCATTGACACCTTTCCATGCAATTTCCTATCAAGATCCAAAAGGGTCTTCGCAAATCCATCATTGGGCTGTGCCCGGCGGTGAGCTCGTTTAAGGGTGTTCCATGCTTCCAATAGAGTGAAGTTCCTGCAAAGAACAAAATTATATTAAGGATTTTACTGGGATTTTACCATCATACAAGTTTTCAACCAGTGAACATGTATATGGAACACAAGAAGAGAGAGAAGGGGACGCGGGGGGTTTACCACTTACCATAAAGGGTGATTCTTGTTCCAGTGCTTTTATATTCTAACAAGTATTTGTATCTAGTGGACATAGCTGTTCGTTGGATAAAACAATATTGATGCATCGGAACTCACTCAGTAAAAAACCAGTTCTAGAAGATGGGCTCCCTTGATGAAAATCACTAGTGCATAGCACATCTGCGAGCGTGCATGTTTAAAATTCCATTGCAAGCCCGTCAGATGTCTTGTCTTTATAGATTGGGATATGGTAGTGAGACCAGATACACAACTTTTTTATGTGAAATATAACCACCCTTCTCTTGTTTTTTATTTTAGGCAGTCATAGGCTCACAGCCTCTCATAAGAAGTGCTAAACTGTAGCTATTTTAGGCTATACATATATTTTCGGGACTCCCACTATATTTTTTGCTTTTGAACATTAAAATTATCTTCTAATTATCACTTACTTTCTTAGCATTAGGTAAGCCAGAACAACTGTGGCACTTCTACTTTTTCCTTCAAAACAATGAACCAGAACTCTTCCACCCAAATATTCAACGCTGTCAATAAAATCAGAAGCTTCTTCAAATAAGTTACTAATCTTTGTATCCTCGTTATCAAATATCTGCATTCAGAAGGACATTATCAGTGGAGAGCTTCACCTCACAAAAAGTGCAAACTGACTGAACACCATTTTCTAATAGAAAATAATAACAAACAATTTTCAGAATTTATCTTTGTTCACAATCAAATCTGAGTAAGAATAATAGAAAAATTACCACAACCAGAATTCAAAGTTTTAATGGTAAACAGACAAAATTAATATATGAACCACATATGAGATATGAATGTCAGAACAAAACAATAGGCTAAAGAACTGGTTTGACCTATTCAAAAAACATTCCAAACGAGTTAAATTGACCTTGATGGTTAAAATTATTATGCAACATACCCATAATGTATAAGTAACAATCTTAACCACATGACACACATACAAAATTTAGTGGAAAACTTCAATTCTATTTAAACTAAAATTTCAAAATAAGATAAGCAGTCAATGCAAGAATTTTCAAATATATTCTCTCAATCCATATATTGTGGAGTTCAGATGCGTCCACATACTGGTTTACCTAATCCCAAGTTAGTTCTTATCTTCTGGTCACAATTCTACAAGCATTTGAACTATGCCTATGGTTGGAGCTGGAAATGATCAAATAATTCAGATAAAAATCTCCTTTGTTTACTCTAAAGAGTCTATATACTGGAATTAAACTAAGTAGTAGCTTCATTCCTGCTTAAGTTTCTTAGTAATATTAGTCATCATTTAGCAAAAAAATAAAATAAAAAACTAAATAAGTTTTAACTGCCAAATATTTAACCCGTGAAGCAAAGTAGCCTTACTGTAACAATAGGAAAGCTTAATTGTGTGTACCCATAGAACTTCATTTTAGTGAGAGAAAAAAATGTTGATACAGGGTGCATAACTACAAAGTTTGAATACACTGACAGCCTAGTTTGCAATGTACTAACATTAGGGGTGTTAAACGAGCCGAACGAGCCGAGCTTTGCATGTTCAAGCTCGGTTCGTTTATAAACGAGCCGAGCTCGAGCTCGAGCCCAAATTTTACACGAGCTTTATTTTATGTTCAAGCTCGGCTCGTTTAGCTATACGAACGAGCTCGAGCCGAGCTTTTAACGAGTCGAGCCCGAGCCGAGCTCGAGCTACTCGATTAAATTACATATAAAAGTAGGATTTTATCTAAACGAGCCGAGCTTTGGTATGTTCGAGCTCGGTTCGTTTATAAACGAGCCGAGCTCGAGCCGAGCCCAAATTTTATACGAGCTTTACTTTATGTTCAAGCTCGGCTCGTTTAGCTATACGAACGAGCTCGAGCCGAGCCCGAGCCGAGCTCGAGCTGCTCGGTTTGTTTAACAGCCCTAACTAACATACTATCTGGTATACTTCTTTACAGCTTGTCGAGAAATTCTAATTTCTTTTACTGACCATTATATTTTATATCCAGATTTAGACAATAATTCAACTAAAACCTCCAGCAGATAACAAAACCATTAAGAGATAAAGTACTAACTGAGAAATTCTTGTACACAAACAGATCAGGGTACTGAGAATCGGACTGCCCAATTTCATTTGAGCACAAGCACAATATATGTGTGATGCCTAGATGTTGAAGAGTGTACACAGATCTTGCAGCTAAAGCTCCACCAATAAAAAGGTTTCCAGTAATTAAAGATGGTTTCTCTGTATTTGCTGCATCAGATATCAAGGCTATCCTCTCCAGAATGTGCTCAAGTCTGACCTGTACCAAACTTAGTATCATTAACTGAGTATAAAACAATAATGATCCTAGACAACAACAGCAACAGCAACACCCAAAAAAAAAAAAAAAAAGAGAAAGAATGATTCTTACTTTCAACTCATACGCATCTGTAACTGTATTGCTCTCACTCCCTTCGAAGAAGCCAGTATTAAAATTATTTTCCTGGCACAATTTGATGGCCTCCGTTCTGAGTGTTTCATTCCACTGCTCCAGTTCTTTGTTTAATTCAGCATCAACCTGCGACAAAACATTTCCAGTATGTCAGTTTCCTAAAATGCAGACACAACAACATCAATCTCTTTATACAAATCTTTGATATTGCTCTTTAAAAATGCATTTCTCTGGTAGCCTTTAAAATTTTATAAAACATTATTTGATGAATGACATCAAATATAACTCCTGTCATGAAATGACACTATCCAACGATTTGTAAACAACTAAAAAATGCTATATATTACTATATTAGGTTATAAAGGCTGGTTATTGGCAAATGCTCCCAAGTGGCTTTGTCTAGTGAAGAAGTAATCATATTTGGCATGTTATTCTCATTGTTTTCACAATAAGCTTCGTGTAACTGAACACCTTTTTATCAGACAAATCATTTTCGACATTGATAGATCATTCGCACATTCACAAAACATAAATTTCCACATAATTATGTTTACAGATATAAAGATGTTTTCTTCGGAGATAATTCAAACCTTTGCATATTTGTTGAAGTCCCGAAGCTTTGTTGTCAACCTCAGACTACGGAGAGGCTCTCCACTCCCTTTAAAGTACTTTCCATGCCAATTCTCTCGTGAGACAGGGGAAGCAGAATCTGGACTTTCTTTGTACAACGGTGATGACTTAAGAGCTGTTTTATGCAATTCAGATTCACTTGAATCAGCATGGCTCTCACTATTTGGACGCTCTTTACTTGAAGGAGAGAGGCATGGGCAACCAACTCCAGTGGCATTGGATGGCGATTCGGGAACACCAAAATCATCTTTATCAAAATCCCCTAAAGAATTTTTATTGATAATTGTCAGAAACACCCTTAACAGGTTATCCAGCTTCTGGTAAAGTGTAAGAAGAAATATATGGGATCCCTGCAGATCCCTTAGAGCTGCACGAAATCCACTGCGGAAGTCATTGATAACTGTGGTAGACTCTGCTAAACTGGAGTGAATTTGTCCATCACCCTCTTCAGGTAATGGACAACCTAGTTTGCCCCCAGTTATGTCATAGAGAAGACTTGAGGAGTATTCAGCACTGTTAAGAAGGAGCTCAACTACCTTAGGGTACTGGGCATGATCATTCACACGTTTTCCAGCTGGAGGGCGTCGAGGAACACAAGAGTCAATGGCAAAAATATTGTATTCACCTGCTTTAGATTCGTTCAATGCATCTTTTGGGCACACATCACTGGACCTTGGTGAATCCATGAAATCAGAAACATCTGAACTCTGAGATATAATTTCGGGGTTACAAACACTAAACCTTCCATCAGCAGAGTTGGTCCTCCTCTCTTTCTGAAGAGCCTTAATTACCCTTGGTATATGTCTCCTGGTCGCAGAATCAAAAGATTCCTCTGATGCATCCATGTTTGCATGTGTCATTTTTTCAGCAAGTAACAGATTTGCATAGTTTCCACGCCATCCCAACTGCCGACAAGGGAGTCTATCTTCATTTCTGATAATAAGATCCAACATCAAGACCCTACCAAGTTCTGATGCCGTTTTTTCAGCAGCTTCCCGTGAATCAAACGCATGCGTGCTCTCGAGAAGAGGAGATCCATGAACATAACTAAAGAAACAAACAGGGCAGTTTAGTATAGTATGATACATCAGAATACAACATCAAAACCTTAGCAGCATTAGAAGTACATAACGGAGTTCTGTGCTTCCTCCCCCACCAGCCCTTCATGCGGCATTCAGAGAAGAGGTTTGGTTAATATGTTTAACTAAGGAATCTCCCATAATGCTTATCATTTTCATCCCATGATGCTAAGCATCCAAGCAGTGTTTAAATACCTCCTCTCGGCCATCCGGCAGGAAAACATGAAGAGAAGCTGAGCAATCAACAGGTCAACCCTATCTACTGTTTTTTCCTTTTGAAATGAATATTTAAGGGATGGTTAGTCGAGAAATAACCTACAATTTCTTTGTGGCCCAGTAATCTGGATAACTTTCCATGTTCATTAGAAATTTAAACCTTGTGCAGTGCAAACTGCACGGACAGTAAACACCATCACTGTTGGCAAATCTCCTCAATGGAACATTTAGCCCAAAAGAAGAGGAAAAAGTTGAAGTTATTGGCTACTCTAAATACGAGTAAATGGAACATTCACTTCACCCTTCCCTGCATACCTTTTGAAAGGACAATAACTGGGGGGAGGAAGCCTGAATTTATGCTGCCGTACTATTACATAATCACAATAAGTTAAGGTTTGCACTTCATCAGAAAAAGGCATCTGCTCAGTTCAAGCGCCTCCAACAACTCCGAACATGTCATTTCACCCAAATCATCTCCCTCCATAAGTGCTGTATCCCTTGTTTTCTCTGCTGCATCTTTAATTTGTTGCCATTCAACGCTAGAATTATGAACTACTCTGGCCTGCATAATCCAATTCAATGTTTCATTTACTAAAACCATGCTAATTAAGGAGGTACGAAGAAAAGCAAAGGACACAACTCAATACTTGTGGGGTGGAGACACCTAGCCATTTTGCAAATTCATAACCCAAGCGTTCTGACTGCGTCGCCATCCTTGAAGAAGATATCTTTATCACCGCAGCAGCTTCCTTTGGGTAAGAGTCATCATTCATGGGACTATTAAATAAGGCAAAGAAAACAACACCGCCAGAATTTACTGTAACCTGTATCCACCCCCGCCAAAAAAAAACAAAAAAACCACTTAAGTCAGAGTTAATTGTACCACAGGATGGAGCTAGTAGGGGGCATCTGACCATCCACAATTTATATCCTGGCATGCAGTTATAAATTGAGGAGACCATGGGTGCATGCCATACATAACCTTGCATTCTTTACGTTTTATTTTTATTCATGTGAACAAAATATAATCCCACTAACAAAAACAAAAACAAAAAAACAAAGCCAAGTAAACTGTACAAATAAAAACATGCCGCCTCTTGCTCCCCAGCATGCACAAGGAAAATGAATAGCACACGTAGGCCCAAGGCCAACTACAACATCAAATGTTCCAATTTTCTTTTTCATCGAAAAATAGTATCTGATTAGTTCCAAAGCATTAACCTCTCTTATAAAAAAAAAAAATCTTCCAAAACATTACAAGCAACAATTTGAATTTCTGTTTTCCTCCATTCACAGAAACTTATGCATTAAAAAAAAACTTAATTAAAGCAAGAAGTGAAGAAACCCATCCCAAGACATACGAGTACATGCAGTATCTTGGTATCTTGACCTTCTATAAAACATGCAAGTACATCTCTTACTGTTCAAGGACCTTTTGATTTCATTCCTTCCAGTTAGATACAAACTTGTGAAATATTTAGCCCTTTAATGATAGATATTGCAGAATCGAAATAACATCTTCTTCACATCAGGAATCATGTGTTGCAACTCACTTTCGTTGCGTTCAAAGATCCTTCTATTCCTATATGCATAAGACTTGTATGATAGCCTATGGATGAGAGTCATCTCTCGATTGCTTCTTTGATGACCAAGACTGACATTTTTATATTGAAGCTAAAAGGGAAGTCTTCCATATGGTCAAGCCTTTTAAGGTTGGGCCTAATATCTTGGGATCAATGGTTATCTTCACCAGGGAGGAGTTAAGGGGTTAGGGATGAGTTGTGGTTGTACAGTAGGATGTCTTTCATATGCAACTCCATCTCTGAACAAATAGACAAATAACAACAAACCGTTTCAAACTTAATAACCCAATTGCCAGATTCTCTTTCTAATGTTCATTCTGGCTTAGAGTTGAAGGGCTTGCAAACATGAGCAAACACAGGAATTTATCAAGGGGTCGTGGGACAAGTACGAAATTTTTTTCATAATAGCGACTCCAGACGTCCAATGCATGTTAGACTCTATGCTGTCAGGGGCGGAGCGAAGCGCCAGGCGCTCGGTATCTGCCTCACCGCCTCGACCGCCTAGGCGGCGCCCAGGCGGCGCCCTGATCAGCACCCTTAACAGCATTACAGCAATCAGCATCACACTCTCTCCTTCTACTTCTATAGGTAATAGCTTCTCTCTCTCTCTCTCTCTGTTCTCGGTTTCTACATGTTTAAAACTTTTGAGTTGAAAAATTACACTTGTTTGGTCGATTTTGTGAACTTTCAGGAATACCCAAGTTGAAAATATATCAAAAGACAAGGTATTTTGGGGTTTTGTGTGACAAAATGGCTTTGGATTCAAAAAGAAGCAAGTTGGGATTAGAAATGAAGAACAAAGTAGTTCTTCCAGCAACAGAAGCATATGCTGATGAAGCAATCAAAGCAATTAAAGAAGGGAAAGTTATTGCTGTGCCAACTGATACCCTTTATGGATTTGCAAAGTTACAGTGTTACAGCAGCAGCAGCCGGGGTAGAAGAAGAGAGAAGAAGAAGCAGCAGCAGCAGGCAGCAGCAGCGAAGACAGCAGGCAGTGTTTAGAAAAGGACATGGGCTTTTTCATTTTGGGCCGCTTGAGCGCCTCTATATCAACCGCCCTGAGCAGAGCGCTGCGCCTAGGCGCCGCCCAGGCGCCTCGAAGCGTTTTAGGCGCTACTTTACCCAAGCGAAGCGGCCCCTTTCCAAAATAGCGCCTAGGCGGCGCTAGGCGCCGCCCCTGACAGCATAGGTTAGACTAGACCAAAGTGAAAATATAGACATGTTCTAACGCCAAAACCATCCCAAACCCTACTTGTACCTACTGAATGTGGTAATCTTGTAAGTGCAGAAAAGCTGCTGCAGATAGAATGCCAAACGCATGCTCATGGGCCTCTACTAGATATACATCCATGAGACGCTATAATCTCCAATGGAAAAGGGTTGCATACCTCGAGAGCCTTATTGAGTTCATCTTCAGAGTATTCAGTGCTACTACTATTTTCAGTGCGGTGTAGAGAAGTCAGCATGTCCCATGAAAATTCAATTGAATCAATGTCTGATGTGGATGCTCGGCCTAGCCTTTCCCACAAACTGATCTCTGATGCTTGCTCGGAACGTTGTGAGCTTGTGGAGTCTACGATTTGTTCTCCTGAACTGAAAGAAAAAAGACAAAGATGACATGCACATATTGTTAGAGTTGTGCATAATTGATTGACTACTCATTTTATCAAACAATCATCACAAAAATCTTACTTCATTCTAGATAGTCAATGCTGTCAGTATTTATTAATTAGTACAATAGATTTTACACAGACTCCTCAATAGTGAAGGATGTAATACAAATAAATTTTTAGTAAATGTATGTATCTATGTGCATTGTCGTTATAAATCCAAAGTTTTAATGCATGAACACACAGCATGATAAATCACTAATACATGTATGTATTAGTATATGTTCGATGAGAACACATTTTATGTTGTCCCTAGCGTATCACTAAAAGCAAAGATGTAGTACTAAATTGTAAAAGTAAGGGTTTTGTTAAGATTAAGAACCTGAATGGCATAATTTCAGCAGTGGAATGTCGTCGAAGTCCCGCAGTAGATTGATATTTTCCACTGCGGGATCGAACTGAATCTAACCATTGAGCAAACCGGAATGCTGGACCAGAAGTTATATCTCCTAACAAATACAACACCTGAAAAAACAACAAACAACAACAACAACAACAAGAAAATTGAAAATTTGACCAG
This sequence comes from Aquilegia eximia, assembly GCA_023053565.1. Lineage (NCBI taxonomy): Eukaryota > Viridiplantae > Streptophyta > Magnoliopsida > Ranunculales > Ranunculaceae > Aquilegia > Aquilegia eximia. The sequence continues at coordinate 32,141,556 of JALIGU010000003.1, forward strand.
ATCTAACAGAATAATATAAAGCAATGTTCAAGAATCAAATTGATTGAAAAGAACAAAGAAGGAATATATTCTTACACGAGAACTAACTACAGGTGATGGATTAGAATGTCCAGATTCATCGGGAGTAACAATACTATGTTCCTTGTCGTCTTCTTTCTCCTGCAAACCAAATTCATCATCGACATTGAAACAAATCAGAAATTAAAATAATCAAGATTCGCAGAGATCGTATATATATAGAACTAAGGAGAGATGATTTACTTGAAGAATGTTAGTGGTGCTGGTAGAATCGATGGTTTGAGGATGAAGAAGATCAGGTGTGGAAGTGGAAGTGAGGATTAAAGGTTCTTCGTTCTCCTTTTGAACCTGAGCCATGATTATGATTCGTTTTGGTTGTAAAGTAGTGAAAACAATTTTCAAATTGTATTAATTTTCAAGGAGGGAGAGAAACAGAGAGAGAGAAACAGAGAGAGAGAGAGAGAGTATAACGGTAATGAGAGAGAGAGAGAGATCGTGATGGGCAGTTTCCTTTTTCCGGGCGGTCTGCTTTCTTCTTTTTCTGGAAAAAGAAATAGGAAAGGTTACCACAAGTACCAATGCATTGATAATTGATGCTTACGTATGACCTCACTACCTCACTGCACTCCAAAACTTTGACATTATAAAATGAAGAAATGGGTACAAATTTGTATAACCTCCTCGCTAGAGCATCTCTAATAGGTCTCCTATATTTGAACGACACATAGACAGTTATGTACGATACATAGGTGTCACGTTGTTTTTCCAAAAAAAATTTAGCACGTCGTTCAAACCTATATTAGGGGCATCCCTAACGTGCTTGATTTTTTTTTTGCTATAATTCTATCTTTCACGCAGGTTCAACCAGCGTGGAAGTATTTTTTGGGGGGCTGGACTTAATTAATTAACCAAGCTCAAGTACGTTTAACTTATGAATCTGTTTTAACTTAGGTCCAAGTACGTTCCACCCTGGTTCAACCTGCGTGGAACTGTAAATCTAGTTTGTTTTTTTTCAGCCAGTACTTCATCTTATCTTCTTCTTCTTTATCCGCCATTGTTATTTTTTGTTCTAGCTTGAAAATCATCTTCTACCTCTTCTGTGTTCTAGCTCTTGAAATTATAGCCGTTTGGAAATTATGACAAAAAAATTTAGTTAAAATGGTTCTACGCTGGTTAGACTGGCGCAGAACAAAAAAAAAATAGTTAAAATGGTTCCACACTAGTCGAACTAGCGTGGAACAAATAATTTTAGAATTTTCCTATAATCCTATCTCTCCAACAATTTTAGCCAAAGTTTTAGCAGACCGGCCCACCACGTCCTACGTGGATGGCCGACTGCTATTTTTTTAGACGACGCGTTAGGGTTGCTTTTTTTTCGAATTCCTATAATTTTGGATATAGAAGACCCATTAGAGATGCTCTTAGTTAGACCAAATCCCCAATCGGCCATGCTAATGTTAAATCTCATCCTTATTTATTTATTTTTTTTTTTTATTGATGTAGAAACTTATATCAAAAATCAGTTGTTGGTGTGTTTCGAACCCCCTCTTCACTTTGTGAGAGGGGTGCTACCATTGAGCCACAGACTCATTCACAATTTGTCCTGGCAATGCAATTATCCCAATTAGTATTCTAGGCTCAAGTCTGTTGGCATTGATCCTCATGTATTGGGTTTTGTATCTGTCTTTTGGTATTGATCCCACTGTGTGGGATTTTATACTTCGGATACGTTTGATTTTCGAGGGGTAAATTGATTTACCGGGGAAAATAGAGGACACGTAATGAAGTTTTTAAATTGAAAAATCGAAGAATAAGATATCTTCTCAAAACTCGATATATGTTGTTTTCCTGAAAAAACAAATCGGTATCAGAGTCGACTTTACACTCGGTGGTATATGCCATTTTCTGGAAAACAGATCAATATCAGGGTCGGATTTAGATCGGTATGTGGAACTTACCACTCCAACTCGGATTTTTAATTTTTCGTGAATATCCAACAGTGGGTCGAAATTAACAGATATCCAATTCTTTTTCAATGAAATTTTTTCACTCCTAGCAGTGATTCAACTTCCAGCAGTACGCAAACATAGTTCTTTCTTTCTCTCTAAATTTGTGAAGAAATCATGATTTTGTTGTGAATCTTGTAAATAAATCATGGTTTTGTTGTGAATTTGGCCGCTTGAATTTCTATATAATTGGCTTGAAAGATTGGAATTGTTGTAAATTTGCCTGGAATCTGTCTCCAATTTTCAACAAGAATTTGGAATTACCTTGAAATTCGCTGGAATTATCTTTCAAAACCTTTCCGATATTTCGAATATTCTTGAAATTTCGGGAAAACCCACGAAATTTGCTTTTTCCAAACCCCCCGTCTATATTTTGAATATTCTTGGGAAAACCCACAGAATTTACTTTTTTTCAAACCTCCCCATTCCGACACAGTTTTTCGAAATTCCGTGATATATATCGGTTTCCCAGTCCTTAGAATTTCGGGCGCGGATTCGAAATTTTAAACTATGAGAGATACATTATCGAAATTTTAAATTATGAGAGATACATCTTATCTGGTAAAACCATATCTTGATAAAGCTTTTAACTAACATTTCTGATTTTATTTTTTGATTGGAAAGCAGGGTTGAGTGGATCTCCACCCTTGTATAAATTAGGTGTGAAAAATTATATCAACAATCAGCTATTGACGTGTTTCGAACCCACAACTTTTCCACTCTGTGAGAGGGTTGCTACTATTGAGCCGCAGGCTTATTTGTAATATTTCTGAAATAATGCAAATAATCAATCGATTTTAGGATGTTTTGGGTGATAAAAAATATTTTTACTCATTTATTTATTTATCGACCGACTTTAGGAGGTCCATTATACTTTGGGCGGAAAAAAAATAGTGTCCGTCCGTCCGCTTAAAAAAAAAAAAAAAAAAAAACTTCTTTTTTCTTCTTCTTCTTCTTCTTCTTCTTCTCATCTCCCTCTCTCTCTCTCTCTCTCTCTCTCTCTCTCTCTCTCTCTCTCTCTCAATTCTCTTTCTTCTCTTTGTCACACGTCTTCTAAAGTCGGTCCCCCACCGTCTCACGTCTCACGGTTCTATATATATACTAGTTGTGGACCCCGTGCTATGCACCGGGATTAGAGATTTTGCGAAAGAAATTTTCTATAAATTTTAAATTTATATAATATTAAATTTATTTATACTATTTTTTATTTATTTAGAGCATTCCCAATGGTAGGTTTTAAATCACTTTTAACAACTTTTAGTAAAAAAAAACTCTTACCAATAGTGGGTTTTAACACACTTTTCAAGCAAAACACTTTTATCTCCTTGGCAAATTTGCCAAGGAGTTAAAAGTGCCAGATAGGATTATTTTATTAATTAAAAATTAGATTTCATCACAATGTACACTATGTTTTTTGGGAAAAGTGAAACCTTAAGTTTTAACACTTATTTTAAAACCAACCATTAGTAACTCTAAGAGCAATGCTAATGCTAAAAGTGCCATCTAGACTTTTATCAGAAAAAGTCAGGCGACACATCAGCATTGGCAGTAGGTTTTAAAACTAAAAGTTACATACATGTTTTAGGGGAGCCAACGCAGTTTTGCAAAAACTTAATCTGTCAGATAATTATCCGCCAGAGTTTCTGGCGGATAACACTAACTGTCAGAGTTTCTGGCGGATAACACTAACTGCCACAAATTGTGGTGGATAGCTTTTCTGTCACACTTTCTAACCGACACAGTTTCTGGCGGATAAACCCATCCGCCACAGTTTTTGGCGGATAACCTATACCTTATCAGTGTTGTCAGTTTTAACTCGGTGATATATACACACCGAGTTAAAACCGACAACACTAAAACCTGACTAAAAGTTTGCATTGGCTAGAAATTTTGTTAAAAGTGCTGCTAAAACCTTGCATTGGCATTGCCCTAAAAGTACTAATCACTTAAGTTTTAACATTAATTTTTTGCTAAAACATTTCCCCTCTCTCCTATGTGGCACCCTTAAAATACCCTATTTAAATTACACGTGAGAAGCATGAGACTTTAGTAATAGTTGTTAGTATAGGACACGTTGCTTTATTTGGACCATAGGATTTTCCTCTATACAATCTGTCCATCCATCTCACACAACCACCACCAACACTTATCTTCTCTCAGCTTCTCTGCAACCACCATTGTTCACCTTTATTTTCGCTCAAGATTTTTTTCCAAAAAATAATCTAGAAAAGGAATGAACTTTGGCCCAATTATTGATCAATCAAATATCCTTTACAAATTATTAAAAACCCACAATTTGTTGAGAAGAAAGTGAAAAATCACGGTTGGAAAAGTGTTGCTGGTGTAGAAAATTAACATACAAGTTTTACCAATAACACCATCACCAACAATGACACACTTGATGAACCTCGAAGCATTCATTGCCAAAAATAAAGATACTCAAAGCAACTCAATCTCAGTTTTCTTCTTTCTTTTTCTACATATACATCTGTTGAAGAATAAACCCCAAAGACAAAACCCATTTTCAACCAAATTCGGAATCTATTTAAACAACAAAGAAATAAAGAGAGGGAGATTCAGGTGGGCGGTGGATGGTGGTGTTGTGGTTAGAAAGGAGAGAAAGAAAGAACCAGGTGATGGTGGATGGTGGTGTTGTGGTGAACTGGTGATAGTGGGAGAGAGAACCAGCTGGTGGTGGTGTGGTGGTGAAGAGAAACTCTGCCTTCTTTATTCATATATCCTTCATCGGCTCAAGATTTAGAGAGAGAGACTTTGATAATCTGTTAAATTGAAATTGAAGAGAATAGAGGAAGCAAATTAATTGAAGAATCATATGACAGATTATCGAAGTCTTTTCTTTTTACAGATTATCAAACTGAGGAGAGAGACTTTGATTTCTTTTCTTTTTAGAGAGATTGAGATGTGGTAATGGTGGTGGACGGTGGTGTTGTGGTAAGTGAAAGGTTTTGAGAAAAATCAGTTTTAGGGATTTGCACTCTGCAGCAGGTGCATGTTTTGAATTAATTCTAGGGGTATTTTAGTATTTTTAAAAAATATTCCGGTTAAACCCAGTTTTTTTGCAACTCGGGTCAAACCATATGATCAAAACCTAATTAATCAAACTTAAATATCTTTTCCCTAATTAGTATATACTTAAAGTGACCAAACCCTAAATACCCCTTATATTTGATTAATTTGTGTTTTGAGTGTATTTGTTGTTTTGATTTTATTGAAATGTTTGTGTTTATATTTTATTAGAAGAGCAGAGAAAGTAGGTAGAGATTTTTTGGGTTTAGTGAAAAATGGGGAAAAGTGTAGAGAAATACAAAATTTAATTATAAAACCAATTAGTATAAATTTTCTTTTTCTTTTTTTATTTGTTTTATGGGAGAAAATTTGTGAGAGCTTGGTGATCATATAGAGTGCCACATAGGAGAGAGAATGTATGACCCATTGGCTCTAACTATGATATAGATACAAGCTGGGGAACCCACGCTACGCATCGGGATATGAGAAAGAGGGTGCAATAAAAAAATAAGATCAGAGGAATGAAAGTGATAAGATCAGCTGAATGGAAACCCTGTGGCAAAAAAACAAACTGTCACACAAATTTTCAAATCAACAGAAAACAAGCTGAACAACATCCTGCGCTATTTACCTGTTTTCCAGTACATGAGTTTCTTTTGCACTGGACCTGTAAGCTTGTACAAGTTCAACTGTTACAGGAGGTGCATCAGATCCCGACACAGTTTTCACTTGAACCTAACAAACAAAGGTCACAAGTTAGAACAAGGTTTACATGCTCTTTAGCTCAAAATCAAGAAGTTAAATAGTCATCTTAACCAGGCAAACAGAAAATCTCCCCAGTATAAATGATACAGTTCATTCAAAAGTAATATGGTCCGAGTAGAGTAAACATAAGCAATGTAGGAAGATATAATTTTAGTTTAAATGCAAGTTGGACGTGTTATTCCTAATTATAAATCCTATGAGCTAGAAAAGTATGTATTCCTAATTATTTATTTTTTATAAAATCAAATGAGCTAATTTTTATGATAGACTATTTATTTACTTAAAGACAGATTTTTAAATACGTATTATATGAAAAATTGATCCAAAAGCTTAACTAGTTCTATGTAAATAGTACCAAATAGTTTCAATTAACTCAGCACGGTTTTACATTATTGTTCTTTTGAGAATTATTAACCAAAATCACAAAATAAACTTGTATTTCATTAGACAGCCCGTGTTATTTATCTTTGATTAATTTATGTTGTTACTATTTTTTGTGTTTTTATTTTGATTTGAGAGGTTTGTGCTTAGTGGGAGAGTGGATAAAAAGTGTAAAGGCTTTTGGTTTAGTAGGAAATGGATAAGAAATATAGAGAAAAACAAAAATTAGTTACAGAGCTATTAAAGTAACCAATTTTTTTTTTTTTTAAAATGAGAAAAATTGTGAGAGCTTGGAGATCATTTAGAATGCCACCTAGGAGAGAGAATGTAGGACCGCATGGGTCTAGCTATTATATAGATACTAGCTGTAGACCCCGTGCTACACACTGGGATTGGAGATTTTGCATGAGAAATTTCTTATAAGTTTTAAATTTATATAATATTAAAATTATCCGTACTATTTTTTTTATTTATATGTAAATATAATAAATTATTATGTTTGGTTATATTTGATTAATTTATGTTGTGAATATATTTGTTGTTTTGATTTTAATTTTATTGAAATGTATGTTTGTGTTTATACTTTGTTGGAGAGTAGAGAAAGTGGGTAAAGATTTTTTGGGTTTAGTGGGAAATAGGGAAAAGTGTAGAGAAATACAATTTAGTTATAAAACCAATTAGTATAAATTTTTTTTTTTTTAATTTATTAAATTCAAATTTTATTGATAAGTTCAACGAATTCCACAAAAGTAGAGGACAATCGCGCTACAAACTGCGCGACAAGTCTTTTCTGGATAGCAAACCCGATTCTCCTAAAAATTTGGGCTTGGGTTGGGCTTGAGAAAATTTGTTTTATGGGAGAAAATTTGTGAGAGCTTGATGATCATATAGAGTGCGACATAGGAGAGAGTGTGGGACTCATTGGGTCTAGCTATTATATAGATACAAGTCCTTTCTGAATAGCAAACCCGATTTTCATTGGGTCTAGCTATTATATAGATACAAGTCCTTTCTGAATAGCAAACCCGATTTTCCTAAAAATTTGGGCTTGAGGAAATTTGTTTTATGGGAGAAAATTTGTGAGCTTGATGATCATATAGAGTGCCACATAGGAGAGAGCGTGGGACTCTCATTGAGTCTAGCTATTATATATATATATATATATAGATATAGATTATTTTTCATTTTTTCCTTCTTCTCTCTAACTGAACTCCTGACGGTTTCACAATATAATTTGGGCTTGGGTTGGGCTTGAGGCTACCTTGACTTTGGGCTTGATTCCGGATTTCACCTGACGCAACTCAACCTGCTATATCAGGGGGGGGTGGGGGCGCCCTTAAAAATATCTCGTCAAACAACTGAAGAAGAAGAAAACCCGATAAAAGAGTGAGCCGCAGATACTCATTTCTTTCTCCTCTTCATTTCTTCAATCGAAATCGAAATCGAAATCCGACCGAGTCGATTCAAACGATTCAACAGAATGTTTCGTCAAGTTTCACGCAATCTTGTAACTAGAGCGACGACACTGAGTCGAAATCGTCCATTTTCAACCGATCTACCAGCAACTCCATCGACCGATTCAGCTTTTGTTGAAGCATGGAGGAAAATTGCTCCTAACACTGAACCACCAAAAACTCCTCTTACATTCATGAAATCTCGACCACCAACACCATCTACCATCCCTACAAAGCTTACTGTTAACTTTGTTCTTCCTTCTCATTCTGTTCTTTCTGCTAAAGAGGTATATTTCTTTCTTTGAATCGATTTATTTTTTAAATGGATTGATTGCAGTTTTTATTTTTTTATTTTTTTATTTTTTTATTTTTTTATTTTTTTATTTTTTTATTTGATGGGTTTTTTTTTTTTATCTTTATCAATCATTTGATCTGAAATGTTGTTGTTCTGATTTGGAATTTTAGGGTTTTTGTTTCTTTTAATTGTTTTAAGAATTATGTTTTTTTTTTTATTTATTTATGGATTTTGTTTTTTCTAGGGTTAGGATTGCAAATTGAACATGAATTTTAGATAGTGCAGTTTTAGTAAAATTTGTTATGGGAAAATTTAGGGGCATTTCATGAATTTTGAACTAAATGAGTGTGAAGGGAGATTTTTTTATTTGAAAGGATCCATTGAGGATTGGTTAATTTCATCTTGTGCTGAAATGGAAAATTTTCCCTATATATGCAATTCTCAAGTAATATGCACCCAAAAAACTCAAGGACGCAATTTCAATGATATCCTTGATTCAGCTAATTTTTTTTCAGAAATAGGAGGATCCCAAAGTGTTAAAAATAGTTGTGCAGTGGGTGTTATATACTTATATGTTGCTTCAAAACATTTTAGATCCTATTGTGCAATAGTTTTAATTTTTAAAGAACATGAGGTGTGATTCATAAATGTAAACGTTCCTCCTAAAAAATGCTTCACTCAAGGATGCAATTTAACGTGGCTGTAAATTATAACAAGCACCAGGGAAGGTAAAACTATCCCAATTCATATACATAGGATCTTTACTAATATGCTTTAGATACGAAGACGATAATGTTTTGTGCATCTTTCTCCTATTAGAATACCGTGATTTTTGTATCTTTATGAAACTCTACTTGCACAACAACATACACATGATTTTTGTATATATCTAGAATGGTTGATAAATATAAGAATGTTTTTTTTTTCTAAAACGGTACAAATTCAAGGATGTTGTCTTCTGGGTGGAGGACTTTTTCTTATAACCTTTTTAAGCCAATTTTACCAAGGATGAGAATGAGAAATGATGATACAACAATTGATTGACCTTAAGTTCAGCATTAATTGGTTTATATCATAAACATTGCTTTAGAGGACATAGGCTTTAATTGGATTGAAACTAGAAAAAATTGTTAGCCATGAATGGTAAATGGCTAAATGCTAATTATATGCTTGATGGAATATGGGTCTCGCACATATTTTGTTTTCTAAACCATATGTCACTCATGACAGCAGGCCCATCCCTGTCATGATACCCATGGCACAACACTCTCATGCCCACCAATTCACTCATTAAATTAAGTGTTATAGATATCGACTTGCCTATGCTATATATGCTGTTTTAACACGTCGATGTGCCTCCATCAAGCGTCTTTGGTATGTTGACTTTCATACATGTTTGCATGACACATGTTGGGGACCCTTATATGTTATGTTCCTTAGGTAGGAAAACTAATATGTATATATCTGATTTTATATTTATGTGTTTTCTTTTTGAAAATGTCACATTTATAGATTTTTAGAAATATAATTTGTGTCCAAAACAAATTGTGGGTACATTTTTTGGCATTTTGGAGCCATTTATCCTTTTCCCTCTTTTTTGGCTTTGCGGTTTTGTGTTATATATATATACTGTATCATTGTTTTCCTAACATAATCTCAACTGTTGATGCATGGTTTGTAGAAAATCTAACGCCTAAAAATTAAGTCTCAACTCTTCATATTGTTTTCCCTCCAAAACAGAGATTTCTAATCCAACATATGTCTGTAAGATAAATAGATAATCCAACATTTAACAAAATTTTGGATCCAATACTTAGTCATTTGCGAGTCACTTGTAAGAAACCGGCCTATATTTTCCCTCTGCATTGTGTAAATCGCTCTTGTAACACTTTGTCATTAACCTATAACAAATTAGTCATTTGCGAGTCACTTGTAAGAAACCGGCCTATATTTTCCCTCTGCATTGTGTAAATCGCTCTTGTAACACTTTGTCATTAACCTATAACAAATTAGTCATTTGCGAGTCACTTGTAAGAAACCGGCCTATATCTTCCCTCTGCATTGTGTAAATCGCTCTTGTAACACTTTGTCATTAACCTATAACAAATGTAATTATGGGATGTACTTATATAATCAGTGGCCCAACATGCCACCCTATCTAAATCTGCATAAAAAATATTGATGTTTTAGTATAAACCTGTATACATCATATCAGTTTGAAGATGGTGTCAAAATTGGTGCATATGGGATTATGGAAATGTATGATGACTTTAAAAGGAGGATTGGATGCACAGAAAGCAAGATATGTGGAAGGATTAATCGTTAAAGGGATTTGTTTTATCTGTTGATGGTCTTTAGCAACTGTGTATTCTCTATATTGATATTGAACCTCTAGTCTGGTGCCATAAAAGAACTGAAAAATATTTGTATCGATTGCTTTTGAGGATTACTTTTTTTTTTACTAATTTGATTCTCGATAGTGGTTTCACTGTTTGTTGTGTGAGTCACGGTGGTGGTTGTCAGTTTTGTTACGCAATATCATGGTGGTCGTAAGAGTGCATGTTTTCGCAAGGAGAAAATAGAAATTTAGGGGGGTATAATAGGTACTTTATTTTGGGGGACGAAGAATTAAAATTAGTAATGTTTTCTAAAGTTTTACTCTAGTCCAATTGTGTCCTGAATCGATTCTCTATAATGGTTCCAATTTTTTATGGTGAATGGATCTGACTCAAAGGCATACATCACATGAGGCATGTGCCTCACATATAGCTGCTATACGCCTATACCTTGTACATTATGCCAGTGATGCTTCACATCTTACGTTGTGCTTAACGAATTTATGAATGTGGATAAATGAGCTTGCCGAGTGCCAATGGGTTGTTTGTGATACATGTTTGCATACTTGTTTGATAGTTGGCATTATGCGAAATGTTTGTTTTCAGTTTCATATATGAACTATACTTGGGAATTTGTGTCTTTGATTTGCTCATGCAATTATAGTTGAGTTCATTTGAAGCTGTTGAAAGGAAAATATAAATTGGTGAAATGTAAGGATTGTTTTCTTTGGAGTATGTGGTTGCTGAGTGAATCCCTTGATTTGTTTGACTGAATTATAATAAGATTATTTGTGGATTGTCGTTCTTGGAACATGCCAAATGATTTGTAGAGTAAGGAGATATCAATAGCTGTATGTTTATTGACTATTCATGATTCAGGTTGACATGGTCATGATACCAGCAACAACTGGTCTGATGGGTGTTCTGCCTGGACATGTAGCTACTATTGCAGAACTCAAGCCTGGGGTCTTTTCGGTGCACGAAGGGAACGAAATAACCAAATACTTCGTCAGCAGTGGGTTTGCATTTATCCATGCCAACTCCTTTGCAGATGTAGTTGCTGTTGAGGCAGTGCCACTTGACCAAATTGATCCAAGCCTGGTTCAGAAAGGGCTTGCAGAGTTCACCCAGAAGCTAAGTTCAGCCTCAACTGACTTGGAGAAGGCTGAAGCTCAAATCGGAGTGGATGTTCACAGTGCACTTAACCTTGCGCTGACTGGCTAGTTGTAGTCCTATTACACAGAAGTTGTATTTATCTTCTGTTTTCTTTGTGCTGTCTTTATGGTTGTTACGACTCTTGAGCTGGGCTGATAATGTGAGGGTATCCTTTCTTTTCTAGAATTTGTCATACTGCTTTTGGAATAAGTATCTGCAAGCATAAGATTTTTAAGTGTTTCAAATTTGATCAACTATTGTTCACAAATGGACCTGATCTTGGAACAAATAGCGACTGCTTCATTTACTGTATGTAATAATGTTATGGTTTTAGGAAAATCAAAAGTACTGTTTCAATCCTATTATACCATCTTGCTGCGTCATTCACTAAATGTTTGGCAGCTGGGTACAGTTATAATATTTTTATTTTTTCTTGCTGTGTGTTTATCGTAATAAATATTTGATGAAACACATTCTTGTGTTTATCATAATAAATATTTTTTTTGTAATTGATCTACAACAGTTATAGTCTGACCTGTTTCCTTGAGCTTGATCTCCATAACCTTTCCCTTTCTGGCTTTCTTCAATGTCATTGTGCAATCTTTGTTAGTAAATAAAATTGTGTACTTAAGAGATGTCAAAATTTTGGTTTTTAGACAGTTGATTTGAAGTTTTGAACTCTATTGTGAATCCTTCTCAGAACCAATATCACCTTAAAATATGATTCTCACAAAATTTATACTAAAAAAACCCCAAAATTGTAGATGCTGATTGATGTCAAATGATAACCCAAGCTAAAAATGTTTATGTGCACTGTATCATTTACTCAAGGTTGAGACTCGAGAGGACCTTTGTCTAGCCAGCACGTTGGGAACAGTAATTACTTAGTGCATGAATCAAGAGGTTAGTGTAATGCTAATGCATTGTTTTTCATTAAAATTTCTTGGAGTTTGAGTGCAAATGCAATGCTGTTGAAAACAATGAGTCCACTGCTAGCTCGAAATGCTATATAAAGGGTACCTAGTACCTACTACCCAGTACCCAGAACATCTATATCATCCACTGTTTCTTTACAAGCTGCTAAAACCATGGAGAGACTTCAGGGAAATCATAAGATGACAACACTATTGAAGTATGGAACAGACCTTACTAAAATGGCCCAAGAGGTAAGCATCATTTGTATTCAAGTTTCAAACTGTGTACATATGTTCATGGATTAATACTTGACAATGTGATGCATTTTTATTATTGGTTGTGTAAACTTCGAATATACAGAAAAACTTTTAATTGTGTTTCCATTGATAAGTTACTCTTAAGCAGGCCAAAGGTTTGGAACTGCATAGAAATCCCTGCATTTGGTCATCATGCATGGATGATGCTCTTGATTGTTTTGTTAATTTTCATCTGATGTCCTGCAATATATAAAATATACTTATTGCGGTTAGTTACCATGTATGGTATATTATCTATGTGCAGGGAAAACTGGATCCGATAATAGGGCGGTCAGAACAAATTGAGCGTGTGACACAAATTTTGTGCAGGCGTCGGAAAAACAACCCATGCCTCATAGGAGAACCTGGTGTGGGAAAGACAGTCATTGCAGAAGGCCTAGCTTTACATATTGTAAATGCTCAACCTATTCCGCCAAAACTACTGAAAAAGAAGGTCCGTTCCTGAGTTTCAGTATGAGTTCATTACACCAAGGAAAGTTTTTACTGTTCTTGTGTTAAGGTAACTTAACCATTCTAATAATTCTACTGTAATTCAGATAGTTTCCATTGATATGGCACGTGTTGTAGCTGGTACTAAGTATCATGGACAACTCGAAGAAAGATTAGTTGAAATTGTGGATGAAGTAAAAGAAAGCAATGGTGATATTATATTATTCGTAGATGAGGTGCACACTTTGATCGGAGCAGGTGGAGGAGGTAATGCGCTAAATGCTGCAAACATTTTGAAGCCAGCTCTTGCTAGAGGTGAAATTAAGGTATCTTTAGGGACATTATTGACCCACATACATATTTTTGCTATAATTTCAACAGATATAATTTGTTCTTCCAACGTCAGGATTGAGTGTATTGCATTCTTCATGCTTGCTAACATCATTCTATACCTTCAAATTTGCTTTTTATGTTATAGATGATCGGTGCAACCACACTAAGTGAATACAGAAAATACATTGAGGAAGATGCAGCTTTGGAAAGACGATTTCAACCAGTGAAAGTGCCTGAACCCTCAACTGATGAAGCAATTCAGATAATTCAAGGTGTAAGCAAGAGCTATGCATCTCACCATAATGTGAGATATGCAGAGGACGCTATAGTCTCTGCAGTTAAACTATCAGAGCGATACATCAGGTACAAAAAAAAAAAAAAAATTCTTGATTGAAAGTAGTATAGAATTGGCAGAAACTGCTTACATTTCAATAAGGAAAAATGCGTCTTATTGATCAAATTCAAACATCTGTATAATAACTATGGATGAGGTCAGGTGCCAAATGTGTGCCAAGTGTAAAACTCAATAAGAAGTATTTATTTTGTTTTCTTTTCAACAAAATAGATTATGTTAGTGTTAACATTATGTTTTTAGTTTGATTTTGGTTATATGGATTTTGGTTTGGGTGCTTATGTTTTCTGAAGTGAATTTTATTGAAATGTTACAGTGATCGCTTCCTTCCAGACAAAGCAATTGATTTGATTGATGAAGCGGGTTCTCGAGTTTATCTTAGTCGCTTTAATGCATCAGGTCCTATCCCAGTTGTGACCGAAAAAGATATTCAGCAAGTTGTAACTTCTTTGACAGGGATTCCTGTTGAGGAAGTCTCCAAGAAAGATTCTGAGCGTCTTCTAAAGATGGAGGAAGTTCTGCATAAGCATGTCATAGGCCAGACAGAAGCAGTAAATGTGATTAGTCGTGCGATTCGTCGTTCTCGTGTTGGGATTAGGAATCAAAGACGCCCAATCGGTAGTTTCTTATTTACTGGTCCTACTGGAGTGGGAAAGACTGAACTAGCCAATGTCTTGGCTGCTGAATATTTTAGCTCAAAACAAGCAATGATCAGGCTTGACATGAGCGAATACTATGAAAGGCATACCGTGGCCAAGCTAATAGGCTCGCCACCAGGGTATGTTGGTTACGATGAGGGTGGACAACTGACAGAATTAGTTCGCCGCAAGTCCCATTCTGTGATCCTTCTAGATGAGATTGAAAAGGCTCACCCTGACATTTTCAACATTCTGCTTCAGATTTTAGATGATGGGAGGCTGACAGACAACAAGGGAAGGATAATAGACTTCAAAAACACCATTATAATAATGACTTCTAATATTGGCAGTGGTGTGATTGGGAAAGGAGGCTCTGATGCAAATGCTAGAGTAGCTGAGGAACTTAAGAAGTTTTTCAAGGCAGAGTTCTTGAATAGGTTAGATGAAATCATAATCTTTCAGCAGCTTACAAAGTCAGAAGTAGAGAAGATTGCAAACATAATGCTAAAGGAAGTTTCTGGAAGGTTAAAGGAAAAGAAAATCAAGCTTCACTTTACTAAAAGCTTCAAGGAGAAGATTGCAGATGACGGTTACAGCCCAATTTATGGAGCAAGACCATTAAGGAGAACCATAACTAGATTTCTTGAAGACAGTCTGGCTGAGAAGATGTTATCCGGAGAGATCAATAAGGGTGAGTACGTAAAGGTTGACATTGATATGAATGGTAATGTGATGCTCCTTAGAAATTCTTTTGTGATCAGTTAAAACTCGAATCCTTCTGGAATATAGAATATTATTGAATCAATTAAGTTGTTTTAGTTTTCATTTCTTTTGGTTACAAACTTCGGATTGTTCTACAAGGTTTTCAATAGATCCTAAGATGATTATACAGCATTACTGAAATTTTTTGTGCATGGTTTACTCAATAAATTATGCAAATATTACTACATTCTATTTAATGAAATTTCCTATGAATCGTTTACTGATTCCCCTACAGTCCTTCATATCGATAACCTTACTGTTCATTGTTGACTACTGTCAGTGACCTTCTGATTTATAAAATGTTTAAATAGGGGACTAAAAATATTACAGCATCAGAATCCTATAATATGAAGTTCATATTATTTTGCTTTTTGCCAAAACAAGTTACACTCCCTGCTTCCATTTTGTTTCCTTTGCTGTGAACCTATGATGGTTATAGCATAGAAACTTTCTGAATAATCAACATATATACTACCATTAAACAGTAGTTGGAGCCAATTTTACAAACCAAAATCCATTGCAGTTGACCATCTTTTATCTTTTGGACTTCTCTAAGAATTCATATTCTTCTGACAAAACTGATTTTATATTCTTGGAGATCTTTGATTCAGAGGCCCCTTAGCCTTTTATCTTTTGGACTTCTCTAAGAATTCATGTTCTTCTGACAAAACTGATTTATATTCTTGAAGATCTTTGATTTAGGTCCCCTTGGCCTTTGTTAGGTAAAAAGCTGATGAAAATCCTAGTTAGTTATAGAAGATATTGGCTGTACAGAAAGTTCAGAGAATGACCTATGATGGAATCTGCTTGCTTTCAGAGTGTTCAACTAGTTTGAAATGCTCAGCAGAAGTCTACAAATTATACTTGGGATGAAACAGGATGGAATGCTGCATCACAAATCCGTGAACAAACTTTGTGTATATCCGATACTATACTAGAAGCCTTTCGATCAGAAAGAAAAGTGCTGCATATATAATTAGGCAGAATGTGGTTCCAAGGAACGGAAGCTGGAAGCGAAAATTCAGATGAGCTTTTTAGTTAAGAGGGTGCTTTCCACCATTCCTACACCTTTTACTCCATTTTCACCAAGTGAAATAAGGTCAAATTTTTTTTCTTAGCAGGGGTTCTGTCACTATGTTGCAAATTGTTGATCACTGGGTTATTTACTTAAAGAAAGTGTCTTGACCTGAAAATATTCAAATATAATTTCAATACAAAATTTGTCCAATTCATAGTTGTATCAGAATGAACAACCTAGAAACAAACTGATGCATTTTTTACCCTTTTGGCTCGCATTTTAATGAATGTTGTAACTATGCATCAATAGCATGACAGCTGATTACGTTTTTTTTCCTGACAGATGATCAATACCGTCTTTTAGAGTTCCAGTACTTCTGGTAGAGGTCTCCCTGCCAAAAATGCCTTGAACAGCACGAGTGATCTCTCTGGCTGATAGAATCATGAGAAGCTCCTCTTATAGCGGCAAATGATCAGATGTTGCCATAGACTTGAGTCCATCCACCAACCTGAGAATAAATTATAGAGGTAATCATTTCAGCTAAAACAAACAATATAAGGAAAACATTAAATGTTTACTTGCATTATTGATTATTCCACTAATAAATCCAAGTATATATTTAATGTTTAACCTAGTCCAACTCTCAAGTAAATTCATACTGTATCTACATACGTATCAGCCCTTGATTGTAACAAATCTCAAGCTAAAAATGTTTGAGTGATTTAGCTTAATTATTGGGTCATTAGTCATTATAAGGTTGAATGAGACTTGAGATTTGAAAGGACTATCGTCCAGCCAATTCGTTGAGAAATGAGAACAGTAATTAGCTAGTGGATGAGTCAAGACTCAAGAGGTTGATGATATGCATGGTTGGTTATTAATTAATACATACTACCGAAGTATTGATTTCTCGGAGTTTGAGCTGGACTGCTGAAGTTACCCATGCTGCTGGAAACGATGAGTCCATTGCTTGAAACTTGCATGCATTGGGACTGGACTCTGCCACTCTGGACTCTGGAGTTATATATATCTATATATATCTATATATATAGGGTACCTATATATCCTACCACACACCATCTCCATTGTCCACAGTTTCTTTGCAAGCTATGGAGAAATTTGAGGCAAATAATCATAACATGACAACACTATTGATGTATGGGACAGACCTCACTAAAAAGGCCCAAGAGGTAAGCTTAAGCATCATTTGTGTTCTCCCTAATAACGCTTACATACAGTATATGCATACTTCAATAGATCATATCTGTATGGCCTATTAATAATTATCTATGCGCAGGGAAAACTGGATCCGATAATAGGACGGTCAGAACAGATTGAACGTGTGATACAAATTTTGTGCAGGCGCAGAAAAAGCAACCCCTGCCTCATAGGAGAACCTGGTGTTGGAAAGACTGTAATTGCAGAAGGCCTTGCGTTGAATATTGTAAATGGCCAACATCCACCTCAACTAAAGAAAAAGAAGGTCAGTTTCAGTATAATAACTTCATTATACTGAGGAAACATTTTGCTGTTCTTGTGTTAAGGTGACTTAACCATTTTAATAATTCTACTGTAATTCAGATAGTTTCCATTGATATGGCACGTGTTGTAGCTGGTACTAAGTATCGTGGACAACTCGAAGAAAGATTAGTTGAAATTGTGGATGAAGTAAAAGAAAGCAATGGAGATATTATATTATTCATAGATGAGGTGCACACTTTGATTGGTGCAGGTGGTGGATATGATGCGCTTAATGCTGCAAACATTTTGAAACCAGCTCTTGCTAGAGGTGAAATTAAGGTAACTTTTGAAGCATTAATGTTCAAATACATTTGTGCTATAATTTCATGTGTTCTTGGTGCTTGCTCAGCTCGTTCTATCAACTTCAAATCTGCCTTTTGTGTTACAGTTAATTGGTGCAACCACATTAAGTGAATACAGAAAATACATTGAAAAAGATGCAGCTTTGGAAAGGCGGTTTCAACCTGTGAAAGTGCCTGAACCGTCAACTGATGAAGCAATTCAGATACTGCAAGGTGTAAGCAAGAGTTATGCATCTCACCATAATGTAAAATATGCAGAGGAGGCTATAGTCTCTGCAGTTAAACTTTCGCAGCGTTACATTAGGTAAGAAAATTTTCTTCATTAAAAGTAGCGCAGAAATATTGGTGATACTGCTTACAGGGTAATCTATGATTATAGAGCAAATCAAAACTTGTGTATGATTATAACTATGAATGAGGTTGGGTGCTGAATGTGCCAAGCATAAAACAATTCTTGACCGTTTCCTTTTGGATAATACAATTAAAAGTAACACAATTATGTTAGTATTAATAATACTGTTTTTAGTTAGGTTTTAGTCCTATGGACTGGGTTTGCCTGTCTTCTGAACCTGTTCAAATGCTGCAGTGACCGTTTCCTTCCGGATAAAGCTATTGACTTGATTGATGAAGCGGGTTCTCGAGTTCATCTTAGTCGCTTTAATGCATCAGGTCCTATACCAATTGTGACAGAACTGGATATTCAGCAAGTTGTAACTTCTATGACAGGAATTCCTGTTGAGAAAGTTTCTAGGAAAGATTCTGAACGCCTGTTGAACATGGAGGAGGTGCTGCATAAACTTGTGATAGGCCAGAAAGAAGCAGTTAATGTCATTAGTCGAGCCATACGGCGTTCTCGTGTGGGCATAAGGGACCCTTGTCGTCCGATAGGTAGTTTCTTATTCACTGGTCCAACTGGAGTAGGAAAAACAGAATTAGCTAATGTCTTGGCTTCAGAATATTTTGGCTCAAAAGAAGCAATGATAAGGCTTGACATGAGCGAATACTATGACAGATACACTGTGTCCAAGCTAATAGGCTCACCGCCAGGGTATGTTGGTTATAATGAGGGTGGACAGCTGACTGAATTAGTTCGCCGTCGGTCCCATACTGTAATCCTCTTAGATGAGGTTGAAAAGGCTCACCCTGACATTTTTAACATTCTCCTTCAGATTTTGGACGACGGGAGGTTAACAGATAATAAAGGAAGGACTATTGATTTCAAGAACACCATCATTATAATGACATCCAATATTGGTAGTGGTGTGATTGGAAAGGGAGGCTATCAGAATGGATTCGACCAAGTGAATTCCCGTGTGGCTGAGGAACTGAGGAAGTTTTTCAAGATTGAGTTCCTCAACAGGTTGGATGAAGTGATCATTTTCCATCAGCTTACAGAGTCAGAAGTGAGAGAGATTGTTGACATTATGCTGAAGGAGATTGTCAAAAGGTTGAAGGAAAAGAAAATAATGCTTCAGTGTTCTAAAGCTTTTAGGGACAGGGTAGCTGAGGAAGGTTACAGCCCAAGCTATGGGGCAAGAGCACTAAGGAGAACAATAGTGAGACTACTTGAGGACAAACTTACTGATAAAATGCTAACCGGGGAGATCAATGAGGGAGATGCAGTAATTGTTGACATTGATTCTGATGGTAATGTGATAGTCTCTACCAATTCTTCTGCTGGTTAAACTTGGATACCACCCTAGCTTCTAGAAATGGGTAAAAAGGAAGTCGGTTCAAGTTGACATTGTTTCGCGGTTTGGTTTTATCTTTTTTTTTTTCTATGAACCTATGATGGTTATTTTAATTTGCATGGCATAGAATGGACTGATTGTCGATTTCCATATTCTTCTAATGTTGGTAAATGTTACTTATGGTTTATTCTGCTAAAACAAAATTTGAAATGTCAAGCAACTATATAACTCAAATATGATGTCATTTTAAAACTAGCCCAAGTTGATGCAAAGTAATGTTCAACCTTCTAAATCAAGTAATTTCAGTGAATCCTTATTAGGTGAATCAGGCCAATTCTTCTTAAAAAAAATCCTTATTAGCTGACCATCTTTTATCTTTTGGACTTCTTAAAAAATTCATGTTGATCTGACAAAACTATAGCTTATTACCTTAAGCTAATAAAAAAAAAAATATATAGGCCACTTTGTATAAAAATTGTTGTTTTATATTGTGAGACTGTGAGTGCATTGGATAATAACAGTGATTACTAAATAAGTTAAAAGAGTACCTAGTACGTATCAGATTAATTAGGATTTAGAATTAGAAATCAGGAGAAGATCTCCGAAGTCCATTCTTATTAGTATTGTTTGAGTAGTATATAAAGGAACCCATGCAACAACAGAACAGAACAAAAAAAAACCAACGCCCAGATTAGAGAGAGACAGACAGACAGAAAGAGAGAGTGAATTGTTGTTCTAGGTTTTTAATTTACCAAGAAGATCAAAGAGTTTGCAATCAGCAATGGCAAAAGGTTCTTCTTTTTATGTGAAGATCAAACATCAACAACAAAAACTCAAAAGCAGCAACCAAGGGGATGAAGATAATACTACTCTTACTACTACTACTGAAGATTTTGTTTCCGATACACCTGATTATACAGAGGTATTGTGCCAGAAGAAGGGACCTAAAAGAGAGAAGGCTTTGGAATTGATTTTGAACAAATTTACTAGTTTCCAGCATGAGTTTCCCAAAGATTACTCCATAACTTTACTTGATAGATGCCTTAACTGCATTAAATCTGATTTGAAAAGTGGCAAGTGTACCAAGGAAACCTATTTAGCATCTCGAATCATCGGACTTTTGCAACTAGATGTATGCTATGAGGATGATAGCCTTGCTCATGAGATTCTCGAAGTCTCACTTGAAAAACTTCGAAGTTCCATATATAATTTTTACCAAGCTTTGAAACCTGGTTCTGATCCTTCTACTATATCATGTTTGTTGGATACCCTGGCTATTATTACTTTTGTGGGTCGAAACGATGCTGAAGACACTGAAAGATCAATGCAAATCATATGGAGATTTATTCATGAACAACTGGTATGTAAACCAAATACTCAAGTAATGATATCAGCTATATCAGTTTGGTCTTTTCTACTAGCAAGTATTCCAACCTGGAATATCAGTTCCAAACATTGGAAAGGGTCACTTTCTTATTTCAGTAATCTACTTGAAGAATCCGATCAATCTGTTCTGCGCATCAAAGCTGCTGAAACAATAGCTCAGATTGTTGAAATAGATGCTATAGAGAAGTTCTCCATTGAGTCTATGGATTTGAACGATGACCTCCTGACTTGCAAAGAACATGGTGGATCAATGCGCGAGGAGAAGAGGAAACATTTGATGAATAAGGTCAAGAGTGTTGTGGTCGAACTGAGTAGAAGTAGCGCCTCTGGTAGGAAAGATCTTACTAAAAGTCATAAGACCTTCTCTACAGATGTTATAGCATTTCTAAAGACTGGTGGTTGTCCAAAAACATCACTACTAATTGGTCAAGATGTCTTGTCTATATCAAATTGGTCGCAGTTGATACAAGTAAACTTCATGAAACAGTTTTTGGGAAGCTCTTTCGTTCAACATGTCAAAAAAAATAAACTGCTTCAGGACTTCTACGACTTCACACCAAGAGCAGAGGCGCCACATCGACCAGAGCTATATGTATCAAACAGCGAGGAGGAGAGTGCAGGTATACGCTATGTCTTCCAGCCAGAATTAGAAATAAAAAATCCTCACTATTTCAGAGTATGTGTCTCTGAAAATTCCATACTCAATAAAGAAAAAACACAGCGAATGACACAGCAGCGATTTCTATCTGCCTCGAAGAATGCTGGTTACTATTCTGTTAGTTTCGGGAATGACGAAGGCTAGCCAGAACACAGTCATAGAGTCAGATCTTTGACATTAGATGTGTTGAGTTCTTTTGTATCTATATTTATCATGTACCCAAACATCAATTTTTATTATTATTAATAAAATCATGAAGTTCTTTTTAATAATTTATGTATATATTTTATATCTAAGTTATAAGGCACAACCCTTAGACAGTTTTATATTTTTGCTGGATATTTTTAATCGTCAGATACTCACCGTTGCAGATGGAGATCTGGTAATTTGCAGATGGACGCTTATGATATGTTTTAAGCTTATGATATGTTTTAAGCTTTACGTTTTGGGCCATAGTTCTATCACAATGAACAACCCAGCAAACAAACAGATGCAATTTTCACCTTTGGGCTTGCGTTTTAATGAATTTTGTAACAATTCAATTGCATGATCAGCTTTGTACTTACATTGGCAATCTGATTACTTCTTTTCAGACAGATGATCAAGACCGTGTTTTAGTAGTTCAGAATACTTCTGGTAGAGGTCTCCCGGCCAAAAATGCCTTGAACAACACAAGTGATCTTTCTGGCTGAGAGAATGGAGCTTCATGAGAAGCTCCTCTTATAGTGGCAAATGATAGGATGTTGCCATAGACTTGAGTCCATCCACCCACCTGAGAACATAAATCAGAGAGCTAGTTAATCCTTTCAGCGACTTGATCAATAAAAAAAGACGGATGAACGCTTCTAACCATGGCTACATATTAGAGAAAAGGAACTGGAAAACAAAGATTTTAAGCACCAAGGGAAAGTTACCTGCATCCCGGCAAACCACACTCTGTACGGTGCAGTAGTGTTCAACCCTAACTCTTTTGATAGTCTTTGAACCAGTGTCCTACTTCCGGTCAATGGTATAACAGAATCTTGATCTCCACTGCATTTTCGAAGTGATACGTAACTAATTTGGAAAACAACTCTATTTCTTTCAACATATTCTCTGAGATCATCTTACTAACAATTTTACCTGTAAACCAATACCGGAATTCCAGCTTTAACAAGTGAACCAACTATTGAAATTGTCGGAATCTCCAAATCAAGCAGCTGATAATCCAGTATACTGCAAAATGACATGTCGTAATGAGTAATATATGAGCAGCGACTGTTCTTGCCTGTCAGAGCCTGTGATAGTGCTCTCAAGACTCGAGTATTACTAACCATTGATAGAAAACAACAACAGATTTTGTCATGGTCATGAAAGAACAATCCATATGACAGTTTACTTGTTTATAGATTTTTAATAGTATGATATATAGTAGTAACTCTTAGGATTGCAATGCTTAACTTGAAGTAAATTAATGATACCTAATCAACTTAGGGGAGTAAGGATACCGGAGACTTACTTGCTACAAACAGTCCATTTGTTAACTCCGACAAGACGGGCATGAAGAGCCTTCTGCACATCTGGTCGGTTTAGATAATTAACTGTTTCATCCTCCACACAGACATCTATCTTTTCAGTAACTTGCTGCAGGATCAAAGTAAGAACCAACATATACAATTGAGTTGATGAACAATATATGTAGCTAGTCAAAGTTCACTGACAAATGAAAATCTAAAAATTTGTGGATTAAACTCACTTGGGGACTAAGGATATTTGATTGAGAGAGCACTGAAGAGATACAAACATCAAGAGTAACATCATATTTGTCGACATATCTACTTGTTTCCCGGCTAACTTGACTCATCACTTTTGAACAAACAGGAGAAACGGAGCTCCTGTAATACTCGCTTACATACCGAGAATAGTTACAAGCTGAGGTGAAAATTCTGTAGGTGGAATCCGATATCAATCCATGTGACCAGAAGTATTCAGCCCTCGAATTGAAATCGGTAGCAAATTCTAGAACTGGATTGCCTAGCTGCATTGACAAATATGTTGTCAGCTTAAAAGAAATGCAATAAAATTCTCTCATGTTTAATTTTTTAATGTACTTACAGCAATTCCCTTCAGATTAAAAAACTTCTGCTTCTTGTTGAATTGAATGATAAGCTCTGCGAGTTGCGGAACATAGTGACCTGGTGATAAAGGAAGAATTCATAATCATCTTTATCATATCTAGGCTTCACTGATCACTTTTAAGAGTGGAATTTGTGTTGAACAACAAACTTACCTGCATAACTTTCACCAGTTATGAACAATTCCCTGTGCTTGTATTGTGGAAATTTGAGGAACCATTGTTGCAAGAACACAAGATTGTCCCTAGCTTAAAATCACAAATACAAAGAAAGTTTCAGTAATCTCATCACATTAAATACAACTCATGTCATATTGATTTAATCACTATAATCACATACAGATTTCTCACATCTTGGAAAACTGCACTAAAAGTAGACCTTTTAAGTATCTTTAAGAAAGGTTAACAAAGAAAAGCAAGATAAAAGAGTTTACCTGTTATCTTATCTCCCACAACCATAGAAGAAGTTTCAGTGGAAAAGGAGAAACCAACTCCTACTGGTGTTTCCAAGTATAACATGTTTGCTTCTACAATAAAATCAGTCTTTAGACTATCTTTTCAAATACACATTTTGCAGAAAAGAGAAAGAAAAACTTCAAAAGGGGTTATCTTTTAATGGAATTACCTCTATTCCAACTATACTCATTTTTCACCAAAACTTCTCCACTTGGTCTAAAAGGACCATTTTCTGAAAATGCTCCAACACCCAAAGAAGAACAACCAGGACCTATTAAACAAAAATCCCTCATCATTAAAAAACAAAATTAACAAGAAAAAATGCAAGAAGTAGATAAAAGGAATGAGTAGTTCTTTACCTCCATTTAACCAAAGAACAAGAGGTTTTGAAGCTGGTTCTAATTCTGCTTCAACAAAGTAATAAAACAGAGCTCTCTGTTTCTTTTCATCAACAGTAACATATCCAGAATACTGTTGGAAACTCACTTGAGGTTGGCCAGGCAACTCAGTAATTCTATCATTTAGAAATGGAAAACACTCTACCTTACTGTAAAAGCTAATTTGAACTAAAACCACAACAACCATTACCAATGTAATCCATGGTAGAGAAGAAGAAGAAGAAGAAGTAATCATCATTTTTCACAAGAGCAAATAAATCCCAGAGATGGTAAGAACTCTAAAAAAGAAGCCAGCTAGCTACAATGTTGCTCAGTGGGGGGTATTAAATAAAAAAAAAATATTCAGGTTTTTTCAATATTATATTAGAACTTTTTCTGTGTTATAATCTTGAAGAAGGAACTGAGAGTGATGTGTGATGATGGGTATGACTTATTTTTTTTGGGCTAAGTCAGCATGTGAGAGAGGTTGTTTTGAAAAAGAAAGAAGATAATGGTATCTTGAAACCTGAATTTCTTTTCACATATATACAGAACTGTTGCTTGTTTGTGGCTTGTATTGTTGTTTTTGCATCAGTATTATAGAACAGACCAACACCAAAGACACCCTGGAGACTGGAGAGTTTTCATCACTTTTTTTTTCCATGGAAAGTAACTTTACATAATGAAATATTTCTCATTTATCAAAAAAATTGGATCAATATGGACAAAAGTGTAATTATGCAAAGGAATCAAAACCCAAATCTTTGGAATGCCCAGACTCATTGAGGAGTTTAAGGACTATTGTCAGAGACAGAAAAGAACTAATCCACTTTTTTTGGTAAAAACTGGCTTGAGTGATCAAGTCTTGATGATCATCAAGTACAATACCATATCCTTCTTTTACTAATTTTGAAAAGATTTTCTGGTATGGTAGGTAGACTTTGTCAAACAGTAAAAGATACTTTTCAAGTCTTCAAAGATAAGTAATAAAATCAAATATATTTTGATTTCCTGTGTAATTTCACATGAATATAGTACAAATCAATCACATTGCCAATTATCCATAAGATTTTTAGTGGAAACCAGCAAATTCCACTGTACTAATCATTTCACTAGTAGTTGGTGAGGTCTCATGCAAATTCTTCTTTACTTATATATGTACTTTTTTTTTTTTGGTAACCACTTACATATGTACTTGATAAGCTGATATATATCATGGAAAGGTGTTCTATCAAATTAACATCAAGATCACCATTTCAATATTCAAGTTGAGGGAGAGAAGAACATATTGGAAAAGAAAGTTGTTTCTCTCTAGTCCCATCTAATTGTTTTAACTGACACCATATACACACTGTTTGCTGTAACACACACGTAAATTAAAACCACCATAAAAATATGGGGATTTTGTATGTGCATGTAACCATGTTCATCTGCTATAAACAGGTTGTATTGATAAGTTTCATGTTCTTCTAGCTACAAATCTGAATCACAAATTAGTTTCATACATTGATATATAATTGATATAATTGGCTACATACTTTTGAGGATTAGAGTGTTGTGCTATAAACCAACCAAACGGCCAATGTAAAAGAAAAATAATGGAAAAAGTATGTGAGAGAGACTATGGTCCCCAAGCACCCCGGCCTAGAGATTTGGCCTTCTCTATGTTTAATATATTTAATCTAATTCCTAGCCACTTCATAGTCCATACAACTTTAAACCTCAAGGTGGTTGAGTGTAGTGGTTGTCTTTTCTCTCATGGAATGTTTCAAATAGTATTGCACACTTTGCCCACGCTTGTGATATACAACTTGCATGCGCGGCACCACCAAGTTTTGTTCATTCTTCTAAGTAAAATTAAAACATTTTTGTATTTTCCATTCAACACTGTTGATGATCTTTCTATGTATAGTTTCCAAAGCAAGCAAATAATTGGGACAAGAAGAATGAGTGAGTGCTTTGGAGATTGAAATTATATAATTCACTTGAGGTGGGGATCAGATCAGGCCATTGCCATGTTGTTGGGGTTAGGGAAAACTGTTTTTACTGTAGTGTAGTGGAATGTGGTGGGTACTTGTGGACACGCATGTAATGGCTTTTTTATGTGAAAAAGTTGCGCATGAGAGCTATATAGGGACCAAAAAAGGGATCTCTGTTCTTACTCTTAATAACTACTATTTCTTTTACCTTAATGTGCTGCAGTTGTAAGAGAGCAACTCCAAGAAATGGGTTTACCCTTAAAAAAAAAAATAGAGTTTTTCCAAAATTTGTAAGGATCAATAGCCAGTAGTGAAATTTAAAGTAAATCCATATAGGCGAAGATATACAAAATACATGTTCCACCATATATCAAAGCTGCTTAATTTAGTGATATTACCTCTGGGCGATGAGACCAAAGGTCTGGGGTTTGAACCCAAAGCATTTTTGAGTTAAAAACAGGCTTCCCAATAATAATAAAAAAAGTAAAGTGATATTTGAACAATAGATTCGCTCTATATTTGATGATATAGAGTGATAAATGCAGAGGGAGATGATTTAAGTTAGCAATTGTACTCATGGACCCATTCAATGTTAATGTTACAGGCTTACAGCTCACTATGGCTCAGTAAAAATAAGCCCTACTGTGTAGAAAAGGAATAGTGTGGCATGAGAAAAATGCTGGCAGTGGTTCTGGTTGGACTTAATTCAAAACAGGAAACACATGTAGGCCAGCCTTGTTTAGTCATACACAGAGACTTTCATATCTTTGATCTTTTCTGTCTTCACAAGCTAATTTGGTCCACCATGACTATGACTATTATTTTCAAAAACATTAGATTATCTAGCAAGATATTTCCCACAAACGGGTTGGGAAATCTAGTCCATGAGTACATGACCATACCATGTCAACTTCCACTTACAAGTTACAAGATAATAATACAAGAATTTATGGCCTTTTTAAGAACAAGATGTGATGAAATTATTCTTGATGTTTGGACTTAAAACTTTTGCAAGAAAGTGAGAGTTTATTTGGAAATACAAACACATTAAGAAAGTTCATAAGCTTTTCAACTGTTTTTAAGCAAAAAACCTAACCTAGAAAGAGGATAAAAGAGAGGGTAAAGCGTACAGAAAAGGTGAAAGCCATACATACAATATACTATTTTTGTATCACTGAATCACATACTCCTATATTATTAATGTGTATGGGTATAAAATGATAAGGAGTCATGGGTGTGCCAATACACATCATTATTAAGGGGAAATCCATGAAAAGATGCACAAAAATGAGAACCACTTTTGGTGTTTCCCAAAGACTTGAAAATTGCATTTCAGACTAAAATATTGTATTTCTTTCAGGATTTGAAAATAATTTGTGCCGCTAATGAAGCCACAGACCCTGGTTTATGTACACCATTGGCCCCTCCTATCCTATGTGCTCTTTGCTGATAGTAGTTGTTGAAAAGAACTAAAAATATTAACATAAATAGTCTACGTTGGTTGTTGATGTGTGTATATACTAACCTTAAGAAAAGATCCCCAGCCTTTCTCTTGTGCACAGGACGGTGTACTCCAATATCTAATTCTTGGAGAAACAATGGTGTGTCTATCAGAGAGTTTACCACGCACTTTTTCAACTAACATAAATATTTGAAGATTGAACTACCTGTGAAGATTATTGAAAAAAAAAAAAACCCTACCTGTGAACTCCTTTTGACAGAGTCGCCCTAGCTTTTGAGCAAAGGCACAATTAAATACGTCAAATGACTGAAACTTTAATAATTGACATATCCAAAAGATATATAAACATGATAGTTTAGCCTACAGTAAGTTGCAAAGGTATCTTCCTATATTTGCATTCTATTTCTCATTTCTTACACAAGTTCTATGACGCACTTAGGCCTTTGATGGTTGACAAGCTTCATAGCATGATTGCAAACCATGTGGTTATGTTTCAAACCTAGCTACGATCAAATTCCTTGCGAGATAATTCCCACAATTGCTGCTCTATCCCCAACTTCCTCAGCTCCATCAAACCTCTCTCCACTGGAATCCATCAAATAAGTTTTATCAATTTTAATTTTATTGAAATAAAAGTACTAGTTCAAGTCAAGCCAACCCACTTGGAAAGATAGAAGTGGAACTTCAATTCAAATATATCTTAGGAGCCTACAAAAAACATTGTCCTGTAGCTCAATGTTCTTTTTAAAATGGGTAGCAGTCCTCAAAGAAAGATCATAAGTGTTGCTCAGTGTACCACAATTAAAAGCATCGATATATTAAAAGAAGGCTTTCTCTCATGGTTGAATCAGACTCAAGAGCGGGATTGGTGGCTTTTGCTTCAGGAGACCTACATTGGCATTGTAGATCAGGGTGGATTGCACGCAGCAACAAAAAATGCTACAATGGGAACTTACATATACATGGAGGGAGGCATTGAGGCATTGATGGAATTGTATGAAAACCGTTTCCATGCTTTATGCTTATATAAATGAAAAATAGTTGATCTTAGCTTTTTTTATCTCTACCAATTTATATATTCTTTGCATAAATTGGTAGAGATAAAAAAAAAGCTTAGTAGCTACAAGGGAATTAAGAAGCCAAGCCATCACGAGAATTAGAACCTGACATAAGGGTTTTCTTGTAATAGCAGGTCTGGACCAGGGAATTTTTCCTGAACTAAACTCTTCTGGTATTTTTATTCTGAAAATTTGTGACTGTCATGGATATCTGATGGATAAAATTAAAAAGAAACTAAGGGTTTGAAATAAGTAGCAAGAAAGGAGCAGGTACGATAGAACTTGAAATAAACCAAAGTTGTATGTATAAAAAAGGAGTGGAGCTGATAATGGCATAAAATGCAGACAGGAACTAAGATCAAGATTCATTGATAGATATGAGTAGGTATTACCGTTGACAGTATCATGCGAAGTTGGTGACTGGCCACTACGATTGATCCAAAACTGAAGCCTTTCATCTGCAATATCTTCTTCTAAACCATGGGTTTTTGCTCTTCTCCATATATATGTAAGCCATGCCTAGTACATACGAGTTGTCAAAATTTAAAGCTTCAATGAATATCTTTATACTATGATAATGATAATGATAATGATAATGATAATGATAATAATAGTACTATA
This sequence comes from Aquilegia eximia, assembly GCA_023053565.1. Taxonomy (NCBI): domain Eukaryota; kingdom Viridiplantae; phylum Streptophyta; class Magnoliopsida; order Ranunculales; family Ranunculaceae; genus Aquilegia; species Aquilegia eximia. The sequence goes on from JALIGU010000003.1 coordinate 32,171,381, forward strand.
GTAGCAGTAATACTAATAATGAAAAATGTTTGAAACTGCAAAGCAGGCGAGTAAGACAACGAAAGACCTGCAATCGTACATCATAGTACACACATGACAGATTGCTTGTCTAGGTATACTTAACTGATGTATCTAGGTTTTATAGAGAAGGGGAAAATCTAGGTGTGACCGTGTGACATAACTTTCATGCGAAGACAACCCAAAGGGAAAGGTATGCTTCTTGTCATAACAATTGTCTACTTTAAGGATGGCTTGAACTTCAAATTTTCTGCAGTTAGAAGTTCCTGAAATACTTTATATTCTATGTGGATAAAATAGTCTTCACCAAGTCATCCCTTAATTAAACTCCATTTTGGCCCCATGGCATGTATCGTTAGTGTCATAACCAAGTAACCTATACACAGTTCCCATGTGTGTGAACACATACAGATGTAATTTACCAATGGGTGTAACGAGCAGAAATTTGGAATAGTAAGACAGTAAGAGTGTAAGCAGATACTGCAAATAGAGGATAGATACACAAATAGGGGGCATTTGCAGCATCCAAATAGAGACACTGAATTATTAACAGACCTCCTTAAATAGAACATCTTCCGACTCCTCTTGATCTAATGCTGCAAAAAAAAAAAAAAAAAAAACTGTTTCAGTTCTTTAAATACAGTCGCATCACAAGGAACTGCTGAGATGAAGCATGCATATGCTAAACATAGAAACAATTTAAGGGAGATACGCATCAGTGGGAGTCTTTTTATGTGGCCAAGGACAACTACAAAACCCCAGCGCAGCATTATCATGAATTCAGGATGCTTCTTCAAGATACTAGTTCATTAGGCTTTAGGGCATTAGAAGGATTTCTTATTGGCATTGTCACGTGGAATATGCAAGTGGAGGCCAAATGACAATTTCCCTCCGTGGCCCAAGAGTTCTTTCAGGGTTATGTAAATATTACAATAATTCGTATATTAAAAATGAGAGGTAGAATTTCCCTCTCTCAAATTATTTTTGTCTTTCTCCTTCTTTTCACAGATCAAAGAGTACTATTTCACTAGTAAGATGAAGTGAAACATGAAAGATCGCAGTTGACTACCCGTGCCATACAAGTTTTAACCTACTGGTAGAATTTTTATTAAAACAGAATGAAAAGATAAGGGGCCGTTCAGCAACTTAAAACAATTTGGAGGGAATGTCTATAGAAGTTTCTCCCCAGAAGAAGAAAGTAGAAAGGAGAAAGCTTGAAATGGAAACTTACCCGGAAATGCCTTATTAAACTTTCTGAGAATTACTTTTTGATTTTATTTTCATAATTAGCGAACAAGCTTTCTATTTATCTCCTTATGGAAAGCTACGGAATGCATTTTAACCTCATTGCCGAACGGCCCCTAAATTAGGTAAAAGATGTTTAAACAGAAAGAAATTTTGAAAATGGCACTCTCCTTATTATATCTTGGGAGTGTTCTGATGTGGTGACTACCTGTGGTGTGTGCCTATGTAACTGTAACGGGTACATAATTTGAAGAATAATGTAGCAATAAGTTAAGATCATTACCAAATGCCTCCATATACTTGGTATCACCAAGCGATTTAGGATCTGATGACAGAAGATACATAAAAAACAATATTCATTTAGTTCAAACATGGAAACAATTCATAGATGTAATAATAAACGAAGGAATTCAACCAATCAGGACATGTCATTATAACGATAATGAACTTCCAGATAATGGTGACACAATCCTCCATGCAAAGTGCTATAAGAGAATAGAATTATATAAACTCTTTAAGAAAAACCTGAGATTGATTGTCGAAGCAAACTTGGACGTCGACTTTGGACTAATGCAAGCATGACAGCTTCCTCAATCTTGAATACCACATAGAAAACTAGTAAATACTTTCCACATGTATGAAAGGCTGAATTGTGCGTAAACAACAGTGTTGGAAAAAGAAACTAAAGTTGAATAGCACAAATTAGTTCTAGAATATCTCTTAGTGCTCAGAAAAGTAGAAGACATTAAGACATGAACATCAGAACATGAAATGAAACTTATTTAACCAATGTGTATCTACCAGGGTACCTAGATAAACATATTTCACACAACCTGTGATTTTGAGTTTTTCTTTTTAAATTTTCATCACATTGGTTCCCTAATTTAGGAACCCAATGCAGTCAGTTCAAACTAAACCACAAAAAACAGTAGAAAAAAATAAAAGGTTTAGGAATGTTGGTATGTATAATAAGCAATTACAAAAACCTAGACATGAGCATCTCTTTCTATGTGAGGAGACTTGGACAACCACTTATTATGTATGCATTTTTACTGGACAGAAAAATTTTCCTTTGTGTATCAAAAGCATGAAAAATAGATGCACTTTCCATCAAAAATTAGGACTAGCACAAAAATCATTGAACTTTTACAATGTTTAAAAGGACAAGATGTCCCACTACATCAAAGAGGAAAAGAAAACAATAAACCAAAAAGTGTAATGAATCCACGTTTCCCCTTCAATCAACAAAGCCGAACTAAAGTCAACTATCTCGAAAGGGACTTCTTCCCTTTCTGGCTAATATTTCGATCAAAGGAAAATGAGCCTTGTAATTGAAATACCAATCTCCTCCATACTTGCAGGTTTATCCTGCAACTGACGCTAGTTTCTCTCAAGCCAAAAACCCCACATGGTGGCATATGGCACCAAACTTCATAACCTACTCCCTTCTGAGGATAGAAATCTCAAAGTGAAAGAGGTTAACAAAAACTTTTACCGAATAGCGAGACCTAAACCAAGCCCTGTTGAACCATGAATTAACACCAAACCCACCAGGTTCATGGACAATGGATAAGGATATGATTGATGCTTCCCATCTGACATAGACATAGAATCTATAGGGAAAGTGTAGGTCGATATTAAGATTGTCAACACCAGGAATCTTATGGTGCACCACAGACCACTCGAAGAAACAAACCTCTGAGTGAACTTGAGAACCCCAATCGGAGCTATAGGGAAAGTCTACGGCTGTATGGTTCTGGGATGCAGGATCAGAAAGAAAAACTCACTTTCTTGTGCCTAGTCCAGATCTGGCTATCAGTGCTAGGTCTAGCAGTGGGAATCATATCTAATCTTCCAGTGAGGGCAGCCGAGCTCAAAATTCCTCTATCTGTAATGTATGTTGATTGCCAAATCCAACTACTATTATCAAAAGTCAGAACTCATATGTTACATACGGCGGTTCTTATAAACATGAATGTCATTAAGTCTGCGGAAAACCCAAATAAGTGGACCCTCATCTAACTACTTATCCTACCAAAAGAGAATAGTATCCTCATCCCCTAGACTATATATATCCTTCAAACTTTCTAGATGCACTTCCAAACTCTGCACCTATAGGGTCCAAATAGCTGTTACTAGGTCACCCCTAGACTCTAAGAACTTGGAACTAACAACTCTTCTTCAAAGTCTATTTTAATAGGTAAACCATACTTACACTATCTTTAAGATCTCATCAACATTGGAAATCTGGGATAATAAGGCTTTACCCAAAATCAAGAACTCGTAATCTTTATTCTCATCAACCAATTTACTGATGATCGCCATGAATACTTAAAATATTTAACATAAAAATAGGCACTAATCATACCTTACTTAATATCAATTGTCTAAGTGTACACACACACAAATAAATTCATTATTCTCCCATAGAATGCAAAAAAAACCAAAGATATGAGTCACCTTCAGAAATGCTAGTTCTCTTAAACCCATTTCCACTGAAAGCATGCTCTCAATATTTCCTTCTCCAGTTAGATCACTTAAATTCCGTGTAATTTTGTTCCTTTCGTCTGGATCATTGTTATCTGCTCAGAGGTAAGAATGGCTTGTAAAAAGCAGCATCCTAAATTAAACATTTACTGCGGAATCTAACCAAAATGGTTTTTTGGCCCTATTTCTCTGAGAAGGTTAAAAGTAAAAGAAGCTTAAGACCGATATATCACAGCTAACCTCTTAAGTGAGGTTCTTCTTTGGCTCTTTGTCCAGCAGATATGACAACTTCAAAAGGTAGAGGTGCCAAAGATGACCAATGCTCATATTTTGCCACTGCAATATCTGTACAGATACCTGTGAAGCATAGGCACAAGTCAGTTGTGGTTGGAGAACTAGAAATGAACCCATTTCAATAGAAACTCAACCAAAGTATATTCAATGAAACTTCTAAAAAACTACTAATGAGTTAGGTTAAGGTTGAACCAAACTCCAGAAATTATTTGGACTGGGTCCAAACCCAGTCCAGGCATGCCAGACGTAAAGACAACCTCATTGTCTTTATAATATAGTCTGTTGTAATTGAATAATTCGTCCCCACGTAATAAGCACATATGTAACACATCGGGTGGCAACACATCCAACAACACTCCTTAGCAGGATTTTGGGCCATAAACAGGTACCTCACACGCCCAAATACAAACATCCGTGTTTTGGAAGACAGCAGAAAACACTCTGCTCGGCAATACTGTTTGATAAGTTTTCCTTATTACTACCAAGCCATGTTGAACCTGCGACTAGGAAGCGGTCATTCCTTGCAGCAACCACTGGAATATTACAGAACGATCCAAAGAGGGTCATAGCTTATTCAACTGTCAGGCGATACGGAAGGGAATAAGGTCTTCGTTCCAAGGTACTGAGAGCAGATCTGCTTTTGGTGTTGTTCGCCGCCTCGACGCATTCCCTTCTCTCCCCGGCATCGTCCCACACAGAAAGAAAGAGCGCGGAGCCCCGGCCCGACTTGTAGGTCCTCTCATGCGAGAAAAAAAGGGAGAGTTAGCAGGCTATCGGAACAAAAAATCCGTTCGTTGGTTTGATACTCCAGAATGGAGTTCGGTTACCGTCACACTTTAAATTAACCAACCCTCTGAAAAAGCTTTCTCAAAGAAAAGAAGCGCTTTGCCTATTACGCTTTCTTCAAAGGATGGCTGCTTCCAAGCTCTATGTTGATGACATTGTGGTAACCGGTGATGATGTGGAAGAAATCGGCAATCAGATCTTTTTGCCAAGGATTTTTAGATAAAAGACTTAAGGACTCCGCGTTCTTTTTTGGGAATTCAAGTTGCTAGATCGAGACAGGGGATATTTGTTTCACAGAGAAAGTATGTTCTTGACCTACTAGCTGAGACAGGGATCTTAGGGCTTAACAGCGCCTGTTGATACACCAATTGTTTTTTCACCTGGCGAATTAATTGGATTGTTGCGCGCGGAACGAACGGGGCGCGCTTTGGAAGAAGCGATCTGTTACCGAGCCGCCTTATTGGGAATAACGAGGGCGATGATGAGAATGTGAAAAAGTGCATATGGCAAAACATAATTTGCAGATTCGGGATTCCAAAGGTCTTAGTGTCCGACAATGGAGCCCAATTCGATTGATTTACAGGCGCAAGTGTATAAAAAGTGCACCAACACTGTATATGAAAGAAATCATGGGTGACACAATACACACACACCTAACCAGTAACCACACAATCGGAAGGGACACAAGCATCATAATGAATAGGGGTAATGATACCATAGACTTCAGCTCTTAGACAATCAGTATTAAAAGATATGGAATGAATGATACACTAAAGTATAGATGAATTATACTAGAAGTAGAATATTAGGGTGGAAAGCTATATGTCTCAATGTGAGACATAACTTGTATATATAACTACTAGTAGTGTGTTAGACAAGTCACTACTACTAGTAGTGTGTTAGACAAGTCACTACTACTAGTAATGTGTTAGACAAGTCACTACTAGTAGTGTGTTAGACAAGTCACTACTATTACAATAACTTCCAACACTCCCCCTCAAGCTGAACATTCAGACTCTGAATTTCAGCTTGAAATACAAAAAAAAAAAAGTTCTCTCACATCCCCCACAAAGTATCATGAGAACGACATCGGGCAGGATGTTCAATGGCAGGGATGACCAGCTGCGAGAAGAACCGTCTGCAGGGATGTCCAGCTGCAGAGACAATAAAGGAGCAGGGATTACCAGCTGCTCAACCGAGAAAGACATCGGAGGTAGTGGTGGTGATTGTTAGGGCCATGTTCGTTTCGGTGAACAGTACTTGATGAACAATAGCCACGAACAGTACTCGTGAACAGTACTCAGGAAAAAAAAAAACAGCAGCACACAAGGCGCAGAAAAACAGCGGACACAAGAACACAAATTAGACAAAAAGACTTTGTCGGAGATCCGGCCACCGGCACCTGAGTTAGTGTCGCAGTTGGCCGAAAACCATGATCTCACTTGGCTGTGATACCAACTAGAAGTATAAAAGATGAATTATACTAGAAGTAGAATATTAGGGTGGAAAGCTATATGTCTCAAGGTGAGACATAACTTGTATATATAACTACTAGTAGTGTATTAGACAAGTCACTACTACTAGTAGTGTGTTAGACAAGTCACTACTACTAGTAATGTGTTAGACAAGTCACTACTAGTAGTGTGTTAGACAGGTCACTACTACTAGTAGTGTGTTAGACAAGTCACTACTATTACAATAACTTCCAACAGATACAAACTTAAATGCATCAGCTTTTATATTGGTATGGACCTAATTGTGAGATATAAATAGAAACTGGTAGCCCCATGATAATTTTGAAAACTCTTGACAGGGAAGGATTACCGTGTTGCAGAGCTAAACCCCAATATCGAGCAAGCCAACACCTCTTAAGAACAACTTCCTCCTAAAGATACATCAGATATGTAATCCACTTCAAAGAAAATCATTCTTTATAAAATTGAATCTAAAATAGAATAAAGATAAAGAATACAAACCATCTCTTCCTGGGTCAAGATCATTCGTTGTGTCATTGATCGAAGAGCTTTTGCTTCAGACTCTGCTTCACGAAGCTGTTCTACAGTACCTGCAGCATCTTCTTTTACAGTCTGGTGAAGAACGAAAAGAATACCCCATCAAAAGTGAAATAAACTGGAAAAGAACATACTTATTTTCCTCCTTAAATAAAAATGAATGTCGAAAGTAGAATAGAGAACTAATGTTTTTGTTAAAGCTTACGTCAATTTCCGATCGAAGAGTTGTAATTTCCTCATTTCTCCCATCCTTGGTTTGTAAGGCAGCTTTAAGAGCGACCTGAAGAAAGAAATCATACTCAGTTTGACCTCAAAAAACCCCCAAGATAAACTGAGCAAAATATAAGTCGACTCTTTCAGGGATTAAGTACTTCCCAATTAAAAAGTTAGCAAGACTTTAAATTGAGAATTGAGATTGTTTCTCAACAATAGTGGTTTAGGTTTAAAACTTCTATGTTAGCCAAACAAGACTGTCAGGACATACTTCAAAACTGGATTTTCTTTTCTTTTCCTTTTTTTTCCTCCTCTTATTGTTGTTATTAAAAAAGATTGGCAGATTTCGATGATAAGGAAAACCACCGAGTCGTTAAATAAACGCAAAAAATTCAATGGACGACTACGCTGAAACAACACTAATTGGTGATAGAGTTTGCTCCTTTCCCTCTCCCACCCCCACTCCTCTTCAACCCAGTGCTACATGACTATGTATCTTGTTTGTACCATCAATCATGAATTCATGAGTATGATTAAAAGATAAAGTGACATCCTGACCATAAATCATAATTTTGCAGTTCTTCAAAAATTCATGAAAACGGAGGTAAAGACTATAACTAGCTTACTCTATTATTATGGGTTTACTTATTATATAAGTGAGATAATGGCTAAAGTAGTTCATAGTAAAACCTTGATAGGTCTTTTTAATTTTTAGTGAACAACTATAAATCTCATAGTATCTCCTTTAGTAGCAAAGGATTGGTAGGTTGCTAAATGGATATGGAGATACTATAGGGTTGTTTGGCAGTAAATGGCACTGTGGGCATTAAACTAGCACTGTCTGAAATAGAAATGCAGCAATCTGTCACTAGTTGGATGGTTAGTGTGGACGATTCTTTTTCAGGCCGTTCGTCACAGTATTGGGATGGAAAGTAACAGAAGGATTTGACGAAGGCAGTCGGTTGCATGGTTCAAAATTCCGAATCCGGGCGAAATTTCGAATTTCAAAAAAACGGCATATTCCGACATTCCGACACTCGAAACAAAAAAAAAGTCATCTGAATATATCGGGAATATTCTTGATTATTCCCGGATTTTAAAATGCCGATTCTCTAAAAACCGGCATATTCCGCCGAAATTTCGCAAAATATGTCGGCATTTTTAACTATGGTCGGTTGACCAGGTTATTTGCTCAATAAGGATAATCATGTGGAATTGGGTTTTCCACTCTTTCCTCCAACCAAGAATGATGGACATTCGATATATTGACTTAGTTAGTAGAAGGGAGGACTTTATCTTTGTTGTACATCAATGTGGATCTTAGTTAAGTTGAGTTATAGAGCGAGCCTCTGTATCACCCTCAATATATTTTGTATTTTTCCTCGGAAAAAGCATTACGGGTTATGCGTTAGAATTTGGAATCATACAATGACATGTTATGAGCTAATACTATTGGTCATGCATATGCATTTTTATTGTTGCTTCAGTTAGTGATACACAAAAGATTTATATATGTATTTTGTTAGAGTTCTTTTAAGGCTGGCCATTTTTGCGAGCGCGGCAAAAGGATGCAGGCCAGCCAGAGGCATTTTTTTTCTCTCTATATTTCAACAAATTTGCCATTACGTAGTGAATGCTCATTACGTACCTCTCTTTGACGTAGTGCTGCTTCCTTCCTGCAGATGAAGATCAAAAGATATCATAAACAGTAACTAAAATAACGGTGAATACAGTGTTATTCATAAAGTCCAACATTACCTGCTCAACAATTTGGCTTCAAGGGAAACACCATCTCCAAGAGCAGCAACCTGTGATAAAAAAATAAGTGGTGACACACAGACTCAAAAGGGTATCATGATTAAATAAATGGTGACTCTATGATCTTCTAACAAAGAGGAAAACATAAGGGATTCGTTCATCCTACTGCGTACAAATGCCTCAATCAAATTGGCAAACAATGCAGCCACATACAAGGAAATCAGTAGAGTTGCTACTACTTGTCAAATAATAATATCCACAACCACCCAATACAAGAAATGACCTGTTTCTCAAGCTCCGTGGCTCTGGCCTCTGCTTCCTGACATCTTTCTTCTGTAAGTCGGAGCTGAAAAGCAGATAAATAACAAAGCAAGTATTAGGAACATATCAAATGACATGGCTGCTGAACTATATAATATGTTGACCTTCACCTTATCAAGAAAAATCTCATTCTCTTCTTGTAGCATATCGAGCTGCAATATGAGCAGGTGTCAGCTTAGCATCAAATATTTCAATACATAAATTCATTTACAAATGACTAGATTTCTATATAATGAATCAATACACTATACTAAGTTACTAACTTATCCTCACAGATTATTTTAGAAAGGCTTAATAGAAACAATCCTGCTCACTTCACACACTTAGATTGAAAGATTTTGGAGCGAAGTAAACATAGTTGAATAGATTATTTCAGAAAAACCTAAATGACAGCCAAAATCCAAACCTCATCTTGAAGTGCATCAGCTTCATGTTGATTTCCTGAATGAATTGCGTTCGCCTCTGGGAGAAACCTGCAATATGCAGCAAAATGTTTAACTATGAACAGGAAAATACCACTAGTTCAGCAAATTCATGGGCTATCAACTTCAATTTACAATAAGGAAAGGACAAGCCTATATCATGACAAGAGAAAATGATACCCACACATGCAATAGGGGACAGCTAAACACTAAATAATCAAAAGATACCACATAACCTGTACAGTCGTATGAGCTAAACAGGTTATAAATTGAAAATACATTGCCTTAAGGTCTTCATTATTAGTTATTAGTTTCAAATTATAACACTGAATATGAACACTTAAATTTTTGAAGACAAGATATATACTCAAAACCTGTTTAGAGACTAAATGGCATCATGATAAATAAATACGTATGGACAATACTGTTAGTTCTTTTATTCCAACTCAATCGCTAAAATTTCTTTGATGTTTTTATTTTCTGTGGACATCTATGCTGGGTGGACACTCGCTGAGGATGTATTTCCAATGTAGTAACGTGATAATTAATACACTAGAGATCCGAATAGACTTATGAATGAGTCTTGCAAATTGGAATCATAGTTTTGATCGTATAGCGTAGTTTATGTACAGCTTAAACCTAGAATGTTCTATTGAAATATAGGCTGTGTTTGGTTCGAGTCATTTCATTTTCCTGGAAAGTAGCAGAAAATCAGGCCAAATCACTAGGTTTTTGGAGATAAATTCGGAAAGCAGATTCCGGCTACGTTTAAATCTCAGGAATATGGTTTCCTTATATAAAAAATGGAAACCAGTTTCTGAACCCGACGAGACAGATAAGTCAAGTATTTAATATCGCGCAGAATTCCGTCTATCTTCGTCTCCATTCTCCTCCTTTTGTGCTCCCGATCTCCTCCCCTATCATTCGCTATTCCTTTATTACCCTTCAAATTCCCGGAATTCAAATTCCGCCAACCAAACACAGCCATAGTTAGGTTTCTAGTCTGCATCTAATGCTATCCTAAATGACCCATGATTATATGCTATAAATTTCTTTAATTTTTATTTATTACTTATTATTGTTTTCTTTTTTCTTTTTCTTATTTGAGAGAGAGAAAGAGAGGGGAAGAAGGTATCAGTAATGCTGAGAATCAATGGACCTAGGGAAGCTTCAAACAACCAACAACTTAACTCTTTCCGTTGTTGCCTGTCCTTACTAACAGCTCTAATCCAACTTGAAATATGAACGCTGGTTAAAGCAGCAATTTGAAAATACTGCAAAAATGTTGGGGACGATGCGAACCTTGATATGTGTAGCATCCCTTTGGATGATGTATAATGAGATTTTTTTTCTGGGTTCCCAGAACAATTATTTCAATTCAAAGGGTATGATACAGGGTATTACACCAAGGACTCGTGACTCATCACATCATAATTATAGCCCCAATAATAACAGCATCCCAATCAAAATTAAGATCATCGAGTCTCACAGCACTCATAGTTGGCCAGTTAAAGGTCCAATTCCACACAGTGGTTTCGATGTTCTACATAATTTGTTCAACTGGTCCCTGTATTCAAAAGTTCTCCTGTTTCTAACTTGGAAGATGTATACTTTTAGTTCATTGGCACTGCCCATTTTATTGTCATTGAGGAGGACCACAAACCCACATTCACTTAATCATCCACTCTCATGGTCATTTATGATATTTAGATTGTGAATCTCGTTGTTAGAACTGAAAGCCGTATATGGTTATAAGGGACAATGGGAGATATACAAGAGGATAGCATGAAAGGTGGAAAGAAACGACAAAACTTAACTTGGGTTGGTTTTGAGCACACTGACTTGTTTCAAATGAATGAAATATTTTTCAAGCAAAATGGTATAACAAGATATTTGTCATGGTTATATGGTGAGCTTGTTCTTATACCATAGGATGGTGAGGAGACTCATGCGCTTGAAACAATTAAAACTGCATTTCAGACGTGATGATGAAGATGAGTATCCAATAATGCAGGGAACACTTCGTTAATCAAGTTAAACATCAGGAAACTGACATAATTCAGTGACTACATGCTAAAAAATTTAGCGCTTGGATAGCTTCATTAATTCAAGATGCAGGAGGCAAGCCTCAAGTGCCAAGATGAATAATATAATGACTTGTTTAGTTAGCCACGATTCCCACGAAACAATGACCAGTCTTCCCTCACAGCAGAATATCCAAGAATTCAAAATAGCTTTGCTATGTTATATGGCTAGTAAAATAAGCCAACTCTCTAAGTATATGCAATGGGATTATTCTGATGATAGATTGAACTTGTCTTATCTTTACAGACATGTTGTTGCAAGAATTAGAGGTTCTGGTAAATAGTTAAACACATATCTAAAGAGAGACTAAATTGTTTACCAAGGAAACTTGGCTTGCAAGACAGGTCTTGTGTAAAAGGACTTATTTGGATTGAATCAAATACTTGATTTCATCCGTGAAGCCATTGAAAATAGTAAGATACACAAGGCATCATGTTACGAATTGAATTAGTGTAGATAAGTTTACCTTCATTCTCCCTAAAAGCCATTGATAAGTTTATGTCTTCATTCTCCATAAAAGCTACAATAAACATTATGTTAAACATGCCAGTTATTTGTTTACCTTTTCTCTCTTTGCCAAGTGCTTGGATGGTCCAGTACTGGTGGTACAGTAATCGAAATCCTCTGCGTTGATCTACTAGGTATAACTAGTGGTGTTTGATGAACATAGCTTGATGGCCTAGCAGCTGATGTGGAACGAACTGAAGGAGTAGAGTCCACAAACTGTCTACCTATCTAATAAAAATGAAATAGTTTCCATTATCCCTCTAAAATTTACCAATAATAAAAAAAAACAAAAACAAAAACCGAATAAATATATTGCCTAACAATGAAAGATAATTTGATTTTATAGAGTGTAACCATATGCATGTGTATCAACATTTAGAAATGGTTCAATTCAATCAAATAACAATAGTAACTGTTTTCTCGAAAGTGCAATTAAGATGAAATTTCTCAATTGGCAAAAAATTTCAAGATTCAAAATAACAACAAACTTAAAGAAAATTTAGAAATCTACTTAAGTGAATTGCACTCAAAATAAACTTAAACAAGATCAAAACTCTTTCTCCAAATTAACTCAAAACCAAATCCAAAATTTCTCAAATGCCAAAACAATAGCTCTTTTTAGTTTCTAAAGATAAAACAACAACTTATCAAACTAAATCCAAAATGAATGACAGAAATGAAATTACCGCAGTAGAAGACTGAGATGTAGTATATCTAAACCCTAAGTTGTGAGTAACTTCTTCATCATCTTCTTCTTCTTCTCCATCGGCATTTTGTGTTGCCATAACTTGTGCAAGTCGTGCTGCTGCTGCTTTCGCAGCAACATTCTGAGTTCTCTTAATGTTTGACTGGTTATGAGATGGCGACATTACCGGAAATAGGTTAAACAGTTTTCTTCTTGATGATTTAGTTGCAAGTGAAGTAAGAAGAAGAAGAAGACTCTCTGTAGTAATAAAAAAGAAAGAGAAAATGTATCGGTTACGACCGATATTTGAGGAAATGTCGGTATATTAAAACAAAGGCGTTTAACTGACATGGTTGACTTTGAGAAAGAGAGAGAGAGAGAGAGAGAGAGAGAGAAGGAAGAAGACTAAGAAGAGCGAGAGAGAACGATGAATACGGAGGTCGTATATGAGACTGTCGGGAAAGTGTTTGACACTTGTCTTGAAAGAAGAGAAAACAAACGTGACATAGGTTCGTTTAATCGTTCGTCTGTAAATGGTTAATTGCACCCACCATTTTTATACTTGTATCCACTGTTTCCTAAAACTGTCCCAGTGCTGCTTGAGTGCAAATTATTACAAGGTACAGTAAAGTATATCTTGTTTGTACTTGTGCAACATTCAAAATTAGTAGTGTACACTGACTACTGACTACTGACTACTGACTTACTGAGCTTGCTTCTACAAATTTTGATATCATTGAATTCCAGCACCTCCTGAAGTTGTCGATCGAGATTAGATGTGCGGCTTTGGACAAACTTCTAATAACAGTAAGATATATGTGCCTTGTTTCAGTGCAAAGCAGCACCTTATATATAGAAGGTGTGAGTTTGATGAAAAGATGACAGATAGAATGAACAAAGAAAAGGCTTGAAACTAGAAGTTGAAATTCATTATACATATTAATTATGTTAGTACATTTCAGCTTCAGAAACTCTGACAGTCAAGAGTAAGACATTTACTTTATTTACAGTTGGAATTCTATTCGAGTTTGAAATGGAAAAGATCCTTGGTTACGAAGTTGAAGGGATAGTCAGTTTCCTTGGCCCTACGATATAGCAAAGCAGATGCCTCAATCCTGTAATAACAAGGCAAGGGATGTATAGCTTAGTTCATGTTAGCGTCAATGCTCGTGTGTTATGTCAATAACAAAAGAATACTGTGTTCCTTACCATCTGTAGCTGACAACATATTTCTTCTCCGCCAGAGCCCTTTTCACCTGGTTTAGAAGATTAAATATTAGGTTTAAATATAGATTCAACTAGAAGGCGAATGAGGAAAATGAATTTGATGTGTACCTTATCTGTTTTACCAATAAACGCAACTACATGCGTAACTTCACTATCCATCTTCATAGTACATACAGCACCAAATTGTTCTGCAAGCTGCCAGAGTGAGGATTTTTGAGACTTCGCTTCATTCAACCCAAATCGGCCACTGAACACTATTCGGCAACCTGCTAGTATCTTCTTCTTCTCTGCCGCCAATAGCTTTCTAACATCCATCTCTTCTAAACAACGCTCGGCAAAAAAGGTATGGTGTATCCTTTTAAGAACCTATAAAGATCATTTGTCAAATTTTGAGGATATACAAATTACTTGATGAAATTTCAACATTTACAATCTAAAATAAGTGAACATGAGCCTTACTGCTAAAGTGGACGCTAAGGTTCCATCATTCTCTCGCTCATCAAGATCACATTTTAAAAGCGACCGAGCTTTGTGCCTTATATGCAGTTCCTTTTCCTTTTTTGGAAAATATGAGTACCTGCAACAACAACAACACCACATTTTGGAAAAATAGTCAAAAGAAAACAGCTAAAAACCAACAATGGAATTTATCATAAATAGGTGATATATTACATCGATAACTAACCTTTCTACAAGAACCAAATTGTGTTTATTGAGAGGCCAAGCCTCTTCAGAAATATCCATTATTATAACCGCTGATTCCATACCCTTTACCTCATCTAAGTTCTTAAGAACTCTCTTGTCAGAACGCTCCCTGACACAAATAACTCTTCCACCAAACAAAGCTCCAGCTGGATCAATCACTTTCTCGATTTCAGCTGCGAGTTTCTTGTTCCATGTTGTGAACAAATGTAGCTCGTAAAGTTGGCTAGCCTAGGAAGCAAGAAGAGATCATGTATATTAGAATAGTTAAGTCTTAAAGAACAGCTATATGTATCATACTTTCAATGTTCTTCTAATTTGCAGATAACCTGTACATTTGTCAAACTTATGAGACCTGTTTAAATGAAAATGTTGTTCTTATTAATGTACTTTCTTTAGGCATTTCAGGATATATATATATATATATATATACACATCTATACCTTTTGGAGAAAGTTCCAGATTCCTGGTCTCAACTTGATCCATATGGAAGGTTTCGAGATCTGGAACAGATGTCTCAATCGCCTTTCAGAATCTCTTTTCTTTTGATCTTCCATCTTCGTGAAGTGAGCAATAGGGCTTATATCCGTTATCTGAAGAGAGGAAGAAGATACATAAAAAGTAAACCACTCCATAAGCACTCCCCATATACCAGGCTTATATATCAACAAGCAATAGCTTGTCTTGTATTTATGTTTATTATCAAAAGAGACAGAAAAATGTATTTAATGGAGTATCAATCAATATACCGTTGCATGGTGGAGAAGAGTGTGAAGATCCAACACAAGGCTGAGCTTCTTCTTGGCAAACATGTCCATTTGTTCTTCTATTCTTCTTGCCCTCTCTCTGTGGATATCATCCATTTGAATGTTATTGTACCCTTGCATCAAATTCCCAACATCTCCCCATATGTCATGTATTAGAGATGATTCCACTGTATCTTCTTTAGGCATAGTGGTGGCTTCTTTCATTTCAGATCTTGCATCTTTCCTGTCACCATGCCTATTTACTGAAGTCGCCTCTTGCATCTTCCTAGTACCTGATTGAGGCATAGTAGCTACTTGTGGAACAGATAAATTTCCTGAAAGACTAGGCAGCTTACGAGTGAGCTTCCAAACAGTATCAGGTGAGGGAATAAACTGGGAGTGTGGGATCTGAGGCAGGCCATTGATAGCAGACGTTGACACTTCTTGTGAGTTCGTTCGTTCATAGTGTACTTGACGAGGGTCACCAGGTTTCAAAATCCTCCTTGCTTCTTGTTGATCCTATTAGCAACCAGATATCAATATTAATATGTAGACGAAATTATACAGAGAACGGTCAAGGCATCAAGCTATATATATTGCATGTACTTATTTGAAGGAGTGGCACCTCTAGGCTCTGCCATACTTTTGTATTTCTTATTCTACCTAATTATACAATATATAACTAATACAGTTAGCTTATTTATTCCTCTTCTAATTGATTGAAAACAATTTTTTGTAGCAAGCAAGCTGCTTATTGATAGAATATCTCACTCAAGTTGTTGGAGACTTAGTCAATATAGTCAAGATCATCAGGCGATGCACCACAACAACTTGAATGAGATATTCTACCACTTGCGCATGTAACCTCTGTAACAATTAAATATATGCTTATACTCCGAATGATATAGTAATCATACATCATTCAATTCATGTCGTTGTGTGAAGAATCGGTTTTACTCTGTGTATTGTGTATGAATAATTTCAAACCATGGTACTCATTTTTGGTTAAGAAGTGTCCAGGAGCTATCCTTCAAAGAAAGGATGAACGAGTCAAGTGACGCACTAAACAATGGCCTTTCTAGTACTGGTAAGGGGAAAATTGGATGATTTAGAAGAGTAGCAAAATGTTTCATATTAAAGGGCTACTTCTAGCTATAATTAGCATCTTTTTGCATTACAGTGCGGCAGTATTGTTTAATGTTAAGACTCCAATATCATCTATATAAGCAAGGAAGCAATGAATAGCTCTATCAAGGTTCATTTTATGCAAGTTAATATGAATCAAAAACATATATTACCTTGCGCTCAGCAATGCTTTCTTTTAAATCTGCAGGCACCAAAATGTGATGTTTCCCTGAGGACCTTTGCACATTTTCTGAAGACTTCGAAAGATCATCACCGGCCATATACCTGCAGTATGAAACTTGAGGTGGATGGCTTTTGGCTTCCAGTGGGTGCTGAACCGATTCGTTTTGTTCTGTCTGGAAAGGCGAGGGAATGTTTCTTTTGGGTGCAATCTTCTGCAGTGGAGTACGGAAGGATTCTGTATTGCTACTATAAGAAGCTGGCACGTGCTGATATGCAGGACTTGTGTATTCAGATCTCTGTCTTTTATATGTACGGGAATCCCACCATGAAGTAGGGACTCTGTAGTTCTCCGAGCCAGAAGACATACGTTCAGCCATCCTAGGAAGAAGCGGTCCTTGTACATTCGAGCTGCCCGCACACGTATTAGCACTTTGATCCATAAGTTGTCTTGCAGTTGCTGGATATGGTAAACCATGGCAAAAGTTCTGTTGGTAGGTAGAAGCCGAAGTCATTTCATAAGGATTAAATGGCACGGTGTCCCTTATACATCCACCATCTCTAATATTGGGAAAGTTTGGAAAGGTACCAAATCCACCATTGTCCACAGAACCGAACATTGCTCTTGAGTTGATCAAGTTCCAACCTATGGCATTATTTTTATCCCATGAATTACCACAATCTGGCTGATAATGGAACATCTTTGGAACATTCAAACTACGAGAAGGAAAAGTTCCACCTAAAAACTTCAGTTCACTCGAATAGTTCCATGTCTGTTTCCCGTCACTTGATGCAACTAATGAGTTGGAGTTTGAAGAATGCATCTGCAAAGACAAATAATTAATTAGTCCATATGAATAATTTCACATGAAAATCAAGTTCACTAAGGTGTAATCTATCTATATCTATATTATCTATATAATAGCTAGACCCAATGGGTCCCACACTCTCTTTCCTATGTGATCATCAAGCTCTCACAAATTTTCTCCCATAAAATAAATAAAAATAAATAAATAAATAAAATTATACTAATTGGTTATATAACTAAATTTTGTATTTCTCTACACTTTTCCTCATTTCCCACTAAACCCAAAAGATCTGAGCCAAAAAATCACTACCCACTTTCCCTACTCTCCTAATAAAGTATAAACACAAACATTTCAATAAAAATAAAATCAAAACAACAAATATACTCAAAACACAAATTAATCAAATATAACTAAATATAGCCAAATATAATAATTTATTATATGCACATATAAATAAAAAAATTAGTACAGATAAATTTAAAATTTATAAGAAATTTCTCTTGCAAAATCTCCAATCCCGGTGCGTAGCATGGGATCCACAGCTAGTATCTATATAATAGCTAGACCCAATGGGTCCCACACTCTATTTTCTATGTGGCACTCTATATGATCATCAAGCTCTCACAAATTTTCTCCCATAAAACAAATAAAAAAGAAAAAGAAAATTTATACTAATTAGATCTATAACTAAATTTTGTATTTCTTTACACTTTTCCCCATTTTCCACTAAGCCTAAAAAATTTCTACCCACTTTCTCTACTCTCCTAATAAAATATAAACACATAAAAAAGAAAAAGAAAATTTATACTAATTAGATCTATAACTAAATTTTGTATTTCTTTACACTTTTCCCCATTTTTCACTAAGCCCAAAAAGTTTCTACCCACTTTCTCTACTCTCCTAATAAAGTATAAACACAAATATTTCAATAAAAATAAAATCAAAACAACAAATATACTCAAAACACAAATTAATAATCAAATATAACCAAACATAATAATTTATTATATGTACATATAAATAAAAAAATTAATACAGATAAATTTAATATTATATAAATTTAAAATTTATAGAAAATTTCTCTTGCAAAATTTCTAATCCTGGTGCATAGCACAGGGTGCACAGCTAGTTGATAATTAATTTTTTAATAATAGAATTTTCAACAACACAGTTCATGCCCAAGAATTTAGGCTGTTGTGATTGTGGGATAAAGAAAACACTGCCGTGTATGGGTGTTGTTAATCTTAGTGGGATTTAAATAAATATTTTAATTATTTTTATAACACATGGAGATTTTTCATTGGTCCCACAAATCACAACAAACTAAATCACAACAGATTAAATTTTTTCAAAGAATTAGGTGGTAAGGTCTTATTCCAGGTTTTTTTTCTCCAAAAGGACAAACGCACGTTAATAAATTGTCAAAAGGACAAATGTTTATCACCGGACTTATAATCATATAGTCACACTTTTTCAAAATTCTATTTTTACCCCTATATACATGTGATTGTCATTATGATTATACGTGTGATCATACACACTTGTCCCTTTGATTTATGTGATCACAAGTATAATCATACTCATGATCATAAGATGTTTATATGTAATTAGGATTATGATCATAAGAAATAAATGCAATTACAAGTCTGATCGTAAGAAATAAATGTGATTATAAGTGTGATCATACAACTGTTGTGATTTATGTGTGATCATAACGAATAAATGTGATTATAGGTCTGATTATACCAAATAAATGTGACTATAGGATATGATCATACGGTTGCATATAAGATCGCATTCCAACAAGAGTTCATTTGGGTAGGGTATAGTTTTACTGTATTTGGTGTTATGTAGTATATAATTAGACACGTGAATATGATTATATGTCTGATCATAGGGTTGCATACTATCGAATTGAAACTAGGGTTCATTAGGGTAGAGTATAGTTTTATTGCATTTAGTGTTTTGTAGTATATGATTAGACCATGATCATATGATTATAAGTCTGATCATAGGGTTGCTTAAGATTGCATTCCAACTATGGTTCATTGGGGTAGGGTATAGTTTTATTGCATTTAGTGTGTATGTAGTATATGATTAGACATGTGATCATAAAGGGTATTTTTGTCCAAGGGAGTGAATTATTATGATCAGACCCGTGATCATAAAAATGTTGTTCTTTTGACTAAGTGAAATCTTTTAATGTCCTTTTGGCCTAACCAAATTGGAACCGTGTCCTTGGTCCTAACTCACCCTTAAATTTTTTACAATACATGCTACTAAATATAAGAAACATGATATACAGATCAATCAAAAATTTCTGAAGACAAAATGAGAAAAGAGAATCAATGAAAAAAAAAAGAATGCAAAAAAATCAAAATTTTTTAATAAGTTTTTAATTTAAATAGGTCTATGGCTCTTACTAAAAATAGTATATAATTTTTTTATGGGTGCTTTTAATATGTTGGATAACTCTTTGTAAATAGTCGGGTGTCAATATGATTTCCCAAAAAACTAACCAAATTTTATTAATTTTTTTTTCATCCGCAAAAAAGACTACATTTACAAACTAAACAAAAATTGAAAATCTAATAGTTTAGGGATCCAAAATAAATTTTAGCTTTGAACTTAACATTGGCCAGCTGGGTCATAGACTAGAAAATAGACACCCCTACCTTTTGTCCTTGGGGATAATTTCTAAAAGTAAAATTTAGTTTGTCTTTTAACTTGGCCTTCTGTGGGCCCTTTTATTTGTTATTCATGCTTCCAAGTTCCACCACACCACAATGAGCTTTGATCCATTTATCATGTTTGTCCTGAGAAGAGTTGACCTGTCTTTAACAAAAACCCAAATCATTACCTTATTGTTCACCAAAATCTTAAATTTAATACTTTATTTGATATTATTTTATTCTTTACAAACATCGCAAATCTACAAGAGACAATAAAATACCTTATTATATGAAGAAACTCGAGTTGTTTCTTCTAATGTTAAATTCAAGAAAAAAATTTATTTATATTTTAACTTGATATTATTTGACCGAAAATTAAAGGATAAATTAACAAATTGAATATTTTAGGGTTTCATTTAAATATTTAATTTACTTAGATGTTTGAAGATCGAATTTTGAATATGAATAAATTTTGTTAATAGAGAAAGAAGAGGAAAAAAAAATTAGGTGATATCCTAATTAGTAACAATTTTTGAATCGGGTAAACTTAATTTTTTGGATAGTTCTTTCTAAAATTCAGGGTGTCCTTATGGTTTCCTCAATTTTTTGTGTGGGGTGTAGAAAAACAATTACACTCATTGTAAAAGAAATTTCTATTATAAGACAAAAGACCTATTTTTTAATTCAAAATAATTTTGTTTTGACTTTATATTTTTGACCCATATCCTCTAATCTCGATTTTATATATTTACACGAGATTTTTTTTTTTATCTAGCTTTGAATCTGATAAATTTGAAAAGATAAGCATGTAGAAGATATGAGAAGGAAAACGAAAATTGGGACAGAGAAGTTGTGAGAGAATAATGCGTTCATCATACTTTGCAAGGGATATTAGTGGGATAATATGTCAAGCCATTTCATAGGTCGATCGACTTTCTATAAAGAATTTAAGTTAAATATGTACTATAGTGATAGACCCCAAGTTAGAATTAAGGGGCAAGGTTAAATGAACCAAAGATGACAATATTGTCATGGATCCTAAGTTTGAATTAGGGAACGAAGTTATGGTAATGATGACATGTTTCATCTTGACAAGGTTCTTTATCAATACAGGTAGAGGTATGCCTAACCCTAGTTTAACTATCAAACAAAACAAAGATTTTGAAGTAGGGTCTAAAAAGTTTGAATCCGAACAATCTCAATATTTAATAATTAACAAAAGTAGTGTTACAGTATAAGTTCATGTCAGTTCATAAAACGTTTGTGGGGTGTCAACATCAGAAGTCTAAGATTTGATCCCTTCTAACATCATTAAATTATTGATTCATTAACAACAGGCGGAAAAAAATGTATTCAAACATTAAAACTATTTTATTCTTTCACGAACTAATGAGTTGACTCGATTTGGATATGAAAACCATTTCAAACAAGTTCTCGTAGGTTGGCAAATCAACAACAACTACTAACTCAGTTAGTTTGGCACTCCTCCTGCAGTGAGAAGTTGTTAGTTCAATTCCCACGAACTTTTAATAAGTGGGTCAATCCTTCGTGTATGATTCGTCATTAAGGGGTCATGCTCTCATTATCCGAAAGAACTTATTAATATACGTTATTTTAATTTGGAAAAAAAGTTAGTAATTTCTTTTATTCCAACTCCATTGAGAAGTTTGGAACTACATTTATTACAAATTAATTATAAACCGTGTTTATAAACATCAACTTGTATTGACAATGTTCGCCATTAATCACCTCTTGACTAACAACAATTTTAAACCCCCCCCCCCCCACCCAAAAAAAAGAAGCGCACACACACAAAAGCACAACAAAAATATCCCAATATCATGTGAAAATTTTAGATACACTAAAATTAATGTTTCGTAATAAAGTAAAAGTGTTATTTCGCATTGTCCCCAATTCTTTTATAATTGTTTTAGGGTGGGGGTTCTCAACTTTCAATATTTAAAATAATTGCTAGCAAATTTTCTACGGAAAACAATAATGGTTTAAGAATAATGTAATTTACCTCCAATTGTGAGGAAAACTTCAACATTTTGGGCGAAAATATAAAAATCAAGGGTAACCCCAAAATAAGCCCCAATATAAATAGCATACCGCCATTATTGTTGTAATGTCAAGATCGGGTACAATTGTCTTACAAAAATATAATTACCAACTGAAAATTCAAAATAATTGTAAATCGAAATATATACTTATAAACAAGTTAATCTAACTTAAAAATCACCAAAATTTCTAAAATATTCGTATGAGAAGTAATAAATAAAAACAATCCGCATCGATTTAAAATTGCCAATGGTAGATTAGCATTACTTACATTTGCATGTTTTTTCTCTATGCAAACCTTTATATTAGGATTGAATAAATAACTTTGCAACATACCTTCACGAGATGTTTTCGTAGTAGGAGCTCACTTCCTAATAACAAAAAATTTGAATAGAGACTCAATCACTTCTTCTATTGATTAACTACAAATCTGAAAGACTAGAAATTTATGAACAAGGTAGATAGTAGAATAGGAGAACAACAAAAAGCACAAATTTATAAAGAAACGTTATAATTAATTTTAAAAGATTCCTATTAGCTGGATTGGTTAAACAAAGTAAAAATTAATAAAAAGATTTATTTTTTCTTCATACAAGTGGAATTGACTCATGCATTCCACGTGATACTCTACATGCAATCAACATTTTATTTTTTGAGAGAAAAAATTAACCAGAGTTATAACAAACCCCCACTTGTAGTAACAAATTATCCAAACTAAACAAAAAAGATCGATGGTCAAAATAAAATAAAACTCTAACAACATAATCAATAAGGCTTTTTAAGCCTAGCAAAACAGTAAATATATATGCCAAATATTCTTAGACACAACTATTAATCTATTGTAGTCATGTATAACACAATTACAAAATTCATATATAAACTAAACAAGTCACCTATCAGCTCTAATGAGAGTGTAGAGAATTGAACCCCACCTCCCCTAGGATGGCTGAAGATTAATGTTAATGCAGCTTTTTATGCTCACAGGAAGCCTTGTTAGTTAGAGACCATGAAGGAAGGATTGTCAAAGCTGTAAGGAAGAAAATATATCCATGCTAAAGATCCAAAGGAGGCAGAATTTCTTGTTGTTGAAGCTGCAATCCTTTTTGCTTTAAAGAAAAATCTTATGGATATTATTCTATAAGGAGACAATTTGAATGTTATATCAGTTCCCTGAGAGTACCAGTATTGCCAAGCTATAATGTTTGTAATTTGGCTTTATTTTGTAGGAAGTTGTTATGTCAGTTTAGGAGTTTTAGATGTTGACATGCACCAAGATCGTGTAACTCGACAGCTCATTCTCTAGCTGCTTGGGTTTGGGAGCATGGTAGTTTATCTTCTCTTTTTTTCCAATTTTCAAGAGACTATGAGAGAAGAAAAGAGTGGATTTTGCTTATGTAATGCCCCGGGATTTCGTCCTCGCTCATCCCGGTGCGTCGAGCACCATACCGCTCGTTAATGTCAATATTGTCCCTCTTTAGTCACTGTGGTTATCCAGTAGTAGAGGGTTTTGGATCAGGGCCCAGGAGTTGGTGTTAGTCCCACATTGCCAAGGAAGTGGTTGTATTGGTAGTATATAGAGCTTAACCATACTCTAACTAATGTCAAGGCCTTTTGGGGTAAACCACATGGGTGGGCCCTGATCCAAAACCCTCTACTGTTGGATATCCACAGTGACTAAAGGGGGACAATATTGACATTAGCGAGCAGTATGGTGCTCGACGCACCGGGATGAGCGAGGACGAAATCCCGGGGCGTTACAGCTTCTAGATATCAAGTAGTTAAAAATCCATTTTTTTTTTCTCATTATCTCATTGTTCACAAAACCCTAAGTTTCACCATGGCAAGAAAAAAACATGGTCAAGTGAGTATGTATTTTCTGTCTCATCATCCTCCTTTCTCTACTGAAGAAGAAAACAAAATTGAAAGTAACAAAATTGGTAGAGAATGAGTAGCCATCCATTGGTTTCTTGGAGTTCAGCCATGATTTCGTCAAGCTAGTAAAACCAAGTTCTCTGCCTCTCCCTCTTTTTAAGACTCCAATAATAAAATAATAGACAAAAAAACTACATCAATATGGAATTTAATTAATGAATGATGTTGAAAAACCTACCTATGTTGTTGAGGGAAACAAGCCGCCTGAATACATTTTAAACTTGGAGGACAATAATAATCAGGCTTATGGAGCAAATAGTGTTTAAGAGGAGGAATGATTTGATAAAACCGAGTTTGAATGAAATGATGAAAAAATATCAGGGGGAAGAAGTGAATGCAGAATGCTCATGGAGCGAATGTATAACAAAGGATGTGCAACACTATATTAAATTCACTGATGTGGGAAAAAAAAATCAAAAGTTGAAACACCTGTTCGATGGATTGGATTTCAACCAAGTGGTTGTCTTTGTGAAAAATGCGAGCACT
The DNA here is from genome assembly GCA_023053565.1 of Aquilegia eximia. Taxonomy (NCBI): domain Eukaryota; kingdom Viridiplantae; phylum Streptophyta; class Magnoliopsida; order Ranunculales; family Ranunculaceae; genus Aquilegia; species Aquilegia eximia. The sequence goes on from JALIGU010000003.1 coordinate 32,196,154, forward strand.
GCAGAAAGGGTGCTCGAGTTACTTGTGCCGTCAAAGTATCCAACATTGTTCATTCATTTTGGAATGTTAGAACATGACAAGATGACTGATGGGAGAACTTTGGAGTGTTATGTAGATAAAAATAAAAATAATAAATTAGACACTTATATTTATTGTCATTTTCTCCTCAACCCTCCTAATCAAAATAAATTTGTATATATTCCCACTGTTTAGTGCCAATTAATTAAAATTAGTAAAATAATAAGTATGGGTGTCAATCTGATATCTAAGATAACAAGAGTTAATAAGGGGATAAAAATCGAACCAAGGTATGAATGAAGGGAATATTTGGCATTTTGTTTTAAATTAATTAAATTTAACTAAATTAGAAGTAAATTTGGTTTTGAAATATATTATGGAAATTGGGATTTCACTTCACCACCCTAGATAAAAACCGGGTCATTTAGACTTTGGCCCCTATTTTAATTCAATATTAGACATTGCATCCTTTTTGTTTCGATATTAGACATTGGAAACACATTGTCAAATCGAGAGAAAAAACCATCCTAATTTTTCAAAATGTAGCCAGAATGCCCACGTACGTGAGAAATCACGTGTTTGTTTGATTTTAGAAAATTATTGGACACATGTCACGTAGTCAGTAGTTATGTTCAGACAAATAATATCTAGCCATTGGTCTGAAGACCTACAACAGATCTTTGTTACTGTTCAGAAGCTCTTTAATGGTGAAGAACCTTAAATCCAAGCCTTTTCTAATCTAACTTAATTGGAAGGAGTGGTTGGTTGATCTTCAATTCAAGTAGGAGCTAAATGAACTTTTTCAAGTTGCACAGTTCAAACAAAAGAAGAAATGAGTTTTGTATAAATGTTTACTAAAGGTTGAAAACCAATGGCTGATTTGGATGTCCAACAATGGTTGAAAAGCAATGGCTGATTTGGATGTTCAACAATGGTTGTTGCAGTACATGGAATCATCCAAAAAGTACCATTTGAAAAAATGAAATTACCCCCACTACTTAAAGCCCACATAAGAACCAGACCTTGAGGTATTGCAGTAGGTGTCAATCTTTGGTTGAAGTTCTTCTTCCTTGTGTTGTTGGGTTTTCTTATCTACACATGAATCGTCGAATCAGTATTGCATAACCACTAATAATACTCCCATGTGTTAATGTTGTTGTTGATGGTCTTAAACTCTTGGTCTATTTTTCTGGGTTCTTTCTTCAAACACATACCAGTCACTCCATGTGTTTGTATTTGCGTATAAGTTATCGTCTTCTTCAGCTTCACTTCCGTTATTTTCAAACATTTGTTCGTTCCCAACACCATTGGTTTTCAAATCGGTGAAACCTCGATCTTCAACTTCTTCAAGTTCTGGTTTCTTAATCAAATCCATGGATAAAATACAAATTTAACTTTTGAGAAAAGAGTTCAGCTGAAACACACAATATGTTTATAGAAATTAACAATACAAGAGATTGTTAGATGTTGTTTGTTTGAGAGCTGACAAGTGTTTTATCTTGTTTTACTTTGCACAGATATTATAAGTTGTGCACATGTTTCTCACGTGTGAGGGTAATTCTACCTTTTGGAAACATATCCGGTTCAATTTGGTTTTTTAAAAAGACCAGATTCTAATGTGTCTACAATGTCTAATTTCTAAACAAAAAGATGCAATGTCTAATTTTGAATTAAAAGAAGGACTAAAGTCTAAATCACCCATAAAAATCAAACCTTTTTCAATATGTTCTATTACAACTCTCCAACTATCTCTATCTGTATGTCTTTGTTGGTAGTAAATTCCATCTATCTCTATGCCGGAATTCACTCGTCTTAAGTTATAACTTATAACTAGTGGATTCACTGGCTAATTTTAGTTTATCCATATATGATCACCATTCGAGTTTTAAGTTATTAATTATATTCGTAAATCAGCAAAAATTATAAATGAGATTAATTTATTAAATTTTATAAAACAATTATTTTTGAAACAAATATGGGTTGTTCACCGTTAAAAATTATTAATTCATATAACTTTAAATTTTTTTTTTATAGGAATTCACCATTTAGAATTATTAATTCTCATAATATTTTGTTAATTTAATTATTATTTTAATTATTGGGCCTCTTGCTTATAAAAATTCCTCCCATAAATATTTATAATAAAACATTAAATTACGATAATACCATTAATTAAAAAGTATTATGTTAACTTACCTAAAAAATATAACTAAATGGGTATTTCAATCAGAATTAGGTGACAAAAGTCTAAAGCTTAATTCTCATTAACCGGGAGTTACTCACTTACCCCTGGATTTTATTAAATTCTACAAATTACACTAATTTATTAAATCGCATGAAATAATTATTTCTTAGGTAAATTCATTATTCTCATTGTATTTTGTTAATTTAATTGTTTTTTTTTAATTATTGAACATTTTGCTTATAAATAAAAATATATTAAGTTACATTAAAACCATTATTTAAAGGGTATTATGTAAATTTCCTAAAAAACCATGATTAAAAGGATATTTTAGTCAGAATTATGTGACAAAATTCTAAAGCTCAATTCTCATTAACTAAGACTTACCCCTGAATTCTATTCAGGTTTATAATAGTAGTATAGATAGATTAAAAGCATAACACTTTGACTATCAACCTCTTTCTTGATACTGTCGATGGAAATAAAATCTCACACTTCGATAAAAGATATAAAATTAGTTTACCTTGTTTCTTGATGCAAAAAAAAACTAAATATAATAAAGCTCATGAGTAAGAAAAGTCCCTAGAAAAATAAAAAGATCTCTCTTTTTTGAATTAAAAACTAAGGTAAAAATCATCTTAAAATGCATCTCTCAAACTTAAAATAATTACTTTTCATGCATTGAAAATAAAACACATCAGAGATTATCAATTCATTTATGGAATTAGTTCAATTCCATGGAAAGATTAGTTCAACATGAAAATGGAAGAACAAATGATGGTAGAGAATAGAGTAAAAAACATAATTAAATGGGGGATTTAGAGATACCCCCCAAAATAATAGGAACTCTTTGAGATACCCCCCAGATTTAGAAACTCTTAGAGATACCCCCCATTTTTCCATTTGAAGCCGGTCAACCAAGCCGTTGACCATGGTCTGACCAGTCTTCATAATTTTTAGACAATTTTACCCTCCCACCATTTAAACCCACATCCTAGTCATTTTGCCCAGTCATCAATAATGCCATGTCAGCAAACCCACTTACAACTACCACTTCTTATCCTAACCGTTCAAAATAGATCTAGATCTATATCTAATCTTATCTACCGTTACATCATCAAACTCCACCTTCTTCTTCCTCCTCCTTCTTCTTCCTCCTCTTTTCTTCTTCACCATCATCAAACTCCATCTCTCACTTTTTCTTCTTCACCATCATTTCTTTTCTTTCTTCCTTCTTCTCCATCCTATCTACCTATCTATTTTGCTTCTTCTTTATCAAACCATTCTTCTTTCACCTTCATTTTTCTTCCTTCTTCATTAACAGATCTAGCCATTATCTCTCATTTATTACTCCATTACTAGATCTGGTGAAAGAATGACACTCCATTACTCGATCTAGAAGAACCAATAAATACTTCAGTTTTTAGTAGTTTTACTAGATCTACCTAGTTGAAACGTTGATATGAAGGTAAATTATAGTATTTAGTGGTTTTGTACTGTGTATTTTAGTATTTTTTGAGATTTGGTTCATCATCTTTCATCATCTTCCCCAAATTACCTTTCTCTGCAATTTGGGGGGTATCTCAAATGAAACTTGTATTTTGGGGGGTATCTCTAATTAAAGTTTTGTTTGTTTTGAACAAATAATTTGTCAAATGTGTGACCAACTTGGACATTGTGGAGATGAATCAGTCTGAACTTAAAGTGAAGCAATCGGAGACATTGAATGCGTTTCATATTATTTCTTTATCTGAAGGGTTTGATTTGTCGCCTTTGTTTGAAGAAAAGAAAAGGGAAGAGAAGGAGGAATTAAGATTTGCGACAACAAAGCCAGCAAGTAGTGTGATATCAAAATTGGAAGATTTGGCAAAATCAGTGAAATTCAGTGTTAGGAAGAGTGAATCAAGAGTTAGATTGGAAGGAAGTGAGAGGGGAAGGAAAGGGAAATTGTTAATTGAAGCAGAGATATTTGCGATGACACCTTCGTTCTTAGTGGTGGAAGTGAAGAAAGATGGTGGAGATACTTTGGAATATAATCAGTTCTGTAGTAAAGAACTTAGACCAGCATTGAAAGATATTTGTTGGACATCACCAGCTGAAAATCCTACACCTGCTTGATGAAACTTGGAAGTAGAGGGATTTTAAGAATTTAACAAAATTCAATGTAGTTGTAATTGTTTTTGTGGTTTCAGTTATGTTGATTTCTTTGTTATTTTCTCTTATTATTCCGTCATTTGGGTGTTTTTATGTTTTGCGATTATGGATTTATGGTGGTGGTTTTCTCCTTTATGTGATGAATTGTGCATATTGCTTCTTTGTTGTGTGAGCATCTTATGGTTAATGGTTCTGATCTTTCTGTATATTGAATGTGCTGGGTTTTTTTCTTTCACTTCAGAATAGACATTCTCTGATGTAATTGGCAGTAAGATTGATGCTAATGGTAGATATTCAAAATGTGTGATGAAGAAGAAGCAAGATAGATAGGTAGATAGGATGGAGAAGAAGGAAGAAAGAAAAGAAATGATGGTGAAGAAGAAAAAGTGAGAGATGGAGTTTGATGATGGTGAAGAAGAAAAGAGGAGGAAGAAGAAGGTGGAGTTTGATGATGTAACGGTAGATAGGATTAGATATAGATCTAGATATATTTTGAACGGTTAGGATAAGAAGTGGTAGTTGTAAGTGGGTTTGCTGACATGACATTATTGATGACTGGGCAAAATGACTAGGATGTGGGTTTAAATGGTGGGAGGGTAAAATTGTCTAAAAATTATGAAGACTGGTCAGACCATGGTCAACGGCTTGGTTGACCGGCTTCAAATGGAAAAATGGGGGGTATCTCTAAGAGTTTTTAAATCTGGGGGGTATCTCAAAGAGTTCCTATTATTTTGGGGGGTATCTCTAAATCCCCCTAATTAAATTAGTAGAAAAGTAAAGACGAAAAGTAATATGTATAAATATTAAAAATATGAAAGTAGAGATATGAATTAAAAATAATTCTTCTTCTACGTAATAAACCATAGATTAAATTGAAGCTTCAAAAGTGACTAAAAACTTATTCCAAAAGTTGGAGACTTAGGTATGTACATCAAGAATCACATTGTATTGAAATACTTCAAATGAGAGAAAGAACTTTAGAACATTTTTTTTTCCATTTTGGCCGACTTCCTGAGTAGACAAATAACTTGGATACGACCAGGATAAGCCTGTTTGGTCGTTTCAGACAAGTTGTTCCTGAAGCTGAAATGTGGTCTAAGCAGTTTTAATTAATTTATCTATATGTCTTTGGTTGGTCTTTTTTCCAATATTCTTTGACAATATGTTCTTTCTGATATTTTTTGGGTTGTGAGGATTTGTTTCCACTCTAATGAAAAGATAGATTTGTATTGATATTCATCAATAATGCCATCTCTCATTTATTACTCCATTACTAGATCTGGTGAAAGAATGACACTCTATTACTCGATCTAGAAGAACCAATAAATACTTCAATTTTTAGTAGTTTTACTAGATCTACCTAGTTGAAACGTTGATATGAAGGTAAATTATAGTATTTAGTGGTTTTGTACTGTGTATTTTAGTGTTTTTTGAGATTTGGTTCATCATCTTTCATCATCTTCCCCAAATTACCTTTCTCTGCAATTTGGGGGGTATCTCAAATGAAACTTGTATTTTGGGGGGTATCTCTAATGAAAGTTTTGTTTGTTTTGAACAGATAATTTGTCAAATGTGTGACAAATTAGCCATTGCAAAAAGACAGATTGGTCACATATATGTAATTGATTTTGAATATAAAAAGATTAGATGTTGTATAATGTTTTCTTTTTTTAAGGATATTAATTTTGTTTGGGGTAAAAAAAAAAATTTGCTGAGTCGAGTAAAGTTGGTTGACAAAAACGTCATTTTGTTATTGAGATTGTTTTAAAGATTCAAGTATCATTACACTTATTAATTGTTGGTTTGTTTTGGATTCAGATCGTTTAGTTTGTGGAAATACTTTTTTTGATAAATATAAGGTTCAATATGATTTTCCAAAGAATATAATTGAAAATACTTTATTTCAAGTAGCATGTGCAGATCATGTGTATCATAGGATCTCTTATTATAATTGAGACATGAAAAACATATACGTATATAATTGGATTACAGATTGCACATGAAAAACATGTGTGTATCTGATCTTACAAAGACTGTACGTGAAAACATGTGTTTACACGAATAATTACCTTCGAAAACATGCTACTAGCAGTCGCTTAACAATTTTGTAATTGTGTCCATCCATAAGGAAACGACTGCTAATAACAGTTATTTATTAACAACAGTTAAAAACAATCATTTAAAATATAAATGAACAACGGTTAAGAGTAGTTGTTTATCAAAAAATGACTCTGAAATTAACAACTGCACCAACGACTACCCATGATAGTCGTATATGATTAAAAACAATTGTTATTGACAATCATTTATCTTGTATTCTGACGGAATGTCAATTTATCCTTCTTAAATATTTGAGTTCTTGAATATTTTCTCATTCTTCACCCAATCAATATTTTTAATAAGTGAGTGTTTGGGTTTGAGTCTTCTTGTGCGTTCATCAAAGAGTTTTGGTGGAAGTCTATTGTTGTTGGTTTAAAGATAGCGCGCTGGTTGTTAGTTACGCTAGAACGAACGATAGATAAATTCGTTTTGCAAGGATTAAACTCTAAACTTTATTATAGTGAATTGTTTTACTACCTAGGAGATAGTCATGGATGTTTCCAAATTGAAAGTTTTCCATTATATCACACCTTGTCGGTTTCTCATATTCATGCTAATTTCTCTTTTGTTATTCACATATTTTTTCATCAGTTTGTTTTCATGTAGAAACAAGTCTACTTGATGTCCTTTTCTGATTAAGAAGATAAGATCATGTTATAGTGTGTTCTACGTACTAATATTGTTATATATTGATATCATGAATCATGTTAGTTTATGTGTTTTTATTGAAAACCACGCATATCATATCACTTTATAAAATAACTTGGAACAAATGTATACGATTTAAGGGTATAAATAAGCATTTTTGGGGCACTTATCAATGATGTTGCTTGAAATTGATGTTAGGTTGATGATTGTGTGTTTATATGACATTGAATTATGTGATGAGTGAAGATTTGTTTATATAAGTACTAGTGTCATGATAAATAATTTATTTGAAGTTAATAACTTTGAAATTAAGATAAATTATTCTTTATTTTTTTTATAATGCTTCATGGTTTCAAGAATTGAAGTGTTTGATATCATGAATTAAAGAGTATAAGACTGACATGTATTGCTTTGGTGCTTTTGCACACATATTGGGAGATATCTCTTTGAGCTTGTCAAAGCAATGATTGTAAAATAACATTGTTTCTAGGGGATGGTAATCCGACCTGCCGACCCGAAACCCGGCCTGCTTTGGGTCAGGTTTGGGTTAAGCTATATGGACTTTTGGGTTATCAGGTCGACCCGATTGACATGATTCCATATCGGGTTAGGTTCAAGTTTCACTTATAGACCCAATGGATCGGCCTGAAACCTGATTAAAATAAACTTAAGGTAAAATTGATAAAAAATACAACGTACTTTATCACTTTTTCCCATTAATACAGTGTACAAAAAAACTGACCAAATAATGCTTGTACTTTCATTTTGTTTCTACGTTATACAATCTGTTAAAATGTGAAACCGGCACTAAGTTTGTTTGACATCAATTTTGTGACATTGGTCGTCATTGGTTATCTCGCCTTGAAATCATTGTTAGGAAAATCAAGATGTACGCATGGTCGTCTCGTGTCCTTCGTGTCTCTTGGTTCGTGTCTATGAAAAGTTATTGGGTATTGGACGTACGTACCTAGTTAGGACGTACGTACCTAGTTAGGACGTACGTACGTCCACTGAGGCAGCAAACCTCTTTTGGTCAGGACGTACGTACGCAGTTAGGACGTTCGTACGTCCAAGCAGGCAGCAAACTTTCACCGTGTGGGGACGTACGAACGTTGATTCGACGTACGTACGTCCAATATGGATTTCGTCCAATCAGGCCCATTTTCTGTATATTCCAACCCTAGGTTTAAATAGTTTTCTTCTCCAATGAGAGAAGTAGTTCTTTGGCCGTCCAGTATTCCTCTTAGTCTTGGAGTTTGTTTAGGTTTTGGGTTTAGGTGGTTTTGGTGATTGAACTCATCTTCTTCTTCCTCATTCATCTTCTTCTTCCTTTTTCCTCATTCATCTTCTTCTTCCTTCTTCCTCATTCATCTTCTTCTTCGTTATTGAATAGTGATTTAGCTTCGAGTCTTCTTGTGTGTTCATCAGGAAGTCGAGTATCCTTGTGTGTTCATCAAGGAACTCTGGTGTAAGCTTGTTTCATAGTTCGGCTTCGAGTCTTCTTGTGTGTTCATCAAGAAGTCGAGTGTCTTGTGCGTACATCAAGGTGCTCTGGTGAAGTCAAGGTGTTAGAGATAACCGGTAGTGTCAACTCGCAGTGATTGCAGGTAGTTGATAGGTTTGTACATCTCTTTTCATCCAGTGGATTTATTTGTTGTCGTGAGGACAACCATGGACGTTTCCCATATTGGGTTTTACCACGTTAAAAATTCCTGTGTGTTCTTTATTTGTTTACTGCTTTATTGTTTGCCTTATTATTGTTATATTGCACATATATTGGATTTTTAATTGGTATCAGAGCGGGACGCTTGTTATGGAGCGTAATGGCTCACGCGTAGATCCTATGAGTGCAATAATGGTTCATGAGTCTGCTTATAATAATTTATTGCTAAATCGTCTAAATCCACAAAACCAAAATCTGATTTTAAAAAGGATGATAATTTGTATGTTGTTAGCAATAGTGATTGGGCTCTTCTTTACAGACTTTCTGCAAAAGAATGTGAAAGGTTACAAAAAGCTAATATTGATTTGCAAGAAAAATTTAATAAAGCTAATTGTAATTTGTCTACTATTTCTGATAATTTTTGTTTTAAAGATAATGGTGTTTTGCAGACTAAAGTTGATTCTCTAGAACAACGACTCAGACATTGTGCAGAAGACTATATGCTTCAAGGGGAAGTTTATGAATCCAAAATTGAAAATTTGGAAAAGGCTAATCTTTCTTTGCAGGATAAAATTGAGATTCTTGAAAAACAAATTTCTTGTGCTGCAGATGATGCAATTTCTATTTCTCAATTATTTGACAAAGAAAAACTTGACTTGTCATGTAGAATTGCAGCTTTAGAGAAGGCCAATCAGGAGGTCGATGAGAAATACAAATCTCTATCGGTGGAGTATGAGGTAACAAAGAATGATTTAACGTCTACTCAACTCCAATTGCAGGTTTTTGACAAAACTAGATTTCACTCTCCTATTCCTAGTTCTACTAGTTCATCTAGTGTGACTACTTCTGTAAAATCTAGTTTGCCTGCTCTTTTGCCTACCCCACCTATTGAGACTAGACTTAATGCTACTAATTTTCAGCATGTTTCTCATAAGAATTTTAAGTCTAAGGTTAATGGTAAGGCTGTTTTTACTGATAAGCCATATTGTTCTCATAATGGAGGTATAGGTCATGTTAAGGCACCATGTCACAAATACAATGGTGACATACATGTTTCATCTTCTACTACCACATCTTCTTATAAGAATTCTTTGAGTAAGTCTAATGTTTTTCATTGTTCTTATTGTGGTAGAGTTGGTCATTTGGATATCTTTTGTTGGGATTTTGATCAACATGTTTCATCCTATTCTCGTGTTTCTCATCGTTATAATCATGTTGATTCTAATGTTCCTTCTTGTGCATTTTCTAGACCTTGGAATTATAATGGTTCTCATCACAGGTTTAAGAAAAATAGGTATTCCAACACAAGGAAGTCTAAGACTACGGTGGAATTGGTTAAGGACAAGTGTATTGAAAAGTTTGTTAAGGGAAAATCTCATATCTTTTCCACTCCCAAGGTGTGCAAGCCTAGTGTTAAACAAGTATGGGTAAGAAAGGATAAGTTGAAGGTTTTTCTGGACTTGCAAAGGTCTGGTGGTGTCCCACATTTGGGATGATGTAGTTTGTTTCTAGCCTTGTGTTATTTAAATTGCATATTTCTCTAACCACATAGGCTATTTGTTTGGTGCTTCTATTTTTTATGCTTTGGTTGTCTAGCTTGCAGATCATGCTGCATGTCTGAATACATTGTTAATAAAAAAAAGGGGTTGTTATTCCTTCTATTTTTTTTATTCCATGTATGTGTTGTTGGATGCATCGTTTCTGAGATATTTGCTTAATTCAATTGTCTTACATAAGTTGCAATTTGTTTGAGAAGTTTAGGTTCTTTTATTATCTCTTTTCTATAGGCTTCGTCTTAGGTGTTGAGGACATACTAGTCTATTTATTGTTTGGATTCCATTATTTTTGGCTAGTTATAGTTTGGTAACTTCAACTGTGGATTCCTGTCAAGGATTGTTGTAGGGCTGCATCATACTCCCTTTGCCTTTGGTGGTTTACTGCATGATGCATTTGCATGTTGTGGGATTTTTAGAGTATTTTTATACCTTGATCCTTGTATGATTAAGAAATGATCATCTGACATCATCTCTAGCTTCTGTTTTCTTCATGGTCATCATTCTTTTTATATATACCTCTTGTAAGTGGTCAATGACTCACAAAATCCCCAGCCATTTGAATGTCTTAGGCGCATTATCAGTTGGCTAGGAACCCGTTGGGGCTGTGAGGGTCATGCTCTGACGGATGCACTCAGGAGATGTTAGTTCTTGTGTTGCACGTTATCATGGTATTGCACTTCTTGAGTGTGTTTTGCTGAAAAGATGTAGGCTACACCCTACCCTCGTGTTTTGGTAAAAGATGGAGCTGTCCTATACTCCCACACGAGAATGGCTTTTATTTTACATGGATAAAACCAATAAAAATGTTCATTGTGTTTGAACCAGGGTCTTTCCGTATTGCGGCCTAGACAGTGTTTCCTTGGTTTTTTGTTATGGTCTGGTTCACATTTCATGTTTGTCCTATTGTAAGTGACCTTCAAAATACTCAATGATCTTAGTTTCGGTTTGTTCCCGGATTTTTTTAAGGTGATTCCCTCTTCTAAGTATACCCGGATTTTGGTATAGGTCTACCCTGCTTCTCCGGCATGCTTGCATCATTCTTTTGAGTACCATGGTTTGGTGTATGATTTAGTTCTTCGTTCTTGCATTTTCTCATGGTTGAGGCTTGTTCAAATTGTATTCGTGCTTTAATCGGAATCCTTACAATACTTAGAAATTTTCATGTGATGTCTCTCAATATTTGTGTTGTTAGTTATTCGGTTTGTTTTTCTATTGTTAAGGTTAGTTCTCTATTGCACACCAAGTGTTTGCTCAAATGCCTAAATGAAAATTCTCACCTGTTTGTTTGTTACTTAGAGTGTTTTCTAACATTCTTCGATTGGTTCCTGTTCTGGGTATGCAGGACATGCCTCCTAAGCGAGCTCGGACTACTCCCACCAAAGAAACACCCGGTTCCAAGGGTGGTTCGTCCTCGGGCACACGTCCTCCTCGTGCTCAAAGGAGTAGAGGCGTCATTCCTTCGGATTCTTGTATGCTTGTTGTTCTAGCATTGGTTGTTGCTACCACCACTTAGACTGTTCTTTTCTACTGTATGCAGGTTCATGGACACTGTGCGTGTCGTCAACTTTATTTTTCTCTCAGTAACTTTACAGGTAGATGTTCTTGCTGACAGTGTTTATGGCTTACTCTATTTTGGCTCCAATCCTTGGTAATTCTTTTCAGTCGGTGTTTTATTGACATACTAAGGTCAGATTGTTAGTATTATTTGGTTTTAACCTTCATGCTTTCTATTTTTGTCATTGGATCACATGTGTTTGATGTGATTTCTCAAGGTAATGGTTCTCAATTGGTTTTAAGAAAGCTACAAGGTATGCATAAGCATATTTTGGTGATGAAATCATGTTATTGGTGTATTCGTTTGTCATGATTTATATTGCTTCATGTTTTCTCATAGGTTCTCATCATACTTTTCTATGTTGGGATATTATTCTTGAATTACCTTGTTGGCTAGCTGGTGTGTGATTAAATACTTATGAGACTTGTCTATCCTCTTATTGTTGCTTCTTGTGCCTGGTTGATCCTATTTTTTCCTGCAATAGGTTTGATTAGATGTGTTCTTGGTAGTCTTCTGCAATAATCCTCCTGCAATGGTTTTGGGCTACCACTGTTCTACTTTGGGATGCATATGCTCAGTTTGGTCATCTATTGTTAGCAATTCTCTTCTATTGACTCTCTGATCTTTCTGACAATGTATGGCATGTCATCGGAGTCTTAGTGTTCTGGTAGGAAATTTGCTCTGAAGTTGGATTGTTGTTTTGTGACTTGGTGACATCGATAATCCTTGCTCATTCTTCAGTTAAAGCATTTTTTTTATGAGTTTGATGATTGCTTATCTTGTTTGGCATATGTTGAACTAATTTTTGGGTTTCACTAGGGGTGGGCTTACAGGTTTATTCCTTTTATGTCTCTATTCCATTGTGTTTGGGATAATATTTTCTTCTCTTTGTTTATGAGATTCTCTAATTTTTTTTTTGGTTGGATGAGTTGTTTCAGGAGCATGTACAGATTGGATTTCCCCATGGATTCTCAATGGATTTTCTTATACTTTACATATTTCATCCTGCAGATACTCATATTCCTGTAGTTATGTCATGGGATATTGTTGGATGTGTCTAGTATGCATGGTTTCCCTATTCTCTTTCAAATCTCCTACTAACTATTGTTTATCTCTTCTTCTTTCTCTTTTTGCATATTCTTTTCTTGCACATTTCTCACAGGTTTGACTATTTGGTTCTTGGTCATTAGTGTACGTTGCCGATTTCATCGGGTGACTGTGGTCGGTTGATTAAAGTGATATTCTAGTGAATCATTTGTTTCGATTGATGGGTCCTGACTCTTTCTTCTATGTATAGGATTCTCTTGGTTTCTATCAGGGATTCATGTTATGTTTTCTTTTCTTCCCTTTGTTACCTATATAAGTATTCAGTGTCTTTTCACTATCTCCTTCTTATCTCGTTTTGGTTCTTATCAAATCTCCCTTCTTGTGTCTGTGTTGGTACTCTTTCTTCTTCATTTATATACCTAGATCTCTTTCATGTCTTTTAGTTTTGCGTGTCATGGATTCCAGATCTATGGTATGGTTTTCTCTTTCCTCTCTTCTTCTATTCTTTGGTTCATTTTGCTTTATTCTCGTTTTGATTTATGTCACCCCTTTGAATCATTTGTGCCAAAAAGAGGGAGATTTATGACTCTAATACTAACACCTTCTTCTTCTTTGTTAGTGTATTTTTGGGGCATGTTTCAGGTATGCTACACGTATGGGGGAGTGAACGTGTTAATGTTTAGAGGTTGTACAGTTTTGGGTCATGTTTCAGGTATACTACATGTATGGGGGAGTGAACATGTATGGGCGAGTGAAAGTGATGATGATCACAAAGTGCATATACAGTTTTGGGTAAGCTCGAGTATTAAACCTTGGAGCTCATGAAGTATGGGGGAGTTGTTCTAAATTTTTAGTCGCTTCCGTTCGGTCTCTGATGACGGAAGGTTCTTGCTCAAGCTGGATGTCAAGAATTGGTGACTCGGTATGTGTTCTACCTTGAGTGTTTTTGTAGGCATGTTTTATAAATGCCATGGTTTGGGTTTGTAAGCACGTTTTATAAGTGCTCTTAGAGTCATAGGTTTTTGTCACAAAATCAATGTCAAAGGGGGAGATTGAAACCGGCACTAAGTTTGTTTGACATCAATTTTGTGACATTGGTCGTCATTGGTTATCTCGCCTTGAAATCATTGTTAGGAAAATCAAGATGTACGCATGGTCGTCTCGTGTCCTTCGTGTCTCTTGGTTCGTGTCTATGAAAAGGTATTGGGTACTGGACGTACGTACCTAGTTAGGACGTACGTACGTCCACTGAGGCAGCAAACCTCTTTTGGTCAGGACGTACGTACGCAGTTAGGACGTTCGTACGTCCAAGCAGGCAGCAAACTTTCACCGTGTGGGGATGTACGAACGTTGATTTGATGTACGTACGTCCAATATGGATTTCGTCCAATCAGGCCCATTTTCTGTATATTCCAACCCTAGGTTTAAATAGCTTTCTTCTCCAATGAGAGAAGTAGTTCTTTGGCCGTCCAGTATTCCTCTTAGTCTTGGAGTTTGTTTAGGTTTTGGGTTTAGGTGGTTTTGGTGATTGAACTCATCTTCTTCTTCCCCATTCATCTTCTTCTTCCTTCTTCCTCATTCATCTTCTTCTTCCTTCTTCCTCATTCATCTTCTTCTTCATTATTGAATAGTGATTTAGCTTCGAGTCTTCTTGTGTGTTCATCAGGAAGTCGAGTATCCTTGTGTGTTCATCAAGGAACTCTGGTGTAAGCTTGTTTCATAGTTCGGCTTCGAGTCTTCTTGTGTGTTCATCAAGAAGTCGAGTGTCTTGTGCGTACATCAAGGTGCTCTGGTGAAGTCAAGGTGTTAGAGATAACCGGTAGTGTCAACTCGCAGTGATTGCAGGTAGTTGATAGGTTTGTACATCTCTTTTCATTTAGTGGATTTATTTGTTGTCGTGAGGACAACCGTGGACGTTTCCCATATTGGGTTTTACCACGTTAAAAATTCCTGTGTGTTCTTTATTTGTTTACTGCTTTATTGTTTGCCTTATTATTGTTATATTGCACATATATTGGGTTTTCAAAGTGAAGCTAACAGATTGCTCTTGGTTTTCTGAAACTTTGATTTGGGGATAAATCGATTTGAGAAGAAGAAGTGTTATATTGTTTATAAACAGAGAATCACGTGAGAATCACGTGCAGATTTTGAACTGCTGGAAATTATTATCAACTTTTATTTAATTAGATAAAGCCACGTCAGAAAATTTTGTACAAGTAAGCAGTCTGTTAGCTTCATTTTAACAGATTGTATAACGTAGAAACAAAATGAAAGTACAAGCATTGTTTGGTCAGTTTTTTTGTACATTGTATTAATGGGGAAAAGTGGTAAAGTACGTTGTATTTTTTCTCAATTTTACCTAAACTTAACTTTAAGTTAGGGTACTTATTTTTTGAATTTTCTTCGTTTCTACTTCTTTTACATTATGTAATTACAAAATCCTAAATTTAGATTTAAATTAAAATCCCTAACTTCAGTTCTTTCTACTCTGTTTTCGAATCATAACATCAATTACTACTGCTACTACTCGTCTTTTTCTTGTTCTTTCAATGTCATCTCTTCTTTTCTTCAATGTCACTAAAGATGTAAATATGAATGAAGATCTTATTTTCTTCTTGATGATCCTTATGAATCTAACTCATTCTGAATCTAACTCATTTTGAAGATCCTTATCATCAACAACAAAAATTTGATGAAGATGGAGAAGAGAGTTAAGATAATTTTGAAGGTACGGAAAGAGATAAAAAACGAAAAGTATCCTATACTAAAAAGTTGATGATAAGGATGTTGTTCTACTAAAAGAAAGAAATTTTAATGATTTCATTGAGAAGAATTGTTATGCATTGATAGAATTCTATGCTCCTTGGTGACAAAGTTGAAAGGACAAGTTGTTCTTGCCAAAGGTATTCAGGTCAACCTAAACATGACCCGATAACCTGACAGGCCGGGATCGGGTTTCAATTTTGAAAAAATTTAAGTCATAAGGTCGGGTTTAGGTTTTGGGGTAAAGACCTGAAAACCCAACACGAAACCAACCTGACCCAACCTGATTGCCACCCCTAGTTGTTGCAAACTATCATTAATGCCACTATTTGATTTGATTTTGTTAATAGAAAACAAGGCTCAAATAACGTTCTTGTGGAACATCATTGGTGCTACGATAGAAGATGTTCTATAACAAATATCGACCCTATAACAAAATATTAGAGTTAGATTAAGTTTGTTGGGGCAAAACTTTATGTTGGGGCACAAAATTTGAATTATTTGGATATGATACCAAAAACTCACGACAAATGATATCAAAACCTCATAATATTGTATGTTGAAAACATCATACCATCTGTGCGTACCTTGGGTAAAATACCTGACAGGTGTCATCGGTGGCTGTATGTAGGGGTACTACATACTCCGACCAATCAAAAGCAGCCACGTGGCACAGTCATCCATCTGTCAGGTCGCCACAATCTCTACCCGCTCATAGCTCGACTAAAGCGACCAGACTACACAACGACCAGCGACCTGCTATTCACACGTGCTCCTCTTCAATGCACAGAATATTCTCATCAGTTACATAATTAATTCACAGGGATGATCCTCGCGCGTTACACATTTAATCCTCATTATGATGGCGGAGAATCTGCAAGATCCACGATCCACGCCCTCCAATCTTCTATATAAACAGAACTACGATGGCTTGATCTCTAAGTTCAATTCCCCCGAGCTAGAGTACGTAGGCAATCTCGATCTCAACGAGGTGCAGCCACCCCAATCTCCAATATCCCCATTTGGTCAAGTCTCCATAACGACCTGACCCTGTTGATGCATTAATCTAGAAATAGGTTAATACACTGTATAAGAAGCTAAACCGAGAACACCTGAATGTTAGCCAGCCAGACCTGGACTATTGGGTAAGGCCTAACCCGGCCTCAAGAAATTCACATACGCTCTGTGGATCTTGACCCACTGGATGGGCCCCGATCAGTGGGTGGAGCCCCGATTACTGTATAAGAAGTTGAACTGTGGGCTCCCATACATCAGCCAAGCCCGCCTTAATCAAGTAAGCTAGGTCCGACCCATTGAAGTCCATTAGCGACGAAGGCTCATCCAAAGGCTTATAATAGAAGTCCAGATTGGGCCTCCGGTCTGAGGAATCTAGCCCAAGTCTTTGCTTTCAAACTTGGTCAAATCCAAGTCCCAACTGACTGGATAAGTCCAGCAAGATTCCAGGCCAACAAAACCCACTGTTCTAGCCCGCTGGAGAAGATAAAGGAAGACCCAGGTTGAACCAGAGCCTATCAGAGAGTGCTATGTGGCAGTCATCCTGGTCAAAGGGGATTCAAACCGAGGGATAACCGCCAAACAGCATGTGTGCTATCTCTGTGGGAGCATCTTCACAGTTTGAACTGCCCGAGTTCATGGAGTCAAAACCGGAAGAGCGGTTGAGCCAGCCTCCTCCGGTCCACTATAAATGCAGGAGTTTTCAACTTCCTAAACTACGAGTCTTTCACTTAGCAACCTCCATTACTGCTTTGTGGAAGCAGATACTTGATTCCAAGATTCATCACCTTGGATACGTAGGCAGCCTGATCTTGTCAGATCCAGTCTCATTGTATACCCCTATCTCATCTTAATCTGTACAAGACTTTTTTTGTAACCTTACGATTAATCAATACGAATCTCGAGTTTGTGGATCAAATTTTTGCACCCACACCATCAACTGTTTAACACGATAGATAAATTGTTATTAACATGGTTTTTTCACCTAATTTTACATTAAAAAAATACTATGTAAATGTTTACATGTTTGCAGAGATAGCCTACTGGAAAAAACTGTTATTGTAGCTTTTGTTGATTTTATATGATTACATATTGACGTAGCGGAAGCGATTAAAAATCAAACCTTGAATAACCCAAGGGGAGGTTTGCCTTGAAACAAGGAAGAACTAATATAAAACTAGAGAAAACTAAATTGTAGAGACAAATCTTAATTGTATTGATTGAATAATTGAATTGGTTGAATAATTGTTCTACAAAGCATGACTCTTTATATAGACTAAAGACTTAGACCAACTAGCACTAGGACTTCCTAAACAAATAAATCAAAATACAAATCCTACTTTGAATTGTATTACTAATATCAACTTAATAGTAAACCAACTATTCTAGAACTTCTAGACTCTAAAATAGAAATCCTAAACTTATAATGACTTCTAAATAAACATTAACCCAAATAGGAAACCAATTGGTGTAGGTAGGATGTCCTACATCAGTCCCCCATTTTTCAAAAGAATTCGTCCTCGAATTTATGTTGTATTGATATCGTCCGCTCCATAAGAAAAAATACTTTGAATAACACAGACTCTTGTAAACTTTCCTCATATTAATGGAAGTTGTAGTTCCGTCTTTTGATTCAAAACCTTGGACTTGGAGAACAAAAAGAACTTTTTGTGATAGTATATGATCAATTCCAATAAAATCATAATGTTGGACATCTAGAGGTAATGAATCTTTCGCAGCGATTTCAACTTTATGATATTTGTCTTCAGTAAAAATTGGTTTTTGTTCATCAATTGTGGCCATGATATTTGAAGAATCTTCCTTAAAACTCGGTGGCCCTCCATTAAAACTTGGTAGCTCTCTATTATAACATTTTTCTTCTTTAAGACAAACATGATTTGTTGGTGGTGTGGTTGAAAGTAGGGTTTGACTTTGACATTGTGAGGGAGAAGTAATGGTGGTATAGGTTGTGGCAAATTGTGGAGTAATGGAAATGTGAGATGGTTGGGAGGTATTACAAGGTTGTGAGTATTGGGAGTTGTAGTGTTGAGGTTGTGAGGCTAGGTTTTGTAATGGTTGAGGGTTGACATTAATAGGGAGAGATGAGAAACCAATATAGGAAACTTGTTGTACAGTTGTGGTGGTAAATTGTGGTGATGGGGGTGGGTGTGGTGGTGGTATGAAAGAGGGTGGGAGGGTGGGAGCATCAATAATATATTGCTTACCTTCCAACTTATCAAATCGAAGAGTAAGATTGTCGATTAAAGCGGTGAGACGATCAATAGCTGAATTGAATTCAACCTTCGTCACATAATCTCCAAGATTACCGACTTGGGAGCGGGGTGAAGAATCTCCGTCATTAACCATTGTAAGATCGAAACGAAGCTCTTGATACCAATTGACGTAGCGGAAGCGATTAAAAATCAAACCTTGAATAACCCAAGGGGAGGTTTGCCTTGAAACAAGGAAGAACTAATATAAAACTAGAGAAAACTAAATTGTAGAGACAAATCTTAATTGTATTGATTGAATAATTGAATTGGTTGAATAATTGTTCTACAAAGCATGACTCTTTATATAGACTAAAGACTTAGACCAACTAGCACTAGGACTTCCTAAACAAATAAATCAAAATACAAATCCTACTTTGAATTGTATTACTAATATCAACTTAATAGTAAACCAACTATTCTAGAACTTCTAGACTCTAAAATAGAAATCCTAAACTTATAATGACTTCTAAATAAACATTAACCCAAATAGGAAACCAATTGGTGTAGGTAGGATGTCCTACATCACATATATCAAAAAAATTAATGATTGTAATTTTTTTAATAGATGACGGTAATGGCTTAAATGGCTACAATAGCTCAGCTTTAGCTTGGCTATATTGACATGTGCCATAACATAGTTGGCTGGCTGTTGAATGAAAAAAATCAAGTTTTTTAATGATTTTTCATCTATCACCTACTGCCACCTCAAACTTTTACTATAGGCCTAGCCTCCAAAGTAGTAAAGATATACACTGGAGTATAGTGTTTGTATAATCGTATAACAAAATATTTGACCGACGTAAGAGATCCATTAAGAGTCGGGTGAGACTTAAACTCGTGTCTGTCCCCGACTCTTTTTAATTCTTTTTTGTCTGTCCGACTGTTTTTTTTTTTTTTTTTTTTGAAATTTTGTTTCGTCTTCTTTCTGTTTTCTCTATTCTCTTCCTCTATCTTCCCTTTTTCTTCTCTTTTCCCTTCAACTCTCTATCTTCCCCTTTTCTTATCTTCTCTCTTCAACTCACTGCTAAATGACATCATAAGATGAAGAACAAGAAGAAGAATGTATGACTTCTAACGTCAGTCTCCACCGTGTCTCGGTTCTATATTTTGAGATAGGCGAATTCTTGAATATCAGCCCCTAGTTGGCCCATTCAGATTTTTTTTTTTTAAAATAGGGACTAATTTTGATAGTCAGTGGTCAAATTGGAGTCTTTGTCATAGTGTGGCCGTCGTAGGTCGAATTTCTTTGTTCAAATAAACGAACAAACGTAAACGCAAACGTAATTTCTTGTGCTCCTGTAAAGTTGACCAATTTTTCACTGGTCCAGTTGGTCTACGAATAGTCTCGTCTTAACAACTAGTCAATCATAACAGGTCCATGGAAAAGGCTCGGGATCACCAATCTCTATACTCCTCGTGTCAATCGCCGTAATATTCTCATTTCCTTTAGGGTTAAAAAATGAATGTTCTGTCCACATTTCTCGTATAAACAACGCGAGAGTCTCTCTCATTCTCTCACACAGAGAAAAGAGAGAGAAAGAGAAGAAAGAAAAGATCTATTTTCTTCATTTCCAAAGCATTTCTTCTTCAATCTCTCTTTTCTTTTTCAAATCAAAGAAACCAAACCCTAATTCATAGCAATGGCGATGTCTGAAAACACTCGACATTCTCTTTTTCCAAGTTACCTTTATTCGTCTTCTGCTTATTCGAAAACCCTAGATTTGGAAAGTTTTCAAAGAAGAAACCCTAGTTTACCATCAACATCGCCATCTCCAACTCCAACTCCATTATCAAATGGAACTGTTTCTTCAAAGAGCTTTCTTATTCAATCACCAAGTGAACCTGCTAGAAAGATTGAGATGTATTCACCAGCTTTCTATGCTGCTTGTACTGCTGGTGGAATTCTTAGTTGTGGTCTTACTCATATGACTGTTACTCCTTTAGATCTTGTCAAGTGCAATATGCAGGTATTAGTTTCGATCGATCTGTGAATTATTTTGATTTTCATTACATTTCGTTATTCATTTCTAACATGATAGTTTCGATTGATTTCGCTTTTTGTTTAGATCTGTTTTAGTGTTTTTAATGGATCGAACTGATTTGCTTGAAAGTTTGTTGTTGGTTTAGATTGAACCTTGATTTAGGTGACTCAAGGTCTTTAGTTGTCTTTGTAGCTGATTTGGGCATTAAAATTAATTTCATAGGATATAGGAATAGTTTGCAATGGAATCAAAAGATGTTTGTGTTTTCTCATAGAGATTTTGGTGGTGGCTGCATCTATCATGAAAACTAGACCTTGAATCGACTTACCCTACTGATTGCAACAGAGTAGTTTGTATGATACTTTTAGAGCAAGTTTGTTCAAACTTCTGTAAGATTTTGCAAGCTAATTGTTTGGTAGATTGAAATTTTATTATAGAACAATAATATAAATTTGATGTCCAGAATTAAATTATCAAATTAAACTTTGATCTCTGATACCTTTCTGATCGAGTTGTATGTCAACTGGTCAAACTAATTGTTTGGTAGATTGATGTTTTATTTTAGAACATCTTTATCTGGTCAAACTGGTTTGAGAATACTTATTAACATAGTATAAAGTACTGCTGAGTTTTGCCCCTTCTTTTGGTTGAAGGGTTGGGACACGGTACATTGGATGTTTTGTTTTCTGTAGGGTTGGAATTTTGATAAAGATAGCTATCTTGAATTGGAGTTTGTTCTTTGGCTGTTATTTATTTAGGGTTTCTGTTTTCCTTTTCACTTGGAGAATGTAAAAAAACTGATTGTTTTTAATTGATGTCAGATTGATCCTGCAAAGTACAAGGGTATTGCATCTGGTTTTGGTATTTTGTTTAAAGAGCAAGGAGTTAGAGGATTTTTCAGGGGCTGGGTGCCAACTCTGCTTGGTTACAGTGCTCAGGGTGCCTGCAAGTTTGGATTTTATGAGTTCTTTAAGAAGTATTATTCCGATCTTGCTGGACCCGAGAATGCAACCAAATACAAGACCTTGATTTACCTTGCTGGTTCTGCATCAGCTGAACTGATTGCTGATGTTGCTCTTTGTCCAATGGAGGCTGTCAAGGTCCGGGTCCAAACTCAGCCTGGATTTGCCAGAGGGTTGTCAGATGGGTTACCCAAGTTTGTGAGATCTGAAGGTTATTCTGGGTATGTTTGTGTGCTACATTTTCTGCCCTTTCTCATGAATATCTTCTATTCTCAAATTTGTATACAGTATTTCTTTTCTTTTCTTTTCTAACGTTTGTTATTTTGTACAGATTGTACAAGGGGCTAGTTCCTCTCTGGGGGCGTCAGATTCCATGTAAGTCAATCTGCTTAATTATTTTCGTCCTTGAATTCATAATTGTCAATTTCTGTGCTGCATATTTTCTTGCAAGCCAGTAGCTGTAAACACTATACAATGTGGTGGTTGTTCTTATCCTTTGATTCCATCTATAGCTTGCTGTCTATAATGACAAAATGGATTCTTTTATGTGTTTTTATTATACATTTTATTTTAGCTTGATTGGTTTTGTATGTTAGTTATTTATAAATTGTTTCTGTATGCTGCTCTGCTTTTGTGTGTTTTTACTATACAACAAGCCTTGTTTAGTTTGATTGATTTTCTAGTTAGTTACTTGTAAACCATGTATCTGTGTGGATGCCTTGTTCTGTGTCTTCTTATGTGTCAACTGTGGTAGTAGAGAACGGATTTGAAAAATGGTTTTGCAGAAGTTATTTTTTGGAGAGAATTAAATGGAGAAATAGGATTCCCTGATTTTGTCAATATGTAGAAGGTATATGCTTGGATATGGAAACGACATATAGATCAAGAAATCTTCTCCTTCCCCAACCTTATTTCTTCAGTTTGCGCTAAGTTCCATTTGACTTATTATGCCTATGTTCATCGAAATTAAATGTAATGCAGTAATGACATCATGACGTTTATAATGTCTTCTTGTATCACTAAGTGTTGTTTCACTCTTGGTTGAAATACCTCTGAAATTGTTTTGCCTGTATTTTTGTCCAGTTTCTTCAAAAAATCTTTCATCACAGTATTTATACGTGTGCACAAACGTTTGTCCTTCATTTGAATTTTTCTTAAAAAATAAATATATAATATACTGTATGGATTTGTATATGCTATAATACTATATAATACTAGGTGGAATTGCATCTCAGGGGTTGGTAAATATGTTTCATAAGAGTTTTCCATGGATAGTGATGTAACAGAGTATTTTCTTGACGTATATTCTTGGTCTTTTAAAAAATCAATGCTTTTCGGAGTTGGTTGTTGAGAGAGAAACGTCATTCGCGCAACACAATGTGTCATTTTGGTTTCACATGCATATTATTTATGGTAATCTGGTCATTAAAATGTTTGCATATACGAGATGGGATCTTTGGGAATACACTTGTTTGATTGATACAAAGAAGACTGATTTTGCATGTGGGTAGTTTCACATGATGTAAGAATCGGATTGCATACATGCACAATCTTGATAACTGCCTCTACATAGTGTACTGTAACTTCATTGAATGATTTATTTTTGCAAAATTAAGGACTTTATACCTACCAATGTTTTGTTAGGATTACTCTTTAAGGGAAATTACTGAATCTCTTGTTTTGCACTTTTCTATTTGAGAATATATTTTATTGTTCATACTCTCACTCTAAGTCTGTCAGTTGCACATACCCTGAGTACTTGAGGTGGGACCTAGTGACTTGGAAAAAAAATTGAATTGTGTTTTGTACATGTTTTGTTTTTTTTATGTTGTAAGGTTTTCTGACAAATAATTAGTTAGATCTATTTTGTTATGTTTGCCACATTAATACATGGACACTGTTGGAGAAGGAAAAACAAGATAAAATATATAGAACTGTCTGTTCATGTTCTTTAGGAAATAAACCATGTTTTAGATTCAAATTGGTTGGGCCAAGTATGTTCACTTTTCCACTTCAAAGTCATGGAGCACAATATAAAGTCAGTATTGCAAAGCTACTTTTTGTATTTAGGAGTTGAGCTTGAGGTGTATTAATCCTTAATTTGTATAATATTTTTGAAGTGGTTTTTAGTGACAATGACATGGTTAATGAACAAGGTTTAGAGTTTAATATTTATTTCTGACTATGTGTGGCTTCAATTCATTGTCCTCGCTTTTGATCACTAGATTTTAAAGACGTCAGAATGACCAGATCAGATTGTATCGATGTCAACTTTCTTGATTGAATTATTTGTAAAATAAGTATTGCATAGGCATTACAGTTTGACTGTGATACCAGTTATTTGCCTAATTAAGCAAGGAAGTACTAGGTAGTGGTACCTTTATACTAAATTTCATTTTTTATATAATTTATTATTCATGTACACCTTTATTCTGCCTTGTAGTTTAAACTTTCATTCGTTGTGCTGCTGCTAATGAGTGCAATATTGTTCAGATACAATGATGAAGTTTGCATCTTTCGAGACCATTGTGGAGATGATGTACAAGTATGCAATCCCCACACCCAAGGAACAGTGCAGCAAACAATTGCAGTTGGGTGTCAGCTTTGCTGGTGGATATGTCGCTGGTGTTTTGTGCGCTATTGTTTCTCATCCTGCTGACAATCTTGTGTCTTTCCTCAACAATGCTAAGGGGGCAACTGTTGGTGATGTGCGTCATCCTCTCTAGATCTGTTGCCTTGCCCTGTGTTTCTTTCCTTCCTCATGGCTCCCTCATTTAAAGTTACTTGTGTAATTGTGCAGGCTGTCAAGAAGATGGGAGTCTTGGGTCTTTTTACTCGTGGTCTTCCTCTACGTATTGTTATGATTGGAACTCTCACTGGAGCACAGTGGGGAATTTATGATGCTTTCAAAGTTTTTGTTGGCCTGTAAGTGTTTTTCAATTGTTGTACCTCCCTACTTGTTTTAATGTTCTCATAAAAGTATTAAATTGTCTAAAATCCTGCACATTTATGAAATATGTTAATGGGTTTTAAACAGCTGGTATTTAATGGTTTGTTCCTTTGCCAGGCCTACTACTGGTGGTGCTGCTCCTTCTGCCACTGCATCTACTGAACTTGCAAAGGTATAATATTGGCGGGAATTCAAAGCATTTTGGATGTTTGTGCTTTAATGAGCTTAGAAGTGAAGATGTTGTCGAAGAATAATAATTGTAGAGTTGCTGCTCTGCCCTGGTGATACACTTGGCTGGTGGGGAATACATTCTTTTCCTTCTGTTACAAAGGAGTTGTGTTAAAAATTTTCGTATCTACATATTAGTTTCTTGAATTTTTGAGGATGGTTTTGGGATCATGCTTGCGAGATAAACCTGTGCAATCTAACATATATAGTTGATGACATTATTCCCCAATAGGAAGTTCAACCTGCAATAACAGACAGACCAGGGATGTTTTGCTTGGCGTCTATCTATTAGTATTTTATGACAGCACAACTGGTGAATGCGAGTCCACTTATTTATTGTGGTATATTGAATGTTCATCTTTTCTATGATGTAGAAACACTGTGGCCTGATGGCTTATTTGGCTTTGGACCATGGGTCCTAGGTGTTTCGGTCTAGTCATTTTGCTTAACGTATATGTGACAGCTTGAGTAATTTGCTAACCTTTGCACTTCAAATGATATTGTTGGATATCCCCAGTCATTCTTACAATTCCAACACTTGATCTTGCAAGTGATGTTCAGAATGAATGTTTCTGAACGTCGTGATGTTTAGAATGAATGTTTCTGAACATCCTAATTTCTTTTAAAGTTTGAGAGCAGAGTGCAGCTCTGATGTCAGCAGGAATATTTGGCATCACATTCAAAAATTTTACTGGGCTTAATTCATAAACCCAAATTAATGTGAGGTGGTGGTTGGTAATTTGATTACTATGGTTATCTGGGTGCTAGGGAAGAAGTGGGCGGGAGAGAGTGATATTGGTTAAAGGCAGTAGTGAATACTGCATGGGATAAAGTAATTGAGTAGGGAACTAGGGATTAGGGAAGAGCTCTTTTTAGGCTAGTGTTGCGAACTAATCATTATCTGGTTCAGGGTGTCCACATAATTATCCTAGCAAATTTGACCCACCCAAAGCAACCAAGAAGTCTTTGGGCCTTTCATACAGAAGCACTTTGGGCTTGTGCTGTGAGTTTTTCCATGGCAACCTGAGAAGTTACTTGGTCTGAAATTATTTACCAGTTTAGCTGTTGAAGAAGATAAGAAGTTACTTGGTCTGAAATTATTTGCCAGTTTAGCTGTAGAAGAAGATAGTAAGATAAAGATACTACTCATTTATGGTAGTTTACTTCAACATTTCTGTTGTCTTTTGCACACAACAAAGGACTAGGACTACATTAATCTAGGTGCTTTCTGCAAATTTAATTTATGGTCTCTTGTGCTTGACTTATGTTCATTTTACCATTTCTATCAGAACCACCTAAAACATGTGTAAGTGTGTAACTATCATCTTGACTTATGTTCATGGTACTAACAAGCGTGGTTGTCACATAGCTTTCATGGCAGACTGGTTAGTGGTTACCCCAAAGAGAAAATATACACGGAAAAGTCCAAAACTTCAAATACAAGAGAACTCCAGATGTGTGAATCATCCCATTCTCTAACATGTTTCTCCTGGACTAATCTTCATCATCTTTTATGACATGGAGGATCAAGTTTGTATTCAGCGAAAACATGTTTCTCCTGAAATCGGTGGTTGATGTATTGTTAAATCTGATAATGACAGCAATGTGACTAAACATAGTTATTCAGAAGATGGATTTTCAGTTCTCATTTCATACTCATCTCGCACCTTCGAGTAATGAAAAAAACAACAAACTTCATGGCCTAATCATGGGACATACCTTGAAGATTTATAATCGATCGATCCATGAGACCTTGAGCCCAACCTCCCAATATAATCCCTGCTTAAATTTGATTATTGCCTATTGCATTATTAGTAGAATCTTTCAACTAATGCAGGTGCACCAAGCAAAGATTGTGTGATATTCCTTATGAGAAACTACAAATAGTGCTAATATAACAATGGAATATTCAAACAAACAATCAAACAATACGCAGAAAGAAAATAACACACAGAAATTTTTAACGTGGTAAAACCCGAAAAGGGAAACGTCCACGGTTGTCCTCGCGACAACAAATAATCCACTAGATGAAAAGAGATGTACAAACCTACCAACTACCTGCACTCACTGCGAGTTGATACTCCTGGTTATCTCTAACACCTTGACTTCACCAGAGCACCTTGATGTACGCACAAGACACTCGACTTCTTGATGAACACACAAGAAGACTCGAAGCCGAAATCACAATAACCTTTGGAAGATCACAGATTGATGAATTGAGAGAAGGGGGAAAGAAGGGAATTGAGTTCAATAGCCACAAACACTTTCAACACCAAAACCTAAACCAAAACTCATGAACTAGAAGAAGAATGGACGACCAAAGAACTGACTTGTCCTATAGAAACCCTATTTATACTTAGGGTTGGAAAACAAGGAAAATGGGCCGAAATAGTGCAAACCGACTTTGGACGTTCGTACGTCGATATGACGTTCGAACGTCGCCACACAAAAATAAGCCTGCTGCCTACCATGACGTACGAACGCTCTAACTCGGTACGTATGTCTCCACACGAAACAAATCTGCTGCCTACCATGACGTACGTACGTCCTAACTAGGTACGTACGTCCTAACACCAAATCTTCACTCTGACACATGGACGCGAGAACACAGACTCGGGACGATGTGCGTACAACTTGGTTTTCCTAACAATGAACTCAAGGCGAGATAACCATGGACACTTTGTCACAAAATTGATGTCAAACCACTTCGTATCGGTTTCAATCTCCCCCTTTGACATTGATTTTGTGACAAAAACCTATAACTCTACTAGCACTTATAAAACGTGCTTACAAGTCCAAACCATGGCATTTATAAAACATGCCTACAAAATCACTCAAGATAGAAACACATAACAAGTCACTAATTCTTGTTATCCAGCTTTAGCAAGATGCTTTAACCATCAGAGACCGAACGGAAGCAACTAGGAATTTTCGAAGCAATCAAGGATTCAACAGAAGTTCCTTCGAGCAACTCCCCCATATTTCATGAGCTCCAAAATTTTGACACACGAGCTCCCCCATAACTGTATAACTCCTAAAATCATCAACACATCCACTCCCCCATACATAGAGCATACCTGAAACATGACCCAAGAATACCCTAACAACAAAGAGACAATTGTTAGTAATTAGAGTCATAAATCTCCCCCTTTTTGTCACAACAAGTGAACAAAATAACCAACCAACAAGAGAAACGATAAACAACAATAAAAACAATTAACAAATATAAACAACAATCAACACAAAATAGTGAAGACAAAACAGATAAAAAGATAAACCTATCCCAACTGTTAAAGTTCAAGAGAACAACTAATAACCAAACACATAAATCCATAGTCATAATAAACAAGATAAAGCTAAAGTTAACGAATTCGAAAAACTCGCTCCCAATTACCTAGAGGAAGCTTGGAGAAATAAGCTTCCGCACGAGCTGAAGGTCTATTCCACCGAGCTATCACATGATCATCATAATCCTCCAGCCATTCACTCGTACAAAACAACTCCTCAATTCTGCTGTCCAAGCCACAGTCGGTAAGAGGAGCAGCAAGTCCTGGAACCTTCGGGTATCCAACCAACTCCAAGATGTGATTTTGAAGATGTCCCGGTAGTCTCTCCCAATGATTTACATGAACCAGGCAAGGATTAAGAAAAGGTCGATGAATATAGTCATACCCATGGGGAACGCGACATAAACGACAAACCTTAGCATTGTTTTTGTACTCCATCACCATAAACGACACATAACCAACAGCCGGAACAAAAACCCCATGAAGTTCATATTCTGCCATTGAATAAATCTGAGGGACAAATAGAGAACTAGAAGGAGGTAAGAAGAGACAATAGGAGTAAAAGAAGAGAAGACTCCCCTATATATAGGAAAAACAAGAATAAACCTAACATGGGCCCAATAAGAGAGGTCCATTACCTAATTAGCAGGAATTTTCTGCAAGTCAGGAAGGAACTAGAACTCATAATAAAATAGCAATATCCAAGAACATGCTCAACATCTAGATATAGAAACAAGACGATATAACAAAAGAGCAATGTTAAGTACAAAAATGTGGAGAGTAAACCAGAATAAGAACTACGCGGACTCCGAGTCACCATCACTGTGTTCACCATCACCCTCGTCCTCACTCTCTCTATCAGAGTCATTACCATCACTGTCACCTGGAACTGGAGGTACCTCTTCCGGAAACGGAGGCAAGTCAATGGGAGTGAAGTCCAGCTGAAGATGACACATCTGGGCGACGTTCATCGCATGAATATCACTGATCATGGTATCATGACGAGAGAGAATGACCCCAAAACGATCTAACCGAGCATCCATGTGATCCTGACGACGTCGGAGAGAGGAAACCCGAGCATCAATTGCTGCAACTGCCCGATTGCCCCTAGCAGAGGCTGAGACAGGGCGTCCAGAGGTCAAAACCCGATCAAAATCATCATGGCGAACAAGAGCCCTGCGTCCCCAAGTTAGGTGATGCGTCAGACGCGCACCCACGGACTCAAAGGCCGACTTCCTAGACTGACAGCCCTTCTTGATGGCGTTGACCCAATCATGGCCAACGAACCTTGGAGGGCTCACCTCCATATACTGTCCCTGAAAACCCAAGTGCTTGAGTATAGTCATTATAAAGCTAGCGAAAGGAAGAGTACCCTTAGCTGCATCGATCTGAAGCATTCGTGTGTAGATGACCTCAGAAAGATGAAGATGGTGCACCGACATACAAACCACCAATTTGACCATGTCGTCAGTCATGATGATCTTGTTGCCCTTGGTGGGGTAGATGTTGGAGTGGGCAACCATGTGCAAGAGGATGACGCTGTAGTGCTTGGCATGATACCTTTCCGTGACCCCATCAATGAACATCCTCTGAACCTGATCGACAAAGTCAATTTGAATCGCATCCGGAATGGGCCACCTGACATGAACAGCACCGTCGGAGAGAAGATCATCGTCAATCCCCAACGCCTCACGTATTACCTTCGGAGAGATAGTGTATCTCCGACCGTCAATGAAAACTGAGAAACTCGAACGATTCTGTGAGGGCGTCTTCGTATCATAGAAGGCAATCGTATGCTCAACCGAGTATTTTGTGATTGGTTGAGCCACCCTTAACCAATTTCTAGTTTCAAAGAACGAGGCTATGTTACCGAGTTGAGAAACCCCTAGAGGGGTGGCAGCAATGTCTCCCAAGTCGAAGAAACGCTCGGGAACAATGGCCTTGGCTCGAGGATGAGCACCAAGAGATGGGGGATGAGGCGACAAGCCCGGAGTGGAACTTCTACCCCGCGGAGCGCGAGAAGATGACGCACCCTTAGACGCGGATGCCGTGGTGGTTGGAGTGGTGCGTGCGCGCTTTGAAGCCATTGTCTGCACAAGCACAACAGTAAACAAACCAAAAAAAATGTAAGAAAATCGACACAAAAAAAATCAAGTCCATAGAGAAATTTAATCAAACACCTGGTGTGCATAACCGTGATACATGCTATTGACAACAAGATAGTAATGGTGAGCACCGCAAACACAAATCAAACCAGAAACAATAAGAGAGGAAGCATCAAGACATTGAGATAAACAAACCATCCACCAATTTCAAGTAATGAAATGGAACCCAATCACAAACAAAATATATATAAAAAAAATATCGAAAAGCAACACTAGAGAATAACCATGCAATCCAACAATACTAAGAGAATAAGGATAAAGAGAATAAGAAGAATAGAGAAAGAAGTTGATTACACTTACTGGAGTGACGAACAGAGGACACACAAACAAATTGCGTGAGTTGGGCAAGAAACAATCACCAAAGAAAAGAAAAAGTAGAGAGATTGCAAGAAGGAGAAGAATGAGAAGAATGCCCAGAAACAGTTGAAGGAGAATGAAAAAGACTCCCAAATATTCGTGCAAGAGAAAAGAGGGGGCACGATTTGAATGTAACAGTCGTGCCTAAACTTGTAAACATAACGGTTTAAAAGTCGTGAATGGGCCGAAACTGTTTCAGAAACGTACGTACGTTCTGGAGACGTTCGTACGTCGGGACCCAAAAAAAAAACTACTGCCTGAACACACGTTCGTACGTTCAATTAACGTTCGTACGTTGGAAAAGATCTGCCCTCCCAAACGTTCGAACGTCATGACAGCGTTCGTACTATTTTTTTTTTTTTTTTTATTATTATTATTAAAAAAAAATGAAGGACCAACCTAAGAACTAGAAAACAACTCCAAAAACAACCCAAAAACAAATATTGAGAAACATCACAAAGAACCATATCTACGTATTGTAAGGATTCCAAGTAGAGCAGAATACAATTTAAACAAACCTCAACCACAAGGAAATGCAAAATCGAAGAACTACATCATACACCAAGCCAGGGTAGTTACTAGAATAATACAAACATTCAGAAGAACCTGATAGACCTATACCAACCTCCGGAAACAAACTAAAAAAAATGATCATTGAATATATTGAAAGTCTCTTGCAACTTAGACCAATGTGATCATTGAACCAGATCACAACAAAGCTAAGGAAACACAAAACATTGTTTTTCTTCATGTCTTTCAACTAGACAAGTGTGAAAGACACTAATCATCATTTTTTTTTTTTTTTTTTTTTTTAAAAAAAAAAAAAATTTGAAACAAATGCCATTCCCGTGTGGGAGTATATAATACCTCCATCTTTTACCAGAACACGAGGGTAGGGTGTAGCCTAGATCTTTTCGGCAAAACAACACTCAAGAAGTGCAATACCATGGTAACGTGCAACACAAGAACTAACATCTCCTGAGTGCATCCGTTAGAGCATGACCCTCACAGCCCCAACGGGTTCTTAGCCAAATGAGTATGCTCTCAAGACATTCAAATGGTTGGGGATTTTATGAGTCATTGACCACTTACAAGAGGTAAAAAAAATATGAAAGAAGACGATGATCATGAAAGGAAACCATAGAAGAATGGAGATATACAGGTATGCAAAACGACAATCCAACTACATGGAAATGCATCATGTAAGAAACTACCAAGACGAAGAGAGTACGATGTAACCCTACACCTATGCATGACACAAAAACAGTTGAGGACGCCAAACTAGAAACATCAATAACATGGAATCCACACAATAGTGAAAGTAGTATGTCCTCAATACCAACAACAATAATAATTAACAAAAAATAACCGAACCTAAACATCCTAACCATAGACAGTTCCAATGAACAAATTAGGTATATAGATGCGGAAGGGGTGTAGTGACAATGAAACAGTTATCAGATGAACGACTACCAGTTAACACCAAGACATGATTGGAATAAAAAACATCACACTTATTGTCCTCAAACACAACCTTAAACTTAGCATCACATAACTGACTAATACTCAATAGATTGGACTTAAGACCCTTAACAAAAAGAAGCTCATGACTATTGAGCGATCCAACCTCAGAAAAATTACCTTTACCTTCAACCTGAAGCATTTTACCATTTCCAAAACTAACCTTACCTCCATAACCAAGAGTCAGATTATCAATTAGAGTCTTATCACCTGTCATATGACGCGAACAACCGCTGTCAAGATACCATGATGAAAACATTGGTTCAACCAAACGAGCCATGTGAGACACCATTTTCCTGGATGCATCCATACTCCTATCCCAGAAATGTGGTGGTGGAGTAGGCATGGATTTTGCTTGAGGACGATTTCCATAAGGAGAAGTTCTGGGTAAACCCCACGGAGCATAGCTATTCCACATGTATGGAGCCTGCATGGAGAAAGTGGAAGACTTGTTCCAATATGAATTACCTGCAAAAGAAGGATAATGAGCAGGATACAAATTATTCCAACAAAAAGCAGAAGTGTGACCCATGCGACCACAGGTTAGGCATTTAAAGCCTTTGTGTCTAAAATTCTTTTTCGGGACATGCTTTACACGAGTGACCTTGGGTGGGGAAACCACACCAGACACCTGCACAGGAGCAGGAGAAGCGACACCTGTTGGTCTGACAAAAGTAGTACAGGAGGTGCGAGCAGTAGAAATAGGAACAGATGTGTCATAACCTAAGCCAGATTTATCTGAATGGGATTTACCAATTCCCAGCAGAGAGTTTAGATTATCACTAGTTTTACCAAACCCAACCAATTGTTTGTTAGCAGCAAACAACTCAGCTTTTACTTTCTCATGTTCCAAGACAAGGGATCGATACCGTGTCTCCAGTTCATTATTCAGTTTTTCCAGATTGGCAATACGCACTTGGAAATCCTCCTTTTCCTTCACAAATTTTTCTTTCAACACGTTGGAGTCACCTGCAAGATTACAAACATCCTGCCCAAGACTATCTACCTGTTCCTGTAAGACAGTGTTAGTTTTTTCAAGCAACTTTACTTGTTGCATGGAAAACTTATACATATCACATAATTTACTAGTAGTAGCATGAACACCAGAATCAGAGACATTAATATCATCGGTAGAGGATACAATACCTCCTGGATGCTCATCCAGGGATGCACTGAAGACCACATAGTTGGAGACAACATTTGAGGGATTGCCATCATCATCTTCATCTGAATCATCCCATGTCACTGTGAGATTCGCTTTGGAATTATCACCAGGTTTGCGATCCACTTTCTTGTCACATTCATTTGCAAAGTGTCCATATTCACGACACTTATAACATTGGACATCTTTACGATCAACTCGAGCTCTTCTCCCATCCACAGAGAATCGCTCAAAACCACGATTCCTAGGAGCATTTGAGGGATCAGGAGATCGCTTCCGAGGGTCTCGATTCTGCTGATATTTCAGAATCTTCTGAAAGCTACGTGACAGAAAAGCATAGTTATCATCCATATCCTGTTCTTCATCATCAGAAGGTCCTGTGGAGGTTTCTTTAGACGATGTAGCTTTGAATGCCACAGACTTGTTCTTCAAAGGTTCGTCTAAGGCCTGTTCCATCTCACATGTCCTTAGTTTCCCCGCAAGTGTCTCAATGGACATGTTTTTAATCACATTACTCTCAGTAATGGCATCCTTACGAGAACGAAACCGAGGAGGCAAAGCACGCAATATCTTACGTACCACTTGTGTGTCAGTATATGCATGACCAATAGCCGCACTGCAATTTATGATGTCTTGGAGACGAATAAAGAAATCATCAAAAGTTTCAGAATTATCCATCCGTAGATTCTCAAACTGAGATGTTAACAGTTCCAACTTGCTATCTTTGACAGTTTCGTCACCTTCATGTGTACAGATAAGCCTGTTCCATGCATCTTTAGCCTCTTCACATCCTTGCACACGACGAAACTCACTGGCATTTAATGCCATGAAAATAGCATTGAGTGCCTTGTTGTTATAATTTGCCAACAACTTCTGTTCAGGCGTCCACTTTTCACGTGGCGTCAGTGATGTAACAGCAGTATCATCAGTACCTGTAGTAGTCAGAGGTTCTTTCCACCCTGTAACAACAGAAAGCCAGACTTCTTCTCCTAATGCTTGGAGATAAGCTCGCATCCGTACTTTCCAATGACAAAAGTCTTTTCCACTGAATTGTGGAGGAAGACTTGAAGTAGCAAACTTATGAGGTTCCATAAACACTATTGATCGTTAGCGTGAGCCTTTACGCTCCTTAACCAGCCCCCAACGACTGATACCAATTGAGAAACTACAAATAGTGCTAATATAACAATGGAATATTCAAACAAACAATCAAACAATACGCAGAAAGAAAATAACACACAGAAATTTTTAACGTGGTAAAACCCGAAAAGGGAAACGTCCACGGTTGTCCTCGCGACAACAAATAATCCACTAGATGAAAAGAGATGTACAAACCTACCAATTACCTGCACTCACTGCGAGTTGATACTCCTGGTTATCTCTAACACCTTGACTTCACCAGAGCACCTTGATGTACGCACAAGACACTCGACTTCTTGATGAACACACAAGAAGACTCGAAGCCGAAATCACAATAACCTTTGGAAGATCACAGATTGATGAATTGAGAGAAGGGGGAAAGAAGGGAATTGAGTTCAATAGCCACAAACACTTTCAACACCAAAACCTAAACCAAAACTCATGAACTAGAAGAAGAATGGACGACCAAAGAACTGACTTGTCCTTTGGAATAGAAACCCTATTTATACTTAGGGTTGGAAAACAAGGAAAATGGGCCGAAATAGTGCAAACCGACTTTGGACGTTCGTACGTCGATATGACGTTCGTACGTCGCCACACAAAAATAAGCCTACTGCCTACCATGACGTACGAACGCTCTAACTCGGTACGTATGTCTCCACACGAAACAAATCTGCTGCCTACCATGACGTACATACGTCCTAACTAGGTACGTACGTCCTAACACCAAATCTTCACTCTGACACATGGACGCGAGAACACAGACTCGGGACGATGTGCGTACAACTTGGTTTTCCTAACAATGAACTCAAGGCGAGATAACCAAGGACACTTTGTCACAAAATTGATGTCAAACCACTTCGTGCCGGTTTGACCTTATGCATGAAAATTACCATAGTCTGTGTGTTAGAAGGGTGAAACTAGGTCGAGTTATTCAGGAAAAGAAGAGGGGCCCTGACTTATACATTGAACGGATGGGGATACTTCGCCTTCACCTTTTGGCCACACACACCCAACAAAATTTTAATGGGACCTGCATATCCTTTTGACATGCCATTTCAGTGATGACCACTTTAAAATTGAGCACTTTCCCTTATTTGTGTACAACAACAATCATAGTCATGTCACTAGGAAATCCTAGTTCTTGAATTGTCATCTTGATTAGATCAGCATACACCCTTTGTTTTTTTTTTTTTTTCCTGGTTTTCTTTTCCCTTTCTCGAAGTCGGCACAAACGATATTGCTAGCTTTGTAGGAGTCAAACGCATTCATTTACAATGGAAACCAAGTTACTATGCCAAGGCCTGGCTGCGCATGCAGTACATGAACAAAAATTGTGGTTCATTTCATTGCGCCATTTTGTTTAATGTAATGAATATGGTACATTCCTCTTTGATAGAATACCATATTAGTAAAAGTATGGCCAATAAACTTATGTTACTTACTCCGGTGTGGTCATATACAGACCACTCCGGTGAGAATTGCTATTTATTTCATGAGGCATGATATGATCCACTTATTTTCACATGCAAAATTCACCTCACAGGCTCACAGCCTTACAGGAACAGTGGGAGGAGATGGTAAAACAAAAAAAAAGCAGGAGTAGGAAGCATGATATGAGGAGATGTTGCCATGTTGGTGCTAATAATAATAAGTACTGTATGTAATAAGTGTCTCTTCCCTGACACAAGACCCATCCATCTTTTTCACCATTGACAGTACATTAAAATGCAGTCGAATTAGTTACAACACTTCCAAGATCTATTTTCACAATAAATACTCGAGATGAGATATCCCTTTCTTACTCAGATAAATGTGATTTCCTGACAATTTTTTTTTTCCTCAAGATATGTGGAATTTTTTGGTGCTAATGCAATATAACCAAACAAAACTACATATTGTAATAACTTGGAAGTATACTACTCGATCAGTATGCTTCACAAAGACAAACCATATAAAACCATGCTTAATACATAGTAGACTTATAAATTGTAAAGAAAGATCTAGATATCACAGCTTTGGATTTTATAAAAATAGTTGATTGATAAGACCAGTCAAATGTACAGAAATGTGTTGCATGGACTTATATGAACCAAGCTAGATACATAGCCAGTGGTTTGTCTCAAACCACCCCCACCACCCACCTTCCCTTCTCTCTTAAATTGAATGCTACTTCTTTGAGTTCTCCCCCCCCCCCCCCCCCCCCCCCCCCTCTCTCTCTCTCTCTCTCTCTCTCTCTCTCTCTCTCTCTCTCTCTCTCTTTTATTACCAATCCTCTTCTCTCCAGTTTTTTTTATATAATAACTCTGCTCTCATTATTTCGCCCACCTTTTATTTAATTCAGTGATCTTAAAATGGCAGCTTTCTCTTACCAACATCTTTCACCCTTTCTTGACTTGTCAGTTTTATTACCAAACTCATCTCCTATTAAGATGTCTGGTTTATTGGAGGAAGGATATATTGATAACATTTCTACATGCTTTCCTTATTCTTCCTTATCTGAGCATTTTCAAGAGTTTCCTATTGAGAAGCAGAGGACAGATTCTTCATCCATTGTTGTTGATCTTGAAGGTAGTACTAGTGATCATCAAGTGACTGATCAGATGGACATGACTCCAGTGGAAGAAAAGAAAAGGAAAAATAGAGATGGGTCTTGCTTGAGTTCTTCTGAATCTAAGGTACACTAGTATAAATTCTGCTTAAATTATTATGTATTTGAGTTTATTGGATATATATCTGATTCTATATTGTGATTTGAGTAGGATTCAAAGATAAGTACTAGAGCCAAAAAACAAAGAAACTGCAGTGGTAATATTAATGATGCAGAGAAGAAAATGAGCAAAGATGAAAAGAAGAATCAGAAAAAGGATTCTGAAGTAGCCCAAAGTGGATATGTTCATGTGAGAGCAAGGAGAGGTGAAGCAACAGACAGTCACAGTCTTGCAGAAAGGGTATGGCCATTCTTATCTTATGAACTCTATATTCTCTCTCATACACAAGTAAGAATAATCTCTCATTTTCAATGGGGGTTTTCAGGTAAGAAGAGAAAAAATCAGTGAAAGGTTGAAGTTGTTGCAAAGTCTAGTTCCAGGTTGTGACAAGGTGAGTATTCACAAATAGTATGTAGTGAATGTATTATTCCTATGTGAAACTTCTCATATATGTATGGTTTGATTTGTGATAGGTGACTAGCAAGGCCCTCATGTTAGATGAAATAATTAACTATGTCCAGTCCCTACAACATCAAGTAGAGGTATAATAACTAAACAACTATATATAGTATATAACTTCACTCATTTGAAGTTTTATCTTGTTTGTCACTTTATAAGTTATAACTAACTTCTTGGAATCTGCAGTTTCTCTCAATGAAGCTTGCTTCCATGAGTCCCATTGCCTATGACATGGGTGGACTTGATATAAACTCCTTGGTTAAACAAGAGGTCTAGTAGATTAGTAGTAAACCATCACCTCACTATATATATATTGACTCATTCTGGCAAATTTTCTTCTTTCTGATGGGTTTTTTTTTGTGTTTTCTTCAGAAACTAAGTAGCTTGTCATCAGCATTATTACCTCCAGTTCAGCTATCCAACACTGTTGCTGATATTACAGCTTCATTCACCACAGCAAATAGTAGTAACCTTCTTATGAACAGTCCAGTATCTTATTTACTTCAACAAGCAGCAGGGCAAAGACCCAACAATGTCTTGTGTCAGCAGGTACTACTATAAAAAGTTTTACTCATACAATAACCCTACATGAGGTCAAGCATGACAAAACCAATTCAATCTGCTAAAAATTGACAAACATGTCATTTTTTTCAGGACAATGGCAACCTATTATGGAGTGTTGATCAACAGAGACCAACAAGGTTCTTTAATCAGTCAGATTTCAGCAGCTTGTGCTCTTTTCAGTAAAACTTCTGTAAAAGCTATACCCCACAACACAATAATGTGGGTAAGCTATCAACATTCATCTCTCTTTACATAAAAACCATATCCATTACAAATCAATTATTATTTTGTTTTCTTTATATCTGATCATTTTTCTTTTATGTTCTTGATATACCTTAATACCAGAAACAACAGCTAAAGAATTTGATCCAAGTTCCAAGCAGTCCAAGGATATAAAGGGAGAGAAGAAAGAGCTTATTGAGTTACACAGCAACCAAAATAAAACCAGACTCTTGGTGAATTGAAGTTGTTATGAATAATAAACTAGTTAGCTTCATATCATTATTGTTGCTGTCACTTTCTTCTCTTAATAACCTAAACAAAAGACTACTGTTGTTTGTACTTGTTGGTTAGTAGTACAACGAGCACTTTACATATATAATATGAGAGAGTTGTTGCTTTTCTTTGGTGGAAATTTTGTCTATGTGGTTTTTTTTTTTTTTTATTATCATGATTGAGTTTGTAGAGGTGAAGTCCCCATCTTACCTTCATAACGGTTATAATGGTCAGTGTATCTGTGGAAAATTTATGATCACATTCTGATAACAGAGTATTGTAGGGGTACTATATACAACATACATGTGGCACCATCTCTACCGTTCATCGTGGTGCCACGTGTCAACATCTAATGAGCTCTCTCTGTTGTATATTGGCTCGCCATAAGTTGGGTGCACATGATCATACCTTATAAGAGGTGTGATCCATAGGATCAGTTTCTTATATTGGTTAAGGAAACCATATATGTGCAGGAATTCTATTTGGACTCGGTTTCCTATTTATCTCTAGTTTGAATTAGTAATTCTATATGGATTTGATTTCTATCCATGGGTTATAAATACCCAAGTAACTTGGTATTTGTAAAAAAAAAAAGAAAACAAGAGAAGACAAGAGAGTAGAAAACAATAGAAACATAGAGATAGATAGAGTAAGTGAGAGAGAACTTTGGGAGCCAATGGTGTATTGGGTTTAAGGTGAGAGATTAAGATCTTGAGAAAGATACTAGGGAGATTATTGTAATCGGTGTTTCTTTTCTTATAGTGAAATCTTCTCATTGTTCCCCGTGGAGGTAGGCATTGCCGAACCACGTATATCTTGGTATTATTGTTCTTTATTATTTTGTTCTTCTTATACTATTGTTTATTGTTTGGTAATCTTTGACTTCATTGACAAAACAGATCATGTATTGCAAAGGAGGTGTTCTCACGAATATCTAGGTTGCGGGTTGTTGGCGTTGTTAGGATTTAATTAATCATTGCATATAGTCCAATAAGTGGTATCAAGAGCTTAGGTTGGATTTAAGGTTTTGTCAAAGATGACGGAGACTACAGGTGTTCCTGCAAATAGTGACGGTAAGAAACCATCGGTTACTACTCTTGGCGGCGGTGTAAAAGTTGAGATTAAACCGTTTGACGGTAGAGATAACTTTACACTATGGCAAAGGAAGATGAGAAACGTTTTGATCCAACAAGATCTTCATGTGGTTCTTGACGGGAAAGACAAGAAGCCAAAGGACATGTCAGATGACGAGTGGAACAAAGCAGATCTCAAAGCCATGAGTTCCATCGAACTACATATCTCGGACGAGGTGATGTTTAATGTGATGGAGGAAACTTGTGGGAAAAGCTCGAGAAGTTGTATATGGGTAAGTCTTTATCAAATAAACTTTTCTTGAAAGATGAACTCTTGAATCTTCGGATGGAAGAAAGTGGTGATCTTATGGAACATCTAAACGTGTTCAATAAGTGCATCACAAATTTGCTACGGGTGGATGTGAAGTATGACGATGAAGACAAGTTTCTGTACCTGCTCAGATCTTTGCCTCCATCTTTCAAGCACTTCAGGACCACATTGATGTTCGGCAAGGATACTTTAAAGTATGATGAAGTTGTTCAAGATATAATCTCTCATGTGAAGATGAATAAGAACACAGGTGAAGACTCTCAAGCAGAAGGACTATATGTCAAGAATTCTAATGAGAGGGGCCGAACAAATAAGAGAAGTAGCAAATCAAAAGGCAGGGGCAGATCTAAATCCAGGGATAAAGAAGGTTGCTTTGAATGTGGTGCGACAGACCACTGGAAACGAGATTGTAAGAAATATAAGGAAAAGAAGAAGAAGGCCGAAAATTCAAATTCAACCAGCGTTGTTACAGATGATAGCGACAGAGAAATTTTGGCGACTTCTTCAGGTAATGATATTTCTTCGCCTTGGATTTTAGATTGTGACGCTTCTTATCATATGTGTTCAAACGAAGACTGGTTTGACACGTTTGAGAAAAGAAAAGGCGACGTAGTTTTTATGGGGAATAATTCTAGTTGTAAAGTTTGTGGAATCGGTACAGTAAAGTTGAAGATGCATGATGGAATTGTTAGGACTCTAGATAACGTGAAATACGTTCCTGCACTAAGGAAGAATCTTATTTCCCTGGGTTATTTGGATAAGAATGGGTACATATACAAATCCAAAGATGGGAATCTCATAGTCTCAAAGGGTTCACTTGTGGTTATGAGAGGAGTAAGACTTTCTAACAATTTATACAAGCTTTTAGGAAATACAGTAATTGGTGGAGCTGCAGTTTCTACACAAGAAGATCACACTCAGCTTTGGCACTTGAGGCTAGGGCATATGAGTGAAAGAGCCATGGAAGAACTACACAAACAACAATTGTTGAAGGGTGTAGGAGAGTGTAAACTTGAGTTCTGCAAGTATTGTATTATGGGAAAGCAAACTAAAGTACACTTCAAAGCTGCAGATACAAAGAACAGAAGTACAGAAGTACTTAACTATATTCACTCAGATGTGTGGGGGCCTTCACCTACTCAATCAAAAGGTGGAGCTTGCTACTTTGTCACTTTCATGGATGATTTTTCGAGGAAAGTTTGGGTCTACTTCATGAAGGAGAAATCCGAAGTTTTCACTAAATTCAAGGAGTGGAAGGCAGAGGTAGAGAATCAAACAGGCAGAAAAATCAAGTATCTAAGAACTGACAATGACGGTGAATATAAGGATAGGAAGTTTCTACAGTACTGCAAAGATGAAGGTATTGCAAGGCATTTTACCGTGAAGAAGAATCCCCAACAGAATGGAGCTGCAGAAAGGATGAATAGAACTCTTATGAATAAAGAGAGGTGCATGAGGTTTCATGCAGGTCTGCCAGAGATGTTTTGGGCAGAGTCATTTAACCATGCTTGTCACTTGGTTAATCGTTCACCATCCAAGATGCTTGATTTCAGATGTGCAGAAGAGGTATGGTCAGGTAAACCGGTAGACTACTCTACTTTGAAGGTATTTGGATGTAACGCATATGCTCTTATTCCTAGTGATGAGAGAACTAAACTTAAACCCAAATCTCATGAATGCATTTTCATCGGCTTCAAGAAGGGAGTGAAGGGTTATAAGTTATGGGATCCAGTGAACCGAAAAAAAATCCTTAGTAGAGATGTTGTGTTTGATGAGAAGACTATGCCTATGAATCAAGACATGAAGAATGGTGAGAAAAACACTATTGTTAAGAAAGCAACTACAGAGATATCTCCTCTTACCAAGGTATCCAACGGGAAGACTCCTATTCAAGTGGAGGAGTCAGATGCAGAGGTTGAAGAGGATGGGCCAGAACAACAACAGTGTGAAAAGGAGGTTGAATCTAATAAAGATAAGCAACAACCTTACAGCATAGCAAAGAACCGGGGCGAAAGACAAGTCAAACCACCTATTAGACTTGGGTTCGAGGAAGAAGTTCATTATGCTTTAAGCATTAGTGAATGTGATCCTACTTCTTATCGTGAAGCAGTTGAAAGTAACGAAAGAGAAGAGTGGATTGAAGCTATGGCTGAAGAGATGGAATCTCTATACAAGAACTCCGTTTGGGAGTTGGTTCCTAAACCTGCAGAAAGAAAAATTGTTGGCTGTAATTTACAGGAAGAAGGAAGGAATGCATGAGAAAGAACCACCAAAGTTCAAAGCACGTTTGGTGGCGAAGGGGTACTCACAGAAGGATTATTGTGTGTACACTCATGTGTTTGATAATGGGATGGTGATCCTATTGCTACTTTCTGTAGATGACATGCTTATTGCTTGTCGGGATATGTCTAGAATTAAGGAGCTGAAGACGTTGTTAAGCAAGGAATTCGACATGAAGGATCTTGGTCCTGCACAGAAGATCCTAGGTATAGAGATAAGGAGAGACAAGAAAGCTAGAAAGATATGGTTGTCACAAGTCAAGTACATTCAAAAGGTACTTGAGCGCTTCAATATGATTGATGCAGATCCTGTGTCAACTCCTTTGAACAACAGTTTTGTTTTAAACAAAAGTCAATGTCCTTCCACAGATGCTGAGGTGGAAGAGATGAAGAATAAGCCGTATGCAAGCGCAGTAGGGTGTCTCATGTACGCAATGGTATGCACAAGACCTGATTTAGCTCAAGCACTAAGTGTAGTATCGAGATACATGGCGAATCCAGGAAAGCCACACTGGAAAGCTGTGACATGGATTCTCAAGTATCTAAAGGGCACCAAGACGTTGGGTATCTTGTTTGAAAGACAACAAGGGAAAGCATGTGTTTCGGGTTATGTGGATGTTGATTATGCAGGAGATTTAGATAAGCGAAGATCCACCACAGGGTACGTCTTCACTTATGGTGGAGGACCGGTTAGTTGGAGATCAATGCTCCAAAAGTTTTCTGCTTTATCCACTATTGAGGCGGAGTATATGGCAGTAACAAAAGCTTGCAAGGAAGCTATTTGGCTGAAGGGATTAGTAAGCACATTCGGGTTAGATCAAAATTCTATAATGATAAGATGTGACAGTCAGAGTGCTATTTGCCTTGCGAAGAATCAAATGTTTCATGCAAGAACGAAACATATTGATATTCGCTATCATCGGATTCGGGATAGGTTGGACTCAGGTGAAATTACAGTTGAGAAGGTTCGCACAGATGAGAATGCTTCAGATTGTCTTACTAAGCCGAAAAAAGTTGAGAAGTTCAGACATTGTTTGAACTTGCTCAATCTTTCTACATGCTAAAGATTGGGTGGAGCATCTCCTCACTTGAGGTGCGTTGAGGCAAGAGGATTCTTGCCAATGTGACGGTGCTTGAAGAAATTCAAGCTGCAAAGATCTTGTTTTTGGTCGATGGCTTGCCAAGGTGGAGATTGTTGTATATTGGCTCGCCATAAGTTGGGTGCACAGGATCATACCTTATAAGAGGTGTGATCCATAGGATCAGTTTCTTATATTGGTTAAGGAAACCATATATGTGCAGGAGTTCTATTTGGACTCG
This sequence comes from Aquilegia eximia, assembly GCA_023053565.1. NCBI lineage: Eukaryota > Viridiplantae > Streptophyta > Magnoliopsida > Ranunculales > Ranunculaceae > Aquilegia > Aquilegia eximia. The sequence goes on from JALIGU010000003.1 coordinate 32,240,113, forward strand.
GTTTCCTATTTATCTCTAGTTTGAATTAGTAATTCTATATGGATTTGATTTCTATCCATGGGTTATAAATACCCAAGTAACTTGGTATTTGTAAAAAAAAAAAGAAAACAAGAGAAGACAAGAGAGTAGAAAACAATAGAAACATAGAGATAGATAGAGTAAGTGAGAGAGAACTTTGGGAGCCAAGGGTGTATTGGGTTTAAGGTGAGAGATTAAGATCTTGAGAAAGATACTAGGGAGATTATTGTAATCGGTGTTTCTTTTCTTATAGTGAAATCTTCTCATTGTTCCCCGTGGAGGTAGGCATTGCCGAACCACGTATATATTGGTATTATTGTTCTTTATTATTTTGTTCTTCTTATACTATTGTTTATTGTTTGGTAATCTTTGACTTCATTGACAAAACGGATCCTGTATTGCAAAGGAGGTGTTCTCACGAATATCTAGGTTGCGGGTTGTTGGCGTTGTTAGGATTTAATTAATCACTGCATATAGTCCAACACTCTCTTGATGACACAAGTTACAAAGTTAAAGCCAATTACTACAAAGATATTCTCTCATTATTACCCTAGTAAATGCTAAGAATGGAGTTACATTGTAGCCTATAAATATGATGGCAAGCTACTCATTCTAGGCATGTTCTGATCTTCTCACAGATTCTCATCTTCTCACATGTTCTGATCTGATGATAGTCTAATGCTTTCAACACGATCTCATGGTGAGGTCTCATGATCAACGACCTCCCCAATCTCTCATGATGAGACCTCACCTCTCAGGTCTCATCTCTCTCGAGCTCTCCTCATAATCGAGCTCCCATTTTGTATCACCACCACTACTATAATAAACTTTTTTCTCCCTCTCCTTGGATGTAGGCACAATTGCCGAACCACGTATACAATGGTGTTCATGTCTCTACTTTATTATTATTGTTCATATCATTTACACATCATCTTTCATTAATGTATTGACCAACCTCACAAATATGGTTAATACAAGTATCTGATTTGCATCATTCTTATGAACTTTATCATAATGCTAATTCTGTTTATCCATTGTTATTACACCTGACTAAAATCTAGTTATACATACAATTTTACGCTCTCATTTTGCGGCATGCTACCAGTGATATTATTTTAGAGGCGGAAGGGGGATCATTATACTATATTCATAGCTTGATTTTAATCTGGGGGGCGATTGCCCTTATCTGCCCCTCCCTCTCTAATTAGATCCACCCCCTCCAATCACGTGTAGCGAAACTCGTAATTAATTTGTGATGTTAGAACATGCCTGGGCCAGATAATACAAATATCGAATAGCCTGTTGTGTTCAAAAGTCGTTTCATATGGCCAACTGAATCGTCGATTCTGATACCACTACTTGTTGGACCCATGGTCGACATACATGGCTGATGGCAGTGATATTGTTTCCAGGGTTATGGGTTCTATTAGACTGTACTAGTGTGCAGAACCGCGTTTATGTCCTTTCTGTCGCACACCCTAACAGTCTCCACCTTCAATCAAAATCCTTTATGGTTTGTAATTACATAAAGGGTAGAAAATTCTGATTCATTTCTTTTAAACCTCGAGATAAATTATATTCTCTAGAGTCTGTAACTTGACTATCCAAGCCTCGCGTGTAAGGACTTATCCTGGCTATGCTCAAGCAATCAAAATCATTTCAACTGGATGGAACCATCGATTACTACACCTCTAATATTGTCCCTATTTTCAGGGCCTAGTTGCAGTACTAATCGATGAGAGATCTTAATATTATAAATCCCTTCTGACTAATGATTTAGATCCATATATAATTGTGCTCTCAAAGAAGAAATAATTCCTTGGAATTCTACTTTTTGATCACCATGGATATTGACGCATACTTCTATTATGTCCATGAAAATTAAGAAACTGCAAGAGTTCCAATTTTTGGTCACCCATCTCTGGTTCGGATTATCTTCTATTTTCAACCAGGCAATTGGGAAATGGAACAGACATACAGACTACATGACTAAGAACTTTCAAATACATAGTTCTTAGGACAGCTAGTTATTTGGTTGTTTGTAGAATTATAAACAAAGAAATAATATGAACATACTGTATATTCTCCATAACATAGGTGTTTGGAACTAAAAACAGACACAATCACTCGAATCTACTATTGAATGAAATGGTCTCTATCCAGCTGACAATTCAAAACATTTGGGAGGTTATAGTCATTAAAGAAACAATCACTCCATATCTCTGTATATGGCCCTTTCTTATTTGTTTTCAAAGGGATAAGCATGAGCCATTATCAAATTCGCATTCACTGTAAATGGCACACAACCGAATTTAGCCAGTATAGACGACACAGCATTTTCCGTTCATGAAAGCTACATTTTCGAGCTGCCAGCCACTGGTCCCAGCTCAATATTAGTTGTGCTATTGCACCACAGTGAACTGTCTTGTCTCCTTTGTCGAACAATATTAGGGATTAAGCATGAAGATATGCAGATTATGAAGAAGACACAAGGTGACATTGATTTAATAGTTGGTGTCTCTATCCCATGGGCTGTCCAAAATAAGACTGTAGCCTTGATCCCACTTGTTTTCTGTTTGCTTTATCTTTTTTGTTGTTTTATATCTTTTTCTTTCCTCTTTAAATGTTAAGCTGGGTTGGGTTTAAGACTTTAAGGCATACCCCTACAGGATTACAACATATTATAAGAAAACTCTTACAACCCACCCTAAGAGTATAATCATTAGAAGGAGGTCCAATTTAGTACAAACAAACCAGTAAGGTTGCGATTCATACGTACATGTGACAAGAAAAAACACAAATTAAAGAGTTACAGAAACCATGCATCTAAGGGTCGAATTACTATCTTCAAACCTTGAATAGTTTCAACAACTCAAAATGTTCCTTCCTTAAGTGGCTTGGGCTTTTCCAAACTCACTAAAGAATCTCCCACAATCACTACGAGTAGAAGTCAACCCAAGAGAATCATCCCAAACCTCCTTGATATAGTCGTCCAAATGTCTAATCTTCTTGTTGGATTTGGATGACACTTTCTTGATCATGTATATATAGAGTATGTTCAATCTCCTGAGGAAGAGATACCTTTTTCTTCTTCATTTTCTTACCGTAGGTCTGTCCATCCGTAGTCCACTTGTCTCCTTGAACATCATTTTTCTCGATAACTTTCCCTAGCTTCCTAGATCTTCTTTCCATAGTAATCGAATTAACTTCCCTAAGAGAGCCCAAAAAATTTTCTTGTTCTTGTTTATAGGTGCAACTATAGTATCCTTTCCCACATAGAGATGATCTTTAAACAACTCCACCTCTGTTTGATCATCTCCAGTATCATTGAATTCATCATCTTCACCAAAACAACTAGTTTCCTCAAGGTCTTCGTCATTCTCTTCACAAACCAAAGCATTGTACATATTCTTCTCATGACTATATCTTTTCATCTTTTTAGGCGGAGTTTCACAGCTAACAGTCCCTTCACCAACCAGGTTCATAATGATATCTGTAGTAGGGATTCAATCACTAACAGGGGAAGCATTCCTTGCTAAGTTATGATCAATAGATCATGTCCCTGCTTCAGTGCTTCTAGGTTTTGAGGTTCCTTTACTTAGTTGAATGCATTATGCATATTAATATGTAACAACACTTTAAACAACCTGTTTGTACTCTTTAAAATTAACCTAGGTCGATCAGTTGAGAATGTATATCACTAGATTTTTTTTTTTCAGGTTGAAGCATGCCATACTTTGATGATCATGAGAACCCAATATATGTGCAATATAACAATAGTAAAGCAAACAATAAAGCAATAAACAAATAAAGAACACACGATATTTTTAACGTGGTAAAACCCAATATGGGAAACGTCCACGGTTGTCCTCGCGACAACAAATAAATCCACTAAATGAAAAGAGATGTACAAACCTATCAACTACCTGCAATCACTGCGAGTTGACACTACTGGTTATCTCTAGCACCTTGACTTCACCAGAGCACCTTGATGTACGCACAAGACACTCGACTTCTTGATGAACACACAAGAAGACTCGAAGCCGAACTATGAAACAAGCTTACACCAGAGTTCTTTGATGAACACACAAGGATACTCGACTTCTTGATGAACACACAAGAAGACTCGAAGCTAAATCAATATAAACAATAATGAAGAAGAAGATGAATGGGGAAGAAGAAGATGAGTTCAATCACCAAAGCCACCTAAACCAAAAACCTAAACAAACTCCAAGACTAGAGATGAATTGGACGGCCAAAGAACTAACTTATTCTTTGGAAGAGAAACCCTATTTATACTTAGGGTTGGAAAACACATAAAATGGGCCGAAATAGTGAAAAACCACATTGGACGTACGTACGTCGATATGACGTTCGTACGTCTCAAACCGACATAAACCTGCTGACTACTTGGACGTACGAACGTCCTAAGAAGGTACGTACGTCCAGACCAAACAAACTTTCTGCTGACATACCATACGTACGTACGTCCTGAAGAGGTACGTACGTCCTGAACCAAACACCATACTTGAGACACACGACGCGAAGACAAGGACACGGGACGACGCGCGTACAACTAGGTTTTCTTAACAATGAACTCAAGGCGAAATAACCAAGGACGACCAATGTCACAAAATTGATGTCAAACCACTTCGTGCCGGTTTCAATCTCCCCCTTTGACATTGATTTTGTGACAAAAACCTATAACTCTAATAGCACTTATAAAACGTGCTTACAAACCCAAACCATGGCATTTATAAAACATGCCTACAAAAACACTCAAGGTAGAACACATACCAAGTCACTAATTCTTGACATCCAGCTTGAGCAAGAACCTTCCATCATCAGAGACCGAACGGAAGCAACAAGAAATTCTGAAACAATCAAAGAGCCAACGAAAGTTCCTCGAACAACTCCCCCATACTTCATGAGCTCCAAGGTTTAATACTCGAGCTTACCCAAAACTGTACATGCACTTTGTGATCATCATCACTTTCACTCCCCCATACATGTTCACTCCCCCATACATGTAGTATACCTGAAACATGACCCAAAACTGTACAACCTCTAAACATTAACACGTTCACTCCCCCATACGTGTAGCATACCTGAAACATGACCCAAAAATACACTAACAAAGAAGAAGAAAGGTGTTAGTATTAGAGTCATAAATCTCTCCCTTTTTGTCACAAATGAAGCAAGGTAACAAAAGAAAGAGAAAAGAAAAATACCAAACCATAACAAATAAGATTAAAGAAGAAAAGAAAGAGAACAATCATGTTAACAACAAAAAAAAAAGATATGCAACGGAAGCCATAAAATAAACACTTGTTAACACGATGTCAATACAAAGAATTCTCCCCCTAAACAAAAGCTTCACCTAAATGCAATGCATATGAGAAAGATGCCCCTAGAACAAACAAACCAAATAAGGATATTTGAAACACACAAAGAACCATGCATACAAGGGTAGAAGAGAGTATATGCAAGCTCAATTAAAACAAGATACTTAGTAAAGATGAATAAACTTGGTTTCATTAAACAAAGTACGCACCAATCAAAGATTAAGATATGAAACCAAACATCTACTAGAAATGCATCATACAAACATCCTTGGTGTGTGGGAAAGCTAAAGAAAACATAAAGAGAGTCATTTCCACACCTCACTCACAAACCATAAGAACACTCAAAACAACTAGTATTCACCATTAGAAGGATTTCACTTCACAAACGCCTAAACAGACACGGGGAAATGCACTTATAACCTGTTTTTTTTTTTTTACTGTGCATAAATTAACATGTGAAAGGGATTTTTACCTTCATCTTTTGCAACATGTGGTAGGGTGTAGCCTACATCTTTTCAAATTACTTCCCCTTTTCAAAGTAGTGCAACATCATGGTAACGTGCAACACAAGAACTAACATCTCTTGAGTGCATCCGTCATTGCATGACCCTCACGGCCCCAACGGGTATGTATACCAAATGATTTCTTTCTCAAGAAGATCAAAAGGCTGGGGATTTTGTGAATTGTTGACCACTACCACACCGCCTTCATACTAATAATCAAGATAACATAAGAAGGCATGCATACGTATATTTCCAACTAATGATTATCCTAGAAGTTCATCATGTTCAAAGGATTGAAAAGGATATGCAAACAAACTCTCAAAGTGTCACCTAGTTGTGCATAGTGTAAACAAGCAAGGATATATGCATGAGACACAACTAGATAAATGTTGGTCTAAAATCTAAACATGAAAGCACAAGCGTATGCTAAGTGTAATAAAATAGTTATATCCATGAATATTAAGCATACAAGAATGATTGAAAGTAATAGACCAATCTAACCACATGCATATACATAATATGTGTATCCCAAACACCCATAACAAAGTAAACTATTTTTTTTTATGATATTCAACCCAAACAAACAAAGCATGCATAAACAAAAAGACAAAACACACCAAACAAATAGCCTATATGGTTAGAAAAATATGCAATTAAAATAACACAAGGCTAGAAAACAAACAAAAAAAAATAAAAATAAAAATACGAAGATGATATTCAATCTGACTTTAAGAAGTCAAAAAAGAACGTTCAAGTCATCTTTTCGTATCCATACTTGAGAGATATTCTGCAAGTTGGACCCGGATATGGAGGATTTTTGAACATTATCCCTGATAGTAGACTTTCCAATCCTTAACCTCTCATTCTCTAGACTACATTTGGCAGCATCGATGCTTCTATCCCATATGTGGGGTGGTTTGATGACCTTTTGCACAACCCTCTTTCTATTGTTGAAGTGTTGTAGTCTTTTAGGGCCACTTTTTCGCATAAAAGGAGGCCAAGAGGAATGATGAGCCTGTACAGGAAAATAACAATGTGAGTTCCAATAATTATTACCATAAGAAGAAGAATATGGAACCATGGAATTTTTATCCCAACAGAAAGCTGAAGTATGACCTAACCGACCACAAGTAAAACACTTAAAATGTCTATGTTTAGGACTTGTCTTGTTCTTGGTCATCACATTTGGCTTAGATTCAAAAACCTTGATAGGTGGAAGCGGAGTAGGAATATGAGGATTTGGTAACAAAGGAGGCAATGATGGCCTCACAAAAGAAGTAGGAGGAGGGACACAACTGGAGGAAGCTCCAACATAGTCATATCCTAAACCAGTCTTATCTGAAGAAAACTTTCCACTTTTAATAAGGGTGTCTAGATCAACTGAAGCTTTCTCAAACCCTCGAAATCGCTTAGTAGAAGCGAATAAATCCTTTTTCACAGCTTCATGCTCAAGCAACAAGGAACGATACTTATCTTCTATCTCACGATTGGATATTTCCAAAGAAAAAATTCTAGATTAGAAATCTAGCTTTTCTTGGGAAAATTCCTCAGATAAGGCATCCATATCACCTGCAAGTACAGATTTCTCTTTTACAAGAGACTGAACCATATCATTTAAAATCTGATTAGTCTTACGCAAGGATTGACATTGTTTAACAGATGACATATGTAATTCCCTTAACTCACTAGGACTTACCAAAATAGAATCATCGAATTCATGATCGACAATATCGGTTACCTGACAATCCACATTCTCATTCAAAGATGCTCCATAGGCAACACAATGTGTAGCATGGTCTTCCGCTACATCATCATCATCATCACTTTCATCTTCCTCCCAAGTGGTAGATAACTTGATTTTTTGTTGTTCTATCCCTTGTGCACCAAATTTCTTGGGAAGCTTACACTCGTCAAAATCATGGTTAGTCAAACCATTATATTTCATAGTCTTAAAAATATGTTTAAGAGAACGATAAATGATACTTAGATGTTGCTTAGTGTCAAGAGACTTATCATGATTAATTTTTCATCTTGTACATCCTTAAAAGTTCCAGCTTTAAAAGCAAAGGATTTATTTTGAGGTTGTTCAAGTTGAACCTCAAGTTCATAAGTTCTCAATTTTCCTGCTAAGGTCTCTATGGACATGGTCTTTAAGTCATTGCTTTCTTGAATGGCATCTTTCCTAGAACGGAATCTAGATGGCAAAGACCGAAGAACTTTACGTACTATTTGAGTATTGGTGTACACTAAACCTAAAGATGCACTAGTGTTGATAATATCCTGCAAACGAATAAAGAATTCATCAAAAGATTCATTATTATCCATTTTTATAGTTTCAAATTGAGTAATAAGAAGTTCAAGCTTACTCTCTTTGACAGCAATGTCACCCTCATGAGTTCTTACCAACCTATCCCAAGCCTCTTTGGATGTTATACAACCATGAACTCTCCGAAATTCACTAGCATCCAAAGCCATAAATATAGCATTAAGCCCTCTTTGGTTGTTAGTAGAAGCAAATTTGTCTTCCACTCTCCATGTGTTTCGTGGCTTTACACTTGTAACAACCTCATCTGTACTACCTGTAGTAACTCTCGGTGGTGACCAACCATCTTCCACAGCGATCCACACATCCTCACTCATAGCCTGCAAATACGCAGCCATACGAACTTTCCAATAGGGAAAATTAGTTCCATCAAATTTAGGAGGACAAATTAGTGTTCCAAATTTATCAGAATCCATTAAAATTGCACTAAGGATCTACGCGTGAGCCTTTACGCTCCTTAACAAGCGCCCTGCTCCTGATACCAATTGAGAACCCAATATATGTGCTATATAACAATAGTAAAGCAAACAATAAAACAATAAACAAATAAAGAACATACGATATTTTTAACGTGGTAAAACCCAATATGGGAAACGTCCACGGTTGTCCTCGCGACAACAAATAAATCCACTAAATGAAAAGAGATGTACAAACCTATCAACTACCTGCAATCACTGCGAGTTGACACTACTGGTTATCTCTAACACCTTGACTTCACCAGAGCACCTTGATGTACGCACAAGACACTCGACTTCTTGATGAACACACAAGAAGACTCGAAGCCGAACTATGAAACAAGCTTACACCAGAGTTCCTTGATGAACACACAAGGATACTCGACTTCTTGATGAACACACAAGAAGACTCGAAGCTAAATCAATATAAACAATAATGAAGAAGAAGATGAATGGGGAAGAAGAAGATGAGTTCAATCACCAAAGCCACCTAAACCAAAAACCTAAACAAACTCCAAGACTAGAGATGAATTGGACGGCCAAAGAACTAACTTATTCTTTGGAAGAGAAACCCTATTTATACTTAGGTTTGGAAAACACATAAAATGGGCCGAAATAGTGAAAAACCACATTGGACGTACGTACGTCGATATGACGTTCGTACGTCTCAAACCGACATAAACCTGATGACTACTTGGACGTACGAACGTCCTAAGAAGGTACGTACGTCCAGACCAAACAAACTTTCTGCTGACATACCATACGTACGTACGTCCTGAACCAAACACCATACTTGAGACACACGACGCGAAGACAAGGACACGGGACGACGCGCGTACAACAAGGTTTTCTTAACAATGAACTCAAGGCGAAATAACCAAGGACGACTAATGTCACAAAATTGATGTCAAACCACTTCGTGCCGGTTTCAGATCACCTCCATATCATTTCCACTTTATAAACAAAGACCAGGCAGAGTCAATTAATTTGCCAAAAAAATGGTCAATCACACATTCACCCTCATAGAGGCCATAACGTAAAGAAGAACCCTTTAGTTTCATAAATGGATGAAATCATATAACCAAACATTTTTACAATCTAGATTTTTTTATTTTTTTTTTGGATAGGCACAATTTACACATTACAATACCAAGTAAAACAGTGGAAGCAGTAACAGAGAGTTTTTATAGGAAGTCGTCGAAAGAGAGGCTGTCAACTGGTCCAATGTCTGGCAATTGCTCAAGCGCTTTCGTGTCTATAGGATATCCCTCTGATACTGAGGTATCGTATAATAATGGTGTGTTCAGTAACTCTTCATCCATACTAGGAAATACACCATTGTTTACCTCAAGATCATCGGGAAATAATTGAAATTTAGTTTCTTGTTGCTTTCCATAATCGAATTGGCCAACTGGATCACCGGCCTTTCTACCCCTAATGAACTGAAAAGCAATGAAACCGAAACAACATAAAAAAGTCATCGTCAGATTTAAAAGATATCAGAATTTATTTGCAGATCGCGCGAGAAAGTAAATAAAAGAAGAGAATATTTTTGATAGGAACCCTTACATATTCATTGTTTTGGTCGTCTTTATAGAGCATGACGAAGTCTCCAATTTCTAAATTATGTGCCATAACAAAAGCCGCTACATAATTCAAGCCAAGAGTTAAATGTCAACAATCTTGTTCAAAAGGTAAAAGAAGGATTTAGGACCATCTTCTGCGTAGTGACAGCAGTGAGTTTACCTGTATTCTCAAGAATGTACATGCGGCTGTTGTTGTTAGGCCAGTATCTGCAAACAGAATGGCATAGTGAATTAATAGATAAGTATTACGCAAAATGTGTTTCCCTGCAAAGTCGCTCTCATGTTGGGAGTTGTCACAAATAAAATCCATTAGGCTCAATTCAATACACTTGAAAATGTTCAATTTGTTTTGATGAAAATGTTGCCAGTTCTATGCATCCATAAATAAAAACTCTAACCTGTATCTGAAAGTCCAGTATCGAAGGTTATTTGTATCATTCATCCTGATAATCATACCCTCCTTGGACATAAGCATTGGAAGAAATGCTTCTGCCGCTCTCTGAAACCAATTTCACAATTAATGATATCAATTATCAGATCCCAAGCTTCACTATAGTTACAACTTACAACTTGCACATAGAAATGAGAATAGGGTATGAAATCGATATTGAGTGCCAGATATATACATGTTTAAAATATAATGAAGCTTGATTTATAGACCTTTGGGAGTATAATTCTGCTATGAGCACATACATCACTGGGTTTCAGTTGCTTTTGAAGTAGGAACCTCAGTCTCTTTGCATCAAAGTCCTGCACATGAATCAAAACATTATGAAGTTAAGAAGTAGATAAACCTGAAACAGAACATTAGTATAAATAAGTGCGCCAAAATTGTTGATATAACCGCAAATATTTCAGTAATCTTCACGCAATAGACTGCAGGCTCTAGATAGCTTTCTCTTTTTAATACAATCAAGAGAACAAATATTATCTTCCTAAATCGATCCTATAAACAATTTCTACCGCACGAATGTCATGGCTTCAATTTTGGTAATAAATAACTAAGCTGATTTGGCTTAGCATGGGAAGCAAACCGTTGGACTGGAGAATGCTGTGCTAGAAGAAGAAACTTATTTTTGGTAGGATCACTGATTCACTGGCCACCTTTCCTATGCTGAGTTGATCTCGAAAATGCTACTTACGTTACATGCTCATTTCTTAATGGCAAAAGAAAAATAGATCGGCACTTTCTTGTTCAAAATCATGAGAAAACTACTATAAAATGTACTGCTCAATCTTTGATAATTAATTGCGTGAAATTATATTCCATTTGAACAAAAATGCCAAATTTTCTTTAACATTGGATTGGTGTTGTTGCCTTTTGGATAAGGTGGATCTAGGAGTGGCAGTCACCCGCCGCCACAAAGTTCAGCATTTTCTACTACTAAATAGTTATGATGATTTTGGTAAAAATATAAGCATCCCCTCCCCCCCCCCCCCCCCCCAACCCCCCCACAAAAAAAAAAAAAAATCCCATACAGGCTACATATAATCTCGCCATCCCATACTCAGATTCCTGGCTCCATCTCCTTGCATTGGGACAACATTGTAAATATCGCTCTCTTTTACAATATTTGAGTGTTCTATTTAATGGCTAGAATTCCTGAAAAAGAGAGCCTTTTTTCCAATGTTGTATCCCAATGCAAGGAGATAGAGCCAGGAATCTGAGTATGGCCGGGGTGGCGATCTTTACTCTTTTCCAAATCAAACCAAGAATTGCACATTTCGAATTTTTTCGTCAAGTCACTCAAGAGACCACAAAGTTGGTAGCTAACAAAGAAGGAAAGAAAAAATCTACTGTTTCTGGACATCATGTGTTATTATACAGTATATTGTTCTGCAATATTGACTGAAAAACCATGTATTGAATCATTAAAAACCAAACTTAAGATTAAATGAAAAGTATCCTAGGATATAATCTCTACTGGAGGAGGAAAGAAAATTAAAATGGCTTTATTGGTGAAACCGGGGCTTACGGGCTGAATGAGAGCAAAAGGGTATGTGGGCACAGCAGGCGAGCTCGAGCTGAGGTTCAAATCTGGAATATGTAATAGTACTGGTGCAAAAATGGCGTTGCAACTACTACTACCACAACCATTGTTAGTCTCACAATGACACCCCCTCATTCGTTTATTGGGTTTTGTTTCATGACTTGTGCTAGACTCGGTGAAAACAAAATTTCGCTGAGGTTTGGGGTTTAAATTCGAAGAAAAGCTATCAAGATTTAGATTGATGTTGTTGCCTCTATGCACTGGGACAACATTGGAAAAATTGCTATGATTTTCGGGAATCCTAGCCATTACCAATACCACCAAAAAAAAAAAAAAAAAAACTCTTCAGCTATAGGGAAGAAGTTAAACTGATAGATGGAAAATAAAGTACACTGCCGTTTCTTTATAGCTTGGAAAAAGTTGATTTTTAATTTGGGGTAGAAAAATGAATCTTTTCTGTCAGTCTGTCACAATTTGGTGGAGGTTGCAGCAAATTACTTACATTTGTTCAATCTTCATCGTGTTGTATCGTAAAGATTTTGTCTTTATTTTTTCAACAATGAGTTGAAAAAAAAACAAAAACGGTTAAAGTTAAAAGTTGGTGAAGAGTAAGAACAAATGGAAGGTACAGGATTACAGGTTCTTGAAATGGTATCGAATTGAATAATCAAGGACTCAAGGCTATGAAGGCTATGGAGTAACAGCTTTTTTCTTGTTTGGGATGCATGGGAGGTTGGTGTTGATGACGATTACTATTTAACAGTAACACTACTTTTTTTTTTTAATCACCACCGTCAAAACATCCAAAAATCCCATCAAGCTAATAACTATTCACCATTAGAATCGCACAAACTTGTAAGACAAATTTGAAATAACTTGTATGACGTACATTCTGAGCTTACTTCTTCCAGTAAATTTTGTGTTAATCAAGTTAAGAAACGCACAATGTTATGTACATTTGTAACAAAAGTGTAACGCCCCTGAAATCCGATCCTAGCTGGCCAGGCCAAAATCGGGTAACAGAGTCATAATGATCTCCATATGTCCTCCATGGACCGTAGGGTCACACTACTGTCACGTGATATCACACCTCTAGACCACAAAAGAACATAATAAAATAAACAACAAATACTAAATTAACAGCGGAAGACTAAACAAAATACAAACTATATAAATATAAATATACATCAGAGTCATGCCCGAAGGTTACAACTCATCAAACTCCAACTAGACATATGAGCAACTCAAGACAACCTCCACCAAGCTCTTATCGAATACTTCATCTCTATAACACTTGTATCCTGAAAAGGGAAAAGGGAAGACGTTAAACGCCAGCAAGTTACAGAACTTGAGGTTCGATCTTAATACCCAGAAAAGGAATCCGCGCATCCTAAAGATAAACAATTATAAATAATAATTAATTTATTTTAGCATTTAACACAATGATAAATAAATCAACATGATCATTCTCTGGTAATCCGCAATGTCAATCATATTTCCAGTTCCAATAATCAAATAATCAAAATCTATTTCAATTAATCAATCAATCAATTAATCAGTCTGCAATATCAGATCAAGTCTTTATCCAGTAATTCCAATCCATCATATTACATCAATCCAAATCCATCCATTTTACTCCATGAAATTCATATATATAAAGTTGTGCAGTAGCACCGGGTCGTACGCTTCACGCCATACACTCACATGAAATATATATATATAAAGTTGTGCAGTAGCACCGAGTCGTACGCATCACGCCATACACTCACATGAAATTCAAATATAAAGTTGTGCAGTAGCACCGAGTCGTACGCATCACGCCATACACTCACATGAAATTCAAATATAAAGTTGTGCAGTAGCACCGAGTCGTACGCTTCACGTCATACACTCATTGAGTTATGTCATGTGACAACACTCCGGGACGTCTCCCCATCATACGGGTCCGGTGTTAATTTGTTTAACACGCCTAAATCAAATCCAACACATGGTTCAATCCAATCATTCTATTCCAATCATTATCCATATAAATATATATGACGAACAACATAAACGTATATGATGTCAAGTTCAGGAATTTCTAAAGTAAGAAAGTCCATAACCAATGGGTTCAATCAAACATTACAATACCAAGTCAAATATTCAAATCCAATAATAACATATTTTAAAATATAAATTTTAGCAATATTAATAACTAAATATTAACAAGTTTGCATATTTATCAAATTCTAATTATTAAAACATGTATTTTCATGAGAATCAATTATTATTCTACTATCCCAAACTTAATAACCAAACTAATACTTCAACCTAATCTGAAAATTAAGAGAAAACATCAAGTAATATAACTTGCCTCATAAGAAGACCACCAAACATCAAATATACGAAGAACACAACTCAAAACCACCATACTGCAATCCAGTCACAGATTTTCTGACCTCCAAAGAATCAGTTGTACAGGTCACGTCCGGAAGATTCACATACTCTACTTTATATGCTTAGATGTGTATTTTCAATAGGGTTCTAATGACGTAAGATTCATGTCATTCCGAGTTCTGTAGAGAGAGGTATGGCCGAAATACTAACAGGGTGTTATCAAAAACGGAAATCCATATATTTCTCTTCAAGTTTGAGATCTAGGGTTTTTCTTTTTGATTTAATAACTAAGAATATTATATATACTAATACTTATTTATGTGGATCTAAAGATGAGTTTAAAATAAAGCCCAAAGGCATAATACTAATCCCATTTATAAAACCTATTTATATAATCAAAGAAGTCCAAATTGAAATCCAATTTCTATTAAGCACAAGCCTATCAAAATACCGGGCATTACATTCTACCCCCCTAAAAAGAGGAATCTCGTCCTCGAGATTAAAATCAAACATCAAAATAAACCTAGGTAAACAATATATCGACTAAAAAGAAATGAATCATCATTGATGTAGATACTACAAATAGCTTGATATAAACATTGTTAATACATATGCATCTAACAATATAACAAATTGTCAGGAGAATGTCAGGGTACCATATGAAATGTGTCTCGATACATTTAATTGCACATCACCAATCTTGATATGTAAATAGTAATATACATGCATCAAATGATTATATCATATAAATGTCTATCAGAAGACTAAATAAAGGAGACAAGTCTCTATCAACCAGAATCTGTATATGCACAACATATTATGGGTAAAAAATTTATTGTCCAAACTTATAATCAGTATCACAAGCATTAACTTAGTCAATACATTATTCCAATCATCTCTTGTGTTTCCTTGGGTACGCGACCCGCACACACCGAATAGCTACACATAGCCAACAACTCATAAGAGTATCCAAACAATTCCAAATATCATAATATGACACTACCTTATCCAAAACAATTCCAGTACACAGGTTATGTATCCAATCATGCTACAGCATCCATCACTCTTATCTAAAATACATCAACGTTTAATAGATAAACCGATAACGGGTCAAGCTATCTCTAATATATCACATAATCATGCTAGAGTCAAGTAGCTCCTAGTAAAAGCAGTGTCAGGTCTTGGGGAGTGCAGATTGTGCAATTACACATGACCTCCAAATCTTAAAGTCGGTTCTAAGTTAAAGGGTTTACAACACTTCGAATCAAAAGGAAGGCAAGTAATATCAAGTTACATCTTTAATTCAATATTCAAAAGGATACCATAAGCCACAATAAATATGCATTTATTAATATCTTTCAATATAACAAAAATATTCAATTTTGTCACTTCCAAACCAGGAACACCACCAAACCATTTACTCATGCATGAGCCATATCAATCAAAACAACCTTATTGTAAATAATACATATCTGAATTTCTATTTTCTTTAATTCTAAATTGAATATAAAAAAATAATCATACATACATTAACCTCAAATAAATGAACCTTCTGAAGTAAGATTCAAAACGTATCGCAAATATACTAGCACAACCCAAATAAGATATCAAGTTCAAAACCTCAATATAAATATATCCACTATAAGATTTCTGCACACATTACCAAACTAATAACCCTTTTTGGCATAATTAAAAAGATTTATTCTTCTAACCAAGTTCGAATTCTTATCCAATTAAAATGCATTGTACTAGTACATAGTGTTATCGTATACCATCCAGGAAAAATCTTCGTGACAAATTCCTAAAGAAAGACTAATGCATTTATGTTCATCTATAACATGCGTATAAGGTGCATCAACATAACCAAAAGCATACAATAATTTGTATTTGAAAAGAATCCTCCAACCTGGTTATTCATGTATACAAAATGGATTACAAATTAAGAGCTTCATGTTCATCATATCATTCTTGCGATTAAAAATACTTTCAAAATATGCAATTTGCTTCTAGGCGCTAAGAATTCCAACTACTGAAAAAAAAAATGCTTTAATTTCTATGAAAATCATCAATATTCAAAATACCGCAAAAACATATTTCTTCTAATAAGTCAAAATTTTCAAATCATGGTTTGAACTGAATCATTAACAATACAATTTGCTACCAACATGTTAAGCTAACTAATCAAACTTTATTCATGCTTCTACACAAAACATGGAACATGATATCTAAACAGTTATCCGCAATTATCAAAATATCTACTTATGCATAAAGCAAATATAATACAATTCCAAACCGAAATAAAACTATAAGAGAGATAATTATTATCCTCTGCAAACTATATTATCAAATATATAACTCAATATTTATTCAATTCTATGCCATAACTACTCAATATTTTATATAATCAAAATCATACTATGTTGTGACAAAATTTTCTATAAATAAATAAACTAGACAACTATTCGAAGTTTTACATTGTTATTGTCATGAATGGAATGATGTTATATTATTCCAAGCTCAACGATGCTTTAACATGCATATCACCAATTTTATCGTAAACGTGGCATAATATTCAAAAATTCATAACTCTCTAACCGAAATTTCAAATAAATCGAATTATATGTCCAAACGATGGTATCAAAGAACTCCACACAATCTAAGGGAAAGTTTTTTTTTTAAAAAATTTCGAACAGTTTCGAGCAAAAAGCTGAAATACTCGAATTACATTAAATGTATACAAGAAAAATCATATCTTTTTACTGATTGATCCAAACAAGACATGTAATATATCAAAATGCTCATAATTAAATAATCTACAATCTATCAGAATAAAGTTTTTCCAAAATACTGACGGATTTTTCTGAAACAAGCAATAACTAAATTCCAACCGAACTCAATCAAAAATTCATATCTTAATAACTGCTAATCCAAACGACATGTATAATATGTCAAACTCTTTGTAGCGATAAAGCCTACAAATCATTAGAAGAAACTTTTTCTAAATTCATAACCAATTGTAATGAAAATTGTAATCAGTAAAATCTACATAAGTTTTACGAGAAAAATCATAACTTTCCAACCAAATATCAAAACGATGCATATTATATATTAAAACGACCGTATTTGAATTATCTACAGATCATCAAAGGCAAGTTTTCAAAAATTCATAACGGAAAACTCTGAAAAAGCATGAACAGTAACAATAACACGTAAAATGAATACTTTTTGTTTTTCATATTTTCTACCAAAAATATATATACTAGCATGCTTTATAGATTTAACTCTACCTTAGCCAAATCTTATTACAACATGCAATCAAAACTTTATTCTTTTCGAATTTTAATCTCGCTTCAACTTAATCAAGTCATTCCAAAGATTACAATAAACATATCGTATAAATCCAATTTATCTTTATTATTAATTCCACATGCAATACAACATATATCTTTGAATAAAGATATGTAATCACCAGAGCTACTAGCTTTAAAAAGATCACTCCCACTCAAATATCCTATCAATAACATAAGCAATTTATACCATTATGCTTAATCATCTTAAGAATATATTTATTCCAAAATTCTTATGCAAAGAATTTTCTAATCAAATCAACTTGTGTATGTTACACATATCTCATCAATAAACATGATCTCATAAAGAACATTTATCATGCATCCATCTTCCAAATTCAAATATAATTTATTTATCTAAAAAAAATGTACCCGTATTTCCTTATAACATAACAATCAATGCTTTAAAATCAAGCAACAAATGTTTTAAGAAACATTTTGCTTACAAAGTAAAAACTTATCTTTCAAGTTTGAGAATTTTGTTTTTTTTTTTTTCCCAAAACAAATAATCATCAAGTATTTTCCATTGTAAAAAAGAAAATATACACCTAAGCAATCATATCAAAAGTGATATAAAGTTCATCCAAATATCTCATAATCTCAAATGCATCGACATGCTCTAATCATGGTTAAACAAATAAAAACAACAATATCAATTAAATATTTCAACCATATTCGGCATCATCATTGCAACCAAACCTCGTTCCCTTACGGAATATCATCCTAAACAACATGGGCATCAACCAAACTATCCTCGCAAGGATCTAGTTCAACCATTCTTTCCAGAAGGTAACTATCCATACTGCATATATCCAAACATATGATTCACGAAGAAATATTAAACAAGGTAAACATGCACACAATATCTAGAAGCACCTCATCACAACAAACAATCTAATATATCTATATGTATATAAACTCAACCAAAACAATCCTTACTCAAGTAGAGTCTAAAGTAAACTCTACCACTGGTTGCTTATACTCCTAAGAACTCGACTGGACTCCACAGGTACTCCCTAAACGTCAAACGAACTCTAAGCTCTGATACCAACTGTAACGCCCCTAAAATCCGATCCTAGCTGGCCAGGCCAAAATCGGGTAACAGAGTCATAATGATCTCCATATGTCCTCCATGGACCGTAGGGTCACACTACTGTCACGTGATATCACACCTCTAGACCACAGAAGAACATAATAAAATAAACAACAAATACTAAATTAACAGCGGAAGACTAAACAAAATACAAACTATATAAATATAAATATACATCAGAGTCATGCCCGAAGGTTACAACTCATCAAACTCCAACTAGACATATGAGCAACTCAAGACAACCTCCACCAAGCTCTTATCGAATACTTCATCTCTAAAACACTTGTATCCTGAAAAGGGAAAAGGGAAGACGTTAAACGCCAGCAAGTTACAGAACTTGAGGTTCGATCTTAATACCCAGAAAAGGAATCCGCGCATCCTAAAGATAAACAATTATAAATAATAATTAATTTATTTTAGCATTTAACACAATGATAAATAAATCAACATGATCATTCTCTGGTAATCCGCAATGTCAATCATATTTCCAGTTCCAATAATCAAATAATCAAAATCTATTTCAATTAATCAATCAATCAATTAATCAGTCTGCAATATCAGATCAAGTCTTTATCCAGTAATTCCAATCCATCATATTACATCAATCCAAATCCATCCATTTTAATCCATGAAATTCATATATATAAAGTTGTGCAGTAGCACCGGGTCGTACGCTTCACGCCATACACTCACATGAAATATATATATATAAAGTTGTACAGTAGCACCGAGTCGTACGCATCACGCCATACACTCACATGAAATTCAAATATAAAGTTGTGCAGTAGCACCGAGTCGTACGCATCACGCCATACACTCACATGAAATTCAAATATAAAGTTGTGCAGTAGCACCGAGTCGTACGCATCACGCCATACACTCACATGAAATTCAAATATAAAGTTGTGCAGTAGCACCGAGTCGTACGCTTCACGCCATACACTCATTGAGTTATGTCATGTGACAACACTCCGGGACGTCTCCCCATCATACGGGTCCGGTGTTAATTTGTTTAACACGCCCAAATCAAATCCAACACATGGTTCAATCCAATCATTCTATTCCAATCATTATCCATATAAATATATATGACGAACAACATAAACGTATATGATGTCAAGTTCAGGAATTTCTAAAGTAAGAAAGTCCATAACCAATGGGTTCAATCAAACATTACAATACCAAGTCAAATATTCAAATCCAATAATAACATATTTTAAAATATAAATTTCAGCAATATTAATAACTAAATATTAACAAGTTTGCATATTTATCAAATTCTAATTATTAAAACATGTATTTTCATGAGAATCAATTATTATTCTACTATCCCAAACTTAATAACCAAACTAACACTTCAACCTAATCTGAAAATTAAGAGAAAACATCAAGTAATATAACTTGCCTCATAAGAAGACCACCAAACATCAAATATACGAAGAACACAACTCAAAACCACCATACTGCAATCCAGTCACAGATTTTCTGACCTCCAAAGAATCAGTTGTACAGGTCACGTCCGGAAGATTCACATACTCTAATTTATATTATTAGATGCATATTTTCAATAGGGTTCTAATGACGTAAGATTCATGTCATTCCGAGTTCTGTAGAGAGAGTTATGGCCGAAATACTAACAGGGTGTTATCAAAAACGGAAATCCATATATTTCTCTTCAAGTTTGAGATCTAGGGTTTTTCTTTTTGATTTAATAACTAAGAATATTATATATACTAATACTTATTTATGTGGACCTAAATATGAGTTTAAAATAAAGCCCAAAGGCATAATACTAATCCCATTTATAAAACCTATTTATATAATCAAAGAAGTCCAAATTGAAATCCAATTTCTATTAAGCACAAGCCTATCAAAATACCGGGCATTACAAAAAGTCGCACAAATATGTGAGAAATTTAAAACAACTCGCATGACATTATAATGAGAATGAGTTTATGTAGTGCTCAAGCAATGATCGCACAATATTGTGTGAGTTATATATAGCTATTTATGTTCTATATGTCCTGAGAGTTTTGAACATTTTATTTTTCTTTGGTAGTGACTAGTGAGTAAAAATTTCATTGGTGGTGACTAGGAAAAAATATTGAACAATACTGTGTGAGTAGGAAAACATATTGTGTTAGATAGCATTCGTGGTATTGATGGACTGTAAATGCATTACATAAAAAAGAACAAGTCGTGATGGAGATTGCAAAAAATAAGTAAGTAGACACATGATTTTACGTGGTTCGGCAATGGTGCCTACGTCCACGGAGAGAGATAAGTGTATTTCATTGATATGAGATGAGAGAAGCTAGAGAGCTTGTGAGGAGCTAGAGAAAGCTTGTGAGGAGCTAGAGAGAGCTTCTCCTCTTTCACATGAAATAGATCCCTTTATATAGATAGTGAAACCGGCACGAAGTTGTTTGACATCAATTTTGTGACATTGGTCGTCCTTGGTTATTTCGCCTTGAGTTCATTGTTAAGAAAACCTGGTTGTACGCGCGTCGTCCCGTGTCCTTGTCTTCGCGTCGTGTGTCATTAGTGTGGTTTTTGGTTCAGGACGTACGTACCTCTTCAGGACGTACGTACGTATGGTATGTCAGCAGAAAGTTTGTTTGGTCTGGACGTACGTACCTTCTTAGGACGTTTGTACGTCCAAGTAGTCAGCAGGTTTATTTCGGTTTGAGACGTACGAACGTCATATCGACGTACGTACGTCCAATGTGGTTTTTCACTATTTCGGCCCATTTTATGTGTTAACCAACCCTAAGTATAAATAGGGTTTCTCTTCCAAAGAATAAGTTAGTTCTTTGGCCGTCCAATTGATCTCTAATCTTGGAGTTTGTTTAGGTTTTGGTTTAGGTTGTTTTGGTGATTGAACTCATCTTCTTCTTCCCCATTCATCTTCTTCTTCCTTCTTCCCTATTCATCTTCTTCTTCATTGTTGAATAGTGATTTAGCTTCGAGTCTTCTTGTGTGTTCATCAAGAAGTCGAGTATCCTTGTGTGTTCATCAAGGAACTCTGGTGTAAGCTTGTTACATAGATCGGCTTCGAGTCTTCTTGTGTGTTCATCAAGAAGTCGAGTGTCTTGTGCGTACATCAAGGTGCTCTGGTGAAGTCAAGGTGTTAGAGATAACCAGGAGTATCAACTCGCAGTGAGTGCAGGTAGTTGATAGGTTTGTACATCTCTTTTCATCTAGTGGATTATTTGTTGTCGAGAGGACAACCGTGGACGTTTCCCATATTGGGTTTTACCACGTTAAAAATTTCTGTGTGTTATTTACTTTCTGCATATCGTTTAAGTTGTTTGAATATTGAACTGTTAGATTAGCACTATTTGTAGTTTCTCAATTGGTATCAGTCGCTGGGGGCTGGTTAAGGAGCGTCAAGGCTCACGCTAACGATCCTATGAGTGCAATGATGGTTCATGAGTCTGGTCATAATAATTTTATTGCTAAATCGTCTAAATCTACAAAACCAAAATCTGATTTTGAAAAGGATGATAATTTGTATGTTGTTAGCAATAGTGATTGGGCTCTTCTTTACAGACTTTCTGCAAAAGAATGTGAAAGATTACAAAAAGCTAATATTGATTTGCAGGAAAAATTTAATAAAGCTAATTGTAATGTGTCTACTATTTCTGATAATGTTTGTTTTGAAGATAATGGTGTTTTGCAGACTAAGGTTGATTCTCTAGAACAACGACTCAGACATTGTGCAGAGGACTATATGCTTCAAGGGGAAGTTTATGAATCCAAAATTGAAAATTTGGAAAAGGCTAATCTTTCTTTGCAGGATAAAATTGAGATTCTTGAAAAACAGATTTCTCTTGCTGCAGATGATACAATTTCTATTTCTCAATTATTTGACAAAGAAAAACTTGACTTGTTATGTAGAATTGCAGCTTTAGAGAAGGCCAATCAGGAGGTCGATGAGAAATACAAATCTCTATTGGTGGAGTATGAGATAACAAAGAACGATTTAACGTCTACTCAACTCCAATTACAGGTTTTGGACAAAACTAGATTTGATTCTCCTATTGATAGTTCCACTAGTTCATCTAGTGTGATTACTCCTGTAAAATCTACTAGTTTGCCTGCCCTTTTGCCTACCCCGCCTATTGAGACTAGACTTAATACTAATAGTTTTCAGCATGTTTCTTGCACAAAGTTTAAGTCTAAGGCTAATGATAAGGTTGTTTTTGCTGGTAAGCCATCTTGTTCTAATAGGGGAGGTATGGGTTTTGTTAAGGGACAATGTCATAAACCAAATAGTGACATACATGGTTTATCCAACACTACCACATCTTCTTATAAGAATTCTTTGAGTAAGTCTAATGTTTTTCATTGTTCTTATTGTGGTAGGGTTGGTCATTTGGATATTTTTTTGTTGGGATTTTAGTCAACATGATGCATCCTATTCTCGTGTTCCTAATCATTATAATCATGTTGATTCTAATGTTTCTTCTTGTGCATTTTCTAGACCTTGGAATTATAGTGGTGTTCGTCACAGGTTTAAGAAAAACAGGTATTCCAACAAAAGGAAGTCAAAGACTAAGGTGGAATTAGTTAAGGACAAGTCTATTGAAAAATTTGTTAAGGAGAAATCTCATACCTTTTCAACTTCCAAGGTGTGCACGCCTAGTGTTAAACATGTATGGGTAAGAAAGGATAAGTTGAAGGTTTTTCTGGACTTGCAAAGGTCTGGTGGTGTCCCACATTTGGGATGATGTAGTTTGTTTCTAGTCTAGTGTTATTTGAATTGCATATTTCTCTTATCACATAGGCTATTTGTTTGGTGCTTCTATTTTTTTTATGTTTTGTTTGTTTAGCTTGCAGATCATGTTGCATGTCTGAATATATTGTTAATAAAAAAAAAGGGGTTGTAGGTATTTCTTCTATTTTTTGTTTTATTTATTTATTCCATGTATGTGTTGTTGGATGCATCTTTTCTGAGATATTGGTTTAATTCAATTGTCTTAAATAAGTTGCAATATGTTTGGGTGTTTTCTCTTTCTGAACTCTTAAGTATGTTTTGGTATGTATCATGCATTTTTCCTCGCTTGTTTGCACAGTGCACGGCATGCTTGCATGATGGGAGTTTTTGGAAACCACTTACATATTCTTTGAGCTCATAGAACTTCTCTATCTCTCAAGTATTTATGTGATCTTGAGCTATCTCTCCTTTGTTTTGGTTAATGTTCATCTTGTTGTTCGTGTTATTGAGCATTCTTATCTTCCTATTACAACTCTTGTTAGTGGTCAATGACTCACTTTATCCCCAGCCATTTGATTGTCTTTGAAGCAATATCAGTTGGCTAAGAACCCGTTGGGGTTGTGAGGGTCATGCTCTGACGGATGCACTCAAGAGATGTTAGTTCTTGTGTTGCACGTTATCATGGTATTGCACTTCTTGAGTTTGTGTTTGTCAAAAAGATGTAGGCTACACCCTACCCTCGTGTATTTGAAAAGATGGAGGCAAAAATCCCTCCCACGCGGGAATGACATTAGAGTGATGTAGACTAAACTCCACCACATGCGGCAAAATAAAAATCCAAGCGCATATTCATTGTTTTTTATGTAAGGCATACAAAGTTTATATTCCTTTGCCTTTTTAATGTCTTGGTTTTCATTTGAAAGATCATATTTATATATTTATATTCGTTTGCCTTCTACTCATAACGTTTGTTTCAAAGGGGGTTGAAGTTTGTTTCTTCTATGCTCACTTACTATTCTAATCTATGTCTCTTGTTGATGGTTTTATATTCTAGGTCTTCAAAGGGTGTGTTCTAGTGGTGAACTTTCTCTCTCTTTATGCATTGCATTGCATCTACACACACCGAGGTTTAGTTTATGATGCACTTCAATCCTCTTATTTGTTCAATCTTTTGTTTACCCCCATATATTGCCTCTTATTTTTGTACGGATTGGGATTGGCTACTGTTTTTGGAAGTTCATGATGTATTCCTCTTCACTTCTATGGTACATCGGTTCTTTTCCTTTTATCTTTTTATTATGGTTTGTGTTGTTAGTTATTCGGTCTGTTTTTCTGTTATTAAGGTTAGTCCTCTATTGTTATTTTTTTTAAATTTAAATTACATTTAACAAAAAAAAAAAAAAAAAAAGGTGAAGTAAGTACGTACGTCGTTAGGACGTTCGTACGTTAAGGGAGGCAGAACTTTTTTTCTCCTCGAACGTACGAACGTTGTTTGGTAGTTCGTACGTTGAACCAGGCAGATGTTTTTTTTTTGGTACTTCTCTCTATATATTTGTTGCTTGTTGATTGTATGGCTGTTTTGGTTAGTCCTTAAGGTTAGCCTTCACATGATTGGATATGGGTTGTTAGTTTTGTCGTTAAAATTGATTCATTAGATATGGTGCAGCCTCTATTTGCTATTGTTTGTTTGTGTTTGGTTCTTCTAACAAGTTTCATGCGATTCTCATTGCTTGGTTGTTGTCATATGCACACTTCATGATTATGCAAACCATGTGTTCGATAATATGTCTACATGGGTATTCTCACAATTCTTGTGCTAGTTTCACCATTTCTCTTACATTTGTTAGTTTGGTTACTGCTGTGCTTATGCCGGACATGCTTCCTAAGCACGCTCACACTACTCCAACTAAGGAAACACCCGGTTCCAAGGGTGCTTCGTCATCGGGCACACGTCCTCCTCGTGCTCAAAGGAGTAGAGGCGATATTCCTTCGGATTCTTGTATGCTTGTTGTTCTAGCATTGGTTGTTGCTACCACCACTTAGACTGCTCTTTTCTACTGTATGCAGGTTCATGGACAATGTGCGTGTCGTCAACTTTATTTTTCTCTCAGTACCTTTACAGGCGGATGTTCTTGCTGAAAGTGTTTCTGGCTTACTCTATTTTGGTTCCATTCCTTGGTAATTCTTTTCAGTCGGTGTTTCATTGACATACTAAGGTCAGATTGTTTGTATTATTTGTTTTTTTAAACTTCATGCTTTCTATTTTTGTCATTGGATCCCATGTGTTTGATGTGATTTCTCAAGGTAATGGTTCTCAATTTGTTTTAAGAAGGGTACAAGGTATGCATAAGCATATTTTGGTGATGAAATCATGTTATTAGTGTATTCGTTTGTCACGATTTATACTGATTCATGTTTTCTCATAGGTTTTCATCACACTTTTCTATGTTGGGATAATAGTCTTGAATTACCTTGTTGGCTAGCTGGTGTTTGATTAAATGCTTATGAGTCTTGCCTATACTCTTATTGTTGCTTCTTGTGCCTGGTTGATCCTAGTTTTTCCTGCAATAGGCTTGATTAGATGTGTTCTTGGTAGTCTTCTTCAATAATCCTCATGCAATGGTTTTGGGCTACCACTGTTCTACTTTGGGATGCATTTGCTCAGTTTGGTCATCTATTGTGAGCAATTCTCTTCTATTGATTCTCTAATCTTTCTGACAGGAAATTTGCTCTGAAGTTGGATTGTTGTTTTGTGACTTGGTGACATCGATACTCCTTGCTCATTCTTCAGTTACAGCATTTTTTTATGAGCTTGATGATTGCTTATCTTGTTTGGCATATGTTGAACTAATTTTTGGGTTTCACTAGGGGTGGGCTTACAGGTTTATTCCTTTTATGTCTCTATTCCATTGTGTTTGGGATAATATTTTCTTCTCTTTGTTTATAAGATTCTCTAATTCTCTTTTTGTGGTTGGATGAGTTGTTTCAGGAACATGTACAGATTGGATTTCTCCATGGATTCTCAATGGATTTTCTTATACTTTACGTATCTCTTCCTGCAAATACTCATATTCCTGTAGTTTTGTCATGGGATTTTGTTGGATGTGTCTAATATGCATGGTTTCCCTATTCTCTTTCATATCTCCTACTAACTATTGTTTATCTCTTCTTCTTTCTCTTTTTGCATATTCTTTTCTTGCACATTTCTCACAGGTTTGACTATTTGGTTCTTGGTCATTATTGTACCTTCCCAATTTCATCAGGTATGGTATTTCTTCTTTTTTGTTTGTTTGCTCTTTTTCTCTAGATATCTTGCTACTATGAAGTCGTTTCTCTGGAATCTATCTCAGGTGGTTATGGTCGGTTGTTTAAAGTGATATTCTAGTGAATCATTTGTTCTGATTGATGGTGTCCTGACTCTTTCTTCTATGTATAGGTTTCTCTTGGTTTCTATCAGGGATTCATGTTATGTTTTCTTTTCTTCCCTCTGTTACCTATATAAGTATTCAGTGTCTTTTCACTATCTCCTTCTTATCTCGTTTTGGTTCTTATCTAATCTCCCTTCTTGTGTCTGTGTTGGTACTCTTCTTCTTCATTTATATGCCTAGATCTCTCTCACGTCTTTTAGTTTTGTGTGTCATGGATTCCAGATTTATGGTATGGTTTTTCCTTTACTCTCTTCTACCCTTGTATGATTGGTTCTTTGTGTGTTTCAAATATCCTTATTTGGTTTGTTTGTTCTAGGTGCATCTTTCTCATATGCATTGCATTTAGGTGACGCTTTTGTTTAGGGAGAGAATTCTTTGTATTGACATCGTGTTAACAAGTGTTTATGTTATGTCTTCCGTTGCTTATCCTTTTTGTTGTTAACATGCTTTCTTTTCTTCTTTAATCTTATTTGTTATGGTTTGGTATTTTTTCTTTTCTCTTTCTTTTGTTACCTTGCTTCATTTGTGACAAAATGGGGGAGATTTATGACTCTAATACTAACATTCGTTTCTTCCTTTGTTAGTGTATTCTTGGGTCATGTTGCAGGTATGCTACAAGTATGGGGGAGTGAACGTGTTGATGTTTAGAGGTTGTACAGTTTTGGGTCATGTTTCAAGTATGCTACAGTTATGGGGGAGCTCGAGTGTCAAACTTTGGAGCTCATGAAGTACGGGGGAGTTGCTCGAAGGAACTTCTGTTGATTCCTTGATTGCTTCGGAAATTCTTAGTTGCTTCCGTTCGGTCATCAGGTTAAAGCGTCTTGCTCAAGCTGGATAACAAGAATTGGTGACTTGGTATGTGTTCTACCTTGAGTGATTTTGTAGGCATGTTTTATAAATGTCATGGTTTAGGTTTGTAAGCACGTTTTATAAGTGCTATTAGAGTCATAGGTTTTTGTCACAAAATCAATGTCAAAGGGGGAGATTGAAACCGGCACGAAGTTGTTTGACATCAATTTTGTGACATTGGTCGTCCTTGGTTATTTCGCCTTGAGTTCATTGTTAAGAAAACCTGGTTGTACGCGCGTCGTCCCGTGTCCTTGTCTTCGCGTCGTGTGTCATTAGTGTGGTTTTTGGTTCAGGACGTACGTACCTCTTCAGGACGTACGTACGTATGGTATGTCAGCAGAAAGTTTGTTTGGTCTGGACGTACGTACCTTCTTAGGACGTTCGTACGTCCAAGTAGTCAGCAGGTTTATTTCGGTTTGAGACGTACGAACGTCATATCGACGTACGTACGTCCAATGTGGTTTTTCACTATTTCGGCCCATTTTATGTGTTAACCAACCCTAAGTATAAATAGGGTTTCTCTTCCAAAGAATAAGTTAGTTCTTTGGCCGTCCAATTGATCTCTAATCTTGGAGTTTGTTTAGGTTTTGGTTTAGGTTGTTTTGGTGATTGAACTCATCTTCTTCTTCCCCATTCATCTTCTTCTTCCTTTTTCCCTATTCATCTTCTTCTTCATTGTTGAATAGTGATTTAGCTTCGAGTCTTCTTGTGTGTTCATCAAGAAGTCGAGTATCCTTGTGTGTTCATCAAGGAACTCTGGTGTAAGCTTGTTACATAGATCGGCTTCGAGTCTTCTTGTGTGTTCATCAAGAAGTCGAGTGTCTTGTGCGTACATCAAGGTGCTCTGGTGAAGTCAAGGTGTTAGAGATAACCAGGAGTATCAACTCGCAGTGAGTGCAGGTAGTTGATAGGTTTGTACATCTCTTTTCATCTAGTGGATTATTTGTTGTCGAGAGGACAACCGTGGACGTTTCCCATATTGGGTTTTACCACGTTAAAAATTTCTGTGTGTTATTTACTTTCTGCATATCGTTTAAGTTGTTTGAATATTGAACTGTTAGATTAGCACTATTTGTAGTTTCTCAGATAGGGAATTACATGTGTGATATTCATATTGATTTTGTAACGGAAAATAACGGACATATAATAATGAGAATATATTTGATATTGATCTTGTAATTAATATGCCTTGCCACGTAAGTGCCACACGAGCTCATGAGTCGCCGAGTTGGAGTATGACTTGTACTGCATGTCGGGTGGGCCAAGTTGGAAATGGGCTTGAGCTCGGGTGATGTAACTCGATTGAAGTCGGATGAAATAAGTGCAGAGTCGGTGTTTAGTATACCGAGTTAGTGAAATTAGGATTTGAATAGAGATGAGTGAAGTGTGATTAGATACAAAGTCGGATGAAATAAGTGTAAAGTCGGTGTTTGGCATTCCGAGTAAGAGAACTCGGTAATGGGTATATACATAGCCCCCTCTTATTAAGTTGACCGAAATTGGTCAGCTTGATAAGAAGTAGAAAATGGGTTTTGAGAATGATTGACTTTTTGAAAAAGGATGTGGAATTCGAGTTAAAAGTTTCATATGCATTCGAAATCTCAACCAAACCGTAATTTCGTAAGCATTTGCTTCCGTGAGCTGAGCGTTTGCTTTTGAATCGTTTCCGAATGCCGTGTCACGATGACAATGTTGACATTGGATAGATGTATAATGCCATTGAGGTCTTAGTTGATTTGATTTGACATTTCTATGCACATGAAAAATCTAACCCTTTGTACCAATATCCTTTGAAAAGCTTTTGATATCAAGTTTGAATGAGAGATACAAAGTCGGTATGAAAGTTAAGAAAAATGGGCTCATATGATAGGGATGAAAATTAGTGTTCAAATCATCATACTTGAGTTCACCATTTCCTGAAACTTAAAAAAAACAATTAGTACATGAGGGATAAAAGTTAGCCCAGTCTCATACTGAATAATCATATGAAGTAACAAATAATATGTTTAAAGTACGTGTATAAGTGATAAGATCAGTAAAATGACATGAAATAAAACTCCATATAATTGAGCTCGCTTTAGTGAAGCCTCGATTTCTGGTCCTTGAATAGTTGTGTCATGTTAAGCCAAAATGGTAGCCAGTACATTTGTATCAAAAAAGAAATGATAGTAGATGTGTGATATCGCATGACTATGTAGCAGGGAACATCAGTAGCATGTAGGCCATAAGAAATAGTTTCAAATGAATAACTAGTAAATGTGAATGGATATGATCAGAAGATATGGGCCGAGTGCATAACCACATAGTAATTTGGTACACTTAAAAATTATTATAGAGATAAAATGTCAACGTATTATAGAGATTATAAAGGGATGATTTTGATTATAAAAATCATTATGAGTTATTTGTTGTCACATGCCCAAATCATGGTAAAAGAAACAAACAATGAGAATGTAACTGATATACCATCATAAATGCTAATTGGCATATGATTGATCAACTCATATGTACTATAAATGAGAAAATATAATCATAAATAAAAAAAAAATTTATGTGAATATATTGCAACAATTTTTTTTTATTTTTTTTTTTTATGAGCAAGTTGTAATAAATAATTTTCTAAACAGGCATATGGGATTGATGATAGCCCCCAATATACTGTAAGTGCATAAGAAATCAAATTGAGCCAGTTGAAATAAGATGTAATATTAATTGCATATATCTCATCATAACAAATGGAACCAGAAGTTAAGATTAGTATATGATGCGATGATTGGTGGATGTTGCTGTTCATCCATTCCCATGAATGCAAAAGAATAATGATGTTGTATGTGAAAAAGAAAAACAAGTAATTACCTCATGCGGTATTGTCATAGCATATATGTCAAATATGTAGACAATAAAAGATGCATGTGGCCATATTGCATATATATAGGAGAATATATTTAATAATAGATATGCCTATAATAATAACTATATAGTTAAGATGGTAGCAATAAACATAGAGAATGAAAGTCATTGATTAGAGATCAGAGAAATAGAAACATATATCATAGAGATCAGAGAAATATCATAGACATCTAATACTTATCTTGCTTTCCCCAATTACCAATTCTTGTATTTTGAGAAAAAAAAATTCATATTGATTTGTTGATGACAAATATGTAACTTTTTGTTCGATCACAAACAGTCGGCGCCAATGTAAATGCATTACATAAAAAAGAACAAGTCGTGATGGAGATTGCAAAAAATAAGTAAGTAGACACATGATTTTACGTGGTTCGGCAATGGTGCCTACGTCCACGGAGAGAGATAAGTGTATTTTATTGATATGAGATGAGAGAAGCTAGAGAGCTTGTGAGGAGCTAGAGAAAGATTGTGAGGAGCTAGAGAGAGCTTCTCCTCTTTCACATGAAATAGATCCCTTTATATAGATAGGGAATTACATGTGTGATATTCATATTGATTTTGTAACGGAAAATAACGGACATATAATAATGAGAATATATTTGATATTGATCTTGTAATTAATATGCCTTGCCACGTAAGCGCCACACGAGCTCATGAGTCGCCGAGTTGGAGTATGACTTGTACTGCATGTCGGGTGGGCCAAGTTGGAAATGGGCTTGAGCTCGGGTGATGTAACTCGATTGAAGTCGGATGAAATAAGTGCAGAGTCGGTGTTTAGTATACCGAGTTAGTGAAATTAGGATTTGAATGGAGATGAGTGAAGTGTGATTAGATACGAAGTCGGATGAAATAAGTGTAAAGTCGGTGTTTGGCATTCCGAGTAAGAGAACTCGGTAATGGGTATATACAGTGACTTCCAAATTCACTGGCTTTTTAATCGAACCCGAGCTACTTTGGCTAAATTAAACATAATAGTAGCATTCGAGCCAAATGAGTCGAGTTTAACCCAAATTTCATACGAGTTTTTATGTGTGTTCAAGCTCAGCTCGTTTAACTAAACAAACGAGCTCGAGCCGAGCTGCTCGGCTCAATTAACACCCCTACACAAGTAAAAATGGAAGACTTTGAGTCAATAAGGACAGACCCTAATTCAACAGTACAAAAGGGATTGTTGGTAACAAATGGGCTGACCTAGATGGATCCCCACCCTATATATGGAGGCCCTAGTCTATGAGTTAAGAAATGGGCTCATATGTAATCAAAAGTCATGTTGACTATTTATGACGTCACTTCTCCACAACACTCGTCGTCCTTTCGAATTCTCTCTCTCTCTTTCTTGAAAACCATTTCCTTATCCTACGCACACTTCGCTCACTCACTCACTCAGTTGTAATCTTGTTCAATCAATCTATCTATAGAATATAGAAGTTAACGAAATGGCAGAACTTGTTCAACTACCAGATGTTCAGGTCAACGGTGGTGGTGGTGGTGATGATGGAACCCTAGTTGTTGCAGAGAACACAAAGAGGCAAAGAAGACCAAGTGTTCGATTAGGTGAAATTGGTGACCAACCTGCTACTCTTACTGCTTATGATTCATATCGGAGAAACAAACAGCTTTGGAACGATTCAAGTTACCGATTTTACTCACAAAAGATTACTGGTAAGTCATCATCGTTATCAAAGACTCGACCTTTAACTAATTTGGGTAATAATAATAATGGTAGTAGTCATGAAACCCTAGAAACACAAGAAAATGGTGATGAGGGTAATTTGGGTAATTCTTCTGAATTAGTAATGTCAGGGAATCGAAAAGGTAGAGACTTGAAAGGAGGGAAAAGAGGTGGAGGTGGAGGTGGAGGTGGGATTAAGAGGGTTAGAACAAATTGGGGTTCTTCGAAAACTACTTTAAATGAAGTGGATGATAAGTTTAGTGGTGATGATTATTATAGAGATTTCGATGATGGGGAGCGATCAGAAAGCCCTTTGAAAGAAGATAGTCCAATTCATTCTTTGGAGGAGAACACAAATGTTGATTTGCATAAAGATGGGATTTATTCGGGTAAGAGAAGAGGGGGCAGGAGTACTAGAGTTTCTGAGAGTAGAGACCATGGTGCAGTTGAAATGGATGTGCCTTCAGAGACTGATGCTAGGGAGTGGAAATGTAGGACAAGTGTTGACAGAATTAGTGATTTGGGGAGATGTCCACAACTTGAAGATGGAGTTCGAATGTGGCTCATTGGATTAGGTTTGGGACGGTATGAGACGATTTTTGAAATGCATGAGGTGGATGAGGAAGTGTTGCCTTTGTTGACACTGGAGGATCTTAAAGATATGGGGATTAATGCTGTTGGATCGAGAAGGAAATTGTATTCCGCAATTCAGAAATTGGGGAGGGGCTTCTCCTGATTTTTTTTTTCTATCAATTATGGGATAAATGCTGTTACTGTAAACTCTGCCAGAGATAACAAAGGCTAACTTACAATTCAGAGACGGTTCGATCTCTTTCCCTTTTTATTTGTTTTTGTTCTTTCCTTACTATATTTGAAAATTTAGTCCATCTTATTTTGTAATGTTCTTGTACATATGTATACATCTGTTGCAGCTAAATTCAAATGTTAGTTTCAAGTACTTCAAAAGTTATTCTTTCTGATGATGATAACGATCTCTTGTAGCTAAACATTGTGCAAACTTCTTTCCCTTTCTTAAAGTCCTTTTGGAAACTTGTTTACTTGTTTGTTTAACTATTTTCAGAAGTTAGTCTGTTATGACCGTATTGATGTATTGGGAGGAATTGTGGGTCATCATAGTGAAATTTGATAGTAACATTTTGAAGGATGTATCTTACACAATTTTGAGATATGTCATAAATAAGGGATATTGATCTTGAATATATTTTTTAGAGAGGTGTGGACTTACCCTCCCTCTCACATATATGAACTGCCTATTTTAATAAGAAATCATGTATTTATAATTTTATATATGACTGTATTGATACAAGTATAAAAATATTGAATATATTAAAATAACAAAACATCATCTGGTGTATCAGTGCTTTGGTCTCTATGGTAGAGTGGTTACTACAGTGTTTAATACCCAAAGATTTCGTGCATTTGTGGGAATTTGTGATAAGCATGTTTCAACTCCCCAAAAAATTCAGTAGACATGGAGAACACCATCCTTCAGATGTTGCCTAGTATCTGAAGAATGCCAAACAGCCCCGAGACAGTTTATGACTCCATTTCCTAAACGGCCCCTAGATAGTTCTGACTCTAGCGCTTGACATCATTGCCTGGGTACGAAGTATGAATAAAACAATACCGTCGCTGAAATAGAGGAACTATGGTGGTCTGTGTAGGCTGTCCTGAATTAGTGGTGTGAGTTGTAAGCAAGGGCTGGGGTACTTAGTTAAATTGGCGTTAATGAATTTGTAAGGGAACTATGGTGGATTATGTTCAGCTTCTTGCTGACTTTTATATGGGGTTATCTTTATGATGCAAGTTGCAAATATATCAATGAATACATTTTATTAAAGAAAAAGGCTGGATCTTTGTGGTATGGTATAGAGAAATAGAGAATTGGCTCCTCTATTCATTTTGTATCCTCTGTATGGTTTTCTGCTTATTTTCAATCAATCACAAGAACTGTTTCCTGTGTTAGTCCTACTAATTCACTGTGGTCAAGTTAGGAACATGCTTTACATTAGTTCTGCAATCTACGAGAGCCTTCTTTTGTTTAGATTTGGCTATATTTGTTTTGGGAAATATAAATTCCATAGATAAATCAAGATACATAGGCTGTGTTTGGTTCAGTGGAATGTAGATTCCACGGAAAGTGGGTTTAATACCCTATAATTCAGGCAATAAAACAGAAAACAGATTCCGTCAGATTCTGATCTAGGCTAAGTTTAAGGAATACGGTTTCTATTTTAAAAATATGAAAACCAGTTTCCATTTCTGGTCGGACTAGATCGTCAAGTGCTGATTTTCAGCGAAAATCCAATCTATAATCGTGTCATTTTCTCTCTCTTTTCCTATCTCTCTCTGCCTGGCTCTATCTTCATTCCTATTATACCCCCTACTTTCCGGGAATCTGGATTCCGTGAAGCAAACACAGCCATAGAGTAGCATACTAGTCCATAGGAGTGTTGGCCTATATCGTTTGCAACTTCGGTGAGTTTGAGCTCTCATGCTTCCACTATTAGATTTTGTGATTATATTTGTTGTATATGATACCCCACCCGTATTTTTAATTTCAAATGTGGGATTTTGAGTCTATGCATTGGTTAATTTCATTTAGTTTTGAATGTCGAGTCAGAAAGTTGAACTGTGTTTTTGTCGTTAGATTTTTCTTATCTTCTCTCATTACATATTTTTTCCCTTGTGCTTTATGATATTAAATATTTGTTTCTTAGCAACCTAAAGCACCCATAACATGCCGCGCTCGCGCTCTCAAGTCGCAAATTGACGCTTCGCATAATAAATCACTTGAAAAAACGCTATTTTTGATAGGCTAAAACTCGCTCTATCCTTTTGTAGTTTGTACTCCTCTTTGTACGGGTTTGTAACATGTGAATTGTGAAATTTAAAATTTTAAAATTAAGTCCCGCATAAAACGTCTCCACACAAGTAAAATATTTAATAATGTCATTCTCATCATTTATACGAACACTTTACTGTTTACCCATATGGGCTTTTGGATTTGCATTGTACTAAACCATTCAAAACTGAAAATTTGTGCTAAAGTGTGTTAGATTGACCAATTAAATTTTTACCAAGTTATGATCTATGGAATCTAAGAACGAATGCTTATAAACCGAAAACATGTGTTAATCTAGAAAATTATAGAGTTATATTTCTACAAATATATAAACAAATTTATTATTACACACGCTTTGATGACACTTTGAGTATTAAGAGTTGTTCAAGTTAGCCGCTCTCACGATCTCGCACCCGCTCTACGCTTTGGTTACTTAGATTTTGCTACACCTTTTTATAAAAGAAATCTGCGTATGTTTTAGTGCACAGTGTTGTGATTCTTTATTGAACGAATGAAGAAAATAGTTGTGCTTTCAGTTTTGTATATGGGGTTGTGAAAAATTCCTCTAATCTTTTAGAATAGAAGAATGTCAATATGAGAGAGCTCCTTCAAAAATTAATGAGTTTGGAAATGGAATCATTAATTTCAAGGGAATTTTGTTTTTGAATTTTCCTGGAATAGCTATTGAACAAAACTGGTGTAGGTGTATTCTAACTGAAAAGTTATGAGGATATAGAACATGACTTGATTAGTCAATACTTCAACTTTTAAATAGTTTTCCCAGCTATCTTATATTTTCTGTGTTCATGGAATTGATTGAGTTTTGTTTATGCCAATTTTTATCTCATCTCTCAACTAGTGGTGACATCGACATATTATTAAAAATGAGGCTTAGTAAAGCAGGGACATTTGACTGTTCTATTAACTTTTTGCCCATGAAATGTCATTTTTAGGTCGAGATTCCTCATGGTATGCGAGAAAAATGTCCCTTAGAAAGTTTTTACAAAGACAATAAAGCTTTCTCAGCCTCTTCCTGCGTCACCATAGTTTGATCTGATGCAATATCATTTCAAAGTAGCCCTAATAAACAAAGGGGCCAGGCAGAGCCAAGTTGAATTTGTCAAAGAAATGGTCTATCACTCACTTTCTACGATCTTTGAAAGTTATCCAAGAGGTATCTTCTTTTATCTTTGATATTGGGATTCATAATGACAGTAATTAAATTCTGGCTTTGTAATTTTAATAAAACTTTCTGTATATTTGAAGTTATTACTCCTGTGTGCGTTAAATATCAAGTAAACCAAGTAAAAACACTGTAGTGATTGAGTTGTACTTCTAAAAATGATGAAAGAATAAATGTAGGGGCCCTAGCTTGTAATGAACCACCCTTTCCTTTTATAATGGGATGAAAACCATACACCAATCACTTCCACATTTATATACATTATAATGTCCAGTAACAGTGGAAGCAGTAACAGAGTTTTTATAGGAAGTCTTAGAAAGACATGTTGCCAATTGATCGGTTGTCTGGTACTCTGGCAATGGATCAAACACTTTTGTCTTTGATACTTAGGTGTCAGAGACTTAGGTGTCAGATAAGAATGGTATGCATGTCAATTCTTCACCATTGAGGTAACTTGGTTTGTTTACCTTATGATCTGGAAATAATTGAAATTTAGATTCACTTGGCCCATGCTCTCTATAATCGAAATGGAAAACTCGAGCACAGGGCTTTCACCCCTAAAGAACTGAAGAGCATTCAAACAGAGTCAACATAAACATTCATAGTTAGTTTTAAATATTGATGAAAATCAATATTTATTTTCAGAGAAAAGAAAGAACCAAAGGGAATATTTTGATAGAAACACTTACATATTCATCGTTTTGGTTGACTTTATAGAGCATCATGTGGTCCCCAATTCATAAATGGTTGCATAGTGACGACAATAAGTTCACATGTACTCTCGAAAATGTACATTCGGTATTGTTGTTAGGCCAGTATCTGCAAAGTGCAAACAGAATGGCATAGTGGAAAATGTGTTTTCCTGCAGAGTTGGTCTCTGTTTGGAGTTTTATTAGTCCAATTAATCTCAGTTCAATACAATTGAACTTTTCAATTGGTGTCAATGGTATTCCAACATAATTCACCTATATAAACTCCATGTTACCAGTTTCATGCATCTATAAAACTTTAACCTGCATCTGAAAGTCCAGCATCAAAGACCTTTTGTATCATTCCTGCTGATTTTAGCCTCCCGAAGTGCTTCTGTAGCTCTCTGAAATTATTTTCCAAGGGAAATCTATTGTCAGATACGCGGATCCGATCCTTCTATAGTAGTTACAATTTGCAGATATGCATAAGCATTCATTTACAACTTACAGATAGGCATGGCATATAAAGAACTGCCATGATTCCATATCTTGTGCGTGCTGTTTGGAGAAATGGGAATCGTGTCTCGTAAATCTGATATAGAGCGCATAAGAAGCATACTGTAGTTGTAATATGTATTATCATCAGATATGTGTTTATAATAAAGGGAAAGCTTGATTTGCAAAACTTGGGAGTCTATTCTGCTAAGAGTGCATACACCATTGTGTGTCAGCTGCTTTTTTAGGAGAAGCCTCAGTCTCTTTGCATGGAATTTGTACTTGTTAAAGCATTTATGAAGTTATGAACTAGATATTGATGTCAGTAACTCCATATTGAGGATGAAAGATACAAATCTTACAACTTATTCTAGCATAGAACATGGGAGATACTGAACTAACTCTTGTTTCAGTAGTTTTGAATACATGAAGAAGGGATGCATAAATTCAATAATTTTTTCATGTTGATCAAACAAGGGAAATTTTGACTTAGCCCCCCTTATTTTGTCCACGTTTTGAATAAACCCTTTATTTGTCCAAGTTTGGACTTTACCCTCTCTCCGTCAGCTCCCATTCAAGTTGACGTTTATTTGCATTTTTTTTTTCTTAAAATACCCTTCATTTCTTTTTAAACTTAACCCCTCCAAAAGAACGA